>CM030792.1:6222500-6822500 GCA_018127125.1 Rhododendron griersonianum
CTCTCACTACTCATACCTTTTCGATTAAAATATACTCTATAAATCCATAAATATTAGTATACTCCTTCAACCAGTTTTTAAAAGCCTATCAATTGACAAATATATCTACCGTTTAGCTTCAAAGTTCAAACACAGTAAGAAAATGAAAGATTCTGATGACTTCAACGTCTCCCAGGTTGAGGTCAATGGAAACTTCCATACTGATTATCACGAAAATGCTACACATTAAAATATCCCAAAGCTCAAGATGCTCCTTCTTTCCCCATTTTAATATTAGATTAGATTTTAATTATGCTTTGTTTATCAACCACTAGAACTGGACCAATCCCAAGAGCCTCATATAAACTGTGCGTATTGTGCCCCCAATGAACCACTGTGAAAAAAAATACTCTTTGCAGTGTTGAAGAGACAGTGAAAGAAAGAAAGAGCCAAGATCAAATCAATCAAGAAAGAAGAGAGATACCCCTTGCTCTTCTCAAGTACCCTTCTGTGTGTGTGTGTGTGTGTGTGTGTCATTTTCTTGATTTTTTTGATATCAGTTTATGTACAACTAGAGATTGCCCCCAAAGAATCACTGTGAAAAAATAACTCTTTTGGAGTGAAGAAGAGACAGTGAAAAAAAGAAAGAAAGAAAGAAGAACCAAGATCAAAGCAAGAAAGATACCCATTTCTTTACTACCCTTCTCTCTCTCTCTCTCTCTCTCTCTCTCTCTCTCTCTCTCTCTCTCTATACATGGGCTGCTGTGAATCGGCGTTAGGGACACACCCAGAAAGGGAGCATCAACACCAGCAGCAGCAGGAGCAGGGCCTAAACCCGCCGTTGAACACCCACCCACTTTCCTCGGCCGCCGCCACCACTGCAGCTGGGGGAGTCCCTTCCTTCTCTGAATTCTCTCTATCTGACCTCAAGGCAGCCACAAACAACTTCAGCCCGGACTACATCGTATCCGAAAGCGGCGAAAGAGCCCCCAATCTTGTCTACAAGGGCCGCCTGCAGAACCGCCGTTGGATCGCCGTCAAGAAGTTCACCAAATTGGCCTGGCCTGACCCCAAGCAATTCGCGGTAATCGTGTTGTTTCTACTGGGCTATGTTCGTTTAGTCAAAGCTTGATGTTGTATTGAAGTGCATTTGTGCATTACTTTTGATGGGTATGTCATGTTTATTCTTCTTGGTTATGTTTGAAAGACAAATCTTGATGCTGTAATTGAAGTGCATTTGTGCATTACTTTTGATGGGTATATCATTTTATTTCTTCTGGGTTATGACTTATGATTGTTTAGTCAAATCTGATGTTGTTTTGGAGTGAATTTGTTCATTACTTTTGATGGGTAATAATGATGTTATTTCTTCTAGGTTATGGTTGTTTAATCAAATCTTGATGTTGTTTGGATTACTTTTGATGGGTATTTTAGGAAGAGGCATGGGGTGTTGGGAAGCTGCGGCATCGGAGGCTTGCGAATTTGATTGGGTACTGCTGTGATGGAGATGAGAGGTTGCTTGTGGCTGAGTACATGCCCAATGATACTCTTGCTAAGCATCTATTTCACTGTATGTATATACTGGTTTATTGCTCTTGGGATTTTGTAGTTGGGTAATTAATATTTTCGGAAATTAGCCTGGTTCTTTTAGAATGATAAATTACCTAAACATTGAGCTAGGCTGCTGTGGCAAATGTCTAAATTGGAGTTGCCTAGTTTTATAGGCATTTTAATAGGAGCTAGCATTATTTACCCTATCAATGGAATTTTGAGTTTATTACCTTCTGCCTAGTTTTATGCTATGTCTACTGAGGAAGACTGCATCAGCGGTTCTTTTGGACCGGCAAAATAGCTGATGTTTGTATATGGTATATGGTCATTTGTCTTCAGTGGTTTTATAGATCTTCGTTACTCGTAAGTATGTGATGAGATTAGGTTCCCGTTGTTTTGCCAATTTATCTTCATCCATTAGATTGCTAAAATTATCTACTCCATGCTTTTTAGGTAGCCTGTTGTGGTCAATGTCTAAATTGGAGATTTTGGAAGTTTTTACCTTTTGATGAATAGGTATTCATATTAAAATATATGCCTTCAAATGAAATAAAATTGAACCGATGGCCATGATAGGATTAATTGTTCAAGTTTAGTCCCTGTACTTAGAAAGACACGGATGAGTTGTCCAAAGGAATGAATGTGTTGAAGATCCAATTTTAGTTGCAGTTCGGCACGGATACTGATTGTGTAAGGTTTAATTCTGTTGTCTTCAGTGGTTTGGCGGATAGGATGTGTCTAACAAATGTATGTCATATTCATTTGCACCTGATTTTGGCTAGAATAGTTTCACTTGGTTTGGAAATGCAGTCAAAATTATTTGTTCCACACTTCCACGCATTGTATAAAATAAACTTTGGAAGTATGGGTATTTGATTTTGCAGTTCTACTTTTTCTTCCAATTCAATTAGATCTACTGACCTCCGTCTTCTGATCGAGTAAGAAGTCTTAGAAAGTATAGTTGAGGCGCTTCCAATTTTGTTTGATTAAATTATGGTACTTGTTTCTTCTTTCAGGGGATAAGCAGACTATTGAATGGGCAATGCGTTTGAGAGTAGCACTTAATATGGCTGAAGCCTTGGACTATTGCAGCTCCGAAGGTCTTCCATTGTACCATGACCTGAATGCTTACAGGGTTCTGTTTGACGAGGTATTGTAGATTTATCTCCTAATACATTGTGAGTTCCTATTCTCAGTTTTGCATATGTGTGTGATCTTATATTTAGGTGGACATTGCAGGATGGTGATCCACGGCTTTCGTGTTTTGGTTTGATGAAGAATAGTAGGGATGGGAAAAGCTATAGCACAAATCTTGCCTACACACCTCCAGAGTATCTACGAACTGGTACTTTTCTTCTCTGCATTCAGTTTTTCTTCATATGTTATCCTACCAATTGAAGGGTTAAAAAGTTGTTATTACTATGACTAGCCTTTCGTCTATGGTGCTGTCTTATGCCTACTAGAATTACTTATGGTGCATTGTAGGAAGGGTCACTCCCGAAAGTGTTATATATAGCTTTGGCACTGTCCTTTTGGATCTGCTTAGTGGAAAGCACATCCCTCCGAGTCATGTAAGTTGCTTTTATCTTTTGAGTGCATTCTGTGTTCATAGGACATTTGTCATAAAAAAATATTTTGGGTATTGTTGGAACCTTAATGTACTCTATTTGGGAACCATATCTGAAGTGCGCTCCTGGTTCTCTACTCAGAGGGAGAGTCTTGGTGATTATGTGTTTGCTATTGCACTCCAACTGTAAAGACAATACCACCGATTTGTATTTTGTCTACATTGAAACAAGATACAAGTTCGACTATTAATTTCATCTACTGTTTACTTATGTAGGCTCTTGATATGCTACGTGCCAAGAACATTGTTCTCTTAATGGATTCACACTTGGAGGGCAAATTTTCCTCAGAAGAAGCGACAGCGGTGATTGGTCTCGCCTCTCAATGTTTGCAAAATGAACCTAGAGAGCGGCCTAGTATGAAAGACCTTGCCGCGTCTCTTGATCCACTGCAAACGAAATCTGATGTGAGTAAATAATTAAATATGATCACTGTTGAACTTACCACATTAATACTATGCTAGTTTCTTATCTTTTTGTAACATTTCCAATCTGCTGAGGTCATCAGTTTGTCAATGGATCACTGCTACATCGATTTGATCACGGTGGTTCTATTTATCAGGTTCCTTCTTATATCATGCTTGGGATTTCAAAGCAAGTGGAAGCCCCGCCAACTCCTCAACGCCCTCTTTCACCAATGGGGGATGCATGCTCGCGGATGGACCTCACCGCAATCCATGAAATCTTGGTTAAGATGCATTATCGGGACGATGAAGGAACTAATGAGGTACTGACTTGTACAAGAGGGGTCATATCTCCATGCACTTTTTTGGTTCTATGATATAAGGTTTATGCGGTGGTTGTTTGGTTCAGTTGTCTTTCCAAGAGTGGACCCAACAGATGAAAGAGATGCTGGATGCAAGAAAACGTGGGGACTCTGCCTTTCGTGACAAGGATTTTAGAACTGCCATTGATAACTATTCTCAGGTACGGATTCATGGAACTTCTGTCGAAGAATATACCTCATTATGCTGGGAAAGGGCCGTGAGATGTTTAAGATTTAGGGTCAACCCACTTTTTGCCAGAAAATTTGAGCTCATAATTTCTGGACACTGTTATTTCCTCTTCGGTGTTCTTTTATGGTTAAGTTCGCCGCAGAAAATTTCCTTTGTCATTCTTTTTCTTATATTTCATGGTAATGGGCCTTCTCTCCCCTATCGTAGTCATATTTTTGTACTGGTGTTGAGGGGATTTGTAAATTAAACTCCCTTTTCTCCCCCTAAATAGCTAAAACCTCACGCCACAAGGAATTTTTAGTAATGGAAAGAGGGAGTAACGATACTGAGGGGGGACATAGAACCTTGCCGTACTAAAAGCAGAGCTGAAAAAGATTAACCAGGATGGAAGAAAACTTTCCTAAGCATACGACAGATCTATAGTACCCACAAGAAAAGCTCCCTTCATTTGTGTAGCGCATTATGGGGTTTAGTATGTCTCTTCGCTTTGTCTTCCAGTAGATCAGAAATTGGTGCCTCATCAAGAGACTTCTGCCTTTTCATTTTTCTTGAAAGTACAAGCTGAATCAACAACAGGTGGTAATAGTTGGGATTTGATGTTCTCTTTGGTTCTTTTTGTTTGGTTGGGTGTGCAGTTTATCAATGTGGGAACCATGGTCTCCCCAACAGTTCACGCACGGCGAAGCCTATGTTATCTCCTATGTGATCAACCCGATGCTGCTCTTAGAGATGCAATGCAAGCACAAAACATCAGCCCAGATTGGCCAGTCGCCTTTTACATGCAATCGGTTGCCCTTGCGAAGCTGGACATGCACCAGGACGCTGCTGATATGTTGAATGAAGCTGCTGGACTTGAAGAGAAGAGGCAAAAGGGTGGGAGAGGATCATGAAAATGAGTACTCTGGAGAAGAAAGAATTGGATTGTGATGAATAAAGAGATTCACCACACATCTATTTTTCGCTCAACGCCTAATCCAGTTTGCACAATCTGAGTAGGGAATTGGAGTTTTTTTTTTTGTCTTCTCAATTGCAAGTGTATATTATAGCAACAGCTGGTTTTGATCACATTAATACAAGCTTCTTATTGCACCACTTTTGCAGATGGATGAATCAAAATCCTCTAATGTGATATCCTCTCGTGAGGATCGTCAAGTAGGACTGTGGTTGGTTCCATTTTACATCGCATGAGAGTCACATAAGAGAATCATTACATGAGGATCCATACTCCCGGATAAACCAACTATCACTAGTTGCCTGGTATTGGTCATAAGAGAAATGGGTTGTTAAACAGTGATCATCAATTTCTCTTGTGACAACATCGAGGCCTATAAAATGAATGGATCGAATCGTCTTCAATGGGTTGTCAAACAGTGATCATCAATTTCTCTTGTGACAACATTGAGGCCTACAAAATGAATGGATCGAATCGTCTTGTAAGACTGCGGTGCGTTACATTTTGCATCACAGGAGACAATTCATACTCAAGGATAAACCAACTATAACTAGTTGCAGGGAATTAAGGAGTAAGGATACTCTAAAGTGACGATCCATTTTGTGACACAAAAAAATGTAACCCATCACGGTCCCATTTTGACTATTCGAGCCGTTCATTATGTTGATCTCTTTGTAAATCGTCCGTGTGTTAAATCAACCTCATCGGACATTTGTAAAGGTTTGGTCGAATCATATTTGTTTTAAGAGCAATGGACGGATTCATACGGGACATTTACTGCTCTTCAAACAAATATGGTTCGTTTCAATGGATACCAATATCCGATCAACCTTATTTTTTTGCATGGACGACGTGCACATTGAGACCTACAAAATAATCTAATCATCAAATGCAGAGCCGGCTCTGAGTTTTCCGGGGCCCAATGCAAACTTTTTCAAATGAGGCCCTTTATATAACTCACAAATAAAATTTTAAAAATAATTTATACAAAATGCTAAAAGTATTCAGAACTAGAATAGCAAAAAGCTATATAATCATTCCATTCATTCGAAATGTATTACTTAAACATCACTCTTCTTGCATTTTTTGCGGCAAAAGTATCAATTAAGCTCTCGTAATCAAGTTTAGCCACTGTGTCTTTTTCAGTGGAGAGCATAGCTGATTCATTTAACTTTTCTTGCGACATAGTTGACCGAAGACCGAAGGTAACTAGTTAAGATTGGATCCTTGGAAACGGTGTGGAAAGGAAAACTGAGGGCTAGAGTGTATTTAAGAGGGTAAGGAAAAAAAATACTATTCTTATTACAAAACCCACAAACTTCAAAAATTACATCTTTTACCATTATTTTTTGAGCCTTGTAACATACTTCAATTAAAATTGGGGTTTGTCATATTTCTACAAGGACACATAGGGACCCTAAAAATATGCAAAAATTGGGGGATGCGGCTTATGCCCAAAGCGGGCCCTTGTCAAATGGAACAATGATGGATCCCACTTTGTGCCACATGAGGAATCGCATGAGAGATCGTCCCATGAGTTGATCTTGTTCGGGTATTGAGACTTGAGAGCCTGAGAATTCTTCCGGTGACTCATTTACCCGCTTCTTGAGGGTTTTTCCGCCACAGATGTGTATGGTGGTTGGCAGCAGCCAGCAAGTGTTAATTACCGAGTGTCTTGATACTATCCATGATCCATGTGAGATCGACAAAAAGAAAAAAAGTACCTCAATTTTCGATTCCATTTTGTCGCCGCGATAATCTTTTGTGTGCGGCCACACGAACCAGTTTCCGTATTATCTTGATTAGTTGCTGTGTCGTAGCTAAGTTAGATTCATTCTAACCTATACCTTGACAGTATGATTCTGATTAGAATCACGTGCTAATCTCAGCTATGTTTGTGCCATGTTTCTCTCCCACAGGTTCTAAAGCTCGGCAACTCTTATTTTGATTAAACTTAGGCCTACCTTACCATAATTCTGATTTTATTGCTGTGCACGAGTTGCGTTGACGCCCTGTTTCTTGCAATTTTTCCACTCGTGCATTGCTGGTATTGCAAAATATCCCTTCCTGCCTCCCTTAAGGAGGATTGGCTTGTTTTGTGGAGGGACGAAACCATTTTGTCAAAATACCAAAATACCCTGGTATGGTCCATCGGTTGGAAAATCTGATCGTTTGGTTTGGGATATTTTGTGTAATGGTAGGGGGCATTCTCGACTTTTCACCTATTTTGTGGTGGGGACACGGTACTGTTTGGCTATTTTCCAAAAGACTAAAACGGGTTTTCTGACTTTTCCACAATTCCGGCTGTGTCCCCAAAAAAGACATTCTATATTGTCTTCTAGCGTCTGGCATTTTGAGTTTTCTTTAGGGGTATTTTCGTCTTCCCAAGTTTTCGTCCCTGACAGGTTCACGTGTATTCTGCAAAAGTTCACGCGTGGAGGAAACGGCTGTCTTTCTCTTTTCTCTCTCTCTCTCTCTCTCTCTCTCGACCTCGACCTTCACTGGCTTCGCTCTCTCTCTCTCCCTCCCTCCCTCCCTCCCTCGACCGATCTCCAGCCGAAGGCAATCGATCTCCACCGACTTCCTATTCATCATCCTCACCGTCATCGTCTTTACTTTGTCACGCCTCTCTCCTCGCTCTTTCTTCGTTCGTTCTCCGTTGAAGATTTGGCGTGAATCGATCCGTTTGGCTCTTCTGGTTTGTTCGAATCAATCCGGTAGCCAGGTATTGCTTTCTATTAGGGTTTTTCCCTATTTTGAGTTTGATTTAAGCGAAAACACAGCGTTTCGTTTGGATCTAGGTTCACGCACAGCCTTTTTTCTCTTTTCATCCCTACACCAAACGCAGACTTCTCCTCCTCCGTCCACCACCTCGCAAGAGCTTTCCTCCCTTGTTGTTAATTGATACCACCCAACTTCATCTCCCCCCTTGAATTTCTGGCCCATCAACTTGTCGAACCCTAGAAATTTGGGGTTTTTTTTCGCACTGAAAAATTGGGTGCGTAAAACTCATCTGGGAATTTCCTTACCACTTCTGCTTTGTTCTTCGCCATGTTAAAGTAGTGTGATTATCTGCTAGGTCTCTTGTACTATATCAGCCTGAATCACTGGAATGTTATTCCTGTAAATTTAAAGTTACGATATCCATGTAAATGGTAGCCTACTTTTTAGCACAGGGGAAATCTGCAAAAGGAGTTTCATTCAATCTGCAATTCCCCTGAGAATTTGACTACTTAGTTTGCTCTGAGGATGTATAGTTCTGCATTATTGCCCTTAACTGCAGCATATCCTGCACAAAAGTCATATTGTAAACCCTCATAAAGTTGTAAAATCTGACTTCAGTGAACTGGAAAACATATTTTAAGGTCGTAGTTGAAGTACAAGTCTTTGAAGAATTCTGTCTCATTTGCCCTTTCTTTTCTTTTTTCCTTTTCAATTTTTAGTTTTTTGTCTTATAATCGTCGATAATTCATCACTTGTATATTGTCATAGCTGTTTATTTGTAACTATGTGCAGGGAGATTCAAAGCATTTATTGTTGGCTCATCTTTTCTACAAACCCTGCTTTCTAGGATTGCTGGCTTTTGTATTACTTACGAAATTAGGGCTTTTGGATTTCTTTATTTGCAATTTTTTTCTGTTTCAGATTCCATTTAGTATTTCTTTCTTTGGTTGTAAGATCGATAGTGTATTCGATGTTTGGGTGATGAAAATTTGGTTTTTGTATTTGTATTTGTTGTTCGGGAATGCAGGTGGATTGGAATTCAATGAAGGATTTGGGTATTTCACACACTCTCTCTCTCTCTCTCCTGCGTGTTTCTCCAATGCCCCATCGGGACCTCTGCCTTAGATAGATTCTAAATTAGGGTTTTATATTTTCAATTTGTCTTTGCTGGTTTTATACATTCGTGTGCATACTAATTGACGCAAATTGTTCCCGTAGGGTTTTTGATTTAGCAGGTCTGGATTAGAGAGGTTTTGCAAGGGTTTCCTAGCTACGATGTTTACGGCTCACCCATTGATTCTCCTGTAAGTGATTTCTGTTCTGTCCTTTTCCGAATGATTTTTGAGACCCTCAGATTCTGATTCGTTCTTTTTTTTTTTTAATTGATCGTATATGAGTATGATAACTGATATCTAGAGAAAGTGAAGTATTGATTTTCGAAATCGATACCCATTGCTCACCTTTGGATTCTTTAATGAATCAAATCTCATGCATTTTTAGAGTGATTTGTCTTAATCTCTCACTTGAGATCCCTTGTAGGGCTAGAAGTAAAAGCAACATGATTCAATTTTGGGGATCCTCTAAGAACCCCAGGTTAGGTAAAAGATTAGCCTGAAAAGAAGTGGTGTTTTCATTTTGGGGCTCTTTTGAAGCTTCAAACCTGCAAAAGAAGAAATCATAGTTTTTGCTATGTTCATTTTTGTGTACTCCTTAATCATTAATTGGGATAATTGACTTATGTTATTATTGGCACTACAACAAATATGATCTTTAATAGCATAATTCAATAGCGTTCTTTTAAGAATGCTATTATAAAGGACCAACAATAGCGTTTACTTATCAGAAACAAAGGGAACGTTCGCGCCTAAGTATAATAGCGTTTCATTAAAGGGAATACACCTGTCTCTTCTCAATTGTTTTCTCATTGTTGTTTTTCTCTATTTTTTTCCTAATAGCTATTGGGTACTCTATAATCCTTATGATTGATGAACCTTGATCATTTTTTTCTGCTCCCTCACTTACTTGGACAAGAATGAAGCCATATTTGAAGAAGCCCTAACCAGGGTTGATTCAGTAGTTTATTAATTCTTGGCCAAATACGAGGCTAGGGTTTTATATTCATTCATTAGCATTTGATATCATTTAGGTTTTGCACATATTATGCACTTACATGGTTTAATAGTCCTTATTGGGGCTTAACGTTTTAATCATTAGCATGTGTGATTCTAGGATTCTGCACTTATATGGCGTGGAGTTATCTGCATCTTGGTTTGTATATAACCTGTGGCTTAATATGTAAAAGTAAGCACTCATCTGATTTTGAATGAAATGTATAGTATATAACCCGTGGCTTAAACACTCTTCATAAGAAGGGAAACGTGAATTCCTTGTGAAGTCAATTTGGATTCTTTTCCTCTTATGTTGTTAAATATTTTATTCTCTGTTCATGTAGGTGGGAGAAACATCAGACTGAGAAAGCTGCTCTAGGTAGAGGGAAGCACCAAAGGAAAGCTGTTTCTTACAGGGAAGCATATGCTCCACAACTTGGTGAAACATTGAATGAGGTAATGGCAGTTACCTTTCTTATGTCGAATGGCTTTCCAAATGTTGTGAAGTCTATCTTAATTGTATGTGTAAAAGAAAGTAAGATCCTCATAAATCCAAAAGTAAGATCCTCATCTAATCCTCATTTTTGTCAGAGATCTTAAGTATCTTATCCTCATCCCAATCATATCACTTATCATGTAATCTTGATTAGTTGGACATAATTTCCGTATTTTCAGCTAGACATGCTGGACACATATGATTGTATCCTTATTCAAGTGTCCAATGCCTGACATGAAAAGGGTATTTTGCAATATCAGAGTCCAAGACCATGTAACAATCTTGGGATCAGCGACTTCCATTTTTTGGTTTGTTCTTGGTTTGGGTCTATTTCTGGCGCCTCCAAAATACTACGCTTTTTTTTTTTTTTTGAAGAGCAAATACTATGCTTGTTAGTTTGTGTTTTGAAGTTAATGGGAACTTGAGTTTTGCATCTGTTCAAACTACATCTGGCTTGTTCTTAGCAAGTCTTTTCATTTGTGTTAAAGCAGAGTTGTCCTCAAGAGGAGCCTGAGCTGGAACCAGAGCCAGAGCGGGAGTACACACCAACAGGGAAAGCTTTAAAAGTGAAGTTGTGAGTTCCATTTTTTTAACGCATTTCAGCTACACATATAGTTGGACATCGATCAAGATTTGTTTTTGTAAGAATGATTGTGCACTTTTTTGGAAGGAGAATGCTGATCTTGAAAAGTGTCCTGTTTGTGAGGAGCCTAGATACAAGCTAAATGATGGCAAGGGAAAAAAGATTCCTCATAAGATCTTGCGATATTTTCCGCTGATCTTGAAAAGTGTCCTGTGTGTGTTTTAGAATTATTTTATGGTTCTATTGATTCCATAGGTGGAGAAGTTTGGTCAATATAGTAACTGTCTGGTGATAAGATGCACAGTAGTGTATAGTTATATTGATTCATGAGGTTTGCCACTGCCCACAGCTAAGGTCAGGGAACTTGTGGCACTTCTATGGTTCAAGAGGATATCATTGAGGTTGAAGTGGCAAAAACTAGCTGCTATTTTCTGATTTGACTGTATGACTTCTTGTGTTATGGCTCGTTAATCCATATTGATCACCTCTCATACCTCCTCCTTGCCTTATGATGTTTTTAATTTACTTTGGGAAAAAGAAATACGTAAATAGAACATAGCACTCGTGCCTGAAAAGAAGTGATTTACGTTGTTCATGTGTCGGACACGTGTCTGAGTTGTGTCCGGAGCGTGTCCATGTGTCGGACATTGTTCCATATATAATTACTTCTTTTTCTTTTTTTTGCAATTTTGTACAGGTAAGTAAGGAGATGGAGTTGCTTTTTGGAAGCTAACCAAGATGGAGTTGAAGACTTTTTGGTAGTTATTTTTGGAAGCTAACCAAGATGGAGTAAATGGAACACTTGTTTTGAGTTCTTTTTGGATATGGATGTTTTGTAGTTTCGGTAATGTTAAGTTTGAAGTGGTTATTGTTGAAGGATGAATGTTTTGAAACGTTTTGAAGTTGGATGATGAATGTTGACTTAATGGATATTTGATTTGAATGATATTTCGCTTCTTCGCAATTTAAGTTTTGTTAAGTTGAATTATAAGATACAAAAAAATCTGAAATTTAATTTGTAAGCAGGTGAAAACAATATATGGAATAAATTGTATTACTGCTAAAGTCCTCTTTTTTGGTGACAAAAGAAATTGTCACTGTTGTGTGGCTACTACTACAAAAGGTTATTGGTGACACATGATCGGTTGTCATGGTCGGTACTTTTAGTGACAACTTTTGTCACAGAATAATCTCTCTTCTGTGACAACATAGTGCTGTCATTGTTACTATCTGTGACATAATCACTTTTGTCATAGAAAATCTCTCTTCCGTGATATCATATTGTTGTCACTGTTACTTTCGGTGACAACTGTGTCACGGAAAATTTGTCTTCGGTGACACCAAATTTTTGTTACTGTTGACAACTTTCCGTGACAACTACACAATTTTGTCACCTTTGACTTTCAGTGTTATGGATACAGTGACACCTCTTTTTTTGTCACCAAAGACAATAGGTGACAAAATTTGGACATTTGGTGACATTTTTACATGTCACCGAATGAGTTTTTTGTTGTAGTGTGTACGACCACTCCGGTCGAAGGCTCAGCATGACTCTCAACAGATCTATCGATTTCTCGGTAGGAGAGAATTGAATACAGTCCGAGTCCACAATCTGTAGCAATCCGAGAGGCAGTGAGAGATACTGTGAGATCGAGAGAGATATTTGTGGTCTTTGATCGTGCAAATCGCATGTATAAATAATGATGCGGAAGGAAGAGACCTTGGTGGGTGGTGGTCCGGCATTTGTGTTGGTGGCTCTGGTGGTGGAGAGAGAGAGAGAGAGGGTGTTCTCTGGATTTTGAAGGAGCGACAGAGAGATGGGGTTGCAGAGGTGTACGTGTGAGAGAGTAAAGTGAGAGAGAGAGAGGTGTTTTGATTTCAGGTTTTTTTGGAACTAAAAAAAGAAGAAAAGAGAAAAGAGAAAATTATGTGCCAACCGAAAGAAAAAGAAGAAATTAAACCAAAAAATTTCTTCCCTCGTTGGTATTGAGAAGTAAAGTAGGAGTAAAGAGTTGATCAATAACCCAATCAAAGTCTTTAAACTGATTGAATCCTATTGGATGAGAAGCTGTCACAAGGATTGCTGAGGTGGAACCCAAGTTGAGCTGGACTTCACCAAATCTGTTGAACCCCTACTGCCTTAACTAAACCATGACTTCCTTAATTATTAAACAACTAACGACCAACGTATAAAATGTTAACGGAAGTCATGGCGAACTAACACTGCAAAATTCCAAAACGCCAATTGAAGCCGTGGTTTAAAAAAAATCCAAGCCACGTTCGCCTCAGAAATTACTTAGCAGATATTAATGAAGCACATGATACAGTCTACTGGAGCAAAAATTAATGCATTCCGCCCCTACGCTTAATTTTTATTAGGGTAAATTTCACTTTCTTCCCTTGAGGTTTCTGACAATTACAAACACCTCCCTTCACGTTTTTGAAATTGCACTTACCTCCCCTGTCAGAGTTGTCGGGTAACTTTTGCTAACAGAAGTTGTACTTTTACTTTTTTACCCTTTCACAAATTTTCTTACTACAATGTTATCTATTTGAATAAATAAATAACTCAAACAACACAAAACTAACCACCTTAACATTTGTCCAGTCACCTATTCTCTATATGGGGTCTCAAAAAATAAAATTTTGAAACTTTTTATTTTCATTTATTCTTATTTAGTTCTTTACCAAATTCCTTAATCATTCTATATATGGAAAAGTATAAAATTGAATCAAAGGTAATAAAAGTTCCCTAACAAGTACTGTAACAACTATACAAATCCAAAAAAATGTAAACATAGTTAAAAAAACTTTTTTAGTAGTTTCTTTTGTTTTTGTAGTAAAAATTAATTTGGGATGCCAAATATTCTTTTTATTTTTACGTTGGCTCAAAAAAGTAACATACTAGCTTTTAAGGTGGGTTTTAAAAGAGTTATGTTTGGTTATTTTCAGAGACTTATATATACTTACACAAGTTGAGGATACAAGCAAGTTTTTTTTCCCTGAAAACGCAAAGAAATAAATTTTCATTCATGCCAAACTAAGCTTAATTTCACATAAATGCCAAAAATTTATACAAGAGTTTATACATGTGTAGCTTGAAACCAAAAAAATAAATAAGTAGTTGATTAATATTCCAAAACCACCACCGTATCTTAGAACCACCCATTCACTTATTACAAATCTATGGTCCCTAAAAATTTAAAAAATTTACTATTTTTTTTTGGCTTGTCGTTAGTGAACCTTTTTAAACTTTAAGTCAATTATTTGTAATTTTTTGGTTCGTCTCAACGAGTAGAATAAAAAAATTAAAATACCATGGACCATATTTTTCAAACTTTAAAAAAACCCCCAAAATAATCAAAATAAATTGGTTTATCTTGTTTATTTCATTTAATTTGTTTTAGATTAAAATAATTTCCAAATTGGTCCATATTTTTCTACTTCCTAGATTCCTCTTATGTAGAGAAACCAAAAAAAGTAATAATTTTTCTCCCAAAACTTAAAAAAGTTCAGAAAAGACAACAAAAAAGACGTCACTTTTGGTTAGCCCAAAATGTTGTACATGTATTCTCTATTGTTGGTGTGTACATATATCATCAACATGTGGTGTTTCGATATATGTTTATTGCATTTTTCAAAATGTAAAAGAGAGTATAAAAAGCTAAAGACAAGAGATGAGGGCAAAATGGGAAATAAATCTCCACTTTTGGCTGACCTCACCAATTTCCGTCATCTTTAGTGACAGCTGACTAACGGTTGGGGGTATGTGTAGCCGAAAACTAAACAGAGGGGAGGTAAGTGCAACTTCTAAAACCTGAGGGGAGGTGTCTGTAATTATCTGAAACTCAGGGGAGGTAAGTGAAATTTATTACTATACTTTTTAAGATTCTGTCGTTATAAAAAAAATTTTAAACAGGAATTGGAAAAAGGAAATTCTTTTACTTTTATCCAAATACTTTTAGAAATACCTAATTTGAGGCGGCCAACTTTTTAAACTTTTTTTTTTGGGGCTAAAAATGGGTTATTATCCAAAATATTTGGGTAAAAGTAAATTTTCTCCTTTTTTCCAATTCCTATTGTCGAGCGCATTTTTTTGGGAATAACGACAGAACCTCCAAAAAAAACTTTGTGCTTAGTGGGTGTTTGGGAGCCTACTTTTAATTGGCTTTTCATTTTTAATTTTTTGGATTTTTGATCAGAATATAGTTTGAATCTGATAGAGTGTTTTGATAATATGTGCAAAATGCATTTTTTAATTTGGTAGTGTTTGGGAGATATGTGATGAAAATGAAGTATGACCTGATTTTTTTATCATGTTGCCCTTGTTTATTTATTATGGGATATAATTTGTATAAATAATAGTTTAATCAATTTTTAAAAATAATTTTTAAATTTTCCCATTTTTAAGATTTATTAGCACACACAAAAGTTTTTTCACCCTTTATATATTAAAAAATATGATTAAAAAATTAATTGCTTCAATTTTCATTTCGTTTGAATCGATGCGGGAATTTTATCTTTCTGATTATTTTATTCTGAATGGTAGTAATGATTTTTTGCTCAAATGCTTTTCAATGTGCACCCTAAGAGATCCCTAAAATCAAATATAGACGATAATTTGGGCTTTTCTCCTCTTATGCTAATCATAAGTGGAAAATGAAAAGTTGAAATGTACTTCTTTCTCTATTTCTCACTTTTCGTCTCTAACCTTTAAAACAAAGAGTTTTGCCAGCACCTAGAAGTTGAAAATGAGAAGTGGAAAAGCCAATAAATTAGCAGATCCGGATCCTCTGTGAGGATTGTGTCTGAAGTGATTGTGTGAGGCTTTCATCAGGAGAACGCCACTTATTAATGAGTGCATCCAATGGTGTAGAATAGAGGAAATCCCATCAACCTTTATTTTCTTACAAGCCGACACCGTTCCGCTTGAAGGCAGCCAAACACAGAGATAACGGTTGGAAAATGTCATGTGTCTTGTAGATTAGAGCTTAGATATGAGCATCTAATGTTCAAAGAACAAACCGAATATTGGGAAACCTAAATATATACACCATGTGGGTTCACTTTTGGGTTCTATATGAATAATTCAAACCATTCATTATTTTAAAGTAATTCTTTGAGTTGTCCTACAAAAATTCAGTCTAACTAGATATGTATAAGTGGTCGATTTAATCTTCGAATTTTTCATTCAAAGTTTAGGATCTTGAATTCTGAATGAAACTTGGAAGACTGGATCGACCACTGACATATCCAATTGAATTGATTTTTTATAGGACTATTCGAAAATTTATTTTAAAAAAGGTTCGCGCACGCCGTATGTACAATAAATATATCAAATTAAGGGGTTGGCTAATGGTTACGGCTTGAAATTTAGGTATTTGCTCCTTAAGGTTTCAGATTCGAAACCTTAAGTGCTATCGATTCTTTTGATGTTAGTACATATAGAGCTTTACTTTAAATTTAATTGGGACCCCTGTAAGTGAGCGGCGGGATTGATCCCAAATTAGTCAAGGTGCACGTAGGCTGACCGAAATACCTAAGTTATTAAAAAAAAAGAAGGGAAAATTCTAGGGATACCCAGAATAGAGGCCCCAAAAATGCACCTATGGGGACCATTTTTGGGTCACACACAAATAATCTCGTTTGTTAATTTTACAACAATTTTTTGAGTAGGCCTGCAAAAATTAGTTTCTTGCAGTCTAACCTCAAGGAACGATCAATTGTGGGAGGACCGCGAACCAAACAAGGGACAATAATGGACTTTTGAATACTGGAGGGGAGCTAAACTCGGAAATAAGATGGTTTTTTTTAATCGCGGGAATGGGGGTTGAGAGAGTTGCATTCCAGAAAATTGATTTTAGGGTAAGTGGTACTCATGCAGCACATACGAGCTGTTAAAAAGTGCAATTGACGGCTAGGATTGAAAGGTACCGAACAAATTAAACCAAAAAAAAGGAGAAAAAATTGTTTCAATCTGATCTATCAATTGCATTGTGTTGCATTAATATCACGTGGTATCTGATTTGCAAACAGAATTCCTTCAGCTTGAGAGAGTTGAATTCCTCCAAACAGAGTTGATTTGCAAAAAAACACAACCATGTGATCACCCTTATATTTTTGTTCAACAACAGCTATAATTGAAATTTGAAACCATGAAACGGCAAAGCCCCAACAAAAAACTATGTTCATTATTGTCGATAGGTAATTTTGTTTTTTCAATGCCCATGTAATTGTGTTTTTCTAATTAGTATACTGTCGTTAGGTAGTATATATCCAAAAACATGATGAGTGGACCCAAGATTTCGGGAAAAAAATCAAAGTGACCCAATCTCGTCCAAAAAATAAAATAAAATCAAAGCCCCAAACAAACACTAAAAATTATGTTCATCATTGTCGATAGGTAATTCTGTTTTGTTAATGTCCACGTAATTTGTTTTTTTCATATTGTCGATAGGTAGAATCCAAATGCATGATGAGTTGGTCCAAGATTTCAAAAAAAAATGAAACTCACCAAACATGCTATTAGAATTTTTACCATGCAGTGCTGTGTCATTCAAGTTTATCTCTCTTAGTACTATAACGGTACGCCCCCTTGGATGAAGTTGAACATGCACTCCTATCGGGTGACGTTATAAAAAAATCCCCGGGTGATAAAAAAGAGTTGATTAGAAATAAGTATTGATTAAAAAATACCTTCACGAATAAGCTTTTCGTTGCATAAGATCCCTAATCTAACATGGCATGCTTCTTTAGACGTTTCAGTATCGGTATGACATACAAATAATGGCCGTTTTTTATTGCGTCGGGCAACATTTGGATTAACATTCTCATTGTTCATCTTGTAAACGAGAATCAATAAAACGAAGATATGGACCAAAAAAAAAAAAAAAACGAAAAGGACTAGATTCGGAAACAGCAGTGTAAATAACCAACTAACTTGAAATGGGTTGAAGTAGTGGTATCAACGATGGT
This sequence comes from Rhododendron griersonianum, assembly GCA_018127125.1. Classification (NCBI taxonomy): domain Eukaryota; kingdom Viridiplantae; phylum Streptophyta; class Magnoliopsida; order Ericales; family Ericaceae; genus Rhododendron; species Rhododendron griersonianum. Next base: position 6,240,450 of record CM030792.1, read on the forward strand.
AAAAAGGTCGAGGAGAGAGAGCGGGCACGGTGAAATACTTTTAGTTCTTTTTCAATCAGACTTGATGTGAGAGAGGAAAGCTCTCTCATTTGTGCAATGCCATCGTCGGAGAGATTTGAGCATTTTATGCAGAAAGAGAGTTGTTGTGTTGTTGGGTTGGGTTGGGTTGGGTTGGGTTGGGGTGGGGTGGGGTGAGAGAAAGAGACCTTGGTGGTGCGGCGACGTTGATGGTGTTCCGGCGTTGGTGGTGGTGACAGGGAGAGAATGGGTGGTGTATTTTGAAGAGAGAGAGAGAGAGAGAGAGATGTGGTTGCAGATAGGAGAGTAAAGTTAGAGAGAAAGAGTCTGGAAAAGGAGAGTTGAAAGAGTAGTGGTGCATGGTGGTCGGTGTGCATTTTTGTTTTCTTTTCGTTTTTTTCCTCTCACTTTTTTTCATCTCCCCACTTTTTTTAATCCAGCTTCCCCTTTTCCAGTTTTTATATGATTCTTTTGCTGATAATCTGTTGAGGATGCAGACAACTTTCAGCAACAGAGATCCGCAACCCGCGCAGAGGGTTCTGCGGTAGGTGATCCGTGACCAGCGCGGGGAGTTCCGCGACAAGTAGGCACGCAGTCAGGCTCGCGGCAGGTAGCACGCGACAGGCAGGCTTGCAGCTAGGATGGGACGTGGGCCGCGGCCCAAGTTGGTTAGAGGGGTCCAGTTGTCACTTAGGGTTTACCTATAAATATTAGTTGTTGTATTCATTATTTTTTGAGCAGTTTGCTCGAGAGACTGTACAGAGAGAGAGAGTGCAAGAGAAAACTTATCTTAGAGAGGAAAGAGAAGACTTGTAATCTTTAGTTTTCTCGTTTCATAGTGGGCTGGTGTGGCTCCCGGGGACGTAGACAAGTTGCCGAACCTCGTATATCTGTGTGTTCTGTTTTTTTGTTCCTCTTTCTCTTCCTTTTTCTCTGGTTTATTTTCTGTGACGATATTATCCCAAGATCCTGAAGTGTTTTTGTTCGTTGTGAGTCGACCACAAGGCTCCGATTTCCCAACAATTGGTATCAGAGCTGCGGTTGTGGTAAGGGTGTTCAATAGTTTTCCGATTGAAGCTTTTGGGCAGTCCAAATTTCCGAGGAAGCTATGGGTTCAGAAGAAGGGAAATCAAAGATCGAGAAGTTCGATGGTTCGGATTTTGCTTTCTGGAAGATGCAGATGGAGGACTATCTGTACCAGAAGGATTTTTATCAGTCGTTGCTGGGTAAAGAAAAGGGGAAGAAACCAAGAGAGTGTAACAAAGAATGGGATGTTCTTGATCGGAAGGCAATGGGGTTGATTCGGTTGTCACTCTTGAAGTCTGTCGCGCACAATATACTAAAAGAAAAAACAGCGTCCGACCTGATGGATGCGCTCGCAGAGATGTATGAACAGCCGTCCGCGGCAAACATGGTGCATTTGATGTAGAAGTTGTTCAACTTCGAGATGCCTGAAGGAGGTTCGATTATGAAGCATCTCAGCGAGTGCAATATAATAGTGGACCAATTGATCTCTGTTGGTATTGAATTCGACGACGAGGTTCAAGCCTTGTTGATCCTGTCTCAGTTGCTAGAGAGCTGGCATGGTACAGTTACCGTGGTGAGTAACTCAGCTGGGAAGGAGAAACTCAAACTGAATGATATAGTTAATTTGATTCTGATTGAAGAAGTTAGAAGGAAATCGCTCGAGGGAGTGTCAGGCTCTAGCGGTTCAGGTCCAGCTCTAAGTTTTGAGCAGAGGAGCAGAAGCTAGGCCAAGGGTGGTCAGAACCAGAACAAAAGCCGGTCGAAGTCGTGCGGCAAGAAGGCCTACGGCAAAACACAAGTACGCAGTATTAAGGGTGAATGCTGGAACTGTGGCCAGGCGGGTCACATGTCTTCAGTTTGCAAAGCTCCGAAGAAGAATAATGGTGAGCAGGAGGCTTACATCGTGCAAGATGCACTTATTCTATCGATGGACAGTATCGCTGAGTCATGAGTGATTGACTCGGGCGCCTCATTTCACGCGACTACTAGCAGGGGGGTTCTGAAGAACTATGTAACAGGCGATTTCGGGCAAGTATACTTGGGCGATGATGAGCCATGTAGTATTGTGGGAATGGGTGATGTGCAGTTTGAAACGCAGGGGTTTAGATGGTGTTTGAAGGATGTCAGACACGTCCCGCAGCTGAAGTAAAATCTTGTTTCAATTGGGCAACTGGGAGCAGCGAGCTATACCTCAACATTCACAGGAGATGCGTGGAAGGTCTCCAACGGTACCATGGTGATAGCGTGCGGAAAGAAAGTAGGTACTCTCTATTTAACTTCACATGGGAGTCATTCACTTGCCATCGCGAAGGGACTCGCGGGGGTGGTCCCGCGCGAGGACCGCGAGGGTCTCGCGGGGGTCGTACTGTACGAGGGTAGGCTCACGGAAGGTCCGCGGCCAGAGATCCAAGTGAGTTCAAGTTTGTGGCACGACAGGTTGGGACATATGAGCGAGAAGGGGATGAAGGTTCTGCAGACACAGGGGAAGCTGCCAGTTGAATCAGTGGATTTCGACATGTGCGAAGACTGTATCTTCAGCAAGCAGAGGCGGGTTAGTTTCCAGAAAAGTGGCAGACCTCCCAAGCCAAACAAGCTGGAGCTTATTCATACAAACATATGGGATCCTGCGCCAGTGCATTTTCTTGGCAGGTCGAGATACTTTGTTACTTTCACTGATGATCACTAGAGGAAAGTATGGGTCTACTTCATGAAATACAAGTCAGAGGTATTCGAAATTTTCATGAAGTGGAAAGCCAGAGTAGAAAACGAGACAGACTTGAAGGTGAAGTGTCTGAGGTCAGACAATGGGGGAGAGTATGAACTGGAAGAGTACAAGAGAGCCTGTGCTCTATTCGGGATTCGTTTAGAGAAGACTCTTCCAGAAACTCCGCAGCAGGATGGCATAGCGGAGCGGATGAACAGGACTCTGACAGAGCGTGCACGGAGCATGTGGATACACGCGGGGTTGCCCAAGCAGTTTTGGGCAGATGCGATCAGTACTGCAGCATACTTGGTCAACCATGGGCCATCCTTTGGAATACCGGAGGAGGTTTGGAGCAGTAAAGAGGTAAATCTTTCACACTTGAAAGTTTTCGGTTGTGTTGCTTATGTCCACCTCAGCGACAAAGTCAGAGACAAGCTAGATGCTAAGTCACTGAAGTGCACGTTCATTGGGTATGGAGGTAATGAGTTTGGTTATCGTCTCTGGGATGAGAAAAATTGGAAGATAATTAGAAGCTAGGATGTCATATTCAATAAGTCGGTGCTGTACAAGGACAAAGATAGCAAACAATGCAGTGAGAGTTCTACTGAGGATCGCGAAGGTTCTGCCGCGGAAGTTCCCGCAGAGGTGGTCACGTGAGAGGATCGCGAGACACCTGAGTACTTTAGTTTGGAGGATCTTCCAGAAAGTAGTGGGGATGAGTCGGGATTTGACCCGGCGGATGAGGCAGTCTCGCGGACAGAGTCTGGGGCAGTTCCAGAGACAAGGTCTAACTCACTAGCTGTCGCGGTAAGGAGATCAACTAGGGTACCCAAACCTAATCTGAAATACCTTTCGTCGCTGTATTATTTGCTTTTGACAGATAGCGAGGAACCGTCTTGCTATGACGAGGCTTTACAGGTCAGTGACACTGTGAAGTGGGAACGTGATATGCAAGAGGAGATGGATTCTCTACACTCGAATGTGACTTGGGAGTTGGCAAAGTTTCTTGCAGGGAAGAAGGCGCTACAAAACAAGTGGGTATAATGCGTCAAGTAGGAGAGTGAGGCAGCAAGAGGTTTAAGGCCAGATTGGTTCTGAAGGGCTTTCAACAGAAAGAAGGGGTTGATTTCATGGAGATTTTTTCCCCAGCTGTGAAGCTGACCACTATCAGAGTGGTATTGAGTTTGATGGCTGCTGAAAATCTCTACCTTGAGCAGTTGGATGTTAAAACTGCGTTTCTTCATGGTGACTTGGAAGAAGAAATCTACATGAAGCAGCCTATTGGCTTCATTGAGAAGAGCAAGGAAGAGATGGTATGCAGACTCAAGAAGAGTTTGTATGGGTTGAAACAGGCTCCTCGACAGTGGTATAAGAAGTTTGACAGTTTCATGCAGCGCAATGGCTACACGAGGTGCCACGCAAATCACTATTGCTACCTTAAACGATGTAAGGCGAGCTATATAATTTTACTACGTACTCTACGTAGATGATATGCTTGTAGCGGGGTCCTGTTTGCGCGAGATAAATAGGTTGAAGCAACAGTTGGCAGCAGAGTTTGCTATGAAAGATTTGGGTGCAGCGAAGCAGATACTTGGAATGAGGATCAGCAGAGACAAAACTCAAAGGTCTTGAAGTTGAGTCAAGCTGAGTATATTGAACGGGTTCTTGAAAGGTTCAATATGCAGAACGCCAAGGCAGTTGGCGCGCCTCTGGGAATTCAGTTTAGACTTTCTAATTTATCTCTGGTTTATTTTTTCTGGTATATTTTCTATGATGATAGTATCCCAAGATCCTGAAGTGTTTTTGTTCGTTGTGAGTCGAGTGCGAAACTCCGATTTCCCAACATAATCATCCGAGAGAGATTACTTTTGCACTCTCTCAACTTACCCCTATATTAAATATAAAAAAAATACCCCTCCATGGAAAGAACAAGAAAAATATCTACTGCTCCCATTATCAAGAGATAGAGTAGTTGGGTTTTGGCCATGTAATTTCTTTTTTATTGATAATCGCAATGTGGTATTATGATGGCTTTTTTCCTTGAGCCGTGAATTTGGTTTGTGGTTAGTGTCGAAGCTGGGGACAACAGAAAGAGTGCAAGCTTTTTTTGGGTTTTTTAATCCGCAAAAGGAGCGGTTAAAAAAAAAACCCGCAAAAGGACAAGTTTTGGGTAGTGCAATTTTTGTATGGCATGCGTGGAAAATGAGAAAATTTTCAATGGTGCCCGCTCGGTGTATCCGAGCCGTCTATTTCGGTTTTGGATGGCTCAAATTTGGAGAGAGAAAGTGTTGATGTGAGATGAGAGAGAGTGTTTTAATTTGGGCCGTTCAATACACTTTTAGACAGCCTGAATGTATGGCTCGGGCATCAGGTCATTCGGGTGACGTGATACTCACCCGACGCCCAAAAATTCGTCGTGGAGAAGAAATAACTAATAAGGCGAGAGCTGGTCAGTGAAAGTGGATAAGCGTGCGTGGGTACAATGCTTTGTGTGTAGAATCTTTGGGTACTATACATTTACCCATTAGTGAGTAGAGCTTATTTTGGATCCCATAAATTAATTTAAGCTATTCATTATTTTTAAAATTATTTGCTTAGTTGCCCTCGATGAATTAACTCAATCGGATAATTGTAAGTTTGATTAGGGCGTATTTGGCCTAATAAGTCAAATGGCTTATATTTTTGGGTCATTATTTAAACTATTTCGCAATTTTTTAGTTTTTAATATTATTACTTCTTCATGACTAGAGGAATCTCAAAAGTAAAAATTACAATTGAAACCTGGATCTTTTGAATAAACTCAAAAACAAGTCAATAAGTTGATTTTTTGGTCTTCATTCAAAAAAATCTGGGTTTCGATCATAACACAAGGGGTACTAATCATTTACTTTTGTATGAAAAAATACAAAGGGTACTAATCATTTGCTTAGCTGCCCTCGATTGTATAGTAATGGTGTAGCGTTGGTGGAGTGGTGGAAGTGGTGGTGTTGTGGTGGCAGTGGCAGCAACATGGTAGTGGTGGTGGGCTAGAGCGATGGGGGTGGTGATAGTAGTGGTGGTGGTGGCGATGAAGTGTTGGAAGTGGCGGTGGTGGAGGTGGTGGAGTGGTAGTGGGAATGATGGTAGTGGTGTAGTGGTGGTAGATTGATGGTGAAGGTGCTAAAGTGGTAGTGGTGGAGTTGCTAAAGTGGTGGTGGTGGAGTGGTGGTGGCAGTGGCAGTGGCGCGATGGTTGTGCAATGGTAGCGTTGTAGTGGTGACAGCGCCATGACAATGGTGGTGGTGGAGTAGTGAAGGTGGTAAAGTGTTTATGAGAGTAATGGTGGTGGTATAGCGGTGGTGGTGGTGTGTTAATTGTGATGGCGGTAAAATGGTAGTGGAGTAGTGGTGGTGGTGGTGGTGAAGTGGTGGTGGTAGTAGAGTAGTAGTGGCGGTGGATTGATGGTGGCGGTGTTGAAGTGGTGGCAGTGAGTGATAGCGAGGAAGTGATGGTTATGCAATGGTGGACGTTGTTGTGGTGGGCTAGAATGGTATTGGTGTAGAGGTGATGGAATGGTGGAAGTGGTGGTGGATTGATGGTGATGGTGGTGAAGTGGTAGTGGAGTGGTGGTGGAGTGGTAGTGGAGTCATGGTGGTGGTGGTGGTGGTGGTGGAGTGGTTGTAGGAGTGGCGGTGTAGTAGTGGTGGAGCGGTTGTAGGGGTGGTGGTAGTGGTGGTGGGAGGAGCTGTGATGGTGGTATGATGGTTGAATTGAGAAATAGGTGGTGCTAACGGAAAGGGTGAGAATAGGAACCAAATTGTTCGGTTCAGTTATTTACTAAATTAAACCTAAACCAAATGTTGTTAATGAAATGTCTTCTTCTCTTGTTGTGGATTGGGTAACAATAAATCAAAGACTTCAGTTAACCTAAAAGAACAAATAATTGATCTTATATGTTTACACTCACTTAAATTTCGTTACTAAGTATAATAAAATAGTCAGTTTCAATCTTTGGACAAATAAAACTACAAAGTCTTATTTTATAACCACAAGATACATCTTTCAATACTTTAAAAAAAAAAAAATGAGTGTGTTTGAAATTTCATGTCAACTAAATTTTCCTCTGCCATTGGGTTTCATTATTACTCCCTGCGTCTCATTTACTTTGTCTAAATTTCTCCTTTTTTTGGTCCCAAAAAGATTATCCATTTGAAAAGACAAAGGTACAAACTTTTAAATTTTTCCATTTTACCCTTCTCCCAAATTTGACATTTGAAAGGAGGAAGTTTGAATTTTAAATTTAATGTACTTTTTTTTACCGGAATATCAATCCCATGTTCTGACTCCAATTTCGAGAATGATCAGAAAAATTCAAATTGGGGCAGACTTTTGTGCCTTGTTAGAGCCATAAATAGGTATCCATCAACTCCTAAAAATCACTCAAGGGTATTATTGGAATTGTGAAATTTTGAAAAGATAATCATGATGTTTCCTTAAATTTGTAGTATTTCGAGATTGGACAATGAAAATGGAACGGAAGAAGTAATTATAAGGTACTAAAGTTATACAGCTTACTTAAGCAATCAAGAAAGTTAGACAACTAAGAAATTTACTCAAATTTCATTTTCTTGAGAAAAATAGTGTCACAAATATAAATGTCACAAAACTCAACGTCAAAACTTTTCAAAGATGGACATCTTACTTATGTTTGTATGAAAATTTAAATTACATATTAGAACACACTTTGGTTAACACCTATTCCAGGTAAGATTAAACATTTAATTTGAAAATGTTTTCGCAATATTACATCAATATAAAGGTGGTTACCAATTCACTTTGTATAGTTGTGTGCGAGCATATGATCTCTATGAAAAGAACGAAAGTGATACATTTCAAATAAGATTGATTTGAGTCAATATAGCTATCTAATATGAATATTATTTTTCAATCAATATAATCAGTACGAAAAACAAACCCGGCGCGCCTTGCGCGCCGGCATTTGACTAGTGCAATAGAAAAGAAAATTGGGTAGTAGTTTGGAACTTTTTGGTTGGGAGACAACCCACAAAACATGGCCATGATAAGCAGTTAGATCCAAATCATAAACCTGATGTTGGGGAGACAATCTATAAACATCTCCAAGATTATCATTTCGATTTAATAGAATCATGAGATTCTTAATGTCTCCACCAGCCAATGTCCTATATAATGGAGCTTATGCCAAGGGAAGAGTCACATCTCACAATATTGATCAGTTGTTCAATCCAGTGCTAAGCCATATTCCAAACTAAGAAAGAACAAAAATGTCTTCCTCTCCTTTGAGATCGAAATCCTACCATGCCCGATCTGTTAGCTTGCCTTCTAGATCCCATCCACTAATTCCACAATTCAGCGAGCATTTGTGCAGAATTAGTGCTTCTGAAGCCACCTCCTCAACATTGCCCTCGATATCAAATAGATTAAGTGGCCTTGAAAATTTGTATGACTGTGTCGATGATTTGCTGCTATTGCCGCAAACCCAACAAAGATTAGCAAGAGAATCGAATGAGAAATGGGCTGGAGAAGCCTTAGATGGATATCTCAGGCTCTTGGATGCTTGTGCAGCCACTAAAGACATCTTCTCACAAACAAAGGAAGATGTGAAAGAACAACTCTCAATTCTACGAAGAAAAAGGGATGCAAGTGACATTGGTGGGTACTTAGCCTCTAGAAAGAAGGCGAAGAAGGTGATCCAGAAGTTACTGAAGGATTTGAAGAGTATCGAAAACAAAGACACACTCAATATTCCGTCCTTGGACAAAGACCATGAATCTGTTGCCACTTTTAGGATGCTGAACGAGGTTGAAGCTGTCACTGTTTCCACATTGGAGTCCTTGTTGTGCCACACTTTGGGAATGAATGTGCAATCAAGAAGTGGGTGGTCTTTGGTTTCCAAACTGATCCACCACAAGAGAGCAACGTGTCAAGTGAAGGAGACAGTCATCAGTGAGTTTGAGAAATTAGATGCTGCAGTGCACTCACCCATCAGTATTGCGACCATGCAAAACCGACTAGGAGAGTTGGAGTTGAGCATCCAAGTTGTGGAGGAAGTTCTAGAGTGCTTGCTTAGGCGTTTAATTAGAATGAGGGTTTCCCTCCTCAACATTCTCAACAACTAGCCTAGGAAATCATGGAGCCAATGCGCTCATACTTGATATGTAGATGAGAAATAGACTTGTAATATGTCCTCCAATTATAAATGAATATAGTTAGCACGAAATTTTTGGCTTATACATCACTTCTGTCCTTTTCTCAGACTATTTGTTCACTGATCAGTTGAAGATTAGAGTAACACCATGTTTCATATGCTCTAGTTCTTAAATTCAAAAAGTAATGGTGAAGTGAAAATAAAAACTCTCTAGCTAGAGGGAAATAATCATATTGAATGATCTCAAGGGTGTCCCTGTCTAAGTTGAAAAACTTTGAGTCTAGAAATTTGAATCATTACAGATAAAGCTTTTTTACTTTCAAATTTCTCAAAATAGAAGAAGAAATGTGTAGTTGATTCCAAATGAAGATTAATCGTAATAGAATGACTTTAAGATCTCGAAATTCTAATTTTGCAAGGGGGATGAATATAGACTGACAAAAATATTATATGATTGGCGCTGTAGTTTTTGATCTGATACCTATTAAGAAATAGTAATGTGCTGGCTGTCTTTCTGTTTTGAGGACAGTATTATCTATGCTAGTCAGACTCACTCCATCATTTGTAGACGTGGGAGAAATCCTTGAGGATCTTGCTGGCTTCTCAGAAAACCATTCTGAATGTTGGTTATAGTAATCATAATGCATAATATCGTGACGACACACGAGGAATCAGGTTATTAATGATTCACATGCTGTCAGGATTCCAATTGTCTCAAGAATAATTACATTGAAAAAACTGTAATTAAGACTCACACGGAAATTTAGAGAATCTCGGATTCTTTACAATTCGAATAAGTTACTAGCTGTCTTTTTCTTTGGGTACACTCAGATTTGGTTCATGTTATGCTAATAAGGCATGGCACCATTTTCAAGCATTAGGAAAATCTGTTTATTGCTTATTAACTTTCGTGCATGGCAGCATGAGGGAAAAAAGAAGGGAATAAGGCATTGCCTTGATATTCATTTTAAGTGATTCGGTCTGTTTATGATAAGGACTACAGCCAAACAGTTTAAGATATTTTAACGTGATAAGGATCTAATCACTATCTATGCTGAATTGTTTTGGTTTTTATTAATATGAAATTTTATTGAAGAACAGGCAATATAGAAAGACAAGGAAGGCGGACCTTCCAAAGTACAAGATGTTATCAACTAAAACAACTATGAATATCCCATCAAAGGAAAAAAAAAAAAGAGCTACGAAAAAGGGGCTACCGCTTACATGTGTTAAAAGTTTTATGATTACATGACCGTGATTAGGATCCAATGCTATCTCAGATATGACAGGCAATGTATCCCTCCCACTACTTCTGCAGCTCAGGATCAATTAGTTTAACCAAAACTCACAGGCCTACCTCAGCGTGATCCTGATGAATATGCAATGCATGAGTCACTTTGCCTCCCGGTCCTGCATTGTGAAACAGGAAAAGTAGAAAAACGTTGGGTAGAAAAACGTTATGAATTTATGCTGAAATCTGTTATGAATTTTGAAGTAGAAAATTGTTGGGACTATAGTAGTTTGGAACCCGATGGTTAGGAGACATTCTGTAAAGATCGCCAAGATTTTCCATATGGATCCACAATAATCTTTTGTGTACCACACGAACCAGTTTACTATCTGGATTACTAGCTGTATTGTAGCTAAGTTAGATTTCTAACCCATACCTGACAGTCTGATTAGGATCATATGCTAATCTCAGCTATGTTTGTGCCATGTTTCCCTCCCGCAAGTTCTACAGCTCAGCAACTCTTATTTTGATTAAACTCACAGGCCTACCTTAGCATAATTCAGGTTTTATTGCTGTCCATGAGTTACGTTGATGCCCTATTTCTTGCAATTTTGCCACTCATGCATTGCTGGTATTGCAAAATATGCAATAGAAAAGAAAAAATTGGGTAGTAGTTTGGAACTTTTTGGTTAGGAGACAACCCACAAAACATGGCCATGATAAGCAGTTAGATCCAAATCACAAACCTGATGTTGGGGAGACAATCTATAAACATCACCAAGATTATCATTTAGATTTAATACAATCATGAGATTCCTAATGTCTCCACCAGCAAATTTCCTATATAATTGAGCATATGCCAAGGGAAGAGTCACATCTCACAATATTGATCAGTTGTTCAATCCAGTGCTAAGCCATATTCCAAACTAAGAAAGAACAAAAATGTCTTCCTCTCCTTTGAGATCGAAATCCTACCATGCCCGATCTGTTAGCTTGCCTTCTAGATCCCATCCACTAATTCCACAATTCAGTGAGCATTTGTGCAGACTAAGTGCTTCTGAAGCCACCTCCTCAACATTGCCCTTGATATCAAATAGATTAAGTGGCCTAGAAAATTTGTATGACTGTGTCGATGATTTGCTGCTATTACCGCAAACCCAACAAAGATTGGCAGGACAATTGAATGAGAAATGGGTTGGAGAAGCCTTAGATGGATATCTCAGGCTCTTGGATGCTTGTGCAGCCACTAAAGACATCTTCTCACAAGCAAAGGAAGAGGTGAAAGAACAACTCTCAGTTCTATGAAGAAAAAGGGATGCAAGTGACATTGGTGGGTACTTAGCCTCTAGAAATAAGGCGAAGAAGGTGGTCCAGAAGTTACTGAAGGATTTGAAGAGTATCGAAAACAAAGACACATTTAATGTTCCGACCTTGGACAAAGACCATGAATCTGTTGCAACTTTTGGCATGTTGAAAGAGGTTGAAGATGTCACTGTTTCCGCATTGGAGTCCTTGTTGTGCTACACTTTGGGAACGAATATGCAATCAAGGAGAAGTGGGTGGTCTTTGGTTTCCAAACTGATCCACCACAAGAGAGCAACGTGTCAAGTGAAGGAGACAGTCATCAGTGAGTTTGAGAAACTAGATGCTGCAGTGCACTCACCCATCAATATTGAGACGGTGCAAAACCAACTAGGAGAGTTGGAGTTGAGCATCCAAGTAGTGGAAGAAGTTCTAGAGCGCTTGCTTAGGCGTTTAATTAGAATCAGAGTTTCCCTTCTCAACATTCTCAACAACTAGCGTAGAAAATCATGGAGTCAATACTCTCATACTTGAGATGTAAATGAGAAATATACTTGAATGAGAAATATACTTTTAATTTGTCCTCCAATTATAAATGAATATACTTAGCACGAAATTTTTGGCTTATACACTTCTGTCCTTTTCTCAGACTATTTGTTCACTGATCAGTTGAAGATTAGAGTAACACCATGTTCCCATATGCTCTAGTTCTTAAATTCCAAAAGTAATGGTGAAGTGAAAATAAAAACTCTTTAGACAGAGGGAAGAAATCATATTGAATGATCTCAAGGTGTCCCTGGCAAAGTAGAAAAACTTTGAGCTTAGAAATTTGAATCGTCACAGAAAAAGCTTTCTTACTTTCCAATTTCTGAAAATAGAAAAAGAAATGTGTTGTTGAGTCCAAATGAAGATTGATCGTAATAGAGTGACTTTAAGATCTCGAAATTCTAATTTTGTGAGGGGGCTGATTATAGACTGACAAAAAAATTATATGATTGGCGCGGTAGTTTCTGATCTGATACCGATTAAGAAATAGTAACGTGCTGGCTGTCTTTCTGTTTCGAGGACAGTATTATCTGTGCTAATCAGACTCCCTCCATCATTTGTAGACGTGGGAGAAATCGATTTGGATCTTGCATGATAGAGTAATAACACACGAGGCATCAGGTTATTAATGATTCACATGCTGTCAGGATTCCAATTGTCTCAAAGATATACATTGAAAAACTGTAACTAAGACTCACACGGGAGCATGATTGCATGATTGTGAAAGCTGGCAAGATGCCTATTGTCCCAAGGTTGATGGAGATCTAATAAAAAATAAAGCGTCCCACATGGGGAATGCAGAATCTCAGACGGTTTAAAAACAATAAAATGTGAACTGGCTGGTTCTATGTTTGGGCCTTGGGGACACTTAGATTTGGTTTATCTAATAACAGTCCTTGTGTTTCTTGGTGCCATTTGTGATTCTCAACTTCTCAATGATGCTAATAAATAAGGAAACTAAATTAGTATTCAAGTCTAGATCTGTCATTGTTACATACACATTGCCTCCGGAAACAGTAAGGGGACAAAAAAAATATGCTTGGATCTGATGCACGAACGTACATTGATGAATGGAAAGTAGAAGAGAGTGGATGGTGCTGACACTTTCATTCCAGAGGAGACAACTGGTATCAATACCCCTTGTGCACGCACAACCATTTTAGTAACCTATTTGGTGGGGACATTAACGTGAACATCGCCGCAAGAGGATATAGATAAAAAATCAAAATCATGTTGCTGCCAGGTATGGTTAAAGAGAGATGAGATTCCTTGTCTCCTTCTTCCTCTTATATATTGAGCCTAAGAAGATCGAAGGAACCACAAGTCCATAAGAAGTTTTGACATTTCACATTCGATATCCATTTCTAGTTTTCCTTATTCCAAATTGGAAAGAGAAATGGATTCTTCTCCTTTGAGATCAAAATCCAACTACCACTCTCGTTCTATCAGCTTGCCCTCTAGACTTCACCCGCTCATTCCTCATATCGATGAGAATTTGAAGCTTAACGGACTTCAAAATATGTTTGACCGTTTGGATGATTTGCTTCTATTGCCACACACCCAACAAGTCCTCTCCCAACGACGACACGAGACGTGGGTCGAAGAGGTTTTGGAAAAGCATCTCAGGCTCTTGGATATTTGTGCTGCTGCTAAAGATGTGTCCACACAAACAAAGCAAGATGTGCGGCACCTTCTTTCCATATTGCGGAGAAGAAGGGATGCAAATGACTTTGCAGCATACTTAACTTCTAGAAAGAAGGCAAAGAAGGTGATCCAAAAGTCTCTGAAGGATTTGAAGAGTATCAAAAGCAAGTCTGCCGTTATAGCTTTCGACAAAAGCCATGGAATTTCAGAGATAGTCAGCTTTTTAAATGAGGTTGAAGCAGCCACGATTGAGGTGTTCGAGTCTTTATTGTCCTACATTGCGGGGACAAAGATGGAATCAAGGATGCTTGGATTTTCCTTGGTTTCCAAACTGATGAACCATAAGAAAGTTGCATCCCGAGAGGAAGAAACAAACACCAAGGCGTTTGAGAAATTTGATGTTGCATTGCACTCGCTCAATAGCCACAAGACAAGCGAGACTGATGGTGTGCAAAATGAGTTGGGAAAATTGGATTTGTGCATTCAAGATATGGAAGAAGGACTAGAATGCTTGTTTAGGCGGTTAATTAAATCTAGAGTTTCCCTCCTCAACATTCTCAACCACTAGCCAAGAAAATCTTGGAGCAGAAATTTTGATGTTTATATGTAGCATTGTAAATGAGACAGTATACCTGTGATTTGTCCTAGTTTTTACTGAATATACTTTGAGCAAAATTATTGCCTACAAATAACCTTTTTCCTGTGATCTTGAAATTTATCCATTAATCAGCTGAAGATGAAAGTAAGCACTACGTTTGCAAATACTAGTAATACCCATGAGATTGAAATAGCAGTACACGAAGAGGAAACAGGCATTGACATATGTTTGATGGTGAATCAGATGTTGACAAACATGGAGGTTAGAAATTTGAATCGCCCCAGTTAAAGCTTTTTTGCTCTCCAGTTTTCTCAACATACAGCAAGAATTATGTATGACTGAGTCCAAGGGAAGATTTATTGTAAGTGAATGATATCAAAGATGTCGATATTCAAATTCTGTAAAGGGGATGGCTATAGACTGCCCAATAATTACGCGATTGGCACGGTAGTTTCTGATCATATAAAGCTTGTTCGTTTTGCGACTCTAGATTCAAAATTTTCTCTCTGCTCACGGTCTCCAATAAATTTTTTCCCTCATTTCTCTCTGCACTCATTACCCAAAATCCAAAATTCCAAAATGAACAAGCGACTAAGAAACAGTAGTTTGCAGGGGCGGATCTAGCAGAGGAACAGGTGGGTCACGTGACCCACCTGAAGTTGTCGGAATATACTAATTTTTTTACAAATAAATATAAGTAACATATATTAAATTTCCCGAAATATGGCAAATGTGGTGCTCCTGTACTAGTGGTAAGCGCTTGTGCCTCAAGGTAAGTGGCGCAGGTTCAAATCCTTCTTGTGTCGTCTGAGGTTTCTTTTTTTCTTTTTTCTTTTTTTTTTTTATGTGCTTAAATGCTTTAAACACAAAAAATTCATCAAAACTTCCAATTATAAGAGTTGAATCCTGCCAACAAGGACTTATGTAGTAATAGTACCACAAAGCCACAAATACCTTTGCACCTATTACACTACTAAATATAAGATATAGTAATAAATTAACTATAAATACAAAAACACAAATATTCCATTAATTTTTTCTTAAAGTTATTCATTATTTCGTTTAAGTATTTTTACTGAGAACATGCTTGAAAGGTGACCCATCTGTATGAGATTTCTGGATCCGCCACTGGTAGTTTGCTGGTTAATCAGTCTCACCCCAGCATTTGTAGACGTGGGAGAAATGCATCTGGATCTTTCTGGCTTCTCAGAAAAACTGTTCAGGCTTTTGATTAATCATTATTCAATATATTTTTGACACACAAGGAGTCGAGTTATTTAATGATTCCCAAGCTGTCATGATTTAGCAAACATTGTAATTAAGACTAAAACGGAAATTTAGAACAATCATGTGACGAAAATAGTGTATGGTAGTTGTTGGTGATGAAAAAATTTGGTTTCATCATTAAAAGCAACCAAACTAGAAAAATAAATATTCGGACTCACGACCACTGGTTCTCAAACTACCACTCTTTCCGTTGTATTGCGCCATTCTTGTATTTGTTGTTCTTGATTAGTCTTTGCATTATGTGTTAGTTGGTATTTGGCCAATTTCTCAACATTGTAATTTGTAAAATTTTAGAATTCTGTAAATGGCTGCTTCAAGACGTTATTTAACCCAACAAGTTAGCACCAAATTCTCTTACGTGATAATAGGTGGCCTCCTAAAAAGAGTAATCCCCAAGTAAACATCAGAGAATGTGGGATTAGTTCAAAATACCTAGTGAGATTAGGTCTAGCTGTCCTTTCGGGAACATCTGATAAAATTGGAATGGTACAGAGACTAGGCCTAGCTCCTTATATTTCTCCGTAAGATAAAATTTGTAACTAACTAACTTACACATCAGAGAATGTGGGATTAGTTCAAAATACCTAGTGAGATTAGGTCTAGCTGTCCTTTCGGGAACATCTGATAAAATTGGAATGGTACAGAGACTAGGCCTAGCTCCTTATATTTCTCCGTAAGATAAAATCTGTAACTAACTAACTTACACATCAGAGAATGTGGGATTAGTTCAAAATACCTAGTGAGATTAGGTCTAGCTGTCCTTTCGGGATCATCCGATAAAATTGGAATGGTACATAGACTAGGTCTAGCTCCTTATATATCTATAAGATGCAATCTGTAACTAACTTACACATCAGAGAATGTGCGATTAGTTCAAAATACCCAGTGAGACTAGGTCTAGTTGTCCTTTCGGAAACATTCGATAAAATCGGAATGGTACAGAGACAAGGTCTTGCTCCTCATATTTCTCCATAAGATGCCATCTGTAACTAACTAACTTACACTAATGCCTATATAAAGAAGAGCAATATTACTCTTCTCATATGTAGTTCCTTAAATTAGTCACTTAGCAAAAGAAAAAAAAAATCCTTAATTTAGTCGTTGACACCCTAACCTAACCTTCTCTTCTTTTGATCTGAGAGGAATTTCCAAAAAAGCTTTAATTAGTTTTCCTTTTTCCGGAGGTAGCTGTGTTTGGTTCATCTTTTCGAACTTTTATTTCAGAAAGTTAATTTTGAATGCAAACTTTTTGTAAAGCAAGGGAACCAAAAAGTAGTGGGTCCCTTGAAAAGCAAGGGGGTCCCGTCTCTCTCTCTCTTCCCAAATTGGTCAGACTCTCTCTCTCTCCTCCGAAATTGGTCTGAAGCTGTTCGCTTTAAAAAAGTAAGGTTGGGAGATCAGAACAGACTTTTGAAAACTTGGGGCAACCCATGAGTAATTGAACAGACTTTTGGAAACTTGGGGCAACCCGTGAGTAATTGGAGGTGAGTTTTTTTTTTTCCCTTTCTGATGAGAGAGTCAAGGGGACCCACTCAAGTCCCCACTCATCTTTGAGATCTCACATCCAATCACATGTTTTTACATTTTCACTCCAAAATTATCAACCAAAAATCACTCTCACTCCAAACTGACAGTGCAGATAGAGCTTTGCTCTGGCTTTACTTGAGATCCCCCCAAGTAAATAGTGTGATTGATACCCTAAGATTAGTTGTGGTGCACATAAACTGACCCGGATACCTTAGTTACAGGGGAAAAAAACTGCCGAATCCTGCCACTTTCCCCTTCTTTGTTTACAACAACCCAACCAGGCCAGGTATGATCATTCTTCTCTATTGTAAATGATTGCTTTCTTGCAGAATGGAACATATAACATTATAACCTATTGCAGAATTAATTTGTATTCAAGCATGAGCTACTTTTTTCTCTTGCTCACTATTCTCTCTCTTCTTCCGAATATTGAAATTTCGTGTTCCTCTTCAATACACTTAGGGCTTCTCTGTATTTCTGTTTATTTTTCGAAAGTGATATGTTTGTATATCCTCTTCCTTTTCTATTATTTAGAGCTCTTGTTTTTAATATGTACAAAACCAAACCTAGCTTTTTTACTTTAAGTTCCAATTATGAGTGATGCAGTGGTTCGATGATTTTGGGTTCCTGTGTTTACAGAGGATTTTTAATGGAGAAAATGAAGGGATTAATTTTTAGCCTTTACAATGTTATAATGGTATGGCTCCTTGTGGTCCTCTATATCGTTTCTACCTCATGATCAAACAAGAAGTGTCCGCATGGGAATTAATTCGACTATTTGCTTCTCATGGATGCGGACACTTCTTGTTTGATCGTGAAGTATAGCAACGATATGAAGGACCACCAGGAGCCCTACCATTATAATATTGTAAGGGCTAAAAATTGCACCATTCATCTTCTCCATTAAAACCCGCGGTAAACACACGAATCCAAAACCATTGAACTATTGCGCCACTCATGCTTGGAACTTAAAAGGCTAGGTTTGGTTCTGTACATATTAAATACAACAGCATTGAAGAATTGAAAAGGAAGAGAAGATACAGACATATCACTTTGGGAACCAAACAAAAATACAGACAAGTCCTCGGTGTATTGAAGAGGTACTCGAAGTTTCGGTGTTCGAAAGAAGAGAGAGAATAGTGAGTAAAAGCAAGAGAAAGAAGTAGCTCGTACTTGAATACAAATTCTGCAATAGGTTATGTAAATTTACAATTTGGTATTGTTCGTAGATTTCGGTTTTAGCCCTTACTTTCTTGCATGAAAAATTATTCATTCATAATTTAGCACTCATCAATTTGCATTCCGGTTAATGAATTTTTTTTTGGTTACATACGCAGCCAATGTCTTTCATCATATGTCAAGAGTATGTTTTATCCTTGAGTACGTTTGCAAAAATTGTATCAAGGTGACTTATGTGCATAGTTTTTATTTCACATTGAA
The DNA here is from genome assembly GCA_018127125.1 of Rhododendron griersonianum. Lineage (NCBI taxonomy): Eukaryota > Viridiplantae > Streptophyta > Magnoliopsida > Ericales > Ericaceae > Rhododendron > Rhododendron griersonianum. The sequence goes on from CM030792.1 coordinate 6,258,940, forward strand.
AGAAACGAGTGGTTGTAGTAATAAAGGGCTGAGTGAGTTGGGACGTGCCCCTGTATATAAGTGTTAGATAAAATGCTGGTGACAAAAGAACTAATTAAAAATAAAGACGGCTAATGGTAGGCTTTGTTAGAAGGATGGGTCGAGGGGCAGATGAGGCGCAAGGACGGATCGAGGGCCAGATGGGTCCAGGCGACCGCCATACCCAAATTTCAAGAAACATACACATAATCTCTGGAAACAATAAGAGAGCATAAAAAAAGATGCACGGGATGTTGATGAAGGAAAGCAGAAGAGAGAAGATAGTGCTGACACTTTCATGCCAGAGGAGACAGCCGGTATCAGTACCAGTTGTGCATTGCATTTTCTTGAACCAACCCTTGTAAAATATTTCACACACTATCAATGCATACTTGGTGCTTTGGTACGTTTTCTTTGACAGCCTATAGCATTTGTCCATCTGTTGCAACTTTTGTTGGGGAGAGTTAAACATCAGCTTTAATGCTCATATCACGTGGTAATATCTTAGCTTCGAAGTTGAAATAGATGCATTGGAATTTCCTACAAATAGCTATGCAATGTTGAGACGTCTGGAATGAAGAAAACTGCTTGTGATGTAATAGGGGTATCCTTTATTTTTTTTTTTTGTCATTTGTTAATCCTAATCAACTTTATCCTAGGGGACTTGGGGAGTGGGATGAGTGCTTACAGGAATCATACCTGCCCATGTGCATGGGAGTATAAGGGAGGCACCAACTGTACTCCACTCCACTTGCAATAGGGGTGTCATCTTATTTTTCTTCTCCTTAATTAAAAACAAGTCTTTTAACGTATAAACAAGCCAAGGTTTGAACATGTTTTGAAACTCATTTCGAGTCATGCTTGAGTTAATTAAATTCGACTTTGATTCAATTCAATTGTAAGTACCTTAAGACTAACCCCGTTCTGCTAAGTTTTCTATAAAAAATAAGTACTTATTTGTAATTTTCAAACTTAAAAATAATGTATTTATTGAAACAATTTGTTGAAATAAAGAAAAAAAAGAAAAGGAGCAATGTACCAGGGATGGAATTAAATATGCATTATTTACAAACAAAAGTATTCGGTTATTCGAGAAAAATCAATATACTTTTAATGCCAAATCAGGATTAACTAGGATAGAAAATTCTTCACGACCAAGAGGCATGTAAAACACAAGAGTATTGTGCATAGTAATCATGCTTTCAAAAATTTGCAGCCAAGAGTAATTATTTGCAGCCAAAAAACAAGTAAAACACAAGAGCATCGTGCATAGTAATCACGCTTTAAAAAATCCGAGGCCAGGAGTAATTCGTTGCGGCGAAGAGTAATTATTTGTGACCAATAATAATTCTTCGTGGCCAAGAATAATTCATTGCAGCCAAGAATAATTATTTGCGACCAATAGTAATTCTTCGCGGCTAAGAGACATGTAAAACGCAAAAGTATCATGCATAATAATCACGCTTTCAAAACTATACAGCTAAGAGTAATTAGTTGCGGCCAAGAGGCATGTAAAATACAAGAGCATCATGCATCATAATCACGCTTTCAAAACTTTGCGGTCAGGTGTTATTTTTTGCAGTCAATAGTAATTATTTGCGGCCAGGAGTAATTCATCGTGGTCAAGAGATGTAGAGACCCGTATTTTCGAAAATAGTTTAAAGGATTTATTAATGTTAGAATATGGAATAAATGAGGGATTTATTGAATTATTTGATTTGGGGTCAATGTGGGAAGGTTGTTTGTAGAGGGGTGCCTATGCAATTTGTGATGTGTGTGAGTATATATATGTGTGGGTGTGGGTGTGTGTGTAGGGGAGAGAATTCCCCAAAAATTCTCTCTCTCACCTCCTGGCCTCCCTCCCCTCTCTCGGCTCCTCTCTCTCTCTCTCTCTCTCTCTCTCACTCAAGAACTCCTCCCCAAACTCAAAACCCAAGACAACCAACCTCCAATCCATCATCTACGCGAGTATTGGAGCTCGTACATCGTTAGCTAGTGCTCGGTGGAGATGTATTGCTCTCGGAGTCGATTTTGGAAGCTAGGGCTCGATCTCTCGTTGGGGTTCGGCTTTGATACTCGAGGTAGGGATTTCTTACACACTCTATATGTTTATGAGTTGGTTTTGTACATGAAAATCGTGCTTTGGTTGTTGTTGTTCTTGTTGTTGTTGTCGAATTCTCGAAAAGCTGCTAAAATTTTGCTCGAAACCACTCCGTATCAATACGGGCTTTTTGCCGTATCGATACCATAAGAAAATAGAAGCTTCAGAATTTCTGATAAGCTTCCTGTATCGATACGCCATTTTGGCTGTATCGATACTAGGAGCTTATGGACAGTTTTTCAGCATTTGTTCCAAACTTCGTTGTTTTGACACCCGATCACTTCTAACACCTCTAAAACACCTTTAAACCATTTCTAAGCTTGGTTGCTTGTCATTTGGTGACTCATTGATCGTTCTCATTCCCTAGGGACTTGTTAAGTTTAATCTTAGTATCGTTGTGAACGAAAAACGTATCGTAGAGTGCATATGAGTACCGTAGGTTGTATGAACATCATGGTGGGTATAAATGGTAAATGGGAGCGGTATAAAGACTTCAAGGGTAAAGTAGTAACTTGTATCTTCACGACTCGTTGAACCTCTTGACTTTTCCTTGTTACTCTTGCTACGGGATTCAAGAATAGGAATTAGTGGATTGGATACTTTAGGACTGTCTGTGAGTAGTATGTCGTGTAGGTAAGGGGATATACTTAGAGGTACGGTGAGGACGTATGTAATTGCTTACATGCAATATGGTAGATTGTGGGTCTCGTAATGCCATGTGATTGATTAAATGACTTTTGGATTTGATTGAATGAGTTGATGTTTGTGAAATGGAAACATGGAATGAATGTGGAACGTAGAATGAATGTGGGTGACAAATGGTCACAAAGAGAACTCTTAGGGCTCTTGAATGAGTAAATGCCTGGCAGGAGCTAAATGCTCATATTGTATACTTTCAGGGCTCTTGAATGAGTAAATGCCTGGCAAGCTAAATGCTCATATTGTATACTTTCAGGGCTCTTGAATGAGTAAATGTCTTGAAAAATCCTTTTTCGCTATCTCAAAACTTAATCAAGCAAAATAAAAGGAATTGAAAAGCAATAAATGATGAACAATACCGAACACAAGATATACGTGGAAAACCCCTTAAAAAGGATAAAAACCACGGGAGGAAATCAAACACTATAAACCATTGTACGGTTACAAACAAACCTATACTTACAACCTAGAATCGCTCTCGGTTGACCAAGGTTGATTGCCAAATCACTCGTTCACCGCACCCAGTGCTTGACCGCCGCTGCCTTGAATCCACAAGTCCTCCGAGATATTTCCAAAATCCACCGGAAGAATGTTTCAACTAATTGGATCAATGGTTGGAAAGAACACTTGGAGTTTATGTAGAAAGCTTTCTGATCATCGGATCATATGTAACTCCAAGAGGTAAGAAAAACAGTCATCATTAGACAATCCTTCGGTTTTGAACCAAAAAACGAAGAGCTCTTAATATCTTTCGGTCACCCGAAATCCCAGCCAAAACCGTATATAAATAGATAAATGCAAAGCTATCCAATTGCTCAATCACAGGATTGATCCACGTTCCCTTTTTCCTCGAAAGATTGCAAGACACCCTTTCCTTAGACAACTGCTATGACCATATATTTCTCTTGACAGCTCATTTCCTTTTCTAATAGAACATGTGCACGAAATCCTCTTATGCAAACTGATTCCCTTCCAAACTTCTTTCCTTTGACAACCTCTCTTCATCAATTACAAAATACAATTGATAGCCTTTCCTAAAACAAATGCTCTAAAACAATAAATTTCAACATAATTAATGGGATACAAATCAAAAAAGAATTTGTCATGAGATTTGCCAAAATATGGACTTTACATGCCTGGCAGGAGCTAAATGGTCATATTGTATGCTTTCAGGGCTCTTGAATGAGTAAATGTCTGGTAGGAGCTAAATGCTCATATCGTATGCTTTCAGGGCTCGTTATCGAGTAAGTGCTTGGCAGGAGCTCCGGCTCAGACTTTTAACGACATGCAATTGGTTTATGAAGTTAATGAGAAAATTTTGGTTTGGGTTAAAGGATTTTGATGAAAATCCTCCTGTATTCTTGAGAGAATCAACGGTTTCCGATATTTGGGCACAAATCAACGGATTCCGGTATTCAAGCTCGATTCAACGGAGCTTGACCCGTATTGGTTTGGTTTTGTTTTCACAAGTCATTTTGGAATAAAAAGGAAAGTTTTAAGGGAAAGAGATTTGATAATTAGTAATGTGAAATTGAGATAGATTGTGGTATTCATTCATGAAGTAAATGAAGTGATTGAGAATCTGTTGTAGATTTGTTCGATTTGATGAGAGTTTTGTACAGCTTCTAGTTGACATGTGCTTTGATAGGAATCCCGATATGATGCTTAGAACATTGAAGTTGATGTCCGTTTGTCTATCGTGGTAAATCTTCATTGCTTGTGTTTGTTCATTGAAACTCATTCCACTCTGGTGCATCTCTCATCGCATTTTCATATAGCTTGTGTAAGGATTTCTCTATTGGGTGCGTGTTTGCTCAAATCTATTATCAATTTCAGGTACAATTCAAGAGTTGACTTGGCGTACGTGATGCGTATGCATGATCATGTTATTGAAAGGTTTTCAAGAGAAGTATTCGGAAGAATGATTATTGTAAATTGTAACATTATTTTTCCTTGGATACTGGTATTTGATAATTTGGGGCCTCGAGCCAAGATTAAACATTTGTATTTAATTTGAGAATAGGGAAAAGAAATGTTATTTGGGTATTATCTGTACTTCAGCGAGGATTTTATTTATTACAAATGATTATTATTTATGTTGAAAATCAAGGGCGTGACAAGAGACATGTAAAACACAAGAGCATCGTATATAGTAATCACATTTCAAAACTTTGCGGTTGGATATATACTTCTATATGGGTATGGGCACCACTACTTGATCTTCTGCAAACAAACAACTAAAAAACCTAATCCAAATTCTAAATTAGAGGGAGATTTAAGGTTGAGGGCATCCAAGTCATTACAACAAGTGAGATAAGCGAAAGGTAAATTACTTTTGGTCGCATCGAATTACTATCTTGGACACATCGAATTGCACTTGGCCGAGTCAAATTACTCTTGGTCGTGCCAAATTAGACTCGGCCACTCCGAATTGCACTTGGCCGCATCGAATTGCACTTGGTAGCTACGAATTGCTCTTGGCCGCATTGAATTGTACTTGACCGCTTCAAATTGCTCTTGGCCGCGTCGAATTGCACTTGGCCGCATCAAATTGCGGCCAAGTGCAATTCATAGCGGCCAAATGCAATTAAACGCGGCCAAGACCAATTTGACGCGGCTAAGTGCAATTCGATGCAGCCATGTGCAATTCGACATGGCCAAGAGCAATTCGATTCGGCCAAGAGCAATTCGTAACGGTCAAGCGCAATTCGATGCAGCCAAGTGCAATAAGACGGGGCCAATAGTAATTCGATGCGGCCAAGAGTAATTCGTAGCGGGCAAATGCAATTCGATGCGGCCAAGTGCAATTCGATGTGGCCAAGAGTAATTTGAAGTGGCCAATTGTAATTCGATGCTACCAAAAGTAATTTATCTTTAGCTTATCTCACTTTGTAATGACTTGGATGCCCTCAACCTTAAATCTCCCTCTAATTTAGAATTTGGATTTGGTTATTTAAGTTGTTTGTTTGTAGAAGATCAAGTAATGGTGCCCATACCTATATAGAAGTGCAATTCGATGCGGTCAAGAGCAATTCGAAGCGGTCAAGTGCAATTCGGTGAGGCCAAGAATTATTCTTCGCAGCCAAAAGTAATTCTTCGATGCTAAGAATTACTTTGTGGCCAAGAGTAATTCTTTTCGGCCAGAATTACCCAAGAGTAATTCTTTGGGGTCAAAAGTAATTCTTTGCGGCCAAGAGACAAGTAAAACACAAGAGCATTGTGCACAGTAATCACACTTTCAAAACTTTGCAGAGAAGGCTTACTGGAACGGGACCTAAAAAAAAGGAAAAAAGTGATAACCATGTTCCTCAAACTTGGATTGTGTGATTGACTTGTCGAAAGTTGAAGCTTAAGCCAATTTTTTGAAACTCATGTTTTAATAAGTTGAAGCAAGGTGTGTAAGCTGGCTCCCTGTAAGATTGGGTCCTCTATCAAATCCATTTGTCTATCTCTTGGCCTCATCAAATTGCACTTGGCCGCATCGAATTGCACTTGACCGCTACGAATTACTTTTGGCTGCGTCGAATTGCTCTTGGTCGCTACGAATTACTTTTGGCCGCATTGAATTGCACTTGGCCGCATCGAATTGCACTTGGCCGCATTGAATTGCACTTGGCCGCAATTCGATGCGGCCATAAGCAATTAGACGCGGTCAGGTGCAATTTGAGGCGGCCAAGTGCAATTCAAGGCGGCCACGAGCAATTCAATTCAGTTAAGAGCAATTTGAAGCAGCCAAGTACAATTCAATGCGGCACAGTGCAATTCGATGCGGCCAAGAAAGTAATTCGATGTGGCCAAGTGCAATTCAACGCGGCCAAGAATAATTCGGAGCGGCCAATTGTAATTTGATGCGGTTAAAAGTAATTTATCTTTAGCTTATTTCACTTGTAAAGACTTGGATGCCCTCAACCTTAAATCTCCTTCTAATTTAGAATTTGGATTTGGTTTTTTTAGTTGTTTGTTTGCAGAAGATCAAGTAGTTGTGCCCATACCTATATAGAAGTGCAATTCAATGCGTCCAAGAGCAATTCAGAGAGGCCAAGTGCAATTCGATGTGGCCAAGAATTATTCTTTGCGGCCAAAAGTAATTCTTCGCAACCAAAGAGGCATGTAAAACACAAGAGTATCGTGCATAGTAATCACACTTTCAAAACTTTGCGGAGAAGGCTTACTGGAATGAGAACTAAAAAAATAATAATATAAAAGTGATAACCATGTTTCTCAAACTTGGATTGTTCGATTGACTTGTCAAAAGTTGAAGCTTAAGCCAATTTTTTGAAACTCATGTTTTAATAAGTTGAAGCAAAGTGTGTAAGTTGGGTCCCGGTAAATTGGTGGTGGGATTGGGCCCCTCTATCAAATCCATTTATCTATCTCTATTTACATACTGCAGTAAGAAAATACGTTGTTGAGATATCTTTCATTTCAGATTTTTTATCTTTCAATTCCCGTGCGTAGTATGCGTTCATGCTAGTTTAGTGTATTTAGAAATCATTCTTTTCTAGCAATTGTTTTCTTTGGTAATATTTTCTTCAATGACCGAAGCTGAGACCATATATGTAGTTGTAGAACCACACTAGGATTACTGGACAACAACCGTTTCATAAAGCTGTTTGAACTGAGAATTGCGATTCTTCTATCGCAAGTCTCCTATACCCTTTCAACTTCCAATGCATGTGGTGGTTGGTCGACCAATTGAAGTTCAGAAAAATCCACAACCCACCATGGAAGAGGTATTCAAGGTAATTACACCCTCCTATATGTGTTGCATTACTTAGTGTTTATCTGTCCAAGTTGACGCCTTCAGACGGATGCCTTTCTATGTCCAATTCAAATGTGGAAGAGGTGTTTAGCTTCCTGTTTGAAGGGAAATGTCAAAACTGAACACCCCCTCCTCTGCAAGTATGAATGTCAACAGAAATATTGCAAATCGTCCACCAAAATGTTACTTTGACAACTAAAACCAATTCTCTTTACTCAAAGTTCTGTATTTGCCTCTGTTTTTTTTTTTTTTTTTGTAATTCCTTTCAGTTTTTTTTTTTGGATTCAGTATGGGACTAATGGTGGTGAAGGGATATATTATATGGGTTGTTTATTTGCCTCCTGATCTCCTTTGGAAGGTGACTGAAGTTTGTTGAAGCGCTTCGAGACCTTTTTGAGAGGCACAAAGCAAGGGTGGGCTATGCTGATCTTAATTTAAGAGTCCTTTGATCAGTGCTTTGATTTCGCCGCCTCCTCCCTCTTCCCTGTATCTTCTTTGTTGTCCATGCCATCTATTGTATCTTCTTTGTTGTCCATCTGTTGTATTTTTTGACACATTCCCCTGGTTTGTTTGCTTCACCATTTAGCTTGTTTCTTTTCCTTCTTATTTCGTTAGGGGAATAAAATTATTAGAAGAGTTTTACTTTATGGGAGGATGATCTTTCAAAGGGTTCTGATGGATGAACTACGTACCTTGTGAATGATCTCTTGGTCAACCAATATGTACGCATAACATAGAATGCGTAAAATTCACAACCTATAGCATTTGACATCCAGATGTAACAAGTGAACCTAATTGCAATACATGTGAAGTATTCGCTTTGAACAAAGAAGGATTGTTTTTTTCCAAAATAAATACAAGTGAAGTTAACTGCTTGGAATTTTTCGCTCAATGCTTGAGTTTCAAGCCTCCATAGTAGTTGGGGAGAGTTAAACATCTGCTTTAACGCTCATATCACGTGGTAATATCTTAGCTTTGGACTTGAAATAGATGAATTGGAATTTACTACAAATATCTGTGCCATGTTAAGACGTCTGCAATGAAGAAAATTGCTTGTGACGTAATAGGGGTTGTTTTTTTTTTTTTTGTCATTCGTTATTCCTAATCTACTATCTTAGGGGACTTGGGATGAGGGATGGGTGCTTACCGCAGTAATCGAACCCTGCCCATGTGCATCGGAGTATAAGGGAGACATCAATTGCACTCCACTCTACTTGCAATGGGTGTCATCTTATGTTTCTTTTCCTTAATTAAAAACCAGTCTTTTAACGTATAAACAAGGCAAGGTTTGAACATGTTTTGAAACTCATTTCGAGTCATGCTTGAGTTAGTTAAATTCGACTTTGATTCAATTAAACTGTAAATACCTTAAGACTAGCCCCGTTCTGCTAAGTTTTCTTTAAAAAAATAAGTACTTATTTGTTATTTTCAATCATAAAAATAATGTATTTACTGAAACAATTTGTCGAAAAGAAGAATAAAGCAAATGAGCAATGTACCAGGTGTAGGGAGGTATTCCCGAACAAGGCCAAACAGGGCCCGAACACGTGGTACGTGGGACCATGGTGTAAAAATGATGGGGATAGTCGTCGTGCAAGCCGGTGGTCGGCAATATGGACCAGTGATATGAAATGTCATTGGTCCAGGAAGTCTGTATGGGGTCAAGGTCCAGTAAACATGAGAAGTTATTGGACCAAGAGATTGATAAAGGACCAGTGACATGTGAAGTTGTTGGTCCAAGTAGTCTGTTCCTGGTCCAAGAGGGCCGAACAGGAGGAGAGGTCCTGAGAGGACGTTGGTCCAAGAGGACGTTGGTCCGAGTAGTTGTTCGGCGATGAGATAGCCGAACAAGGGAAGAACTCCAATCAAGTGCTGGAGCAGAGGGAATACTCTAGGAGGTTCCGTAAAGGAATGGGCTGTAGGGAGGCATTACCGAACAGGTGCAAATAGTTGCCGAACATGTGGTGTTCTAGATCCGTGTAATGAGGAAGGTGATATGGGACCCTATATAAGATGAACGACGGCGGAAGTATCCGGTGCATCCAGAGGGCACCGGATTAGATTATCTGTTCGGCTGAGGTGGCCCGGTGACATGAGAAGTCATGTACTTGTGCAGTTTGTTCGGGAGAATCACATGCCGAACAGATGGAGTCATCTGATGAAACGATGTCTTAAGAGATAAGGCGATAGGAGTGTTCTGAAAAAGGAGCCAGTATACGGTAAAGATAAGTAAAGGGACAGTCCTATTGTGGGACAAATTCCACGAAAGGAAGAGACCCTATGAGTAAGGGGTCTCAGTTGATTGGGCAAGAGATTCCCAGGGGAGCCAGGTTTTCTATACGAAGTAGGAGACCTGGGGCGATGAGGATGCTTGAAGAGCAAGTAAATGGATATCTATAAATACAAGGTAAACCTAGAGGAAAAAGGTACGCAATAAGTTGCATTCATTCACCTACTGATAATTAGGGTTTTCTGCTAGTACGTGATACTAACTTAGGCATCGGAGGGCCTTTGCCACGAGAGGCAAAGGTGCGCTCACCCTTGTCTGTTTTGCAGTTAGGGTTCCGGCGAAAGGCTAGGGTTCCGGCGAGGAGGCATGTGAAGCTGTTTACCAAAAAGCTAGAGTTAGCACTAAGCGGATTTTTCCCCCTACAATTGGCGCCGTCTGTGGGAAACGATAGAATTCCCATTGAAACCATGATGGAAGAAGAGCCATACGACCTAAAGAACACGCATGGTCTTGAGGGGGTCGTGACAAAACGCCACTGCAGGCTCCGAAAAAGCCGCTGGTGGAGTAAAGGAATGGCTTGGCGGGTACGAGTCACTCGCTGGTTCAATTCTGGAAGCGTAAAGACTCCACGAATGGAGGATGATCTAAGAGGGAAAAGGAGAGGACACCTTCTTTGCCTGGTGCTAAAGGAGAAAGCATTGAGTAGGGCCATGAGCAAGTCCTTCAGTATTGTATGCTCCTAGGATTGGGGGAGCAAATCAAGATGCCGAGATGGAGGTCAAAGCAGTCTGAATCTGCTAGGAGATCACGTAGTGCAATTCAAATCTGCTTAGCGATCGCGTAAAGCAGTCTGAATCTGCTAGGCGTTCTCACGAAGCAATCTAAAATTGTTAGGTGTCTACACAGAGCAGTCATAATCTGCTATGCACTCGAGAAGAGCAGTCGTAACCTGCTAGGCATCCGTGCAGAGTAGTCCGAATCTACTAGGCGATCTTAAGGAGCAGTCTGAATCTGCTCGGTAGCAGCGCAGTCTGTACCTGTTAGGCGAATTGCACAAAGCAGTCCGAATCTGCTAGGTGATCGCGAAGAGCAATCTGAACTTGCTAGGCAATCATACCGAGCAGTTCGAATCTGCTAGGTGTCCACACGGAGCAGTCGTAACCTGCTAGGCATCCGTGCAGAGTAGTCCGAATCTACTAGGCGATCTTAAGGAGCAGTCAAACGCGAAGAGCAACCTGTACCTGTTAGGCGAATTGCACAAAGCAGACCAATTGCTAGGTGATCGCGAAGAGCAATCGAACTTGCTAGGCAATCATACCGAGCAATACTCTGCTAGGTGTCCACACGGAGCAATCGTAACCTTAGGCATCCGTGCCGAGTAGTCCGAATCTACTAGGCGATCTTAAGGAGCAGTCAAAAGAGCAGCGCAGTCTGAACCTGTTAGGCGATTGCATAGAGCAGTCCGAATTTGCTAGGCAATCCTAAGTAGCAGTCAAAATCTGCTCCACAGCCGCGCAGCGCAGTGCAGTCTGAACCTGCTAGGCGACCGCGCTGAGCAATTTGAATCTGTTAGGCAGAAGTGCAGAGTAGTCCGAATCTACTAGGCGATCTTAAGGAGCAGTCTGAATCTGCTCGGTAGCAGCGCAGTCTGAACCTGCTAGGTGATCGCGAAGAGCAATCTGAACTTGCTAGGCAATCATACCGAGCAGTTCGAATCTGCTAGGTGTCCACACGGAGCAGTCGTAACCTGCTAGGCATCCGTGCAGAGTAGTCCGAATCTACTAGGCGATCTTAAGGAGCAGTCTGAATCTGCTCGGTAGCAGCGCAGTCTGAACCTGCTAGGCGATTGCACAGAGCAGTCCGAATCTGCTAGGCAATCCTAAGTAGCAGTCAAAATCTGCTCTACAGCCGCGCAGCACAGTGCAGTATGAACCTGCAAGGCGACCGCGCTGAGCAATTTGAATCTATTCGGTAGCAGCACAGAGCAATCCGAATTTGCTAAGCGATCGCAAAGAGCAACCTATACCTATTAGGTGAATTGCACAAAGCAGTCCGAATCTGCTAGGCGATCTTAAGGAGCAGTCTGAATCTGCTCGGTAGCAGCGCAGTCTGAACCTGCTAGGCGAGCAGTTTGAACCTGCTAGGCGATTGCACAGAGCAGTCTGAATCTGCTAGGCAATCCTAAGGAGCAGTCTGAATCTGCTAAGGCAACTCATGCAGAGCAATGATATGCTCTCCTATGGTTGTGATGCTAGAACTGGTTGTTCAGCTAAAGCTCAGTGCTTTGAATAATTTGGTAGAATACAAAGGCTTGTTGGTCGGGCTACGAAGTGCCCAAAATACTGAAGGCTAAGAAACTAAGGAAGTTTTTGCATGAGATCCCATGAATGGGAAGCTTGGTCCGAATTGGGAGAGACCATACAAGGTTACAGAGATAGCTGAGATTGAAGCTTATCGCCTCAAAGACTTGGATGGGAACGCGGTAACAATGCCACGAAATATACAGATAAGTAGTAGAATTAGTTATTGCAATTTAAAATTTTCGATTAACTAGCTATGAGTTGCTATAATGGAATTATGAATAGAATTCCGTAGAAAATATTGCTTATTGTGATTAACTAGCTATGAGTTGCTATAATGGAATTATGAATAGAATTCCGTAGAAAATATTGCTTATTGTGATTAATTAGCTACGAGTTGCTATAGGGGAATTATGATCAGAATTCCATAGAAAGTATTCAGCTACGAATGGCTTTGTGATAGAATTATGAAAATTTTTTTTGTGTTAGGTCCTAGCGCGAATAAGCTAAGTATGGACCCAAAGACACTTAATTTGCCTCCATACTGGGGAGCAGGGAGAGTGTGCATCTAAGTATGAATAAACTTGGAATGAAGCGATAAAACGAAATTTGATTTGAAAAATTGTTGTTTTTTAAGTTAGAGTACGAATACAACTTAAGAAAGAAACTTGAGAACCGATTGAGTACGAAAAAACTCAAAATTTGGCTAAGTATGAATAAACTTAAGCCATGGCAATGAATAATGCCAAAATTCAATGGAGTGTGAACATACTCCGAATTTGGCTAAGTATGAATAAACTTAGGCCATGGCAATGAATAATGCCAAAATTTAATGGAGTGCGAACATACTCCGAATTTGGCTAAGTATGATTAAACTTAGGCCATGGCAATGAATAATGCCAAAATTCAATGGAGTGCGAACATACTCCGAATTTGGCTAAGTATGATTAAACTTAGGCCATGGCAATGAATAATGCCAAAATTCAATGGAGTGTGAAAAAACTCAAAATTTGGCTAAGTATGAATAAACTTAGGTCATGGCAATGAATAATGCCAAAATCCGTTGGAGTGCGAACATACTCCGAATTTGGCTAAGTATGAATAAACTTAGGCCATGGTTCAATGGAGTGCGAACATACTCCGAATTTGGCTAAGTATGAATAAACTTAGGCCATGGCAATGAATGATGCCAAAATCCGTTGGAGTGCGAACATACTCCGAATTTGGCTAAGTATGAATAAACTTAGGCCATGGCAATGAATGATGCCAAAATCCGTTGGAGTGCGAACATACTCCGAATTTGGCTAAGTATGAATAAACTTAGGCCATGGCAATGAATAATGCCAAAATTCAATAGAGTATGAACATACTCCGAATTTGGCCAAATATGAATAAACTTAGGCCATGAATAATGCCAAAGTTGAATGGAGTGCGAACATACTCCGAATTTGGCTAAGTTTATTTGGCTAAGTATAAATAAACTTAGGCCATGGCAATGAATGATGCTAAAATCCGTTAGAGTACGAACATACTCCGAAATTGGCTAAGTATGAATAAACTTAAGCCGTGGCAATGAATAATGCCGAAATTCAATGGAGTGCGAACATGCTCCGAATTTGGCTAAGTATGATTAAACTTAGGCCATGGCAATGAATAATGCCAAAATTCAATGGAGTGCGAACATGCTCCGAATTTGGCTAAGTATGATTAAACTTAGGCCATGGCAATGAATAATGCCAAAATTCAATGGAGTGTGAACATACTCCGAATTTAGCTAAGTATGAATAAACTTAGGCCATAGCAATGAGTAAATGCCGAAATCCGATTGAGTACGATCATACTCTAAATTTGGCTAAGTATGAATAAACTTAGGCCATGGCAATGAGTAATGCCAAAATCCGATGGAGTATGATTATACTCCAAATTTGGCTAAGTATGAGTAAACTTAGGCCATGGCAGTGAATAGTGCCAGAATTTGATTGAGTATGATCTAACTCATAATACGAGACATTTGGGTTGCATACGTGAATATGCACATAAATTCAAGTACAAGGAACTTGGGGAGCATACGAGAATATGCAGATTTATCTAAAGTATGAATACACTTAGGAGTCTGAAAAGTATGAAACACTTGGGTGATCAAGCACACTACAAAAAGTGTGTATGAATGAACGCACGAAATTGGCCAGGCACGAAGGGTCTAGGTTTGTAGATAGATCCGGTAGGGATTGAGTACGATTGAGGTGTATGAAGAAACACACAAACCCGACTAAGTACGAATGCTTAGATGTGTATGAATAAACACACGAAACTAGGGTGTGTGCATGTAAGCACAACAATACTAAGTATAAGAAACTTAGGAACTTGCTAAGTATGAAACACTTAAGTTTATGCTCGAATGCACATAGGAATGTTTATTCATAACACTTAATTATATGTGCATGAACAAGCACGAGATTGAGTCGCGCGCGAATGACGACTATGCTTGAGAGTTGCCAAGTATAGACACGGAAGTATCTAAGAATGAAAAACTTAAGCTTATGTATGAGATACATAAGGTCGATAGGTATGAAATACTTAATAAGCTCACGCAAAAACTGGGCAGCTGCGATCGGTATCCGAGCATGGTATACTTTGGCCACGAAGGGCCATCAGTCAAAATAACGTCAAGTAATGAGATTACTTAGTAAGAGGTAGTGTTCAACATTTCTCTTAAGCTACGAGTTGCTTCGGTAGAATTATGAATAAAATTGCTTGAAAGAAATCATTTCTAGCACGAATATTGTACTTGTCCGGTCCTGGCAAGAACATGCTAAGGACACTTTGCCTCCAAGTACGGTCCTGGCAAGAACATGCTGAGGACACTTTGCCTCCATGCTGGGGAGCAAAGAGCATTCATCAGAAATATTCGTTGAGTACGATCAAACTCAGAATCCGGTTGAGTGCGAATAAACTTCGGCCAAGACCATGAAGGGTGCCGAAATCCAATCGAGTATGATTGAACTCAGAATATTGCTAAGTGCGAGAAAACTTAGGTTATAGCAATGAATATTGCTGAAGACTTACTGAGTATGAATACACTTAGTCCGAAAGCAACGGTTGTCTAAGCACGAAGACACTTAGGCCAAAAGATATGAATAATACTAAAAGGAAGCTAAGTACGAAACAACTTAGGATATGGGTGCGTCGTGCACAAACTAAGACCCAAACATGAAGAAGTTTTGAGGCCCGGGCAGCGAACATTGCTTGAATCATGACAAGAGAAGATTGTTAGATAAAGGCCCAAGCACGAAGAAGTTTGGGGCCCGAGAAGTGAACATTACTCTGATACGAGCAAAGCCTGAGATAAGCTAGGTACGACATAAACCTAGACACGACAATGGATTGGCTAAGAACAAGTATGCTTAGGCCAAGGCAGTAAGTAATGCCAAAAATCGACAAAACTTAAGCCTTGGCTACAAGCTGAGCCCGAGATAGGCTGGGTACAAAGGAGACTTCGGTCTTGGCATCGAATGCCTGAAGCAACCATGTTCGGCCAAGAATTGGGACGAGTACGAGTACTCCTAGAGTATTGCTGGGAATTCGCTAAAGTACGAGAAAACTTTGGGCCAAAGCAAATACTGAATACCAAGAAACTGCGAAGATACGGAATGACCTAGGGTCAATGCTAAAGTACGAACAAACTTAACAAGAGTGCAAAAAGATTTGCTGAAAAATGAGTGAACTTAGCAAAGCGAAATGTGGGTCTGCATTGGGGACGAGATTCCCTGAGTACCCAAGTTAGTAGGGTGACGTACGTGAAACGTCACCCCGGACGCCGTTTGTGCGTCATGTTTCACAAAAACATCTGTTTGCATCTAATATGGGCAGTAAGATATGTGCCACGAATAAAGGTGCAGAAGCAGGACGAATCTGCTCGGTTCTTAAGAGCTTTGCTCGTCATTTGGGTAAAAAGTAACGAGTAAAGCTGGGGAGCAATTGTACGGAGGTATTCCCGAACAAGGCCAAACAGGGCCCGAACACGTGGTACGTGGGACCATGGTGTAAAAATGATGGGGATAGTCGTCGTGCAAGCCGGTGGTCGGCAATATGGACCAGTGATATGAAATGTCATTGGTCCAGGAAGTCTGTATGGGGTCAAGGTCCAGTAAACATGAGAAGTTATTGGACCAAGAGATTGATAAAGGACCAGTGACATGTGAAGTTGTTGGTCCAAGTAGTCTGTTCCTGTGGTCCAAGAGGGCCGAACAGGAGGAGAGGTCCTGAGAGGACGTTGGTCCAAGAGGACGTTGGTCCGAGTAGTTGTTCGGCGATGAGATAGCCGAACAAGGGAAGAACTCCAATCAAGTGCTGGAGCAGAGGGAATACTCTAGGAGGTTCCGTAAAGGAATGGGCTGTAGGGAGGCATTACCGGACAGGTGCAAATAGTTGCCGAACATGTGGTGTTCTAGATCCGTGTAATGAGGAAGGTGATATGGGACCCTATATAAGATGAACGACGGCGGAAGTATCCGGTGCATCCAGAGGGCACCGGATTAGATTATCTGTTCGGCTGAGGTGGCCCAGTGACATGAGAAGTTATTAACTGGTACAGTCTGTTCGGCCTAGGTGGGCCGGTGACATGAGAAGTCATGTACTTGTGCAGTTTGTTCGGGAGAATCACATGCCGAACAGATGGAGTCATCTGATGAAACGATGTCTTAAGAGATAAGGCGATAGGAGTGTTCTGAAAAAGGAGCCCAGTATACGGTAAAGATAAGTAAAGGGACAGTCCTATTGTGGGACAAATTCCACGAAAGGAAGAGACCCTATGAGTAAGGGGTCTCAGTTGATTGGGCAAGAGATTCCCAGGGGAGCCAGGTTTTCTATACGAAGTAGGAGACCTGGGGCGATGAGGATGCTTGAAGAGCAAGTAAGTGGATATCTATAAATACAAGGTAAACCTAGAGGAAAAAGGTACGCAGTCTACTGCAATCGAGTTATTTACCTACTGATAATTAGGGTTTTCTGCTAGTACGTGATACTAACTTAGGCATCGGAGGGCCTTTGCCACGAGAGGCAAAGGTGCGCTCACCCTTGTCTGTTTTGCAGTTAGGGTTCCGGCGAAAGGCTAGGGTTCCGGCGAGGAGGCATGTGAAGCTGTTTACCAAAAAACTAGAGTTAGCACTAAGCGGATTTTTTCCCCCTACACCAGGGATGGAATTAAATACGCATTATTTACAAACAAAAGTATTCGGTTATTCAAGAAAAATCAATATACTTTTAATGCTGAATCAGGATTAACTAGGACAGAAAATTCTTCGCGACCAAGAAGCATGTAAAACACAAGAGCATCGTGCATAGTAATCATGCTTTCAAAAATTTGCAACCAGGAGTAATTATTTGAGGCCAAGAGTCATGTAATACACAAGAGCATCGTGCATAGTAATCACGTTTTCAAAAATCTGCGGCCAGGAGTAATTCGTTGTGACCAAAAGTAATTATTTGCGGTCAGGAGTAATTCGTTGTAGCGAAGAGTAATTAAATGCGACCAATAGTAAGTCTTCATGGCCAAAAGACATGTAAAATGCAAGAGTATCGTGCATAGTAATCACGCTTTCAAAACTTTGTGGCCAAGAGTAATTAGTTATGGCCATTAGAAATTATTTGCGGTGAAGAGGCATGTAAAATACAATAGCATCATGCATCGTAATCATGCTTTCAAAACTTTGCGGTCAGGTGTTATTCTTTGCGGTCAATAATAATTATTTGCAGCCAGGAGTAATTCATCGTGGTCAAGAGACATGTAAAACACAAGAAAATGGTGCATAATAATCACATTTCAAAACTTTGCGGTTGGATATATACTTCTATATAGGAATGGCACCACTACTTGATCTTCTGCAAACAAACATCTAAAAAAACCAAATCCAAATTCTAAATTAGAGGGAGATTCAAGGTTGAGGGCATCCAAGTGATTACAACAAGTGAGATAAGCTAAAGATAAATTCCTTTTAACCGCATCGAATTACACTTGGCCGCATCGAATTGCTCTCTTGGGCGCATCGAATTGCACTTGATCGCTACAAATTACTTTTGGTTGCGTCGAATTGCTATTGGCCTCATTGAATTGCTTTTGGCCGCATCAAATTGCACTTGGCAGCATTGAATTGCTCGAAATGCAGCCAAGAGCAATTCGACATGGCCAGGTGCAATTTGATACGGTCAAGTGCAATTCAAGGTGGCCAAGAGCAATTCGATTCGGCCAAGTGCAATTCAATGTGGCCAAGAGTAATTCGATGCGGCCAAGTGCAATTCGATGTGGCCAAGTGCAATTCGATGCGGCCAAGTGAAATTCGATTGAGGCAAGAATAATTCGGATCGGCCAATTGTAATGCAATTCGATGTGGCCAAGAGCAACTCGAAGTGGTCAAGTGCAATTCGATGCGGCCAAGAATAATTCTTTGCGGCCAAAAGTAATTCTTCGCTGCTAAGAATTACTTTGCGGCCAAGAGTAATTCTTTTCGGCCAGAATTACCCAAGAGTAATTCTTTGCGGCCAAGAGGCATGTAAAACACAAGAGCATTATGCATAGTAATCACACTTTCAAAACTTTGTGGATAAGGCTTACTGGAACGGGACCTAAAAAAAAGGAAAAAAGTGATAACCATGTTCCTCAAACTTGGATTGTGTGATTGACTTGTCGAAAGTTGAAGCTTAAGCCAATTTTTTTGAACTCATGTTTTATTAAGTTGAAGCATGGTGTGTAAGCTGACTCCCAGTCTCATCTCAGCAATAAACGGCTCTCGATCGTTGGTTGCTGAGATGAGATCTGAGCCCTCGGATGTACAAACCGACGGCTTGGAGGAGTGCAGCATGGTGCTGTGCACCTCACTACACAACACCAACCCGAAGTCCGGTATTGTGGTACGAGTTTCCAAAGATAAAAAGGGTACTATACGATTGTGGAACACTCTGGAACACAGGAAACCCAATATATTTGGAAACGTGCACGTTAATTCCTATCAAGACCACCTATTTCTTCTATTGTAGATATTCATTGTCTTCTTAAAAATCGGATGTCCATGACAACTTGCGCGCACCCCGACTAATTCTGGAACCCTAAAATTTAACGGTCGGATAAACCTCCTGTAACCCAAGGTGTGAAATGTCTGGCGTTCATGATATTCAAAATTCCGACTTCTTGGATGAAAGCCCTTTAGTTGCTTTCTAATCACATGCCCACCTGACCAAACGTTTTTGGTTTTATTTTGGGGATTTATTGTTGGAAGATTGTGATTTCTCCATCTAGATTTCCTTCCTATTTTGAATCACAAGATGAGGTGGCACGCTAGTGAAGCCCCAAGTGGCACCCTCAGAATAGAAATGGAAGATTTGAAAATTTGAACCCCTGCTTCCCTGGATGGTCGACCAGGGTATAAGAGATCAATAGAAGTAGGGGTTCAAATTTTCTAACACTAAGTGCTATTAGTAATTTTTTTTTATTTCCTGAGTATCAGAAATGTAGAGACCCGTATTTTTGAGGCCAGAATTTTCTTTTGCAATCGTACGACTTGTCGAGATAGATGGTGTGGATTTACGGTGTGGCGTGTTCATGGAAGGATATAAGGATGATTATGTGAGAGGTGCACGTGTGAGTGCGTGGTGCGAGAAGCAGGGGATTCCTCCCCCACCTTTATCTTTTCCCAGGGAGAATAATTCTCCCATTTCTCTCCCTCACTCTTCGACTCTCTGTCTCTCTCTCCCCTCCGACGAAACTTTCTCCCCTCTCCTCTCTCTTCGATTTCATCCACCTAGGGTGTGATTCCGGACGAGGTCCGAGAATTAAAGTTGTTATACGGAGCACGGGCTTTCCAAATATCCAAGAAAAAGCATGATCGGACCGCGTGGGAGCTCGGTTGACTTGGTCAAAGGTTCGGGTTTTGCTCAAAACCCATGAGGTAGGGATTTCTTACTCTTGTTATACGTTTATACGGTGTCTACAGAGTTTTTGGTCGAAATGACCCTTATTTGTAATCAAATTGGAAGAATACCCACTCCTTCAAACGTATTGTAAAAATATGCCATCACTCCTTTTCAAAAGGCGTTATATCGGTGGCTCAAATCCTACGTGGCGTAAATGTCCAAGTCAGACTATAACGCCTTTTGCAAAGGCGTGTTCTTTGTATTAACGCCTTTTCCAAAGGCGTGTTCGTTGTATTATAAAGCCTTTCGAAAAGGAGTCATAAGTATTATAGCTCCTTTCCAAAAGGAGCTATAGCATGACAACCTAAATTAAACCCCCTTTCGGCTTTTCTGATTTTATTTCCACGTCGATCTCGACCTTCGAACCTGTGCGATCTCCTCCCTGCGTGATCTCCTCCAGCCGTCTCTCTCATCTCCGATCTCCTCCAGGCTCCAGCCGTCTCTCTCATCTCCGACTTGCCCTCCACTCGCTGAGTAAGTCTCTCTCTCCATACTCACCAAATCTTCTCTTTCTCGGGTCCTAGGAGCTCGTCCTACAGACGGGGCAGAGCTCGTACTAATAGATAATAGGAGGGGAAGACTTGACCTCACGCCTTGCGGAACTAGCCTTATGAAACTACCAGGGCAGGAAGGACCTCTGACTTTGGACTGAGATATCCTCAGAGCCGCTATAGCTGCTATAGAAAGCAAGTAAACTCGCGAGAACCTTACCCCCTTCTGTCTTGACTCATAGTACTACTAGGGTTTGTGATGTGTAAATACCATGATTTGCATACTGATTTGAATCGAAATAGAGAAACTACTGGTAGTCTTGCAAGGATTTCAATTACTAGATCGCAGGGTAAAAGTTTGGAGGGGATACGGTGCGACATTGTTCTTAGAAGACTGATACAGGTTAATTCACAGCTGCTAGGATAAAGGGACTGTAAAAGCCCTAGATTTTGATCAAGAAAACAAAATCAGAGATATTTTTACAGTTGTGATGTTTCGATCGACCGAAATCCTAGATTTTGAGAATTTGCCAATTTGGAACTGTGAATCAGGTTTTTGTTTTTCGATTTTAAACCCAGCCCATCCGTAAGGAAAAATAATGGGTCCCGTGACATATTGGAAACTATAGATATTTGGGTCTCTAAATTGCATTTGATTCTCTAAATACGGAGACCCGATTCTCATTTTGGAGACAAAATTTCTAAAAAATACGATGAGCCCTTCTGAGTGGGCGATCCTGAATAGACATGAAAATACGATGAGCCCTTCCTAGATTGTCTCATAAAGTGTAAAAAATGAAAATAAATTATAAAATTTCCCCCAAACATGTCATATCTATTCTCCATTTTAAAGTTTTAAAGATGGGTTAGAGATGCTCTGACCTTAGATCTTACTTTACTTAGGCCCGATAAACAAACTAAGTGACTCAATTTTAAACTTGTGTTTGTTAAAGAACTTGTTATATAAATTTGTGCATTTCTTAGCTAGAAATGATTTCTGGGATTTCCTCATACGTGGAAACACAGTTGAATAGCTTTTTTTTTGCTTAGCTCTTGGTGAACATACATTTAATAATCTTGTTCCCCATCTCAAGTACAATATGGGCTTCTCTTCTGAGTGGGCGATCCTGAATAGACATGTGAAATACGATACTATATGAAACCTTATACACCATTAAGCTATAGTATGATAGTTAGCAAAACTCTTACACACGTCACACTTGAATAATTTTTCGTCACACTTGAATAATTTCTTTGAAAGGGATCCTTACACACGTACGATGGGCCAAGAATTCTTCCAGACAAAGAACGTCTCCGAGGCCGAGGCCGCCCAAAAGTGAATCGAATCCGAAATGAGATGGATGATTTGATTGAGCACCAACCGCCACAGACGTGCTCAAAGTGTGGTCAACAAGGTCATAACAAGAGAAGATGCGGAAAATGAATTTCAAATTACATGTCATGTGAAATGATATTTTTATATGAAAAGTTTGTACTCAACAAGTCTTTTATGTTAAAAAAAAAAGGGATAACATAACGTATTTGAAGAATGTGTTTTAGCGTGTAACGGGATGCTAGTTTTGAGGTTTCTTCGAAAAAAACCCTAGATATGAGAAGTTTAGGCAATGGCTCTTTGGGCAAATGAATCCAAAAGTTGTAAGGTTCAATGTCACACCCTCGATTTTCAACATAAAATATAATGATTTCCGATAAACGATACCTCGCAATAATACAGATAATACCCCAAATCATGGTTCATTCCCATATTTGCAAATTAAGTTCAAAGTTTCTTATCAAGCTTGACGATCTAAATAACATAATAGAAATGAAGTTTTAGGGTTTACAGTTCCCCATGATCAAACGATAGACATAATAGAAATCAATATTACACTGCCAAAGGGGTTTTACAAAACATGCCAAAGTAATTTCCATATCAGCTTTCAAAGGGATGATGTCAAAATATGCAAGTCAAGCGCTCCATGTCGCTATCTCCGAGTGTACCTGAAAGAAGGATAGGGTTGAGCAAAATACGTGCCCAGTAGAGAGTTCTATACTCAAACTATATGGAAATGAAATGAAATATGCACCAAGGATGAGTGAGAAAAGACAGATACGCCCAAAACACAAATGATTTCCAACGAGCTACACACCTTGATCAAAGAATTCTAGACCTCACCAGAATGTCACTAACCGCTTACTCCTTAGACCTGATACATTAACAGACTCTTGTCACTCCACATTAGACCATAACCAACCGTTATCCATTTCATCTTTCTTGGTACGATACTATAATCATTCTTGTATCCACATGCGTCATTATCAAATCCCTTATTTACTAACCTTTCCTTTCTTTTAATCAAGTGTATCCCATCAATGATCACTAGGGTCATCTCGGGTCTAGTTCCCTCGAGCGTAGGGTCACCCCGAGTCTATTCTCTCAATAATAAAATCACTTGGGTCACCTCGGGTCTAGTTCCCTCGAGCGCAGGGTCACCCCGAGTCTATTCCCTCAATAATAAAATCACTTGGGTCACCTCGGGTCTACTTCCCTCGAGCATAGGGTCATCCCGAGTCTATTCCCTTGATAATAGTAACAATCATTGGTTAGCGGAAACGCACATCGCTTAACCGACCATCCATCATTTCACAATCAACTTCATCATCAATTTGTCGGTCGTACCACTAAACTTTAATCCACCGTTTCCTAATTCCACAAATGTACATGTTCATGCCTTTCATTAATATACAACTCCGCACTTTACTTAACGTACGTAGCCCGTAAATAAAATCTTACAATACTCTATTCATTTGTTGTCCTCATTCATTCCACTTCTCATTTCACAAACCTCAAAACATCCAATCAAATCCAAAGACCATTTAATCAATCGCATGGTCTCACAAGACCCACAATCTACCGTATCGCATACAAGCAAAGACACACGTGCTCACCGTATCTCTAAGTATATCCCCGCACCGACACAGCGTGTGTCACGACCACCATTTTCAACATAAAATATAAAGAGTTTCCTAAACTATTACCTCACAATAAACCGTACGATACCAAAATATCACTAGTTTCCCATAACCATACTCCAAGTCCAAGAGTTTCAAATATTACATCTTAGGCACGACGGCCCCAAATCGGATTAGACATCAAAGGTCAAGAGTTTAGAGTTTACAAAATATCTCATAGTCAATTGAGTTATCACGAGAGTTACAAATACATCTCCAAAAGGAATATACAAAGATGCCTAAGTAACTCTACAATGTTAGCTTTTCAAAACGTGTCCAACATCCAAGCACTCCAACCATGCTCGCTACCGCCCAGAGTTAGTACCTGAAAAGAAATAAGGCTTGAGCTACACTAGCCCAGTAGAAATGCTACACAGACAATATATGCAAGAGAAATGCGGGAACGATGATACGACATGAACAAAGGGTGGCCCAAGCAACTGACAATCGAAATGGTTCAACAATCCAACAAACAAGCCAAGAGATTCAGAATATATCTCAACCATTAACCGTTTCCATATCTCGCGTGTCCAAACCATCTCGCGTTACGTGTCATGAGCCGAAGCTCCTGCCGGGCTATTCATGAGACCCCGATATCCCCTGCCAAGCACCCACCTCGAAGGTTGGGCCTTGAATAATCAATACGAGCATTAGCTCCTGCCAGGCTATTTATGGGACCCTGATATCCCCTGCCAAGCACCCACCCGTCGATGGGCCTTGAGTGTTCACGCGTTGTGTCAACAAAGTTTTACGTGTCTCAAATTTCATAACGTCTCGTTCCACTTCAAGTTCATATGATAACTAAGACAATTTCCATCGAACGAAAGTAAGGAAGTGCCAAGAACGCACAAGAGCTCAACAAGGGTGTTCAACAATGATAAGGAGTGTTTTAGAAGCACTTAGAATGAGTTGAAAGTGATCGGGGATCAAAACAATGGGTTTCGGATCAAAACAGGAAAATCTAGAGATAAGCCCACTGTATCGATACGGCTAAAATCCGTATCGATACGGGATGACTACGAATCTGTCCAGTTTGTTCCGTATCGATACGGATTAAGGGCCGTATCGATACGGATTAAGGGCCGTATCGATACGGGAGGCTTTCGAGCAGTTTTTCTGCAGATTTCAAGCAGTTCAACCACAACAACAACAACTATAGACACAATTCAAGGCATGGTAAACACTTCTAATACATGTATTGAGAGGTAGAATCCCTACCTCGAAGCCGAAGAACGAAACCCAAGAAGATACGAGCCCTAGCTCTCCGAAAACCTTGATTCGAACGGGATACGACTCCACCGAGCTCCAACCGGTGGGATACGGACTACAATACGCGTAGAGGTCGAAGGATTGAAGGTTATTTTGGTGGGTTTTTGAGTGATTTTGGTGGGAGAGCAAGAGAGAGAGTGAGAGGCGTGAGAGAGAGAAAGAGCCGGTGGGTGGGAGTGAGGGAAAATGATTCCATGCTCTCTCAATCCCCTATATATACTAACAATTTCACAAATCACACATTACACCCTTCCACCATCAATTCCATCGCTTTAACCCCGAATCGCATAAAACCAATATTTCATTTCCTTTTCCACTAATCATGCATTTATAAAATGTTAACGTTCGATAAAATAAACACGGGTCTCTACAGCGTGCTACTCACAAGCAATTTCTAAAGTACCCGACCTACTAGCTCCTATACTTGAATCCCGTAGCAAGTGTACCAAGGTGAATCGATAGGTTCAACGAATCGTGAAGATACAAGTTACTACCTTACCCTTAAAGTTATTGTACCACTCTCATCAAGCATCTATACCCACCACGATGTTCATACAACCTACGGTACTCATAAACACTCTACAATACGTTTTCCGTCCACAATAATATATACTAAGATCACGCTTAACCAAAGCCTAGGGAATAAGAACAATCAACGGATCATCAAGGGACGAGCAACCAAGCTTAAGGAAGGTTTAAAGATGCTTTAGAGGTGTTAGAAGTGATTAGAAACCAAAACGGTGAAGTACGAAGTAAAACAGCAAAAGTTGGAGATAAGCAACAGGTATCGATACCTAAGGCAAAGGTATCGATACCTCTGGGTCAAAATGATTCCAGCCGCAGGGGTATCGATAACAATGGAAGGTGGTATCGATAACAGGTGATTTTCTGGGTTTTGGAACACGAAGGTATCGATAACAAAGGGCTAAGGTATCGATAACAAAGGCTGTTCGAGTAGATTTTCTGCAGATTTTTGAAACTAATCCCAACAATCAAACCAACATTTTCAAGCACGATCAACACACAAATTCAACTCATAAGCATATAGAATAAGCAAGAAATCCCTACCTCAAAGTTGGAGAGCAAACCCAAAGAGAGATCGAGCCCACGCAAGCCCTTGACTCCGAAATCTCGAAATCGACCGAAATACTCCTCCTCCGGTCAAGACCCACAAAATTCAAGCTCAATAACGCGTGAGGAAGGTAGAATGGAGGTTGGTTTGTGTGGGTTTTAAGTGATTTTGGTGGGTTTTTGGTTGAGAGAAAGAGAGAGAGAGTGGAGCCGAGAGAGAGATATCGGGAGGGATGAGAGAGAGTGAGATGGGAATTCTAATTCCCTACATCTCCACCACACACACTTATATTAGGACACACACTAATCACACTTGCACTCCCTCCACTAACAATCCTTTCACATTAACCCCAAATCAAATAAACTTAACAAATTCCATCTTTTTCCTTCAATAATAATATTGAATAAATCTTTTAATGATTTTTGAAATTACGGGTCCTTACATTCAATTTGTGAGTTGTTTTCCTCTGTCATGCCGTCTCCTTGCTTGGTTTGGGTTGATTTGTTTCACTTACGCGCTACTTTGTTTTCTTTTGTCTGCTTTTGCCAATCTTCACAGTAGAGAGAGAGAGAGAGAGAGAGAGAGAGAGAGAGAGAGAGAGAGAGAGAGAGAGAGAGAGATTATATGTTTGTCAGTGGGCGAATCTTATGCTACATTCATGATTTATATAATTTATTTAAGTCATTCATAGATAGAATAGATGAATCATATTTGTGGTTGAACATATATAACATAATCGGACTTGGGGTTTTGGTATAATAATGAGATTATGTGGGAAGGCAATTTCACTGAGGGTTTGTTAATTTTAGGGCAGTTATAATTTTAACCCAGGTATGAGTTTGATTATCGTAGGCGTGGGTTTGATTTTTGTGTATGGGTTTAGAATTATAGCTCCTTTTCAAAAGGCACTATTAGGGTTACAAATGTAGCTCCTTTTCAAAAGGAGCTATTAGGGTTACAATTATACCTCCTTCCGAAAAGGCGCTACCGACGTGGCAGCCACATGGCACCTAACAGCTATAACGCCTTTTGAAAAGGAGCGATGGCATATTTTTACAATACGTTTGGAAACATGGGTATTCTTCCAATTTGATTACAAAATTTGGCCACTTCGGCCAATCACTCGTGTTTCTGTACCTAGATCGTGCCTTGTTTTGTTGAATGAGACTGTTTCTTTCAATCTCGCAAATCTGCAGAATAGGGTCTCAGTTTTTGGGGTGTTTCGTCTTCTTAAACTTGAAATTGAATTTGGTTTCTTCGTGTGAAATAGAGTAGACTTAAAGCTCGTTTTAATGCCCGCAAGAATCACTCGAAACCGTTGAGAATTGAATTTATGGTGATTTTTAGAAAACTGGTCTGCAATCTGTCTCGTGTTCTGGATTTCAGCCCACTTCGAATGGACATAACTTCCTCGTCCGATGTCTGTTTCATGCAAACTTTATATCGATTCGAAGGTCTTGAAGTCAGCTTTCATTTTCCATTAGAATCGTCTTAAAAATTTTAGTACACAGAAAGTTATGATCGTTTGAGTGGAGGTGTGTCAATCTGTCCTGCTACGTGACAGATTCGTGTTGCTTTAGTAAATGCCTATTTAACCATCCTTGGAGTGCAGATTTGACTAGGGTTCCTTCATACCTTTTTAGCTTCGTTCAATCGCGCAACTTTTGGGACTAGAATCGTTCAAAAGTATTAAGAACTCGATTTGTAGTGATTTATAAAAGATTGAACTGAAATCTGGAAATCTGGGCAGCGTACAAAGCTGTGTTTTTCATCGTTTGCTATGGTTAAACGACCCTATTGGTTATGGGTCCTCATAGGTTTTAAAGATTAGTAAGTTGATGATATTTTGGCGTTGGAATTACTGAAAAATACTGAGTATGCAATTTTTGATGAATTTTCGAACTTGGATTGCTCTGCTGAAAATCAGAATATCTGAAAATCATTCCTAAGTTTGAAAGATCGTATCGTATGATTCGTCGAACGTATCTGTGCCATTGGTTTTCGTTAGCATAGTTGGATTATCGTCGTAAAGGCTATAGTAGTGTAAAGGAGTCCGTGAATATCGTAGACTATAAGGAATATTGCGACGTGCGTAATTGGTAGAGAAGTACTTGTTTGATTAAAATGAGAAATGACTGGATGGTTTGGTGCTTGTAAATTGAAAACGCGAATTGAAATGTGAATAACAAACGGACACAACGAGAACATTCAGGACTCATTGACGAGTGAGTGCCTGGCAGAGGACATCGGGGTCCTTTAATTGGCCCGGCAGGAGCTAAATGCTCATATTGGTTACTTCAGGACTCATTGACGAGTGAGTGCCTGGCAGAGGACATCGGGGTCCTTTAACTGGCCCGGCAGGAGCTAAATGCTCATATTGGTTACTTCAGGACTCATTGATGAGTGAGTGCCTGGCAGAGGACATCGGGGTCCTTTAATTGGCCCGGCAGGAGCTTAGGCTCAGACACATGACACGAAATTGGTTTATGAAGTTGATGAAAGAGATTTTGGTTTTTGGTTAAAGGATTTTGATAAAGATCCTCTGGCATTCTGAGTGAACCAACGGTTTCCGGTATTTGGGCACAAATCAACGGATTTCGGTATTCTGGCTCGAATCAACAGAGTGAGTATTTTTCTACTCTGTTTTGATATAAAAAGGAATGAATGAATGAAATTGCGTGGTAATGAACGAGAGATGAATGAGAACTAAACGTGGTATTTATAATTATGAAGATTTGTGATAACAACTGAAATGTGACTAAAACTGTTAAGGAGGACTGAAACCCAAATTAATGGTATGTTTAGTCTAGAGGGAATATTAGCGATTCTAGCTTAGAATGTGAATTGTTAGGATTGTCTGGAATATGCTGCATGTTGAGCATCATGTAAACTTTGGGCTTATCTGTCGATGTTCATTCACTCTAGAAGCATAACTCATCATATTTTCATATAACTTGAGTATAGATTTCTCTACTGGGCAAGTGTGTGCTCAACCCTATCATTTTCAGGTGCAAAGCAAAGGAGGTTGGCATGGAGTGCTTAGTGTGCATGGTTGATCATATTTTTTTAAGGTATACTAGAGGAACTCTATTGCATTTGATTCGAAAGGAGTGTTTTGGAAAGATGTCTATTGTAAACTATAATGTTATTTCCATCGAATATTGGTGTTTTCATAACTTGGGGTCGTCGGGCCAAAATGTAATATTTGAGTTATATTTGAGAACAAGGAAAAGAAAGGGCTTTTGGGTATTATTTGTATTACTGCGAGGACTTCATTTATCAAAAGTGTATAGCTAATTATGTTTAAAATCGAGGGCGTGACAAGAAAACTTTCCTCAGCTTTACCTCACATTTTGGTGTCAATGTCATTTGGTTTATAACTCGGTATGCGGTCCAATGAGATAATAGGAGATATCGATCACGCCACTTTGTTGTCTGTTGATGGTTGAAGATAGGATGGGATTACTTGTCTCCTTCTTCCTCTTATATATTGAGCCTAAGAACATGGAAAGAACCACAAGTCCGCAAGAAGTTTTGGCAGTTCACATTTCACATTCCATATACATTTCAAGTTTTCCTTATTCCCAATTGGAAAGAGAAATGGATTCTTCTCCTTTGAAATCAAAATCCAACTACCACGCTCGTTCTGTCAGCTTGCCTTCTAGACTTCACCCGCTCATTCCTCATATTGATGAGCATTTGAATCTTGACGGACTTCAAAATATGTGTGACCGTTTGGACGATTTGCTTCTATTGCCACACACTCAACTAGCCTTTGCCCAACAACAAGAGGAGACCTGGGTTGAAGAGGTTTTGGAAAAATACCTCAGGCTCTTGGATATTTGTTCTGCTGCTAGAGATGTGTCCACCCAAACAAAGCAAGATGTACAAAACCTTCTTTCCATCTTAAGGAGAAGAAGAGATACAAATGACTTTGCTGGGTACGTAACCTCTAGAAAGAAGGCAAAGAAGGAGATCCAAAAGTCTCTAAAGGAGTTGAAGAGCATCAAAAGCAAGACTATCGGAATAGCTTCTGACAAAAGCCATGCATGGCATTTTCGAAATCCTTAGGTTGTTAAATCAGGTTGAAGCAGCCGTGATTGGGGTGTTTGAGTCTTTGTTGTCTCATATTGCGGGGACAAAGGTGGAAGCAAGGGTGAGTTGATTTTCTTTAGTTTCAAAATTGGTGCGCCGGACGAGCGTTGCATCCAAAGAGGAAGAAGCAAACACCAAGGCATTTGAGAACTTTGATGCTGCGTTGCGCTCACTCAACAGCCACAAGACAAGCAAGACTGATGGTGTAATACACATGGAGATTGTACGAAATCAGTTAGGAGTAATGGAATTGAGCGTACAAGATATGGAAGAAGGACTAGAATGCTTGTTCAGGAGGTTAATCAAAACTAGAGTTTCCCTCCTCAACATTGTCAACCACTAGCCAAGAAAATCTTGGAGCAGAAATTTTGATGTTCATACTTCATATGTAGTATTATAAATGAGACAGTCTACCGGTAATTTTCCCTCCAGTTATAAATCATTATACTTTGAGCAAAATTCTTGCTTATTCATCACCTTTTTTTCCCCTTTGTCCGGCCATTCATTTATCAGTTGAAGATGAAATCAAGCTCTATGTTACATGTACTTATGCATATAGCTGATTTGGATTCTCTCTCTAAAAGTGACTTTGCATTCTCTATAAAAGTAACTTGCACTTAATTCACTGACTGATCTCTTTTTCTAAGAAGGGGTAAGAGGGTAATTCCACTTGACCGCTCACTTGGCAATTGCTGACAGTATGGGGTAATAACACACGAGGAATGAGGTTATTAATGATTCACATGCTGTCAGGATTCCAATTGTCTCAAAGATAATTACATTGAAAAAACTGTAACTAAGACTGACACGGGAGCATGATTACATGAATGTGAAAGCTGGAGATCTAATAAAAAATAAAGCGTACCACATGGGGAATGCAGAATCTCAGACGGTTTAAAAACAATAAAATGTGTACTGGCTGGTTCTATGTTTGGGCCTTGGGGACACTCAAATTTGGTTTATTAAATTTGTGTTTCTTGGTTCATTAGTGATTCTCAACTTCTCAATGTTGATAATAAATAAGGAAACTAAATTAGTATTCAAGTCTAGATCTGTCATTGTTACATACACATTGTGTGTGGCCCGTGATCTCCGATCCGAATCCTTCCTCCGTTGGCTTCAGGAATTGTCTAGTCTTCTTCACCTAGCCTGCACAGTGAACGCACGACTAAGGCCTGGCCGGGGTTTGCCCGGCAAGGCCCTCCGGCGAGAGGATAAGTATGTGCAAAGAGAAAGATAAGAGACTAGGGTTGAGTGTGCGTATCTGTGTGTACCTCTTAGGGTTGCTATCTTTTGGCATTTATAGAGTCTCCTTAGCTTGCTCTCCAAGTACGGGCATGTGTCTTGCACGAGCTAGATGACGTCTCGTGACATCACTGAATAGTTCTGATAACCGTTTTAGGTGTGAGCTGGCGCCCCCATATGCGCTCACGATTATCCTTTAGCGTAACCGCCTCATCACGTGAAAGGGCACGTGATCCAGCGGGTGGCCGAGCCCACCCGTAGCCGAGCCCATCGGGGAGCCGAGCCCAGTGGGTAGCCGAACCCGAATACCAACGATGCCGAGCCTGAGCTATCACGCGGCCAAGCTTGGGTGAGGGCGATGCCAACAGGCTGGTCTCGGCACTATAGCCGAGACCTGGGTTATGTACGGCCAAAGAGATCCTTGGTAAAGATGGACGCGAACAGTTATGTTCGGCCCACTACATATTGCCTCCGGAAACAGTAAGGGGACATAAAAAATATGCTTGGATCTGATGCACGAACGTACATTGATGAATGGAAAGTAGAAGAGAGTGGATGGTGCTGACACTTTCATTCCAGAGGAGACAACTGGTATCAATACCCCTTGTGCATTGCATTTTTTTTTGAACCAATCTTCGTAAAATATTGCACGCACAACCATTTTAGTAACCTATTTGGTGGGGACATTAACGTGAACATCGCCGCAAGAGGATATAGAAAAAAAATCAAAATCATGTTGCTGCCAGGTATGGTTAAAGAGAGATGAGATTCCTTGTCTCCTTCTTCCTCTTATATATTGAGCCTAAGAAGATGGAAGGAACCACAAGTCCATAAGAAGTTTTGACATTTCACATTCGATATCCATTTCTAGTTTTCCTTATTCCAAATTGGAAAGAGAAATGGATTCTTCTCCTTTGAGATCAAAATCCAACTACCACTCTCGTTCTATCAGCTTGCCCTCTAGACTTCACCCGCTCATTCCTCATATCGATGAGAATTTGAAGCTTAACGGACTTCAAAATATGTTTGACCGTTTGGATGATTTGCTTCTATTGCCACACACCCAACAAGCCTTCTCCCAACGACGACACGAGACATGGGTCGAAGAGGTTTTGGAAAAGCATCTCAGGCTCTTGGATATTTGTGCTGCTGCTAAAGATGTGTCCACACAAACAAAGCAAGATGTGCAGAACCTTCTTTCCATATTGCGGAGAAGAAGGGATGCAAATGACTTTGCAGCATACTTAACTTCTAGAAAGAAGGCAAATAAGGTGATCCAAAAGTCTCTGAAGGATTTGAAGAGTATCAAAAGCAAGTCTGCCGTTATAGCTTTCGACAAAAGCCATGGAATTTCAGAGATTGTCAGCTTGTTAAATGAGGTTGAAGCAGCCACGATTGAGGTGTTCGAGTCTTTATTGTCCTACATTGCGGGGACAAAGATGGAATCAAGGATGATTGGATTTTCCTTGGTTTCCAAACTGATGAACCGTAAGAAAGTTGCATCCCGAGAGAAAGAAACAAACACCAAGGCGTTTGAGAAATTTGATGTTGCATTGCACACGCTCAATAGTCACAAGACAAGCGAGACTGATGGTGTGCAAAATCAGTTGGGAAAATTGGATTTGAGCATTCAAGATATGGAAGAAGGACTAGAATGCTTGTTTAGGCGGTTAATTAAATCTAGAGTTTCCCTCCTCAACATTCTCAACCACTAGCCAAGAAAATCTTGGAGCAGAAATTTTGATGTTCATATGTAGCATTGTAAATGAGACAGTATACCTGTGATTTGTCCTAGCTTTTACTGAATATACTTTGAGCAAAAATATTGCCTACAAATAACCTTTTTCCTGTGATCTTGAAATTTATCCATTAATCAGCTGAAGATGAAAGTAAGCACTAACTTTGAAAATACTAGTAATACCCATGTGATTGAAATAGCAGTACGCGAAGAGGAAATGGGCATTGACATGTTGGATGGTGAATCAGATGTTGACAAACATGGAGGTTAGAAA
Source organism: Rhododendron griersonianum (assembly GCA_018127125.1). NCBI lineage: Eukaryota > Viridiplantae > Streptophyta > Magnoliopsida > Ericales > Ericaceae > Rhododendron > Rhododendron griersonianum. The sequence continues at coordinate 6,292,211 of CM030792.1, forward strand.
TTTGAATCACCCCAGTTAAAGCTTTTTTGCTCTCCAGTTTTCTCAACATACAGCAAGAATTATGTATGACTGAGTCCAAGGGAGGATTTATTGTAAGTGAATGATATCAAAGAAATTTATTTTATTTTTTGTCAAAAGTGAGAAGATTGTATTGATAAACGCCGAGCGGCACTTACAAAACGGAGATCATTACAAAGAATTTAGACAAAGCCAAACTAATCGTCTAACAAATGCAAAACGAGTAAATTATAAGGCAATCGATGTCTTTCATCCTAACCTAGGCATGGCTTGACGCAACACCTGACGCAATAGCAACACTTTTAAATTGCCTAACATCTAATTAGGAGTCTCAAAGAACAAAAAGTGCAAAGTCAAGAACAAAAGTGAACGAATTTGGAGAGAGAAAGAATTGAGCGTGAGAAATCTCTCATCTGATTTCATTAACAGAGAAAGGGGGAATATATACATCCCTACAATACAAATGACTAAAGTACCCTTTTGTACAAAGAATCTAACAAATAGCACCCTAGCTAAGACAAACTAATCTACTGAGACATGTCTCATTACATGTTAGCCACTACAATCTAACACTCCCCCTCAAGTTGGTGCATAGATATTGATCATGCCCAACTTGGAGAGGATACGATGAAATACCTTACTACTAAGACCTTTAGTAAACACATCAGCTAATTGGTCCTCGGATTTCACATAAGGCATGCATATTACACCACTGCTCAGCTTCTCTTTGATAAAGTGTCTATCAATCTCTATATGCTTTGTCCGATCATGTTGAACAGGGTTATGAGCGATATTGATAGCAGCCTTGTTATCACAGTACAGTTTCATAGAACTGTGATCAGCAATTCCCAAATCATGCAAAAAGTTTGAAGCCATAAAAGCTCACACACACCATGCGCCATGGCTCTGTACTCCGCTTCTGCACTTGACCTCGCTACCACAGATTGCTTTTTGCTTCTCCACGTAACTAAATTCCCACCAAGGAAAGTGCAATAGCCAGAGGTAGAACGTCTATCATCAATAGATCCTGCCCAGTCTGCATCAGTGAAGGATTCCAACCTCAAATGACCATGGTTTGAAAACAAAATACCTTTGCCCGGAGAGGATTTTAGGTACCTCAAGATACGATAAACAGCATCAAGGTGAGAAGAACGAGGGTCATGCATAAATTGACTGACAACTCCCACCGCATAAGAAATATATGGACGTGTGTGGGATAAGTATATCAAACGACCCACAAGTCTCTGATATCTTTCCTTATCCGCATGCTCTCCCACGCTACCAAGATGATGATTGACCTCAATAGGAGTGTCAGCGGGCTTGCACCCCAGCATCCCTGTCTCCTCCAAAAGGTCAAGAATATATTTCCTTTGGGAAATGAAGATCCCTTTCTCGGATCTAGCCACCTCCATGCCAAGAAAGTATTGCATCGCCCCCAGCTCCTTAATTTCAAATTCCTTGGCAAGAAGAACTTTAAGCATCTGAAGCTCATTCACATCATCACCTGTCATAATTATGTCATCCACATAAACTATAAGGATGGCAATCTTACCATCACTCCTCTTGGTGAACATAGTATGATCAGCATGACTCTGCGTGTATCCAAGTTTCAACATGGCCTTGAGAAATCTGTCAAACCATGCTCTTGGTGATTGTTTCAAGCCATAGAGAGCCTTCTTCAACCTACACACCTTGCTCTCAGTGGTAGAGGAAGAAAAACCAGGTGGTATATCCATATACACCTCTTCTTCCAAATCACCATGAAGAAAAGCATTCTTCACATCAAACTGTTGAAGTGGCCAGTTTAGAGTAGCAGCACAGGACAACAAGGTGCGAATAGAGTTCATCTTGGCCACTGGAGCAAAGGTTTCTTCATAGTCAATGCCATATGTCTGAGTATAGCCTTTGGGAACCAATCTTGCCTTGTACCTCTCAACAGTGCCATCAGCTTTATGCTTAACCGTGAACACCCATTTACATCCCACTGCATTCTTTCCCCGAGGAAGAGACACTAACTCCCAGGTGCCATTTTTCTTCAAGGCCTTCATCTCCTCTACCATAGCTTCATTCCACTTAGGAATTGCAAAAGCTTCCTTCCAACCCTGTGGAATAGGTATAGAAGAAAGAGAAGAAAGAAAGGTAGAGTACGAAGGAGACAGACGAGAATATGAAACAAATTGCGAAATGGAATGTTGGGTACATAATCGAGCCGGCACTTTATGTGTACGAATTGGCTTTCTATGAGCAATAGGCACATCAAGATCATCAAAAGGAAGGGATATAGAGGAAGGAGATTTACCAGGAGACTCAGCTGAAGCGTCAGGAACTGGAACTGGTGATGATGATTGGTACTGTGGTAATGCACCAAGTTGGCCCTTTTTCTTGCGAGTGAAAGTTTTTAACTCAGGTCTGTCCAATCTTTCTCTTGCATCTGGCATTATTCTTTCTCTAGATTCAGGTTCCTCTCTCTCCCCTTCAGGATTACTAAGGCTAGGAGAAGCCTCCTCCCCCTCACCAATCTTCTCCCCTGTACCAACATTCTCCCCCTCACCAACAGTTTGGGGAAATGACCACAAATCAAAACCACAAGATGTCAACATCTCTTCCCCTCTAGAACTCTCCCCCTGAAGAGATGAGGACGAGAGAGGGTAAAAGGGTTGGTGTTCCCAAAAGGTGACATCCATTGAAACAAATTTCTTTCGAGAAAGAGGGTCATAGCAATGATACCCCTTTTGAGAGGGGGAGTAGCCAAGAAAAACGCATTTACGAGCTTTAGGATCTAACTTTCCACCGGGGTGGTGAGGAGCATGCACATAACAAACACAACCAAAAATCTTAGGAGGAAGAGTAGAGACCCGAAAGTTAACAAGAACGAAATCAAAGCGAGTCCGGAATTGAAGAACACTGGATGGCATTCGATTAATAAGATAAGAGGTGTAAGGATAGCCTCGCCCCAAAAATGTTTAGGAACATTCATAGTAAACATAAGAGAGCGAGCCACCTCAGCCAGATGCCGGTTCTTCCTTTCCGCAACTCCATTTTGCTGCGGCGTATCTACACAAGTGGTTTGGAAAAGAATACCATGGCCATCAAGATATGACTTGAAGGGACCGTTCATATATTCAGTCCCATTGTCACAACGAAGTATCTTGATGTTGGTATCAAATTGTGTGTGCACCATCTTATGAAATGACTGGAAGCATGAGAAAACTTCACTTTTTGCTCTACTTTGATACACCCAAGTTATACGAGAATGACAATCAATAAAGGTAACAAAATAGCGATAACCAGAATTAGAGGTAATGGGAGAAGGACCCCAGACATCAGTGTGGACAACCATAAAAGGAGAAGCACTTCTCTGATGAACAGGAGCATAAAAGGAACGTCTATGTTTTGCAAGTTCACAAGCTTCACAAAAGAACCTACTTCTAGAACATCGTTTAGTTAAAGTAGGGAAAAGTTTCTCTAAAATACCAAAAGAAGGGTGGCCAAGTCTACGGTGCCACTGATGCAATAGAGGAAGAGCTGAACCCGTATCCGCCTCAATGGCATGACCCAATGATAAGGGTGTAAAAGAAGGACAAGGCACAGACTCCAAAAAATACAGGCCATCCTGAGCTCTACCGGTACCAATCGTCTTTCCTGTTTCCAGTTCCTGAAAGACACAATGAGTGGGAAAAAATGTCACTGAACAATTCAAAGATTGTGTGAGACTACTAACAGATATAAGATTAGTAGTAAAATTTGGAACATGGAGAACGGAAGAAAGAGGTAAGGTAGGTGAGCAGCGAATGGAACCTTTCCCTGAAATAGCAGATAGGGATCCATCAGCTACTCGTACTTTGTCCTTACCAGAGCAAGTAGAGTAGGAATCAAAAAAGGATGAGCAACCTGTCATATGGTCTGTGGCACCAGAATCGATTATCCAAGGAATAGAGATAGAAGCTGGAGAAATATGAGCTTGTATACCTGAGTTGGCAGAGTGGGAGGAAGTAGTGGAATTAGAAGCCATAGAGGATGGAGGACCTTGGTTACTCATTAGCCGCCTGAGAACTTGCATCTCTTCGGGAGAAAAAGAATCACCAGTATTAGATATAGAGTCACCAGCAGACTCTGTGGCATTGGCATAAGAGTGCACAGAACCACCACTACGACCACCTCGGTGTCCCCGTGAGTTAGGTTTACCATGTAACTTCCAACAGTATTCCTTGGTATGACCATTTTTATCACAATAGTCACAATGGAGTGAGGCTCGATCAACCGAAACACCTTTGGCCTTCAACTGGCTCTGTCCTGTTTTACCATCCCGTGGAAAGGGAATAGATACCAAGGCTGAGTGATCTGGAGTGGATGCCATCAAGGGAGGAGCCATAGAATTTCTGCGAGTCTCCTCTTGCTGAATACTTGCATAAGCCTCGCCAAGAGAGGGAAGAGGGGTACGACTCAGCACATGCCCACGGTGCTGATCATAATCCACATCAAGACCTGCCATAAAGTCATAAACACGATCTTTCCCAACCATTTGTTGGAAAGCAGCTGCATCAGTAGCACAAACAGGCCGATAACTTTGATAAAAATCAAGTGCTTGCCAGAGCCCCATTATCTCTGCATAATAGTCAGCAACTGGTCGATTGTTTTGCACAACGGCCTTGAGTTTCTTCCTCAACTCAAAAATTTGGGCGTCATTCCCTTTTTGAGAATAAGTCTCTGCCACGGCATCCCAAACCTGCTTTGGCGTATCAAGATACATAAAGCTATTCTGAATAGTAGAAGACATCGAATTAAACAACCATGTCAAGACCAAGGCATTATGATTGGTCCATTTTGTGAGATCTGGTCCCTCCGTGGGTTTCACCACATTCTCAGTAAGGTAGTGTAAGAGACCCTTAGTGGTGATAGCCAATGTAAATGCACGCGACCAAAGTAGATAATTGGAACCATCTAACTTGACGCGGCAGATATCCATCGGAGTGTTGTCAAGAAAAGGACTATAACCCATTCCACTGTTTGAACTAGACTTACCAGTTCCTTCATTTGAAAATGGATTCTCCTCTGACATATTGAAGGCTCAAAAACAGTGGACTGCCGAAAAAAGAAGTTGCACAACTGAACAATACAAACACAAATCACTGTTCAAGTGCAGCAAACGCCCCCTAAATAGTGGGTTACGAGTAAACTAACCACAGGCTTCGAAACACATGAAAAAGGAACCTCGGATAACCAGGCCCAGTCACTTTCAGAAGCAAAGAGGCGGTAGCGGAAGCTTACAGAGATGATCAACAGCAACAAACATAAAGAACGAGCACATACCAGATCTTGGAAGCAATAGGCAGCAGAAAAAATACCCAATCGGCACCAGAAAACACTCAAAACGAGTCCAACCGGAGGTAGAAAGACCTCAAACGAGAACAACCTGGGTTCGCCGAAGTTCGCCGGAGGTCGCCGGTAGTCGGCGAGAGTCCAGGTGGGAAAAAGATCCGGTGCCCTAGATCGTGATGCTCTGATACCATGAACGAATTTGGAGAGAGAAAGAATTGAGCGTGAGAAATCTCTCATCTGATTTCATTAACAGAGAAAGGGGGAATATATACATCCCTACAATACAAATGACTAAAGTACCCTTTTGTACAAAGAATCTAACAAATAGCACCCTAGCTAAGACAAACTAATCTACTGAGACATGTCTCATTACATGTTAGCCACTACAATCTAACAAAAAGACACCAAATACCCAGATCAGATGCACTCCACAATCAAGTATGAACGCACCAATGAACTCCCAAGAACTACCAAGCCACCACGAGTTGCCCCGCCAAAGATGTTGATTTTCAAATTCTGTAAAGGGGATGACTATAGACTGCCCAATAATTACGCGATTGGCACGGTAGTTTCTGATCATATATTGACTAGGAAACGGTAGTTTGCTGGTTAATCAGTCTCACTCCAGCATTTGTAGACGTGGGAGAAATGCATCTGGATCTTGCTGGCTTCTCAGAAAAACTGTTCAGGCTTTTGATTAATCATTATTCAATATATATTTTTGACACACGAGAGTATTCATGTTAATTATTTAATGATTCCCAAGCTGTCAGGATTCCAATGGCCTCAAGGGTAATGAAAAACAGTGTTTCTATGTTGAGTGTGATGTCTGATCGTCGAGCATCCTAACGTAGGTGTTTAGCGTCCGGACGGGAGTAATTGAAGACAATGCCCAAGAGCCTGTTTTGCGTCCGAACAGGGTCATATGGACCACGTTATGGAGTTACGCATTTTTTCGGGCTTATATTCATCGGCTTTCTTTGTAGTTCGCTAGAAAAGAATAGCTGGGGCATTCTATAGTAACCTAATTTCTCCTCTCACTATAGTGAAACAACTGCAACACCGGTAACCCATGGAGTTCGGTTAAGTAATTTGCTTAATTCGGAACCACGAAAAATCTCACTACAAGAAAAATGACTTTGGTCACGAAACAATATCGCTAAAGAGTCAGATTTCGTCACCACGTTTTGTCACCTATAGATTGTCGCTAAAAAGTTTATGGTAGTTGTTGGTGACGAAAAAAATTTGTCGCTTATTGTAACACGATGAAATTGGTTCATCACTAAAAGCAACCAAACTAGAAAAATAATATTCAACTCTGTTGGAATTGTTGGTGCTTGTATTTGGACTCAAGGACCTCTGGTTCCCAAACTACTACTCTTTCCGTTGAATTGCGCCATTCTTGTTTTTTCTGTTCTTGATTAATCTTTGCATTATGTGTTAGTTGGTTTTTGGCCAATTTCTCAACATTGTAATTTGTAAACGTTTAGAATTCTGTAAATGGCTGCTTCAAGACTTTACTTAACCCAACAAGTTAACACCAAATTCTCTTACGTGATAATAGGAGGTCTCCTAAAAGAGTAATCCCAAAGTAAACATAAGAGAATGTGGGATTAGTTTAAAATACGTAGTGAGACTAGGTCTAGCTGTCCTTTCGAGAACATCCGATAAAATTGGAATGGTACAGAGACTAGGTCCAGCTCCTTATATTTCTCCATAAGATGCAATCTGTAACTAACTAACTAACTTACACATCAGAGAATATGGGATTAGTTCAAAATACCCAGTGAGACTAGCTGTCCTTTCGGAAACATCCGATAAAATTAGAATGGTACAAAGACTAGCTCCTTATATTTCTCCATAATATGCAATCTGTAACTAACTAACTTACACATCAGAGAATGTGGGATTAGTTCAAAATACCCAGTGAGACTAGCTGTCCTTTCGGAAACATCCGATAAAATTAGAATGGTACAAAGACTAGGTCTAGCTCCTTATATTTCTCCATAATATGCAATCTGTAACTAACTAACTTACACATCAGAGAATGTGGGATTAGTTCAAAATACCCAGTGAGACTAGCTGTCCTTTCGGAAACATCCGATAAAATTGGAATGGTACAAAGACTAGGTCTAGCTCCTTATATTTCTCCATAAGATGCAATTTGTAACTAACTTACACATCAAAGAATGTGGGATTAGTTCAAAATACCCAGTGAGACTAGGTCTAGCTGTCCTTTCGATAACATCCGATAAAATTGGAATGGTACAGGGACTAGGTCTATCTCCTTATATTTCTCCATAAGATGCAATCTGTAACTAACTTACACTAATGCCTATATAAAGAAGAGCAATATTACTCCTCTCATATGTCACAGTTCCTTAAATTAGTCACTTAGCAAAAGAAAAAAAAAAGTTCCTTAATTTAGTCGTTGACACCATAGCTTAACCTTCTCTTTTGATCAGAGAGGAATTTCCAAAAAAAACTTCATTTCGTTTTCCTTCTTACGGAGCAGAAAGATAAAATCACTCCCACTCCAAACTGACAGTGCAGATAGAGCTTTGCTCTGGTTTTAATTGAGATCCCTGCAAGTAAGCAATGTGATTGATACCCCAAGATTAGTCGTGGTGCGCATGAACTGACCCCGATACCTGAGTTACAAAAAAAAGAAGACAGCCGAATCCTGCCACTTTCCCCTTCTTTGTTTACAACCACATAATCAGGTATGATCATTCTTCTCTATTGTAAATGAATGCTTTCTTGCAGAATGGAACATATAACATTATAACCTATTGCAGAATTAATTTGTATTCAAGTATAAGCTACTTCTTTCTCTTGCTCACTATTCTCTCTCTTCTTCCTAATATTGAAATTTCGTGTTCCTCTTCAATACACTTAGGACTTCTTTGTATTTCTGTTTATTTTTCGAAAGTGATATGTTTGTATATCCTCTTCCTTTTCTATTTTTTATAGCTCTTGTTTTTAATATGTACAAAACCAAACCTAGCTTTTTACTTAAGTTCCAATTATGAGTGATGCAGTGGTTCAATGATTTTGGGTTCCTGTGTTTACAGAGGATTTTAATGGAGAAGATGAAGGGTGCAATATTTAGCCCTTACAATGTTATAATGGTAGGGCTCCTTGTCACACCCCAAAAATGAGAAGTGACCGGCCATGAATCACAAGACCAAAGCTTGTAGAACATGCAACCTAAAAAGATATTTTATAAAAACTCCCAAGTAAAGATCCACCAAACAGTCAACCATTTATTTATTTATTTATTCAGAACATCCACAACCAATAAATTCCACAAAAAGAATGGGGCACAAACATCCCATGAACCAAATAATATCCAGTGATCCAACAGTAATAAAAGAATCCGGATGTCTGACAAAATGTTTCAATGCGGAAGCGATGAAATAAACACTAAGCTAGGATGAGACACCCTAAGGAGGTCAACAACAGAAACCCTGAGATGCCGCCAGAGTCCATGCCTAAATCCCCAACTTGCCTGAAAAATGAGTTGGAATAAATCCATCAGAGCTCAGTGAGTAGCAAAACATGTATAGTAAAATAAAGTTGTAAACAGGGATCAAAATAATTTACCATGTCAACATAAATTTGGCATTCGGGTAAACAACAAAATAATCAATTAATCCAATCAGTGATTCATCCAATAAGTCTTATGGTGATCACAATCCAATCTCCAACAACAATGGGGAACCACAACCAAAATCAATAGTACCAAGTGCCAGTGAATAAATCTCTCAAAAATTGGATCCAATATCGAAACTTAGAGTCACCACGAGTAGGCAGCCCGTGGAACTTTTCCCTAAGAATGATCCGGTCAATAACAACCGTTGAGCATTAGGGTCACCGGCCTAATCCGGTTTCTTCCTTAATGGCCAGAGTCACCCGCCAGAGGATTAATTTCCCTGGACTTCCAAAATATGTTCCCATCAATATCCACAAAGTTCTCACCAAAAGATTATTCGAACAACAAATGGTTTCACCGATACCGCATGCCAATTTAATATGATCAAATATAAACAATATGTGCTTCCAATTTCAATCATAAAATTTCCAAAACAAGAATTTAAGGAACACGGGGAAGTTCGAAAATACATAACATGCTTAACCACTCACCTGGGTCCAAAGTAGTGCGACTCGAACACACAAAAGATGCTAACCTGAACCAAAAACAATACGAAATGACCAGCTGTGCAAATATACACTACGTAAATACGGGATACTGCCTACGTACGAGTAAAATAATAAAATAAAATTAGCCTAATTCTAATTACTATCCTACAGTAAACACCAAGACTACCAACCCAAACTCATGCCTCCAATCCACGTGCACAAACCACACGACCGCCAATATTTCCCACGCCACACACCGCCATGCACCATTAATTCTTGACATTTGGTTCCACACCCACATCACACACAGCATCTCCACTACTGATCCATATTTCCATATCCATATCCATAGTATTAAAAGAGACTAATAATGCCAAAAGAATGGAACCCAATTACGATCTTATTAACCCACCGAATTACGATCTTATTAACCCACCGAACCGTACATTCCAAAAGACAACTTCACCAAGTACAACAAAGAATGGGGAAAAAGAGAGAACAAAAATAAAGGTGTCAACAGTCGCTTACCCGATCCCAATCAGCCTATCACCAAAAGTCTGCGGCCTCCTCTCTCGAAAAATCAGAAGTTCTCGTTTCAATATTCTCTCAAAAGATAAAACCCTAGTCTGTTGTGGTATTCTACTTCAAGCGTAACTTTATAAAACTGCCCACCAACGTAATACCTCTAATTTGTAGCTGATTTGATAATTAACGTATCCAACTGATATAGACCAACTATTGTAATTAATAATTATACCTATACCCTCAAACTATAATAATAACAACTATGCCCATAATGCATGTAAAATAAATAATTAGGATCCGACCACAACACCCAATTAAGAAGTGACTCGTAAAATTAATTAAATAAATAAAAAAAATGTTAGGCCGTAACACTCCTTGTGGTGCTCTATATTGTTTCTACATCATGATCAAACGAGAAGTGTCCGCACGGGAATTAATTTGACTGTTTGCTTCTCATGGATGCAGACACTTCCTGTTTGATCGTGAAGTATAGCCACGATATGAAGGACCACCAGAAGTCCTATCATTATGACATTGTAAGGGCTAAAAATTGCACCCTTTCATCTTCTCCATTAAAACCCATTGTAAACACACGAATCCAAAACCATTGAACCACTGCTTCACTCATAAAAAGGCTAGGTTTGATTCTATACATATTAAATACAATAGCATTGAAGAATCGACAAGGAAGAGAAGTTACAGACATATCACTTTGGGAACTAAACAGAAATGCAGACAAGTCGTCGGTGTATTGAAGAGGTACTCGAAGTTTCGGTGTTCGAAAGAAGAGAGAGAATAGTGAGTGAAAGCAAGAGAAAGAAGAAGCTCGTACTTGAATACAAATTCTGTAATAGGTTGTGTAAATTTACAATTTGGTATTGTAAATTTCGGTTTTAGCCCTTGCTTTCTTGCACGAAAAATTATTCATTCATAATTTAGCGCTCATCAATTTGCATTCCGGTTAATGAAAACTTTTTTGTTACATATGCAGCCAATGTCTTTCATCACGTGTCACGAGTATGTTTTATCCTTGAATTTGCAAAAATTGTATCAAGGTGATTCATTGATTCTTATGTGCATAGTTTTTTATTTCACATTGAACGAAACGAGTGGTTGTAGTAATAAAGGGCTGAGTGAGTTGGAACGTGCCCTTGTAATTGTTAGATAAAAAGCTTGTGACACAAAAGAACTAATTAAAAAAAAAGTTTGCTAATGGTAGGTTTTGTTACAAGGATGGATTGAGGGGCGGATGAGCCACAAGGACGGATCGAGGGTCAGATGAGTCCTGGCGACCGCCATACCCAAGTTTCAAAGTTGTTTAGAGCTATAGTAGTTTTTTTCTTAAAAAGATCAAAATTACATAAGTTCGCCGGAAACTCTTAAAAAGAGAGAAACAAATAGAAATCATGCACGAAAAGTTTCCGGCTGATTGATCTATAAAGCTATTAAATATCATGTATGAAAACAGGCCTCCTCGAACTCATGTATCCACCAAGTAGCTGAAAAATGATGCCGCAATCATCTGCAAATTGAGAGACAGAAACAAATAGAAACAGGCCTAGTCGAACTCATGTATCCACCTTCTGCCGCTCAGAACCATTTATTTTAACCAACACTCACAAGCCTATACTCAGCATGATTCTTATTTAATGCAATGTAGGAGTGGTTTTAACTCTTGGTCCTGCACTGTGAATCACGCAAATAAACATGAGGGTGGGGGAACAGAGAGCATTTTTCTATGAACTTTGAAGTAATTATAACTCAATGATAATTGACGACGGTGATCATTTTCTATGTCCAATCTTTGTTAGTTCTTAAGGTTCAAAAGTCGGCAAAAATGAGGTTATCCGTATGAATCATAAAACTTAAAACTTCTGGTTTTCAGTAGAATTTAAATTACCAGTATATATAAGGTATATGATCATGGTTGCATTACAATTTCGGATAGAAAAAAATTGTGATCCAAATGGTAGTTTCAGATCTGATACCATTCAAGAATTAAAAATGTGTTTTTTTTTGTTTTTCTATAAGGGCAGGCTAATGTATGCTAATCAGACGCGGTCCATCCGTTAAACAATGTAAAGCCACGTGGATCTTGTTGGCTTCACTTCAATAATCACCTGCTAGCTATTTTGAGGCTTTGACTAAAATTCATTTGGCCTATAAACTTGAGATATCTCGTCGAATTATAGTTTAACTCGTTATACTTTGTGTTTTCGAGTCAATAAAAGATTTAAATTCCCTACATAGATACACTGGAGAATCAAAGTGAGGAAGTTTATAAGATGAGTAAGGAAAAGAAAAAGAACAGAAAAGATATGCCGGCAAGAAAAAGTTTGTAGCTCAAATTTGGAAGCACTGTCTATCGAGTTTTATTGACCACTCATAAGCTTTATTTCATCCCATATGGTGACAGCAATTAGCTTTTCGCCCCGAGTTCTTTTAAGTCCATTATGTTTTTTTTTGTTGCAACACAAAGATAATTTACGAGACATTTGAGCAAGTTATGACATGATTGTGAAAGCTGGCAAGATTACTATTGTCTCAAGGTTGATGATGATCTAATGTAAAATACAGTCTATCACAGGGGAAATGCAGAATCAGACGGTTTAAAAACAATACAAAGTGTTAGTCCTTGTGTTTCTTGGTGCCATTTATGAATCTGAACTTCTCAATGATGCTAATAAATAAGGAAACTAAATTGGTATTTCAAGTCTAGATCTGTCATTATTACATACACAACCTTTGGAAACAATAAAAGAACATAAAAAAAAGATGCACGGGATGTTGATGAAGGAAAGCAGAAGAGAGCAGATAGTGCAGACACTTTCATGCCAGAGGAGACAGCCGGTATCAGTACCGGTTGTGCATTGCATTTTTTTGAACCAACCCTTGTAAAATATTGCGTACACAATCACTGTATATTTGGTGGGGGACATGGCGTGAACATCTCCGTAAGAGGTGATGGATCCAAATCAAAATCACTTTGCTGCCTGTTGATGGTTGAAGATAGGATCGGATTCCTTGTCTCCTTCTTCCTCTTATATATTGAGCCTAAGAACATGGAAAGAACTAGAAGAAGTTTTGACAGTCCACATTTCACATTCCATATCCATTTCTCATTTTCCTTATTCCCAATTGGAAAGAGAAATGGATTCTTCTCCTTTGAGATCAAAATCGAACTACCACGCTCGTTCTGTCAGCTTGCCCTCTAGACTTCACCCGCTCATTCCTCATATCGATGAGCATTTTAATCTTGACGGACTTCAAAATATGTTTCACCGTTTGGACGATTTGCTTCTATTGCCACACACTCAACAAGCCTTTGCCCAACAACAAGATGAGACCTGGGTTGAAGAGGTTTTGGAAAAGTACCTCAGGCTCTTGGATATTTGTGCTGCTGCTAAAGATGTGTCCACTCAAACAAAGCAAGATGTACAAAACCTTCTTTCCATCTTCAGGAGAAGAAGAGATACAAATGGCTTTGCTGGGTACTTAACTTCTAGAAAGAAGGCAAAGAAGGAGATCCAAAAGTCTCTAAAGGAGTTGAAGAGCATCAAAAGCAAGACTATCGGAATAGCTTCTGACAAAAGCCATGGCATTTTCAAAATCCTTAGGTTGTTAAATCAGGTTGAAGCAGCCATGATTGGGGTGTTTGAGTCTTTGCTGTCTCATATTGCGGGGACAAAGGTGGAAGCAAGGGTGAGTGGATTTTCTTTAGTTTCAAAATTGGTGCGCCGGATGAGCGTTGCATACAAAGAGGAAGAAACAAACACCAAGGCATTTGAGAACTTTGATGCTGCGTTGCGCTCACTCAACAGCCACAAGACAAGCAAGACTGATGGTGTAATACAAATGGAGATTGTACGAAATCAGTTAGGAGTAATGGAATTGAGCATACAAGATATGGAAGAAGAACTAGAATGCTTGTTCAGGAGGTTAATCAAAACTAGAGTTTCCCTCCTCAACATTCTCAACCACTAGCCAAGAAAATCTTGGAGCAGAAATTTTGTTGTTCATATGTAGTATTGTAAATGAGACAGTATACCTGTGATTTTCCCTCCAGTAATAAATCTATACTTTGAGCAAAATTCTTGCTTATTCATCACCTTTTTTTCCCCTTTGTCCGGCCATTCATTTATCAGTTGAAGATGAAATCAACCTCTATGTTCACGACTACTAGCAATACCCATGAGATTCAAAAAGAATTGTAGAAGTCATGGACCGGGTAATGGGCCTTCACATGTTGAATGATGAACTTTAAGAATTGCTGATGAAAACCATTCGGAATTTTTATTAGAGGAATCATTATTCGTAGTATAATTTGGACACACGAGGAGTTATCTTACTTAATGATCCCCAAGCTGTCAGGATTCCAATTGTCTCAAGGATAATGATTTTGCAAAGAGTTGAAATAAAGACTCACATGGAAATTTAGCATCGGATGCTTTAAAATTCAGAAAGTGTACTGGTTGTCTTTTTCTTTGCATGACACTCAGACTTGGTTCACAATAAACTAATTAGGCATGGCACCACAATCGTGCAACAATCATGTGAGCATTATTACCACCACAATCATGTAACCGTGCGAAATCTGTCAATTACTTACTAACTTTCATACATGGTACCGTGAAGGGGAAGCGGAGAAGATGGCTAAAACAACATTTTTTTTGTTCCATTTTTCTTAATGCGCTGGCAGTCTTATTCAAGCTAATCAGACTCACTTCCATTATTCCATAACTTCAATTGCATCTAGCTGGTTTCTTGGAAAAACCATTCAGAATTTTGATTAGAGTAATCGTTATTATTCATAACATACTCAGGACACACGAGGAATCATGTTATTTAATGATGCCCAAGCTGCCAGGATTTCAATTGTCTCAAGGGGTAATGGTTTTGCATAGAATTGTAACTAAGAGTCGCATGAAATTAGAATATTGGATGCTCTAAAATTGGAAAAATTGTACCAGCTGTCTTTCTTACGGGACACTCAGATTTGGTTCATGTTGTACTCACTAGGCATGGGACCATTTTCGAGCATTATGAAAACTCGTGCAAAGCGTCTCCTGCAACAATCATGTGAGCATTATTACCACAATCGTGTAAGTGTGCAAAATCTTATGTTGCTTATGAACTTTTATGCAGGATAGTAGGCTTTGTCTTTAATATTTACGGAGATTCTGTATGTTCGTGATAGTGACTACAATCAAACAATTAAATGGACCAGTTAAGATATTTTAATGCGCACAAATGATCGCTAGACTGAAGAAAGAGTGAGTTTATGATCAAAATTTGGTTCCAATCGCCGTCTCAGCTCATGAGTTTATGCAATTTCTCCTTCCCGCTGTCCTAAATCATCACCATTTATTTTTCCTCAAAATCAATGGCCTATCTAAGCACATAATAGGATTCAGGACTATTTTACTTTTCATGCGGCGCACTCTGGCATATTACTCTGAAATGAAGAAAGACCGGTACCATTAACTTGATAAGCTACATATATAGCCTACGTTTATCTCAGGTTGATTTTGGAAGATTTATGAAAAGACGGTCGTTATTAGGATGAAATGCTATCATGGCTATGACAATGCAATGTTTCCTTCCCAACGGCTGTCCAGCTCAGCACCAATTTTTAACCAAAATTTACAGGCCTAACTGAGCATGACTCCGATATACTGAAATGCGAGAGTGGCATTGACTCCTCGTCATGATTGATTTGGATGGATTTATGATAAGATGAGCATGACTGGGATAAAATGCTGTCTCGGCTATGAGTCTATGACGATATCAGATCAGAAACTACTGCGCCAATCATATAATCTCTTGGGCAGTCTATAATCATCCCCATCACAAAATTAGAATCTTGAGAACTTAAAAGTATTCTATTACAATCAATCTTCATGTGGACTTAACTTTTAACACATCATTTCTTCTATTTTGAGAAAATTGGAATGTAAAAAAGCTTTATCTGTGATCATTCAATTTCTAAGCTCAAAGTTTTTCAACTTTTACCAGGACACCCTCGAGATCATTCAATATTATTATTTCCCCTCTAGCTAAAGAGTTTTTTTTTTTTACTTCACCATTATTTTTAGAATTTGAGAACTACAGCATATTGAACATGGTGTTACTCTAATCTTCAAGTGATCAGTGAACAAATAGTTTGAGAACAGGAAGAAGTGATGTATAAGCTAAAAATTTTGTGCAAAGTATATTGATTTATAATTGGAGGACAAATTACAAGCCTATTCCTCATTTACATCTCAAATAGAGCGCATTGGCTCCATGTTTTTCTAGGCTAGTTGTTGAGAATGTTGAGGAGGGAAACTCTAGTTCTAATAAAACGCCTAAGCAAGCGCTCTAGAACATCTTCCACCACTTCTATGCTCAACTCCAACTCTCCTAGTTGGTTTTGCACCGTCTCGATACAGATGGGCGCGTGCACTGCAGCATCTACCTTCTCAAATTCACTGATGACTGTCTCCTTCGCTTGACACGTTGCTCTCTTGTGGTGGATCAGCTTGGAAACCAAAGACCACCCACTTCTCCTTGATTGCACATTCATTCCCAAAGTGTAGCGCAACAAGGACTTCAATGCAGAAACAGTGACTGCTTCAACCTCTTTCAACATGCTAAACGTGGCAACAGTTTCTTGGTCTTTGTCCAAGGCTGGAACATTAAGGGTATCTTTGCTTTCAATACTCTTCAAATCCTTGAGTAACTTCTGGATCACCTTCTTCGCCTTCTTTCTAGAGGCTAAGTACCCACCAAAGTCACTTGCATCCCTTTTTCTTCGTAGAACTGAGAGTTGTTCTTTCACATTTTCCTTTGTTTGGGAGAAGATGTCTTTAGTGGCTGCACAAGCATCCAAGAGCCTGAGATATCCATCTAAGGCTTCTCCAACCCATTTCCCATTCGATTCTCTTGCCAATCTTTGTTGGGTTTGTGGTAATAGCAGTAAATCATTGACACAGTCATACAAATTTTCAAGGCCGCTTAATCTATTTGATATCGAGGGCAATGATGAGGAGGTAGCTTCAGAAGCACTTAGTCTGCACAAATGCTCACTGAAATGAGGAATGATGGGATGGGATCTAGAAGGAAAGCTAACAGATCGGGCATGGTATGATTTCGATCTCAAAGGAGAGGAAGACATTTTTGTTCTTTCTAGCTAGTTTGGACAATGGCTTAGCACTGGATTGAACAATTGATCAATCTTGAGAGATGTGACTCTTTCCTCGGCCTATGCTCAATTATATAGGACATTGGCTGGAGGAGACATTAGGAATCTCATATCTTTAATTATCAGAGAAATATAACATGATTGAAATGGAACCTAAATGTGAATTTTGGAAATGTTTATAAATTGTCTCCCTACCACCAGGTTTGTGATTTGGATCTAACTACTTATCATGGCCATGTTTTGTGGGTTGTCTCCCCACCCAAAAGTTCCAAACTACTACCAAAATCTCTTTTCTATTGCACATTTCGCAATACCAGCAATGCATGAGTGGCAACAGTGCAAGAAACAGGGCGTCAAGAGCACATTACTTCTGCAGCACAGGCATCAATTACTTTAACCAAAATTCACAGGCCTACCTAAGCATGCTAAGTAATGTAATGCAAGAGTGGCATTGACTTCACCAGTGAAACAAGAAAAGTAAAGAAAATACTCAAGTACTATTTCAGGGAACACGAAGGGAACAATATAAAAACATAGTGTTTATGGAAGAGCTGCTATGAGTTTCAAAGTAAAAATTTCATTGGCTAGTAGTTCCAGGTAGTGGGAAGACAATCCGTAAACATCGCCAACATTTTCCATATAGATCCCCATTACCCTCCTAATATAATTGATGATGGTGACATTCCTTGTCTCCTCCAGCCTATGGTATATGTATTGAGCATATGCCAAGGGAAAGGTCACAACTCACAAAACTTTGATCCATTGTTCCTTCTAGACTTCCGGTCCTAAGCCTCCCTTGACTCCTTGAGAAAGAAGAAAATGGCATCCTCTCCTTTGAGATCAAAATCCTACCATGCCCGTTCTGTCAGCTTGCCCTCTAGAACTCATCCACTCATTCATCAATTCGATGACCATTTGTGTAGACTTAATGCTTCTTCTGAGGCTACCTCTTCTTCATTGCCGTCAATAAGCAATACAATAAGCGGCCAGGAAAATGTATACAACTGTGTTGATGAATTGCTCCGGCTACCTCACACACAACAAAGACTAGGCCAAGAATGCAATGAAAAATCAGTTGAAGAAGTGTTTGACGGATATCTTAGGCTCTTGGATGCTTGTGCGGCCACCAAAGACATCTTCTCACAGACAAATGAAGACGTGAAAGAACAACACTCAAACCTGCGGAGAAAAAGGGATGCAAGTGACTTTGGCGGGTACATAGCCTCTAGAAAGAAGGCGATCCTGAAGTTACTAAATGATTTAAAGTGTATCAAACACAAAGATATACTTCGTGGTCTTTCCTTAGATAAGGACCATGAAACTATTGCTACTTTTATCATGTTGAAAGAGGTTGAAGCAGTCACTGTTTGTGCATTGGAGTCCTTGTTGTGCTATGCTTCGGGAAGAAAGGTGCAATCAAGGAGAAGTGGATGGCCATTGGTTTCCAGACTCATGCACCATGAGAGAGCAGCCTGTCAAGCAAAAGAAACAATTGTTAGCAAATTTGAGAAGATTAATGCTGCGATCCATGTGCTCGTTGGTCATCAGCCAATCAAATCAGACCACAATAAGAATATCGAGAGGGTGCAAAACCAGCTAGGAGAGTTGGAGTTGAGCATTCAAGGTGCGGAAGAAGTTCTAGAGCGCTTGCTCAGGCATTTAATTAGAACCAGAGTTTCCCTCCTCAACATTCTCAATAACTAGACTAGAAAATCCTGGAGCTGAAAGTTCGTACTTGTTATGAAAATGAGAAACATACTAGTAATTTATCCAGCAATTACAAATCAATATACATTGCACATCCCCTTTTTTCTTTTGGTGCTTGTTTGAAAATCCTGGAGCTGAAAGTTCGTACTTGTCGATGTGATGACATCTGAAAAAGTGGGATGGAGTCTTACGGTACCAACAACCGTCTTGATCTCGGAAGATACATCAATGGTGCAATCCCCTTTTTTCTTTTGGTGCTTGTTTGAATGATTTTCTGTATTCCTTGCTTTTTGTTTTTGTTTTTCAAGTGATGTAATAAGACATATCTTGGCTCCAAATAAGCTGAAATGGTATCAGATGAACCAAAGGCATCTGAGAATGGCCCGGGATGCATGAAACATAGAAAGCACCAAACCGGAACATAGAAACCGTTAAGGCCATGTTCTGCTAACTAATTCAAATAAGTACTTATTTTTTGAATTAAGGGTGATGTATTGTGAGAGAATTAATTATCTCGTAAAGTGGAAAATAAGTAAAAAAGAACCTTAGTAGAATGGTGCCTCAATTGTGGGTGCAAAACTCGAAGTATGCTGCCACAAAACTCAAAGTTAGTTTGCGGACTCAGTCATTGCACCTGAGGATGCATAAGGAATGAATTTGGAACCTATGGAAAAGAAAATAAAGAAAAGCAAAAATTATTTTCTCTAGTTTGGTTTGAGAGGTAACGGGGAGGAAAATAATAAAATGAAGAATTACGCAGAGTGAATTTTTCTTTACACTTTCCTCAAAATTTTCTTTTCTTTTCTTTTCTTTCCTTTCCTTTATTTTGTTTGGAACAAGTGGAAATAAAAAGAAAAGAAAGGAAAATTAAAAAAAAAAATCCCTCCCATTGTTTGGAACATGATGCTCCCAATTGTTCCCAACCATTAGATTGTATGAGTTCAACCATTAATTGTCAAACCTCTCAGTAGTAATTGTAGTCATACAATGTAGTAAGTGTAACTATATAACATAGTATTGCCTTAGTAAATGGTAAGCTAGCACAGCTGGTAAGTTCATATCCCCCTCCATGGTGGCTTAGTTTCGAGCCCCACGAGGGGCGGAGTTTGGGCCCTTTTGGGTTTCAGGGCTATAGATAGCCTCTGAGCCCCTGTTGACTTACATCCCACCACCAACCCCGCTAACCATACAATATTAGAAAAAAATATAAAAAAAACCTTGTTTCTATGGTAGGTAATATTGCGATCTTTTTGGCAAAAAATAGGAAAATCATCTCGTTTTTAACAAATTCACCCTACTTTTTTAGGTGGTTTTGATCTAATGGTGTGATTTACATATTTTCCAATCTAAGGGTCCATATTTAATGGTAGCATCATGCTCCCCCCTTGGGAGCATGACAGAAATTTTCCACTTCCCTCAAATTCCAAACAGAGGGTTACGTTCCAAACGGGCCGGAAGGTTTTTTATGTTCGTTTTATCGTGGCCACTTTCTTTATCCCAGATGGAGTTTGCGTTGGTAAATGTCTGGCGGCGTGACAAATAAGCCCTAAAACGCAAACTTTTCTCTCCCCCTCTCTCTCTCCCTCTCTCTGACTGCGGTGTTGGTGGGCAGCAGTGGTGGTGGTGGTGACTGGATTGGGAGCTAGGATTTTAAGATTGAGGTTTTTTTTCCCGAAATTAGGGGTTGGGATTTCTATCGGCAGTTGGGGGTTTTCTCGGGGGAATAGGGTCGCGAAATCCGGGGTTGAAGTTTCCGGTTGTGGTGGTGTTCCTTGTCTATCTTCGGCGGCCATGGCTGCATGTGGTTCTAGTTCCGCCGTGGTTCCGGCTTTCGATCCGGACAAGTACCGGCCTATGCCGCATGAGTTCGAGCCGGTGGGTCTAAAGCTGTACCAGCAGAAATCAAGGAAGATAAATAAGCACCGGAAAAAGAAAGCAAGGATACTCGACAACGAGGCGGTGCCACAAGAGCCGGAGATACACTTCTCAGTGAAGAACAAAGAGGTAAAAAAAACTCTCAAGGTTTTCAAATTAAACTTGGTCCAATGTGTTTATGTGTTATCATGACAGTTGCTTTTGTTCCTAGAACGAGAAATGCTATTAGATTTAGGAGGAATTAAAAACAAGCAAAAAGGGAAGAAACATGCATGCTGATGGATCTTGATTATATGCTTGCATGATGAGATGAAGTCTTACGGACACATAACTCCGCAAACGCATTTCTTATGATGCATGATTGTTTAATTTTCTGAATGTACCTGAATGTTCAAATTTTCTTGATCAAAACGTGGACTAACTGATAGGATTGAGTGATGATTTTAAAACTTAGAACGCTGCATGCTGCGTCTAACCTTCGAACACTCCTTTGAATGATGGGTAAATGTTGAAATAATACTGCACCTATGTATGTTTTAAGCCCTTTTTAGCCTTGTTTATGCTTTTGATCCATGAGATATGACTAACTGTCCTTATTATTCTACTTTAATGCTTGGATGCTTAGGATGCGTGAATGCTTGGAAAGAGGATTATGGTGTGTGATGAACTTTTGCACTACTGAATTTCCGTCACCATGTCATCCATGACCATTCCAATCCGTGCTTTTAGAGTGCATGTTTGGATGCATGATGCATGAATGTTGTTTGGATTTACCACTTATAAGCTAACTCCCTTTTCTATTATCATTAAACATTGTAGGCAAAGGATTACATCAGGGGCTTCGGGGGTTCAGGGAAGGTGAAACAGTGGTATGAGACACTCCCCCGAAGAGCAAAGGAGTTGGTAGATGGCACAGGCTTTGGGGGGTTCGTACAGCTGCTGGGTGAGACCAGTAACGATCGCTTGCAGCTTACAGCCCTAACTGAGAGGTGGTGGGATACCACCAATACCTTCCACTTACCCTTTGGGGAGGCTACACTGACACCTCTGGACTTCGCGGCAATTACTGGGATACGGGTTGGGGGGAATCCGATTCCATTTGATATTGGACTTTACAAGAATAGGACTGCGTTGGTCTATTTTCTCGGTCAGGTGCCTGATATGACTGACACGGGTACCGTGCGTTACTCATGGTTTTACGAGACTTTCAAGAAGCATCCCTGTGTAACGGAGAGGGATTACGAGCACGTGGCCCGAGCCTTCCTATTGTATTTGTTTGGGGCCGCATTGTTTCCCAATAAGGATAGTCGGGTTCACTTGCACTATTTGACTGGGATGAAGGACTTGTCCACTGTCAAGGACTACGATTGGGGAGGTGCTGCACTTGCTACTCTTTATGGCCATATGGGGGCCATCTCCAGGGGGACCACATTGAGTATGGGGGGATACTGGCGGGTTTGGGAGGTAAACCGTTGTATCAATGTTCTTTGTTCCTAATGATTTCACTTGTTTGCACCTTTCCTTTACTCATTTATGCATCGTTATCAGTTTAACGGTTTCTAGTACGCGTTTTTAATGTAGATATGGAGTTACGAGTTTTTGAGGATGCATGTTCCAAAAAATAGCTATGCAGACCCTTCGGTGATCCCCCGAGGGTTGAAGTGGGCGCGAGACTCTAGGGGAAAGAAGGAAGGTAGGAAGAACTTGATGACATACCGTCTTTTCTTGGACCAGCTGACGAAGGAACATGTAAGCTTAGAATTTTTTGGTTTCATTGGATCTTTCAATCTTCAAAACTATTCTTATCAATCTTTGGCATTAAATGCAGGTGAATTGGGATGTATGGGCAGGGGTTGATCCAGTGGTACACGTTGATTTATTGAGGAGTAGACAGGCCAATGGTCGGAGGATTTTGTTGGAGGGACCGTTTTGCAGACAGTGGTACCTGGGGGAGAGAGTGGTGAGACAGTGCCTAGGCTACAACGTCTTTAGGGTGCCGAAACCGATTCCGTCTTCTATGTTGAACACGAGGAGCTTGACAGTAGAGGATGTGGCGCGATGGACTAAGGGTGAGGATGCTGCCGCCTTTTTGGAAGAGTCCGGGGACTACGAGGAGCACATGGTACAAAGGCTTACGCCTGTCTTGGGTGTAAGTAGAGTTCGGAGAGGCCCTCCCCCAGGACCACATGCTGTAACTATGCCAGCAACGGCAACAGAAACAGCTCCAACAGAAGGAGGAGCTGCGGTTCCAATTGGTGATCTTTTGGCGGAGCTTCCTCATTTGCCATGGCAAGTGGACTACTACAGTAGTACGGGGCAGAGGCGGTACGTTGACATTCCTAGTCCAGAGCACGGGGACTTCACTCTTCCGCCTAATGTCCAACAGGTTTGTTTCCTTTCTTCAACCTTAAATTTCAGTCTTCGTTTGCCTTTTGTGTTTACTTGCAATGATGCACGTGGAGTTTGTCAAATTATGGAAGTTTATTTTATGATTGCAGTCTTTTTCCTGACCTTCACAAGTTATATACATAAATGCCCAATTTGAACTTTTTGAAATGATATTTCGACAAGTTTTTCATTTGGTGTGATCTTGGAATAATGTGGTTTCTCAACTATTATTGAATTAGAACGCAATTGCTTTCCAAAGTACCCAATTGACAACCATTTGTCTCAGGTATAACTGTATAAGCATATTTACCAGCAAATGAAGATAACTTTGTAAATTTTGATTCTCTTTATATATCAAAACCTTAAATTTCTACTGTGCAATCACGCTAGCACCCAGGCACAAAATAATAAAATTCAAAATAACATTTAAAATTAGACCTAAACCATCACAATCCATTTCTCATCAAATTCTATTTTTGCATCAAGCTCTTACCAAATCATATGCTACTACACATTCAATTGTCGTGCTTTTTACAAGATTAGATTATGGCATTTACGCTCCTCTTTGCCTTGACATTTGAGGTCCTTTGCATACCTTGCAATAACCATTCAGAATGAGTAACTGTCAATATTATCAATTCAAACTCCAACCGGGGATAGTCACATGCGAATAAACAGTTTAACACATGGACAATTTGCCTTCACCAGCTTAGCACATAAAATTTACCTATAGACAATAAGCACCTTGAACACAATATCATAGTTTTTCCAAAATGATCTCCCATATAAATTAGAATCCCCAAAGAAGTATTAATTCAACTTATCCACTGGAATGTTCTGTAGGACATTCGATGTTTTGTCTCATTAGTTGAATTTACATGTTAAGGGATTTTAAGATAAAAAATGCTTAGTGATCCGCTCTCCCCTGCCCAAGACACCACAATGGATAAGCTTAGTGATCCGCTCTCCACTGCCCAAGACACCACAATGGATACTTTTTTAGACATCCCACTCAGTGCGAGTGATGCAGTTCAAAAAAACTTTAGATACGTTACGGTGTTGATCCGAAGGAGCTTAGTGATTCCCCTCCCCATAACCCTAACGCAAAAGTATCCCAATCAATGTGTGTGAAGCAAAAGAAGGAGAATTTTAAACTTAATGGACAATACATGACGAATGTCTTGAGATGTGGAAAATGTATGGTTTTATTTGGCTTACAATGTTTTTTCAAAGTTTAAATTCATTTTGGACTAAGGTGGCTTTTTCTGCCTAGGTATATAGAACATAGGTAATTTTTTTTGTTTTTGCAAGACTTAAGTATTGAATGTTGAATATTGATTTGCTTTCCTTGACTTCTGCTTCTCTTAATCTTTTCTTTTCGTAGTTATCAATTCTTCTAGTAATCTAGTTCTACATTAGCGTGCCAGTTCATTGTGCCTTACTAAACATTTAAGAGCACAACTTAGTGGTGGATCAAGAAATATCATGTTCATATGCACTATCAAGCTAATAAGCACATACACAGATACAGAAGGCACAACATGGACACGAGGACATGAAAATTACAGTGCGAAGAGTTTTACGTTTGAGTAACAACGTTTCCACACAAACGGCTTTTTTTGGAAGGGCTTTTGAAATGAAGCGTTGCCCGGGGCCTGGGGGTTCTAGAACTAAAGCATTTTATTGTAATTTGTAAATATTTTCTACTGTCGAGGGTATATTTGGAATGAAAAGTGCGGGAGACAATTTAGCTCTTCTGATTTTTTAAAGTAGAAAGATAAGATATGTAGAATATTGGTCTGATCAGTTTTCCTTTTCAGGTGCCCCGGGAGTACGTGGAGGCGTGCTTTCGTAATATAAGCGGCTTAAGAGTCCTTGTCCGACAGCAGGCAATGACGGACAAGACAGCGAGACCTCAGTTGGGGAGCGAGGATGAGGAGTAGGACAAGGACACAGAGTCGGCTAGTATAGTGGCTTCACCTTCGGGGCCTTTGGCCAAGAAGCCCCGTCAGTGACACTCAGTTCTTTCCTTTCCTTTATGCTTGTACGTAGTGTTAGGGTAGATGATATGTATGATGATGCTCAGTTTATACCCTATTTTGTATTTGCATCAAATAGTAATTGTATTTATTGCTTTCAATTAGTCTAGCCGATGCCGTAATTTTAATTTATGATCATTGCTTCATATGAAAGTCGTGGATTGTTAGGGTAGATGATATGTATGATGATGCTCAGTTTATACCCTATTTTGTATTTTGCATCAAATTGTAATTGCATTTATTGCTTTCGATCGATGCCGTAGTTTTGATTTGTGATCCTTTTTTCATAAGAAAGTCGTGGATTCTCAAATTTGATTTCGGTAACAAGTCCATAATGAGTATAGCCATATACTACAAATTCTTGTTGATGGCTGTGTTTGGATGAGACGATGGGATGTCGGGACATGCCAAAGAAGCGAGGAGATTCTGTCAAACTTATGCTGCAAACAGACTTTTGCGGCCGAAAAGTCAGAGGTTGCAGCCACAAGTTTCAGGTTTGCGGCCTCATAGTTGTTGTGGGAAAGAGTTTCAGGTCGCATATTACAAATTGCGGTCGCAAACTTGGTTCTGCAGCAGATAAATCCTATGACATTTTGGTCAATGCCTTGTTCATGGGGCTTCGTTTCCAGCATGAAATGAACAGCAGTTCTTGATGACCTCAAACTCCATTTGCCTTACCTCCAGTGAAGTTGCAACCCTCATATTACTCTTGAAAACTACCTCCATTGGCTTCTCCGGTCCACTTTTCTCAATGGATGGATGAACTTGACGGGATAGACCAAACGAATTTCGTAAGTTATGGATCTTGCATTTGCAGACGCGGGAGAAATCCATGTGGATCTTGCTGGCTTCTCAGAACACCATTCAGGATTTCGATTAGACTAATCGTTATGCATAATATATTTTGGACACACACGAGGAGTCATGTCATTCAATGATGCCCAAGCTGTCGCGATTCCAATTGTCTCAAGGATAATGTGTAAGGACCCACAATTTCAAATTTATTAAAAGATTTAATCGATATTATAAATGAGGAAGATATGAAATTTGTTGAGTTTATTTGATTTGGGGTTAATGTGTTAGAGTGTTATAGTTGAGGGGTTAGTGTGTGTGGTGTGTATATAGGTGTGTGTGTGAGGGAGTAGGGAATAAAATTCCCCCTTTCCTCTCTCTCACTCTCCCGATCACTCTCTCTCGGCTCCCATCTCTCACTCTCACTCTTTCTCTTGCTCTCACCCAAAACCACCTCAAACCTCCACAAAACCACCATAAACCCTTCATCCCGTCACGCATTGCAGCGCGTATTGCTCCGGGTTGAGCTCGGTGGAGGTGCTTTTCGTTCGAACTCAAAGATTGGAGCTAGGGCTTGGAGATCCTTTCAAATTCGTTCTTGAATCTTGAGGTAGGGAGTTCTAACTCTTAATATATGTTTATGACTCGTTTCTCGTAGCTTGATTCTTGCCATTAATCGTGGTTATTGTTGTTGATGTTGTGGTTGTTGAGAAACCCATTGAAATCTGCAGAAAATCTGCTCGACACCCTGTGTTATCGATACCTTACCCATTGTTATCGATAACCTTGTGCTCCAAAGCCCAGAAAATCACTTGTTATCGATACCATTTGTCCTTGTTATCGATACCCTTGCGTCTGGAGAGCTTTTTAGTCAAATGGTATCGATACCATTTGACTAGGTATCGATACCTTTGACTTAGGGACAGTTTTACAGCTTTTTCTAAACTTCATCTTTTTGACCCCCGATCACTTCCAACACCTCTAAAACACTTTTAAACCGTCTCTAAGCTTGGTTGTTCGTCCCTTGATGATCCGTTGATCGTTTATACTCTTTAAACAATCGTCAAATGTCATTTTAGCTTCGTTGTAAATGAGAAACGTACCGTAAAGCTGGTTAAGAGTACCGTAGGCCATATGGGGTGCCGTAGTCGGTATTATGGGTAGACGTGGGTATGTCTAGCACGATCTCTTGTCCTCTTGATTCGTCGAACTATTAGTTCCCAATGGCGTTTGTTGTTAAAGGTTTAAGTATCGATACAGGCGAGTCGTACGTTATATAACACTAGGGGTTGGTAGATTACTTAGAGCATAATGACATATGTGGGGTATGATATGTGTTTATCCATTAGCCAATGTTATGATATAGTTGATTGTTTAGAATGCTTGGAGTGAGATCCATGTTGTGAAAGAATTATTTGAGATGACAAGATAACTTGCGTCCTCATGACTTGTCGAGTCTTTCAATTTCTTGGGCACTCGTCCTATGAGATTTAAGTGTGGAAACCAATGAGTAGAGTATTATCGGATTATATATGAACTTAATACATTACGTACGATACGGACTACATAAACTAATGAAAAGGCATGAACATGTATATTTGTGGAGTTACATAAAGGTTGATTAAAGTTTTGTGGTACAAACAATAGATTGATAATGAAGTTGATTGTGAAATGACGGATGGTCGGTTAAGCGATGTGCGTTTCCGCTAACCAATGATTATTATTGATTGAGGGAATAGACTCGGGGTGACCCCACGCTGAGGGAACTAGACCCGAGGTGACCCATGATTTGTCATTTAGGGAATAGACTTGGGGTGATCCTACGCTCGAGGAAATAGACCCGAGGTGACCCAAGTTATTATTATTATTGAGGGAATAGACTCGGGGTGACCCTACGCTCGAGGGAACTAGACCCGAGGTGACCCTAGTGATTATTGATGGGAAACACTTGATTTAAAAGAAAGAAAAGGTCGGTAAACAAGGGATTTGATAATAACGAATGTGGACACAAGAATGATCATAGTATCGTACAAAGAAGGATAAGATGAATAATAGTTGGCTATAGTCTAACACGGATGGACAAGAGTCTGTTAATGTATCTAGTCTAAGGAGTAAGCGGCTAGTGACATTCTGGTAAAATCTGGTATTCTTTGATCAAGGTGTCTAGCTCGTTGGCAATCATTCGCATTTTTTTGCGTATCTGTCTATTCTCACTCACTCTTGGTGCATGATTCATTTCATCTTCATATAGTTTGAGCATAGAACTCTCTACTGGGCACGTGTTTTGCTCAACCCTATCTTTCTTTCAGGTACACCCGAAGATAGTAACACGAGGTGCTTGGCATGCATTTGACTTCAACCCTTTTGATAGCTATTGCGGAAAATTACTTGGGCATCATTTTGTAAAACTCTTGGGAATGTAATATTAGTTTCTAGTATGACTATCATCTGACATGGAGGATTGTAAACCCTAAAACTTCATTTCTATTATGTTATTTGGATCGTCAAGCTTGACAAGAAACTTTGAACTAAATTTGTAAATATGGGAATGAACCATGATTTGGGGTATTATCTGTATTATTGCGAGGTATCGTTTATCGGAAATCATTATATTTTATGTTGAAAATCGAGGGCGTGACAACTTGGTATCAGAGCATAAGTTTAGAACACCTCGAGACCGTGGGGAGACTTTTAGTCTCATGGGTTCAAAGTCACTGCATCTTTTTACAAAACCATATGTGTGCTTGCATGAATGAGTTAGTACATTGATATGGCATTGCATTTAATTGCAATAGAGTGGTGTAGTGTTGTTTTCCATGCTGGAAAGGTCGGAGACTTGCTCAATATAGCGGTGTGGCTAACGTCGATGACTTTCTTTCTTATGTTTTCGTAGTAAGATGTATTCGAGATATGAAGTTAGGTGGGGTGAAATCGAGGATCGTGATTGTCAGGGCCATAGTGCGTGCATGGAGGACGGGGCGAGTCAGCATACTAGGGATGAGGTAATGTTCCCTGAAATTGTTGAGAGCGTGAAGGGTGTTGAGGTTTTGAAGATTGTGCAGATCGGTGTGAATGCGGGGGAAACTAGACGTAGAGTCGTTAGTGCGAGGTCATCCTCAAAGAGTGTTGAGAGTTCAGAAAAGAAGAAACCTAGGATATCAAAGCCAGAGATTCAGGGTCAGCAGGACCTTAAGCCACCTCCTCATTTTAGGGCACCGGGAGTTCGCCTCAAGCATCTGATTGTGTGTTATCGATGTCGTCAGTCTGGCCACATACGTTCTCAATGTCCGTGGCGTGGAGGATCTTGTTATACTTGCGGCGAACTTGGCCACATGGCAAGAAATTGTCCTCAAGGATTGGGAGTACCTAGTGAATCGAGCTCCATGCAGCAGCATAAACGTACACCGAAACAACAGACGCAATTCCGTAGCTAAACTAATTCCTTCTACTCTCTAGCTCTCAGAAATACTGGTTGTTTGAGGTATCTTCTCTTCTTTGTTGTACAATCCGCCCGTTATAATACTTTTGATATGGGAGTATTTCATTCATTAAGAATCATCTCTTTATTCATGTTCAGAATTGAAAATCAAGAAATTTTAGTCCTCGCGTGTTAAAAACATTGATAGATCATATACCGAGATTAGAGGTTAATTGTTCCATATTGAAGTGTTCCCCTTGGCCTCTTTGATTTGCTTATAGTGAGATTTGATCTGATTTGGACAGGGATTGGTTGCAACCACGATGGGTGGCGATTTTATGAACGTGATCTAGTGAGAGTCGTTTCTTTTATTATCCTCTTTCATTGGCCTAGCTGAATAATGTTAGAATTGTATCGTAAGCTATCCCTGTGAAGTCTGTTGTGTTGTTGACCTGTCATGATCCTTGATATTCAAGTTAACTATTATGCTATCCATTCCTAGCTTTTCTTGGAAATATCCAAAATCTTGTGGCGAAGTATCATGTGATACTTTTACTATTGATATTGACGAATGTTCCTCGTTCCCTAATCGGGGTCGTATTTTGACATCATCCTGCATGAGATAAGTTCTCATTGGTCAGTTTAGATTCCCTTGATGCGATTATCACTTTCGTCGTTTGCTTGTAATCGTTATTCCACGTGAGTATTTAGTTTGCAACCTCAACCTATCAAACTCAACCTATGGTCACACACTGTTTGACATACGAACTCGTTGGTACTGCCAATTTAGACTTTGTTGCTACCATTATCAACTGTGATGTCAACATTCGTTCTGATTCTTTAACTATGAAATCATGTGATTTGGACTTGTATCCATTTCGTATCTGTTTGCTTGCCTAGACCTATTTGGTAGGATTGGACATCATTGTTACCTCTAATAATCTATCTGCTAGAACTTGTTACTCTAATATAAGTTCTTGTGTTGTAAATGGTGTTAAATCTTGTGGTGACGTATCCATTGAAATCCATCTGTTGGTGTCGGTCAATTTGAATTCACTTGTTATGGTTCCTCAACTCTAAAGGCATGTGATTCGTTCTATAACGTTCAACCTCAATCTATTAGAAGCCTTATCATTTCTGACATTGGACAAATCCTGATCTCGTATCAACTAGTTTATCAGAGGTCTGTTTTACTACCTTGTAGCTATCTGTAGTATCGACATCGTTCAGTTGCCAAGAGGTTGTTCACCGACTCCGTTGACTTGTAGAGCGATAGAAAGGTTATGAGTGATCATTCCAAGATCCTTTGGATCATCATGAGATTATGCATTGAGTTTGTTGTCTAACCGCTTTAAAGATTCCTTGTGATCTCTGAAATTCGGGTACCTCGTTATTGTTCTTTGAAACCCTTTGATTGGCGCTGCTAGAGTTTTGGAGTCTGTTCTTTTCATTTGGGATGTCAACTGAATTCTTTTCATAATCTTGGAATTACTCAACCTGGTGCGAGAAATTGGTGCGGCTTTTGGAAAAATTGGTAAGTGTTCTAGGCTCGCTAGATTTAGTATTGAGGAGGGCGGTGAAATCTATTCGCTAACGATACTTGGAAACTCGAGGGAGAATGACTGAGCAAATTAAGGTAATTCGTCAGACATTGCTAACCGCGTGAGGTTGAACAAGGGATTACGCCAACTGCCATCTTCATCCATGGCCATTCGAAAGGAAATCGTAGGTTTCATAAAGCATCACCGCGTTGGAGTTTGTCTCGTCTTGGGCAGAAAGGAAGTGTTCACCACTAGAAGGATAGTTTAAAGTGTCGGATACGGTGTGTGTTTTGGATAGCCAAGCGACTACCGATGAAATCCACTTGGAAGAGGCGCTTGATCACCGCCCATTCTAAATGGAAGTCTCGAAGTGTCAATTGGATTATCGGGTTACGTTCATAGGCAAGATCTTGGCGCTTGGATAGATAATCGTATATGGAGATTTTTGCGATAAAAGAGGAACCTAGAAAATTGCGTATCGTTTGGCATTGCTGCCGAGACTTTTGGGCAGTTGTAATGAGTTATATATACGAATATTGAGGAAGTCTAAATCGAATCCATTGCATGTGATAGAAGTGTCCGAACTTGAGCTAGAAGCCGACGTGTCCCGCGGTGAGAAGCCGATACGTATCCTTGCATGGCGTGATCAAGTGTTGAGGGGTAAGACGATACCGTTGGTTCGAGTCATATGGAGTAATCAGGGTAGCGAGGAGTCCGCGTGGGAAAGAGAGGACGAAGTTAGAGCGAAATATCCGCACCTTTTTCCGGAATGAATTGATGTGAGTGCTTGAATTCGAAGTTTCATGCTATTTGACTTGTTGCATAATATTGATGGTTATACTTGTGGCATATCTATGTGGAGCATGTCTTAGTTGAGTATTGTTATTTAAATTTCGAGGACGAAATTTTTTCTAAGGAGGGTAGGGTGTAAGGACCCACAATTTCAAATTTATTAAAAGATTTAATCGATATTATAAATGAGGAAGATATGAAATTTGTTGAGTTTATTTGATTTGGGGTTAATGTGTTAGAGTGTTATAGTTGAGGGGTTAGTGTGTGTGGTGTGTATATAGGTGTGTGTGTGAGGGAGTAGGGAATAAAATTCCCCCTTTCCTCTCTCTCACTCTCCCGATCACTCTCTCTCGGCTCCCATCTCTCACTCTCACTCTTTCTCTTGCTCTCACCCAAAACCACCTCAAACCTCCACAAAACCACCATAAACCCTTCATCCCGTCACGCATTGCAGCGCGTATTGCTCCGGGTTGAGCTCGGTGGAGGTGCTTTTCGTTCGAACTCAAAGATTGGAGCTAGGGCTTGGAGATCCTTTCAAATTCGTTCTTGAATCTTGAGGTAGGGAGTTCTAACTCTTAATATATGTTTATGACTCGTTTCTCGTAGCTTGATTCTTGCCATTGATCGTGGTTATTGTTGTTGATGTTGTGGTTGTTGAGAAACCCATTGAAATCTGCAGAAAATCTGCTCGACACCCTGTGTTATCGATACCTTACCCATTGTTATCGATAACCTTGTGCTCCAAAACCCAGAAAATCACTTGTTATCGATACCATTTGTCCTTGTTATCGATACCCTTGCGTCTGGAGAGCTTTTTAGTCAAATGGTATCGATACCATTTGACTAGGTATCGATACCTTTGGCTTAGGGACAGTTTTACAGCTTTTTCTAAACTTCATCTTTTTGACCCCGATCACTTCCAACACCTCTAAAACACTTTTAAACCGTCTCTAAGCTTGGTTGTTCGTCCCTTGATGATCCGTTGATCGTTTATACTCTTTAAACAATCGTCAAATGTCATTTTAGCTTCGTTGTAAATGAGAAACGTACCGTAAAGCTGGTTAAGAGTACCGTAGGCCATATGGGGTGCCGTAGTCGGTATTATGGGTAGACGTGGGTATGTCTAGCACGATCTCTTGTCCTCTTGATTCGTCGAACTATTAGTTCCCAATGGCGTTTGTTGTTAAAGGTTTAAGTATCGATACAGGCGAGTCGTACGTTATATAACACTAGGGGTTGGTAGATTACTTAGAGCATAATGACATATGTGGGGTATGATATGTGTTTATCCATTAGCCAATGTTATGATATAGTTGATTGTTTAGAATGCTTGGAGTGAGATCCATGTTGTGAAAGAATTATTTGAGATGACAAGATAACTTGCGTCCTCATGACTTGTCGAGTCTTTCAATTTCTTGGGCACTCGTCCTATGAGATTTAAGTGTGGAAACCAATGAGTAGAGTATTATCGGATTATATATGAACTTAATACATTACGTACGATACGGACTACATAAACTAATGAAAAGGCATGAACATGTATATTTGTGGAGTTACATAAAGGTTGATTAAAGTTTTGTGGTACAAACAATAGATTGATAATGAAGTTGATTGTGAAATGACGGATGGTCGGTTAAGCGATGTGCGTTTCCGCTAACCAATGATTATTATTGATTGAGGGAATAGACTCGGGGTGACCCCACGCTGAGGGAACTAGACCCGAGGTGACCCATGAGATTTGATGATTGAGGGAATAGACTCGGGGTGATCCTACGCTCGAGGAAATAGACCCGAGGTGACCCAAGTTATTATTATTATTGAGGGAATAGACTCGGGGTGACCCTACGCTCGAGGAAATAGACCCGAGGTGACCCTAGTGATTATTGATGGGAAACACTTGATTTAAAAGAAAGAAAAGGTCGGTAAACAAGGGATTTGATAATAACGAATGTGGACACAAGAATGATCATAGTATCGTACAAAGAAGGATAAGATGAATAATAGTTGGCTATAGTCTAACGCGGATGGACAAGAGTCTGTTAATGTATCTAGTCTAAGGAGTAAGCGGCTAGTGACATTCTGGTAAAATCTGGTATTCTTTGATCAAGGTGTCTAGCTCGTTGGCAATCATTCGCATTTTTTTGCGTATCTGTCTATTCTCACTCACTCTTGGTGCATGATTCATTTCATCTTCATATAGTTTGAGCATAGAACTCTCTACTGGGCACGTGTTTTGCTCAACCCTATCTTTCTTTCAGGTACACCCGAAGATAGTAACACGAGGTGCTTGGCATGCATTTGACTTCAACCCTTTTGATAGCTATTGCGGAAAATTACTTGGGCATCATTTTGTAAAACTCTTGGGAATGTAATATTAGTTTCTAGTATGACTATCATCTGACATGGAGGATTGTAAACCCTAAAACTTCATTTCTATTATGTTATTTGGATCGTCAAGCTTGACAAGAAACTTTGAACTAAATTTGTAAATATGGGAATGAACCATGATTTGGGGTATTATCTGTATTATTGCGAGGTATCGTTTATCGGAAATCATTATATTTTATGTTGAAAATCGAGGGCGTGACATAATGAGACGGGGAGACAATCCGTAAACATCGCCAAGATTATCCACATGGATCCACATTACCAGTCAGTGGTAATTGAGGATGGTGAGATTCCTTGTCTCCTCCCGCCCAGGGTATATATTTCTGAGCATATGCCAAGGGAAAGGTCACAACTCACAAAGCTTTAATCCGTTGTTCATTCTAGGCTTCCAGTCCTAAGTCATATTCCCCTTGAGAAAGAAGAAAATGGCATCCTCTCCTTTGAGATCAAAATCTTACCATGCCGTTCTGTCAGCTTGCCCTCAAGATCTCATCCGATCATTCCACAGTTCAATGAGCATGTGTGTAGACTTGGCTCATCTTCTGAAGCTACCTCTTCCTCATTTCCCTCAATAAGCAATACATTACGCGGCCTTGAAAATATGTATGATTGCGTTGATGATTTACTCCAACTACCTCACACGCAACAAAGACTAGGCCAAGAATGCAATGAAAAATCGGTTGAAGAGGCATTGGACGGATATCTTAGGGTCTTGGATGCTTGCGCGGCCGCCAAAGACATCTTCTCACAAACTAAGGACGATGTGAAAGGACAACTCTCAAACCTGCGGAGAAGAAGGGATGCAAGTGACTTTGGTGGGTTCATAACCTCTAGAACTGTCACGCCCTCATTTTTCAACATAAAGTATAAAGATTTCTGATAAACAATGTCTCGCATTAATACAGATAATACCCCAAAAGATAGATCATTTCCAAAATTACGAGTTAAGTTCAAAGTTTCTTGTCACACTTGACGATCCAAATAACGTAATAGAAAAGAAGTTTTAGGGTTTACAGTCCCCCATGATCAAACGATAGTCAAAATAGAAATCAATATTACACTGCCAAAGAGTTTTACAAAAGATGCCAAAGTAATTCCCATATCAGCTTTCAAAGGGATGATGTCAAATTGCATGCCAAGCACTTCGTGTCACTATCCTCGGGTGTACCTGAAAGAAAGATAGGGTTGAGCAAAACACGTGCCCAGTAGAGAGTTCTATGCTCAAACTATATGAAAATGAAGTGAATCATGCATCGAGAATGAGTAAACATAGACAGAGATGCCCAAAGTACGAATGATTTCCAACGAGCTATACGCTTTGAACTAAGGTTTCTAAACTCCACCGGAATGCCACTAATCGTTACTCCTCAGACTAGATACATCAATAAACTTACGTCAGTCCACACTAGTTCATGTGTCATTCCAATTTATCTTATTATCCTTTATACGATACCACAATCGTTCTCGTGTCTACGGTCATCTTTGTCCAATCCCTTCATCACAGAGTCTTTCTTTCCTTTAGTCAGACATTCCCATCAATAGTCACTAGGGTCACCTCGGGTCTAGTTCCCTCGAGCGCAGGGTCACCCCGAGTCTATTCCCTTTATAATAATCATAATAACTTGGGTCACCTCGGGTCTATTTCCTCGAGCATAGGATCACCCCGAGTCTATTCCCTAAATAACAATCGTTTGGGTCACCTCGGGTCTATTCCCTCGAGCGCAGGGTCACCCCGAGTCTATTCCCTCAATCTGCAATAATCATTGGTTAGCGGAAACGCATATCGCATAACCGACCATCCATCATTTCACAACCAACTTCATCATCAATTTGTCGGTCGTACCACTGAACTTTAATCCACTGTTTCCTAATTCCACAAATGTACATGTTCATGCCTTTTCATTAACTTACAACTCTGCATTTTACTTAACGTACCTAGCCCGTAAATAAAATCTTACAATACTCTAGTCATTAGTTGTCCTCATTCATTCCACTTCTCATTTCACAAACCTCAAAACATCCAGTCAAATCCAAAGGCCATTTAATCAATCGCATGGTCTCACAAGACCCACAATCTACCGTGTCACATACAAGCAAAGACACACGTGCTCACCGTATCTCTAAGTATATCCCCGCACCGACACAGCGTGCTACTCACAAGCAACCTCTAAAGTACCCGACTTACTAGCTCCTATACTTGAATCCTGTAGCAAATGTACCAAGGTGAATCGATAGGTTCAACAAATCGTGAAGATACAAGTTACTACCTTACCCTTTTAAAGTTATTGTACCATTCTCATCAAGCATCTATACCCATCACGATGTTCATACAATCTATGGTACTCATAACACTCTACAATACGTTTTCCGTCTACAATAATATATACTAAAATCACGCTTAACCAAAGCCTAGGGAATAAGAACGATCAACGGATCACCAAGGGACGAGCAACCAAGCTTAAGGAAGGTTTAAAGATGCCTTAGAGGTGTTAGAAGTGATTGGAAACCAAAACGGTGAAGTACGAAGTAAAACAGCAAAAGCTGGAGATAAGCAACAGGTATCGATACCTAAGGCCAAGGTATCGATACCTCTGGGTCAAAAATGACTCCAGACGCAAGGGTATCGATACCAATGACAAATGGTATCGATAACAAAGGATTTTCTGGGTTTTGGAACACGAAGGTATCGATAACAAAGGGCTAAGGTATCGATAACAAAGGCTGTTCGAGTAGATTTTCTGCAGATTTTCGAAACTAATCCCAACAATCAAACCAACATTTTAAAGCACGATTAACACACAAATTCAACTCATAAGCATATAGAATGAGCAAGAAATCCCTACCTCGAAGTTGGAGAGCAAACACGAAAGGAGATCGGGCCACGCAAGCCTTTGACTCCGAAATCTTGAAATCGACCGGAACACTCCTCCTCCGGGCAGGACCCACGAAATTCAAGCTCGGTGACGCGTTGAGAACATAAAACGGAGGTGGGTTCGTGTGGGTTTTGAGTGGTTTTGATTGGGAGCAAGAGGGAGTGAGAGAGAGAGAGAGAGGAGCCGAGAGAGAGATCGGGAGGGAGGAGAGAGAGAGCTTTGGGATCTTTAATCCCCTACACACACTTCCTCATATATATACTCACACACACACAACTCACACTTGCACTCCCTCCACTAACAATCCTTCCACATTAACCCCAAATCAAATAAACTTAACAAATTCCATCTTTTTCCTTCAATAATAATATCGAATAAATCTTTTAATGACTTTTGAAATTACGGGTCCTTACACCCTTCCCTCCTTAAAGAAATTTCGTCCTCGAAATTTGCCAAGCCAAGTCCAACCAACACACAACACACAGATATACCTCAGTCATAACACGGTTTATCATGCAACTATTCAGTAATCATGAGAATCTACGTCAAAGTTCATGTCAATAAAATCGAAACAAACATACACATCTCCTTCTAACCTTGTCCTCCTTTTCCCACGTAGATTCACACAAACGACATCATCTTACCCCTCAAAACTTAATCACGTGAATCTAGGATACGTATCGGATTCTCACCATGGGGCACGTCGGCTTCCAACTCAAATTCGGGCATCTCTAACACATGTAATGGATTCGGCTCGTACCTCCTCAATATTCGTAGGTATATCTAGCAAACACAAATGCCCAAAAGCTTTCAACGGCCCTTCCAAACGATACTTATTCCTATATACGATTATCTATCCAAGCGCCAAGATCTTGCCTATGAACGTAACCCGATAATCCAATTGACACTTCGAGACTTCCATTTAGAATGGGCGGTGATCAAGCGCCTCTTCCAAGTGGATTTCATCGGTAGTCGCTTGGCTATCCAAAACACACACCGTATCCGACACCGACCTATCTTTCTAGCGGTGAACGCTTTACGAGATATGCAACCTTCCACTTCATGTAACAATGGGTGACGACGGCAACTGAAGGTATCCTTTGTTCGGTCTTACGCAGTTAACAAACTTCCATGAATTCTTTTGTCTGTCCAGTCATCTTCCCTCGAGCTCCCAGAGTTCGTTGGTGAATAGATTCCATCGCACCCCTTAATATTAATTCTAGCAAATTGAGAATACAAGCCAATTCTTCTAAAGGTCGCACCAATCTCTCGCACCAAGTTGGGTCAATCCAAATAATAAGAATAGATTCGATTGTCATCTCAAATGAAAAGAGCAAACCATAGAACTCGATCAACGCTAGTCAAGAATTTTAAGTTTGATATTGAAGAGTTCGGAATTCAAAGAATACTTGAAATCTTTAAAATAATTTGACAACAAACTCAATACAACAGCTCATGATACTCCGAGGGAATCTTGAAACAACCGACCATAACCTTACTGATGACGAACATGAAGTAATGAAATAGATCCCTAGTAAACCAACTCTTACAAAATTGGAAATTTGTCCAATACCGGATTTGAGCAATACTTTTAACAAGTTGGAACTGAACGTCACAAAATGAACCATCATATGCCGCTAGAGTTGAGAAACCACGATAGAGTCTAATGTCACTGAGAGTAATTAAAGACAAGTGAATTCGTATTGAACGATGCCAATGAATAGATATCAATAAATATGTCATCACGAGAGTTGACTCCAACGATGGAAATTTTCCAACCAACCGAATAGACATGGGTAAATAAAACCGATACAAAGAGGATACGAGTTCAAATCATATGACTTTATAGTCATGGGATCCAAATAAATGATGGCCCAAAGCAGGCAACAATGGTAACAAGGTCCAAATTTTGATGGTGCCAACGAATATGTAACGGTACGTGACCATAGGTTGAAGTTGCAAACTAAATACTCACGTGGAATAACGATTACAAGCAAACGACGAAAGTGATAATCGCATCAAGGGAATCTAAACTGACCAATGAGAACTTATCTCAAGCAGGATGACGTCAAAATAAAACTCCGAATGGTATACGAGGAATACTCATCAACGTCAATAGCAAATGTGTCATAGGATACTTGGTCACAAGATTCCGAATCTTTCCAAGAAAAGCTAGGAACTGATTTGCGTAACAGTTAACTTATAAATCAAGAGTTATAACAGTCCAACGACGTAAACAGATTTCACGGAAAGCAGATTACAATACAATTTTAACAAGGTTCGATTAGGCCAACAAACAAGGGCACTTCAAGAAACAACGCTTACGAAGTCACATTCGGAATTCCACCTATTATCATGGATATAACCAACCTCTTCTCAAATCACATCTATCCTTGCCATACGTAAATTAAAGATATAAACGACAACACATCATTATGGAACAATTAACCCCTAATCTCGGTAAATATGATCTATCGATATTCCTTTACACGCGTGGACTAGGATTTCTTGATCTTCAATTCTAGACATGAATAAGGAGGAGATTCTTAATGAATGAAATGCTTCCGAATCAAAAGTATTTTAACGAACGAATCGAACGACAGAGAGGAGAAGGTACCTCAAACAACTAATATTTCTGAGAGCTAAAGAAGAGAAGGGAATGGTTTAGCTACGGAACCGCGTCTTGTTGCTTCGGTGTACGTTTATGCTGCTGCATGGAGCTCGATTCACTAGGTACTCCCAATCCTTGAGGACAATTTCTTGCCATGTGGCCAAGTTCGCCGCAAGTATAACAAGATTCTCCACGCCACGGACATTGAGAACGTATGTGGCCAGACTCACGACATCGATAACACACAATCGGATGCTTGAGGAGAACTCCCGGTGCCCAAAAATGAAGAGGTGGCTTAAGGTCCTGTTGACCCTGAATCTCTGGCTTTGATATCCTACGTTTCTTCTTTCTTGGACTCTCAACACTCTCTGAGGTTGGCCTCGCGCTAATGACCCTACGTCTAGTTTCTCCCACATTCACACCAATCAGCGCACCCTCCAGAATCTCAACACCTTTTGCACACTCAACGATCTCAGGAAACATCGCTTCATCCCTAGCACACTGACTCGCCTCGTTCCTTCCATATACACTACAGCCCTGGTACTCACGATCCTCGATCTCACCACCCCTATCTCCAAGCTTCGAAAATATCTTACTATGAAAGAATAAGAAAGAACGTCATCAACATTTATCACATTGCTATACGATGCAGATCTACAACCTTTCCAACATTACAACAACCCAACGCCACTCTATTGTAATACTAATGCAGTAACACATCAATGGACTAACATCATTCATGCAAGCACACATGTGATTTTGTAAGAAATGCAGTGACTTTTGAACCCATGAGACTAAAAGTCTCCCCACGGTCTCGAGGTGTTCTAAACTTATGCTCTGATACCAAGTTGTCACGCCCTCGTTTTTCAACATAAAGTATAAAGATTTCTGATAAACAATGTCTCGCATTAATACAGATAATACCCCAAAAGATAGATCATTTCCAAAATTACGAGTTAAGTTCAAAGTTTCTTGTCACGCTTGACGATCCAAATAACGTAATAGAAAAGAAGTTTTAGGGTTTACAGTCCCCCATGATCAAACGATAGTCAAAATAGAAATCAATATTACACTGCCAAAGAGTTTTACAAAAGATGCCAAAGTAATTCCCATATCAGCTTTCAAAGGGATGATGTCAAATTGCATGCCAAGCACTTCGTGTCACTATCCTCGGGTGTACCTGAAAGAAAGATAGGGTTGAGCAAAACACGTGCCCAGTAGAGAGTTCTATGCTCAAACTATATGAAAATGAAGTGAATCATGCATCGAGAATGAGTAAACATAGACAGAGATGCCCAAAGTACGAATGATTTCCAACGAGCTATACGCTTTGAACTAAGGTTTCTAAACTCCACCGGAATGCCACTAATCGTTACTCCTCAGACTAGATACATCAATAAACTTACGTCAGTCCACACTAGTTCATGTGTCATTCCAATTTATCTTATTATCCTTTATACGATACCACAATCGTTCTCGTGTCTACGGTCATCTTTGTCCAATCCCTTCATCACAGAGTCTTTCTTTCCTTTAGTCAGACATTCCCATCAATAGTCACTAGGGTCACCTCGGGTCTAGTTCCCTCGAGCGCAGGGTCACCCCGAGTCTATTCCCTTGATAATAATCATAATAACTTGGGTCACCTCGGGTCTATTTCCTCGAGCATAGGATCACCCCGAGTCTATTCCTAAATAACAATCGTTTGGGTCACCTCGGGTCTATTCCCTCGAGCGCAGGGTCACCCCAGTCTATTCCCTCAATCTGCAATAATCATTGGTTAGCGGAAACGCACATCGCATAACCGACCATCCATCATTTCACAACCAACTTCATCATCAATTTGTCGGTCGTACCACTGAACTTTAATCCACCGTTTCCTAATTCCACAAATGTACATGTTCATGCCTTTTCATTAACTTACAACTCTGCATTTTACTTAACGTACCTAGCCCGTAAATAAAATCTTACAATACTCTAGTCATTAGTTGTCCTCATTCATTCCACTTCTCATTTCACAAACCTCAAAACATCCAGTCAAATCCAAAGGCCATTTAATCAATCGCATGGTCTCACAAGACCCACAATCTACCGTGTCACATACAAGCAAAGACACACGTGCTCACCGTATCTCTAAGTATATCCCCGCACCGACACAGCGTGCTACTCACAAGCAACCTCTAAAGTACCCGACTTACTAGCTCCTATACTTGAATCCTGTAGCAAATGTACCAAGGTGAATCGATAGGTTCAACAAATCGTGAAGATACAAGTTACTACCTTACCCTTTTAAAGTTATTGTACCATTCTCATCAAGCATCTATACCCATCACGATGTTCATACAATCTATGGTACTCATAACACTCTACAATACGTTTTCCGTCTACAATAATATATACTAAAATCACGCTTAACCAAAGCCTAGGGAATAAGAACGATCAACGGATCACCAAGGGACGAGCAACCAAGCTTAAGGAAGGTTTAAAGATGCCTTAGAGGTGTTAGAAGTGATTGGAAACCAAAACGGTGAAGTACGAAGTAAAACAGCAAAAGCTGGAGATAAGCAACAGGTATCGATACCTAAGGCCAAGGTATCGATACCTCTGGGTCAAAAATGACTCCAGACGCAAGGGTATCGATACCAATGACAAATGGTATCGATAACAAAGGATTTTCTGGGTTTTGGAACACGAAGGTATCGATAACAAAGGGCTAAGGTATCGATAACAAAGGCTGTTCGAGTAGATTTTCTGCAGATTTTCGAAACTAATCCCAACAATCAAACCAACATTTTAAAGCACGATTAACACACAAATTCAACTCATAAGCATATAGAATGAGCAAGAAATCCCTACCTCGAAGTTGGAGAGCAAACACGAAAGGAGATCGGGCCACGCAAGCCTTTGACTCCGAAATCTTGAAATCGACCGGAACACTCCTCCTCCGGGCAGGACCCACGAAATTCAAGCTCGGTGACGCGTTGAGAACATAAAACGGAGGTGGGTTCGTGTGGGTTTTGAGTGGTTTTGATTGGGAGCAAGAGGGAGTGAGAGAGAGAGAGAGAGAGAG
This sequence comes from Rhododendron griersonianum, assembly GCA_018127125.1. Taxonomy (NCBI): domain Eukaryota; kingdom Viridiplantae; phylum Streptophyta; class Magnoliopsida; order Ericales; family Ericaceae; genus Rhododendron; species Rhododendron griersonianum. Next base: position 6,334,890 of record CM030792.1, read on the forward strand.
GAGCCGAGAGAGAGATCGGGAGGGAGGAGAGAGAGAGCTTTGGGATCTTTAATCCCCTACACACACTTCCTCATATATATACTCACACACACACACAACTCACACTTGCACTCCCTCCACTAACAATCCTTCCACATTAACCCCAAATCAAATAAACTTAACAAATTCCATCTTTTTCCTTCAATAATAATATCGAATAAATCTTTTAATGACTTTTGAAATTACGGGTCCTTACAAGAACAAAGGCGAAGAAGGTGATCCAGAAGTTACTGAAGGATTTGAAGAGTATCGAAAACATAGACATATATGCTCTGACCTTAGACAAAGACCATGAAACTGTTGCCACGTTTAGCATATTAAAAGAGGTTGAAGCAGTCACTGTTTCTGCCTTGGCATCCTTGTTGTCCTACGCTTCAGGAACAAAGATGCAATCAAGGGGAAGTAGGTGGTCTTTGGTTTCCATGTTTATGCACCATAAGAGAGCAACGTGTCAAGCAAAAGAAACAGTAGTTAGCGAGTTTGAGAAGGTTGATGCTGCAGTGCATGCGCTCATTGGTCATAAGCCCATCAAATCTGACGACAACAAGAATATCGAGACTGTGCAAATTGAGCTAGGAGAGTTGGAGTTGAGCATTCAAGGTGTGGAAGAAGTTCTGGAGCGCTTGCTCAGGCGTTTAATTAGAACCAGAGTGTCCCTCCTCAACATTCTCAACCAGTAGCTGGAATGTTAGCTGTCCATACTTGAAATGTAAATAGAACATATACTTGTAATTTGCCCTCAATCTATAAATTAACATAAGATTCTTGCTTATACATCCCTCTTTCCTTTTTTTTTTTTTTTTTCCCTTTTCTCGTTTCTTAGGTCGGTCATACCTGAAATTAACACCAACACTATGTCCATTCTTTCTTAGCTCTTTGATCAAATCCTAGTAATGATAATGAGATTGAACTTAAAAGTACATGGAGGGAAAAGAGGAATTACACGTCGAATGATTTTAAGATTCTAAATTTGCCCCAGTAAAAGTTGGTAGAAGTGGAATAAAAATGAGATTTGGCTACCCATATCAATCATAAAACCTTAAAACTTCTACTTCTTCTGCATTTGTTTTTCTAATATAAGAAGGTATATATAATGGCATATTACAATTTCGGATGGAAAAAAAATTTGTGATCCACAGGGTAGTTCGAGGTCTGATTTCATTTACGAATTAAAAATGTGTTGTATGTGTTTTTGTTATGTTAATCAGCCTAACTCCATGTTAGACTAAGGAAAGCCACGTTGATCTTGCTGGCTCCACATCCAGAGTCACCTAATAGCTATTATGAGTGTTTGACTTAACCTTGGGATATGCCTTCCAATCTAGTATCTTTCATGCTATCTCGATAGTTACCGTTTAACTTATCGTAGTTAAGGGCATTATGTTTGTTGTTGCAGTTGCACCACGGAGATAATTTATGAGACATTCAAGCAAGTTGTGCTACACAGGGATCATGATTGATTCCATGATTGTGTTGCAAAGCTGTCATGATTCCAATTGTCTCAAGGTCTCAGTGATGGCGATCTAATGAAATATAAAGAGATTAAAATGGAAATTCAGAATCTCAGACGGTTTAAAAACAATGAAAAGTGTGTTAGCTGTCCTTCCGTTGGGGGACTAAATCGGTATTCAAGTCTAGATCGGCCATTATTACACACACATTGCCTCTAGAAACAATAAGAGAACATTAAAAAAAATGCTTGGATCGTGTGCACGAATATTGTATAGTGATGAAGGGAACTTAAAAAAATGCTTGGAGTAGATGGTGCTGACACTTTCATGCCAGAGGAGATAGCTGGTATCAATACCCCTTGTGCATTGCATTTTTTTGAACCAACCTTTGTAAAATATTGCATACACAACCATTTTTGTACCTATTTGGTGGGGGACACTGCGTGAACATTGCCGCAAGAGGATACAGAACCAAATCAAAATCACGTTGCTGGCAGGTGAGATTCCTTTTCTCCTTCTTCCTCTTATATATTGAGCCTAAGAAGATGGAAGAAACCACAAGCCCACAAGAAGTTTCGACATTTCACATTTGGCATTCCATATCCATTTCTACTTTTCCTATTCCCAATTGGAAAGAGAAATGGATTCTTCTCCTTTGAGATCAAAATCCAACTACCATGCTCGTTCTGTCAGCTTGCCCTCTAGACTTCACCCGGTCATTCCTCAAATAGATGAGAATTTGAAGCTTAACGGACTTCAAAATATGTTTGACCGTCTGGACGATTTTCTTCTATTGCCACACACTCAACAAGACTTTGCCCAACAGCGACACAAGACATGGGTCGAAGAGGTTTTGGAAAAGTATCTCAGGCTCTTGGGTATTTGTGCTGCTGCTAAAGACGTTTCCACCCAAACAAAGCAAGATGTACAAGGCCTTCTATCAATCCTGCGCAGGAGAAGAAATGCCAATGACTTTTCAGGGTACTTGAGTTCAAGAAAGAAGGCAAAGAAGGTGATCCAAAAGTCTCTAAAGGATTTGAAGAGTATCGAAAACAAGACTAGTACTGCAATAGCTTTCGGCAAAAGCAATGAAAGTTTGGAGATTGTTAGCTTGTTAAATGAGGTTGAAGCAGCCACGATTGGAGTGTTCGAGTCTTCTATGTCCTATATTGCAGGGACAAAGGTGGAATCAAGGGCGAGTGGATTTTCCTTGGTTTCCAAACTTATGAACCGGAAGAGCGTTTCACCCGAAGAGGAAAAAACAAAAACCAACGCTTTTGAGAAATTTGATGCTGCATTGCACTCACTCAACAGTCACAAGATAAGCAAGACTGATGGTCTAATACACATGGACGATGTCCAAAATCTGTTGGGGAAGATGGAATCGAGCATTCAAGATCTGGAAGAAGGACTAGAATGCTTGTTCAGGCGGCTAATCAAAATTAGAGTTTCCCTCCTCAATATTCTCAACCACTAGCCAAGAAAATTACGAATTGTAAATGAAATGATAGATAGATAGGTGTAAATTGTCCCCAGTTATAAATCAATATACTTTGAGAGCAAATTCTTACTTATACATCATTTTTTTTTATCTGTTGCCTGGACATTCATTCATTAATCAGTTGAAGATGAAAGTAAGCACTATGTTCTCAATGCTAGTAATCACCATCACATTGGCATGGGTGTGCATGGAGGGGAATCGGGCAGTGTCATATGTGTCGAATGGAATGATAAATTTTAAGAATCGCCGTGTAAAAGTCGATAAAAATGAGGTTATTGCCGTAGGAATCATCATTGATAGAACCTTTTTATCCCTCCAATTTCTTCAAGGAATATAATCATGTGCATTCTTTATAATTGAGACCTCATAAGGATGTTTGATACTGATTGAAAAACACGGTGTTTGGCATGGTTGTTTCAGGCCTGATACCATTTAAGATACTCACACCATCCTGGTAAATTTGTTTCTGGTCAAAAAAAAATCCCAGTCAATTTTTAAAAGACAAGGGAATGCCATCTGGAATTCGCTTCCTTGTCATCCACAATCATTTAGCTTCCAACTAAATAATAATTTGACTAAAATGCAATGAGATAACGTTGGTTGAATCCGAAGAAAGAAAAAGCATCACGCTGGTGCCCGATAAGTTAAATTTTTGACCAATGAATTTTTGTGCAAGGGTGTCAAGATTCCATATGTCACAAGTCAGTATTTAATGAACAATTATGAGATGCGCGCAAGTTTAGCATCGATTTGGTATAGAAATTAGTAAAAATGTACATGTGCTGCCAGCCTTTTTGTTAGGGAACACTCAGATTTGTTTGGTATTATTTGGAAATCTCAGCTCCTAAATGATGCTAATAAAGAACGAAGCTAAAATTTTCCCCCAGGTCTAATCTGTCCTTATCACACGAATGTTGCCTCGATAACACAAAGATAACATAAAAAGATGCCCAGATCATGTGCACGGTTGAAGACGGGGGAAAGAAAAGCAGGAGTAAATGGTGCTGACATTTTCATTCCAGAGGAGACAGCCATGCATCAACTCGACTCGTGCATCACATTTTCTATGAATCACATGGTGCTGTAATGTACTATTTGGTGGGAGACATTGGGAAAACATATGGGTGTAAGCGTGTAGATCTAAATCCAAACCACGTTCTAGCCAGCTGCTTGTTGTAATGAGATTCCTTGTCTCCTTAAGCCTAGTATATATGTGGAGCTTAAGAAGAGGGAAGGAAACACAACCCACCACATTGAAAATTTCACATCCAGTTCTAAGTGTCCTTGAACCCAATTGCAAAGAAAAATGGCTTCATCTCCTTTGAGGTTAAAATCCTTCTCCCATACTCGTTCTGTTAGTTTGCCTTCTAGACTTCACCCAACCATCCCTCACGACGATGAGCATTTGAGGCTAAGTGGCCTTGAAAACATGTATGATCGTTTGGACGATTTCCTTCAATTGCCTCACACTCAACAAGCCTTTGCTCAACAACGCCACGAGAAATGGGTTGAAGTGGTGCTGGAAAAGTATCTAGGGCTATTGGATGGGTGCGCTACTGCTAAAGATGTATCCTCACAAACAAGGCAAGATTTACAAGGCCTTCTTTCAACCCTACGAAGAAGAAGGGAGGCGAATGACTTTTCAAAGTACTTAAATTCGAAAAAGAAGACAAAGAAGTCGATCCAAAAGTCCCTAAAGGATTTGAAGAGTATCAAAACCAAGCACACCGTCGAAGCTCTTGGAAAAAGCCAGGAAATTTTGGATTTGCTAAATGAGGTTGAAGCAGCCACTGTTGGGGCATTCGAGACATTGTTGTCCTATATTTCAGGGACAAAGGCAGAGTCAAGATTGAGTGGATTTTCTTTGGCTTCCAAACTCATGCACCGAAAGAGCGTTGCATCCAAAGATGAAGAAACAAACACAAACATGTTCGAGAAATTTGATGTTTTATTGCACTCCCTCAACAATCACAAGACAAGCAAATCTGATAACACAGTACACGTTGAGAATGTGCAAAACCTACTGGGGAAGATGGAGTTAAGCATTCAAGAAGTCGAGGAAGAACTTGAATGTTTGTTTAGGAGGTTAATCAAAACCAGAGTTACCCTCCTCAACATTCTCAACCACTAGCTAGCAAAATAGATAAAAGCCGCGGTGCAATACTTTTGAACCAAAATGTCGGCAAAGAGTTTTGATTAGCTGTACATACTTGTATTCGATGAACAAACTTTTTATTTGTACTTCAATCATATACGAGTATACTTTACACAATTCTGTGCACAGTTTTATTTCTCTCCTTCTACATCTTCCAATCTATAACACTTGTAAATGAATAAAAAATAGTAACATGCTCAGCCCTTCAAGTTAGTTACCCGATTGAAGTTGGATATGGTAAAAGGAAATTAAATACACAAGAAATGGAAAAGTTAAAGAATCAATATCTAAATGGTATATTTCCAACGCCAACATTACAGTTTCACAAATTGTGAAAGAGTCATGGGAAAGCCATCTGGAATTTGCTGCCTTGTCGTCCACAATCGTTTAGCTTCAAGTTAATTAGCTAATTTGACTAAAATGCAGTGAGTTAATGTTGGTTGAAATACTAAATTATTGGAGTGTTATTTTGCCTATGTAGATAAATAAGGAGATCTTTGAGAGGGGGTTTATAGGAAGAATCCGAAGAAATAAAAAACACCACGGTGATGTCTGATATGTTAAATTTTCCTGTGGTGAAAACTCATAAGCTTCAACTTTATTAGCTAATTTGACTAAAATGCACTGATTATGTTATTCTGTTTTTGAAAACTCATAAGCTTCATTTCCTGTGGTGAAAATAACAAACATTAGCACCCAATTTGTTTTTTTGTTGCAATCACAAAGGTAATTTTTGAGACATTGGAGTAAGATATTAGACATGAGGAGACGGATTACATGATTGTGCAAGGGTGTCAAGATTCACACTGTCTCAAACCAGTGATTTAAATTTAATGAACAATTATGAGATGCGTGGAAGTTGAGAATCTGATCTAGTTTAGAAATTAGCGATAATGTGCTGGCAGGTTTTCTCTCTTGCTATTATATTCTCAGCTTCTAGATGATGCTAATAGATAAGCAAGCTAATTTTTCTCTCAAGTCTAAATCTGTCCATGTTCACATGCTGCCTCAATAGCATGAAGAAAGCATAAGAGATGCTCAGATCATGTGCACGGTTGAACATTGGGGAAAGGAAAGCAGGAGTAAATGGTGCTGACATTGTCATGCCAGAGCCCAGAGGAGACATCCGTGCATCAACTCCACTCGTGCATCGCATTTTCAATGAATCACATTGTGCTGTACTACATAGCTATTTTAATTGTCAACTGTTTTCTAACATTGTCGTGTGGGATCTATTTGGTGGGAGACATTGTGAAAACATTTCTGTGAAAGCGTGTTGATCCAAATCGAAACCATGTTTTACCCAGCTGGTTGTTGGAGAGGATGAGATTCCTTGTCTCCTTTCTGCCTGGTATATATGTGGAGCCTGATGAAGAGGAAAGGAAACACAACCCATCACAAGTAACTTGACATTGAAAATTTCCCACCCAGTTCTAAGTGTCCTTATTCCCAACTGCAAAGAAAAATGGCTTCATCTCCTTTGAGATCAAAATCCTTCTACCATGCTCGTTCTGTCAGCTTGCCTTCTACACTTCACCCTGTCATTCCTCACTTTGATGAGCATTTGGGGCTAAGTGGCCTTGAAAACATATATGATCGTTTGGACGATTTGCTTCTATTGCCACACACTCAACAGGCCTTTGCTCAACAATGCCATGAGAAATGGGTTGAAGTTGTGCAGGAAAAGTATCTAGGGCTATTGGATGTATGCGCTACTGCTAATGATGTATCCTCACAAACAAAGCAAGATTTACAAGGCCTTCTTTCAATCCTACGCAGAAGAAGGGAGGAGAATGACTTTTCAGAGTACTTAAATTCAAAAAAGAAGGCAAAGAAGGTGATCCAAAAGTCCTTAAAGGATTTGAAGAGTATCAAAACCAAGCACACCATTGTGGTTGTTGGCAAAAGCCGGGAAATTTTGGATTCGCTAAATGAGGTTGAAGCAGCCACTATTGGGGCGTTCGAGACATTGTTGTCCTATATTTCAGGGACAAAGGCAGGGTCAAGATTGAGTGGATTTTCTTTGGCTTCTAAACTCATTCACCGAAAAAGCATTGCATCCGAAGATGAAGAAACAAACATAAATGCGTTCGAGAAATTTGATGCTGCATTGCACTCCCTCAACAATCATAAGACAAGCAAATCTGATAATGCAGTACGCGTTGAGAATGTGCAAAAACAGTTGAGGAAGATGGAGTTAAGTGAACGAATTTAGAGAGAGAGAGAATTGAACGTGAGAATTCCTCTTCTGATTTCATTAACAGGGAAAAAGGGGAATATATACAACCCTACAATACAAATGACTAAAGAACCCTTTTGTACAAAGAATCTAACAAATAGCACCCTAGCTAAAGCAAACTAACCAATTGAGACATGTCTCATTACAAGTTAAGCCAATACAATCTAACACTCCCCCTCAAGTTGGTGCATAGATATTAATCATGCCCAACTTGGAGAGGATACGATGAAACACCTTACTACTAAGACCTTTAGTAAACACATCAGCTAATTGGTCCTCAGATTTCACATAAGGCATGCATATTACACCACTGCTCAGCTTCTCTTTGATAAAGTGTCTATCAATCTCTATATGCTTTGTCCGATCATGCTGAACAGGATTATGAGCGATATTGATAGCAGCCTTGTTATCACAGTACAACTTCATAGGACTGTGATCAACAATTCCCAAATCATGCAAAAAAGTTTGAAGCCATAAAAGCTCACAAACACCATGTGCCATGGCTCTGTACTCGGCTTCTGCACTTGACCTCGCTACCACGGATTGCTTTTTGCTTCTCCACGTAACTAAATTCCCACCAAGGAAAGTGCAATAGCCAGAGGTAGAACGTCTATCATCAATAGATCCTGCCCAGTCTGCATCAGTGAAGGATTCCAACCTCAAATGACCATGGTTTGAAAACAAAATACCTTTGCCTGGAGAGGATTTTAGGTACCTCAAGATACGATAAACAGCATCAAGGTGAGATGTAGCGACCTGTATTTTTAGGCCCGTATTTTTTTTTTTTCTTTTTCTTTTGTAATCGTACGGCTTGTCGAGATAGACGATGCGGATATAGGATGTGGCAAGTTCATGGAAGGGTATAAGAGTAAATAAATGAGAGGTGCTTGTGTGTGTGTGTGGTGTGTGAGCATGGGATTATTTTCCCACCTCTATTATTCCCGGAGACATTTCCCCATCTCTCATTTCTCTCACTCTCTCTCTCCTGCGTCTCTCACTCTCTCCATTCTCTCCTCCGAAAACTCTCTCCTCTCTTCTCTCTTCGATTTCATCTACCTAGGGTGTGATTCCGGACAAGGCCCGAGAATTAAAGTTGCTATACGGAGCACGGGCTTTCCGAATATCCAAGAAAAATCATGATCGGACCGCGTGGGAGCTCGGTTGACTTGGTCAAAGGTTCGGGTTTTGCTCAAAACCCATGAGGTAGGGATTTCTTACTCTTGTTATGCGTTTATACGGTGTTTATGTACCTAGATCGTGCCTTGTTTCGTTGTTTGAGATTGTTTCTTTCATTTCGGAATTTCTGCAGAACAGGTCTCTGTTTTTGGGGGTTTTTCATCTTCTTAAACCTAGAATTGATTTTTGGTCTCTTCACATGAAATAGAGTAGACTTGAAGCTCGTTTTAATTCCGCAAGAATCACCCGAAACCGTTGAGAATTGAATTTATGGTGATTTTTAGAAAACTGGTCTGCAATCTGTCTCGTGTTCTGCTGTTCTGAGTTTTCGCCCAACTTCGAATGGCTGTAACTTTCTCGCCTGATGTCCGATTCATGCAAATTCTATATCGATTCGAAGGTCTTGAAGTCAGCTTTCATTTGCCACCGGAATCGTCTTAAAACTCTTAGTACACAGAAAGTTATGATCGTTTGAGTGAAGGTGTGTCAATCTGTCCTGCTGCGTGACAGATTCGTATTGCTTCAGTAAATGTCTATTTAAGCATCCTTGGAGTGCAGATTTGACTAGGGTTCCTTCATACCTTTTAAGCGTCGTTCAATTGCGCAACTTTTGGGACTGGAATCGTTCAAAAGTATTAAGAACTCGATTTATAGTGAATTATAGAAGATTGAGCTGAAATCTGGAAATCCGGACAGCGAACAGAGCTGCGTTTTTCATCGTTTGTTATGGTTAAGCGAGGCTATTGGTTATGGGTCCTTATGGGTTTTAAAGATTGGTAAGTTAGCGATCTTTGGGCGTTGGAATCATTGAAAAATATTGAGTATGGAATTTTTAATGAGTTATCGAACACTGACTGCTCTCTGGGACAGTTTTGGTCCGTTAGTTGTCGTTCGTCCGTTTTGACTCCCGATCACCTCTAATCCTTTTTAATCATCGTTAAACCATCCCTAAGCTTGATTACTCGAGTTCCAATGATTCGTTGATCATTCAGATTCCTTTAAACTCTTTTAGCGCTCGTTCGATGAGGTCTAAGTATTAATATTAGCGGATAGTATGTTGTAGAGTCGCTATGAGATTTGGTTCAATATTGTGAGATACTAAGAGAAAAAGGCGTGTACTCTTTTATCAGTCGATGTTCTGTTATAATAGATTGTTTGGAATACATTGAAATGTGATTGTCGATGTGTGTAAAGCCTATAAGTTGGTCTGATTGACGTGCTTTATTGTGTCATGAGATTATGAGAAGTATTTGCTGAATGGGTTGTGTGATTGTTGGGATTCGAGTGGCTGTAATTGAGAATTAAATTGAGGAAGTGGATGCAACGCAAGGGGTGGTAATGCAGTATGCAACGCAAGGGGTGGTAATGCTATGACCCAGATAATGAGTGATGTTGACTGCAACGCAAGTGGTGGTAATGCAGACTGCAACGCAAGGGGTGGAAATGCAGAGTGTTGAGATTATGAGGAGTATCGAAATGGTTGTGAACCTATTGTGAGTACGTTTTCATTGATGTGAGTTTATTAAATACTTCTACATGACAGGTGAATTGTTGAGGAGGATTGAAACCCAAATTAATGGTATGTTTAGGCTAGAGTGGGAATATTAGCGATTCTACCTTAGCCTGTGAATTGTTAGGATTGTTTAGGATCCTTTGGCCGTTGTACGCTGCACATTGAGGATCGTGTGAACTTTGGGCTTGTCTATCGGTATTCATTCACTCTAGAAGCATAATTCACCATATTTTCATATAACTTGAGTATAGATTTCTCTACTGGGCGCGTGTATGCTCAACCCTATTATTTTCAGGTACAAAACAAGGAAGTTGGCATGGCGTGCATATTGTGCTTGTTGATCATGTCTTTCAAAGGTATAAAAGAGGCGATTATTTGCATTTGATTCGAAAGAAGTATTCTGGAAAGACATTTGTTACAACTGTAATATTATTTTCTTTGAACATTGGTATTTCAATAACTTGGGGCCATGGAGCCAAGAATGTAATATCTGAATCTTATTTGAGGACAGGGGAAAGGAAGATGTTTTGGGTATTAATTGTATTAGTGCGAGACCTTTATTTATCAAAAGAGTATTCATTATTTATGTTGAAAATCGAGGGCGTGACAAATTGGTATCAGAGCATTCGGTTTGAATACCTAGAGACCGTGGGGAGACTTAGTCTCATGGGTTCAAAGATCATTGCATTTCTAACAAAAATATGAGTGAACTTGCATGACTGACGTGTGTCCAATGAACTGGCATTGCATTTATGTCTACATGAAACAGTGAAGAGCTAGTGCTCGTGTCTGAGAAAGAGAAAAGTTTGACCTCATTGTAGTGGTTGCAGTTGCATTTGTTGCTATTGTCACTGTTGCTGTTGGCAATCAGATTTTTGAACTATTTGTGCTAAGATGCATTTTGTTGATGGTTGTAATGGTTGTGAGTTATGACGATGATGATGTGCGAAAGAGGATATTTATTAGCATATGATAAAAGTTATTGGTGTAATTTACGAGATAAGTGCTTGATGTGTTTTTATTTAAATTGTGCAGATTACGTATTAAGCCTTAAATGTGTTAAGTGAATTCTGTGTGATACGAGTTGTGTTGTGTTGAGTATAAGTACATGAAGAGGTAGAGTAACGTATATGTCGGGAATTGAGCTAGAATGTATCTTTAGACGTTTAGAAAGGTAAGGACTTGTTGAGGTAACCTTTGTGGTTGGTCGTATTTGAAGTTGTGATTGTGAGTATATGTTGACTTAGGAAAAGAGGGTTATACGTAGGATGTCAAGATACGGTATGTGTCTTGGACACCCAGGCGACTACCGATGAGATCCAGTTGGAAGAGGCGCTTGATCACCGCTCCTTCTAGATGGAAGTCTCGGGAAGTCAATCGGATACTAAGTGTATACTTAGGGGTAAGATCTTTAGGTCTAAGACATATGTCTGTATAAAGTTTCTTAGAAAATGATGTGTTGTGGTATCGTTGTAGTGATTGCCGTAGTGGTGGTGTTATGAGGGATCGGTAGGAAAATATTAGTTGTGTTATTCGGAGAGAAAAAAAAAAAAAAAGACACAGGGAGAACGATAGTGATATTACTTAAGTCAAGTGGTCAGTACATGCAAGGTAAGGAAATTGTTTGAAGTAAGGGCGATACGGGGGTGAACCATTAAGGGTGATAATGAAGGGGAGTGTAGTTGGTGTCCTTAGTTGGAATGGTGTGAAACTTGTGATGAGCGAAATTGTTAGAGGCTATTAAAGCGAGTGGGATTGATTCTTAAATGATGAAGTAGTTGGAGTCTTAGAATGTGATGAGAAGTATAAACATGTTGTTTGCAACCTCTGAGTCTTGTTGGTATTTAAGAAGTAATCATCAATTTGTTTATATTTGTATTGGTGTTTAAATTTTAATATCGAGATAATCAATAGTAGTGGAAGTTCGTTAGTGCAATTATTGCACATATTGTCTAGGTATTTGGATGATGAAATGCAGTGTGATTGTATTGTTGGTAAAGAAATGATTAATATTGATGCTGTGTATTTCTTATATGATATTTAAGGTTGTGAATGTGAGAAATACGTGATTTGATTTGACTGAATGAATTAGAAAGCTCGAGATTGGTAAAATGAGTAGACATTGTATAAGGTATTATGAGAGTAAAAGGAATGAGATAACTGTTGGGCTTCCTAAAGCCAAGAATTGTGAAGTGATGGGTACTCGGTGAGTCCGTGGGATACTGAGTGAGTTTGTTAATGTGTGAATATGTGGCTAGTGTTGTGTAAGCCATTAAACTGTACGATTGATTTTCTGGAGATATTTCATGTAAGTGTTGATATTTCATTTAGGTACTTGATCTATGTGTAATCTGAGTGTGTGAAATTTGCCCTTAAGATGCAGTCCAGAATTGGTAAAAAGAGTTAGGGGGATACAAAGAGATATGAGTTAGAGATTGTGGTTAGCGGTTTTGATTTATGTGTATTGAGTATCTATGTATGAAATTATTGGTGTTCGGTTAATGGAAGTGTACTATTGATACGTCTGAAGATCGGGTTGAACTCAAAAATTTCTTTTCCTTTTCCGAATGAGAGTAATGTCGTATGAAAGTTGATTCTTAGTTTAGTTCATTTTGGAAAAATGACAACGATAGAAGTTTGAAGTCGGTTATATCATGATGATGTGAACCTTATTTTAAATTCATTACCATGTTGTCTAAATTGTCGTTACCCTTAAAGACTAGGTGAGATGCATAAGATTGATTGGTGATGATATCTTTCAAAAAAAAATTGTAAATGAAATTTTCCTGCTAAATTCTATAAAATTTCGCCACAAGGTGGACGTGTTTCGATGATTTTTCAACTACGAAAACTAAAATTTTCAATGGACTAAGTTTTTCGTCAAAACTGCCTGGAGGTGTGTGATATTACACTTTTACTATGAGAATGGTGAGTGGGAAACTCATTATTGTTGCATTCTAATCCCATCGTGTCGGACACGTAGACTTTGAGCTAACGTATGCCTTTAAAGGGAACTTGTCTTGAGTTAGCGTTGAGGATCATTAGAGTTTTGCTTATGTGAGTCTTGAGAGCGAGAATAAGTTGGACAATTAGAAAAGAGGTGAAATAGAAATGTATGAGAGTTGTTCTCTTTGTCAGCATACATGAAAAGTCTTATAAATCTCGAGGGAGAGAAAGTAATCCTAAACTTGTTGATTTTGTATTGCTTGGCAAAGTTGTCGAGTTACGATATTATGAAGTTCTCCTTTGTATTTGGACACTACCCTTAGAACCGGAATTGATTAATCGGAAAGAGTGAGAATGGATACGGTTTGGGAGACCAAAATTGATTGCTAACAAGAGTAAGATTCATACGAATACGACAACTCCTTCATCTGATGTGTGTGAACCTTGGGATCTGACGATCGTTTTGGTAAGAGGTGATACAAATTGATTGTGGCATTGTAGAGTTCATTGCGTCTTGGACACAAGAGTCGATGGGTACGAAACGTCATGAGTGGACACAGTCTTGTGGATTAGAGTTTCTTTGATGATGTGCTTTTGTAGGTTTGGTTTAAATTTCGAGGACGAAATTTTTTTTTAAGGAGGATAGAATGTAGCGACCTGTATTTTTAGGCCCGTATTTTTTTTTTTCTTTTTCTTTTGTAATCGTACGGCTTGTCGAGATAGACGATGCGGATATAGGATGTGGCAAGTTCATGGAAGGGTATAAGAGTAAATAAATGAGAGGTGCTTGTGTGTGTGTGTGGTGTGTGAGCATGGGATTATTTTCCCACCTCTATTATTCCCGGAGACATTTCCCCATCTCTCATTTCTCTCACTCTCTCTCTCCTGCGTCTCTCACTCTCTCCATTCTCTCCTCCGAAAACTCTCTCCTCTCTTCTCTCTTCGATTTCATCTACCTAGGGTGTGATTCCGGACAAGGCCCGAGAATTAAAGTTGCTATACGGAGCACGGGCTTTCCGAATATCCAAGAAAAATCATGATCGGACCGCGTGGGAGCTCGGTTGACTTGGTCAAAGGTTCGGGTTTTGCTCAAAACCCATGAGGTAGGGATTTCTTACTCTTGTTATGCGTTTATACGGTGTTTATGTACCTAGATCGTGCCTTGTTTCGTTGTTTGAGATTGTTTCTTTCATTTCGGAATTTCTGCAGAACAGGTCTCTGTTTTTGGGGGTTTTTCATCTTCTTAAACCTAGAATTGATTTTTGGTCTCTTCACATGAAATAGAGTAGACTTGAAGCTCGTTTTAATTCCGCAAGAATCACCCGAAACCGTTGAGAATTGAATTTATGGTGATTTTTAGAAAACTGGTCTGCAATCTGTCTCGTGTTCTGCTGTTCTGAGTTTTCGCCCAACTTCGAATGGCTGTAACTTTCTCGCCTGATGTCCGATTCATGCAAATTCTATATCGATTCGAAGGTCTTGAAGTCAGCTTTCATTTGCCACCGGAATCGTCTTAAAACTCTTAGTACACAGAAAGTTATGATCGTTTGAGTGAAGGTGTGTCAATCTGTCCTGCTGCGTGACAGATTCGTATTGCTTCAGTAAATGTCTATTTAAGCATCCTTGGAGTGCAGATTTGACTAGGGTTCCTTCATACCTTTTAAGCGTCGTTCAATTGCGCAACTTTTGGGACTGGAATCGTTCAAAAGTATTAAGAACTCGATTTATAGTGAATTATAGAAGATTGAGCTGAAATCTGGAAATCCGGACAGCGAACAGAGCTGCGTTTTTCATCGTTTGTTATGGTTAAGCGAGGCTATTGGTTATGGGTCCTTATGGGTTTTAAAGATTGGTAAGTTAGCGATCTTTGGGCGTTGGAATCATTGAAAAATATTGAGTATGGAATTTTTAATGAGTTATCGAACACTGACTGCTCTCTGGGACAGTTTTGGTCCGTTAGTTGTCGTTCGTCCGTTTTGACTCCCGATCACCTCTAATCCTTTTTAATCATCGTTAAACCATCCCTAAGCTTGATTACTCGAGTTCCAATGATTCGTTGATCATTCAGATTCCTTTAAACTCTTTTAGCGCTCGTTCGATGAGGTCTAAGTATTAATATTAGCGGATAGTATGTTGTAGAGTCGCTATGAGATTTGGTTCAATATTGTGAGATACTAAGAGAAAAAGGCGTGTACTCTTTTATCAGTCGATGTTCTGTTATAATAGATTGTTTGGAATACATTGAAATGTGATTGTCGATGTGTGTAAAGCCTATAAGTTGGTCTGATTGACGTGCTTTATTGTGTCATGAGATTATGAGAAGTATTTGCTGAATGGGTTGTGTGATTGTTGGGATTCGAGTGGCTGTAATTGAGAATTAAATTGAGGAAGTGGATGCAACGCAAGGGGTGGTAATGCAGTATGCAACGCAAGGGGTGGTAATGCTATGACCCAGATAATGAGTGATGTTGACTGCAACGCAAGTGGTGGTAATGCAGACTGCAACGCAAGGGGTGGAAATGCAGAGTGTTGAGATTATGAGGAGTATCGAAATGGTTGTGAACCTATTGTGAGTACGTTTTCATTGATGTGAGTTTATTAAATACTTCTACATGACAGGTGAATTGTTGAGGAGGATTGAAACCCAAATTAATGGTATGTTTAGGCTAGAGTGGGAATATTAGCGATTCTACCTTAGCCTGTGAATTGTTAGGATTGTTTAGGATCCTTTGGCCGTTGTACGCTGCACATTGAGGATCGTGTGAACTTTGGGCTTGTCTATCGGTATTCATTCACTCTAGAAGCATAATTCACCATATTTTCATATAACTTGAGTATAGATTTCTCTACTGGGCGCGTGTATGCTCAACCCTATTATTTTCAGGTACAAAACAAGGAAGTTGGCATGGCGTGCATATTGTGCTTGTTGATCATGTCTTTCAAAGGTATAAAAGAGGCGATTATTTGCATTTGATTCGAAAGAAGTATTCTGGAAAGACATTTGTTACAACTGTAATATTATTTTCTTTGAACATTGGTATTTCAATAACTTGGGGCCATGGAGCCAAGAATGTAATATCTGAATCTTATTTGAGGACAGGGGAAAGGAAGATGTTTTGGGTATTAATTGTATTAGTGCGAGACCTTTATTTATCAAAAGAGTATTCATTATTTATGTTGAAAATCGAGGGCGTGACATGAGAAGAACGAGGGTCATGCATAAATTGACTGACAACTCCCACCGCATAAAAAATATCTGGACGTGTGTGAGATAAGTATATCAGACGACCCACAAGTCTCTAATATCTTTCCTTATCCGCATGCTCTCCCACGCTGCCAAGATGATGATTGACCTCAATAGGAGTGTCAGCGGGCTTGCACCCCAGCATCCCAGTCTCCTCCAAGAGGTCAAGAATATATTTCCTTTGGGAAATGAAGATCCCTTTCTCAGATCTAGCCACCTCCATGCCAAGAAAGTATTGCATCGCCCCCAACTCCTTAATTTCAAATTCCTTGGCAAGAAGAACTTTAAGCATCTGAAGCTCATTCACATCATCACCTGTCATAATTATGTCATCCACATAAACTATAAGGATGGCAATCTTACCATC
This sequence comes from Rhododendron griersonianum, assembly GCA_018127125.1. Taxonomy (NCBI): domain Eukaryota; kingdom Viridiplantae; phylum Streptophyta; class Magnoliopsida; order Ericales; family Ericaceae; genus Rhododendron; species Rhododendron griersonianum. The sequence continues at coordinate 6,351,521 of CM030792.1, forward strand.
ACTCCTCTTGGTGAACATAGTATGATCAGCATGACTCTGCGTGTATCCAAGTTTCAACATGGCCTTGAGAAATCTGTCAAACCACGCTCTTGGTGATTGTTTCAAGCCATAGAGAGCCTTCTTCAACCTACACACCTTGCCCTCAGTGGTAGAGGAAGAAAAACCAGGTGGTATATCCATATACACCTCTTCTTCCAAATCACCATGAAGAAAAGCATTCTTCACATCAAACTGTTGAAGTGGCCAGTTTAGAGTAGCAGCACAGGACAACAAGGTGCGAATAGAGTTCATCTTGGCCACTGGAGCAAAGGTTTCTTCATAGTCAATGCCATATGTCTGAGTATAGCCTTTGGCAACCAATCTTGCCTTGTACCTCTCAACAGTGCCATCAGCTTTATGCTTAACCGTGAACACCCATTTACATCCCACTGCATTCTTTTCCCGAGGAAGAGACACTAACTCCCAGTGCCATTTTTCTTCAAGGCCTTCATCTCCTCTACCATAGCCTCTTTCCACTTAGGAGTTTCAAAAGCTTCCTTCCAACCCTGTGGAATAGGTATAGAAGAAAGAGAAGATAGAAAGGTAGAGTACGAAGGTGACAGACGGGAATATGAAACAAATTGCGAAATGGAATGTTGGGTACATAATCGAGCCGGCACTTTATGTGTTCGAACTGGCTTCCTATGAGCAATAGGCACATCAAGATCATCAAAAGGAAGAGATATAGAGGAAGGAGAATTACCAGAAGACTCAGCTGAAGCGTCAGGAACTAGGACTGGTGATGATGATTGGTACTGTGGTAATGCACCAGGTTGGCCCTTTTTCTTGCGAGTGAAAGTTTGTAAATCAGGTCTGTCCAATCTTTCTCTTGCATCCGGCATTATTCTTTCTCCAGATTCAGGTTCCTCTCTCTCCCCTTCAGGATTACTAAGGCTGGGAGATGCCTCCTCCCCCTCACCAATGTTCTCCCCTGTAACAACATTCTCTCTCTCACCAACAGATGGGGGAGAGTACCACAAATCAAAATCACAAGGTGTCAACATCTCTTCCCCTCTAGTCAACATCTCTTCCCCTCTAGAGCTCTCCCCCTGAAGAGATGGGGACGAGAGAGGGTAGAAGGGTTGGTGTTCCCAAAAGGTGACATCCATTGAAACAAATTTCTTTCGAGAAAGAGGGTCATAGCAATGATACCCCTTTTGAGTGGGAAAGTAGCCAAGGAAAATGCATTTACGAGCTTTAGGATCTAACTTTCCACCGGGGTGGTAAGGGGCATGCACATAACAAACACAACCAAAAACCTTAGGAGGAAGAGTAGAGACCCGAAAGTTACCAGGAAGGAAATCCAAGGAGTCCGGAATTGAAGAACACTGGAGGGCATTCGATTAATAAGATAAGAAGCCGTAAGGATGGCCTCGCCCCAAAAATGTTTAGGAACATTCATAGTAAACATAAGAGAACTAGCCACCTCATCAAGATGCCGGTTCTTCCTTTCCGCAACTCCATTTTGTTGCGGTGTACCCACACAAGTAGTTTGGAAAAGAATGCCATTGCCATCAAGATATGACTTGAAGGGACCGTTCATATATTCAGTCCCATTGTCACAACGAAGTATCTTGATGTTGGTATCAAATTGTGTGTGCACCATCTTATGAAAAGACTGAAAGCATGAGAAAACTTCATTCTTTGCTCGGAGTAGATACACCCAAGTTATACGAGAATGACAATCAATAAAGGTAACAAAATAGCGATAACCGGAAATAGAGGTAATGGGGGAAGGACCCCAGACATCAGTGTGGACAACCATAAAGGAGAAGCACTCCTCTGATGAACAGGAGCATAAAAGGAACGTCTATGTTTTGCAAGCTCACAAGCTTCACAAAAGAACCTACTTCTAGAACATCGTTTAGTTAAAGTAGGAAAAAGTTTCTCTAAAATACCAAAGAAGGGTGGCCAAGTCTACGGTGCCACCGATGCAATAGAGGAAGAGCTGAACCCGTATCCGCCTCAAGAGCATGACACAAGGGTGAAGGTGTAAGAGATGAACAAGGCACAGACTCCAAAAAAAAAAGGCCATCCTGAGCTCTACCAGGACCAATCGTCTTTCCTGTTCCCAGTTTCTGAAAAACACAATGAGTGGGAAAAAATGTTACGGAACAATTCAAAGATTGTGTGAGACTACTAATCAGATATAAGGTTAGTAGTAAAATTTGGAACATGGAGAACGGAAGAAAGAGGTAAGGTAGGTGAGTAGTGAATGGAACCTTTCCTGAAATAGCAGATAGGGATCCATCAGCTACTCGAACTTTGTCCTTACCAGAGCATGTAGAGTAGGAGTCAAAGAAGGATGAGCAACTGTCATATGATCCGTAGCACCGGAATCTATTATCCAAGGAAGAGAAGACGTGGCGGTAGATGCACTAGGTTGGATACCTGTGTGAGCAAATGAGGTAGTGGAAATAGAAGCTATGGAAGACAGAGTATCAAGCTTAGCCAGTAGGCGCCTGAGAGTTTGTAACTCCCCCTGAGAAAGAGTACCAACAGGAATATTCTTGTGATCCTCCGACATATCGTCAATTGCCAAATAGCTCGAAACAATCCCGTACGTATAGTGCAAAACGGTACCCAACGGTGGCAGAGGAAGGCAAATACAATCCAAACAGCTCCCAAACAGGGACTACGAAATTGCCCTAACAATAAACTGTAAACCCCGAATACATACAGGCACAAACCCTTCAGACTATATTGCAAGTTATAGATGAAGTCCAAAAATCCTCTTGTACGTTCAAAAAATGTCGACTCACAGGCAATCAAAAGAACCCAGCGAACTACTACTCAAACAGCTCAGCAAAAGCAACACCAAACTGATCGAAAATGGCAATAAAACGCCCCCTAAATAGTGGGTTACGAGTAAACTAACCACAGGCTTTGAAACACATGAAAAAGGGACCTCGGATAACCAGGCCCAGTCACTTTCAGAAGCAAAGAGGCGGTAGCGGAAGCTTACAGAGATGATCAACAACAGCAACAAACATAAAAACGAGCACATACCAGATCTTGGAAGCAATGGGCAGCAGAAAAAATACCCAATCGGCACCAGAAAACACTCAAAACGAGTCCAACCGGAGGTAGAAAGACCTCAAACGGGAACAACCTGGGTTCGCCGAAGTTCACCGGAGGTCGCTGGTAGTCGGCGAGAGTCCAGGTGGGAAAAAATCTGGTGCCCTAGATCGTGATGCTCTGATACCATGAACGAATTTAGAGAGAGAGAGAATTGAACGTGAGAATTCCTCTTCTGATTTCATTAACAGGGAAAAAGGGGAATATATACAACCCTACAATACAAATGACTAAAGAACCCTTTTGTACAAAGAATCTAACAAATAGCACCCTAGCTAAAGCAAACTAACCAATTGAGACATGTCTCATTACAAGTTAAGCCAATACAATCTAACATTAAGCATTCAAGAAATCGAAGAAGGACTTGAATGTTTGTTCAGGCGGTTAATCAAAACCAGAGTTACCCTCCTCAACATCCTCAACCACTAGCTAGCAAAAAAAAACAAAAGATAAAACCCCGTGGTTCGACATTTTTGACATTCCAAAATGTCGGCAAAGAATTCTGATTCATACTTGTATATGAGGCGTATATAGACTTTTTATTTGTTTCCTTCAATCATATACCAATATTCTTGAGACAAATCTGTGCACAATTTTATCTCTCTCCTTCTACATCTTCCAATCTTTACCACTTGGCGTTGAATGAAAAATAGTAACCATGCCTAGTCCTACAAGTTAGTTACCTGGTTAAAGTGGATATTGTAAAATGAAAATATACAAGAAAGGGAAAAGTAAAGAGATTCAAAAATCTAAATGGTATAATTTCAATCTACAGTTCTACATCTTCCATAGCACTAGGAAATGAATGAAATATAGTAACATGCCCAGTTATTCAAGTTAGTTACTTACCCAGTTGAATATGGTAAAATGAAAATATTTAAGAAAGAGACTAGTAAAGATTAAAATAACTAAATGGGAACTCGTGTATGTTGTAGTTTAATCAGCCCTTCTGGGAGTTCATACATGCAACAGCTGGGAAGATTTCAATTGTCTCAAGTAAAATTATTTTAATGCTACCAGAAGTGATGGTGGACTAGATGGTGAATTGATGGTGGTGTAAGAGGTAGTGTTACGGTGACAGTGTTGGTAGTGGAGGGGTAGTTTTTTTTTTTGATAAGCATAGTGGAGGGGTAGTTGTGTTCAGATAATTTTTGTAGCGGTCTAATTGCTATCTCTTTTCATAAATTAAACTTTATTATTTTTATGGTTGGAATCAACCACCTTTTAGAACTTTAAAAATCCTCTTTATCGATATATTATAGGTCTTTATCCGATTTAAAATGAAACAGACGCGAGAGTTTTACCGGAATGATTTATATTTCAGCCCACTGAGAATAAATTTGTCATATCTTTTTATGTATGAATAATTTCAACTCCAAACTACTTGAGTTAGAAAGTACACTCAACAAGCTTAACAGTTCAAATCTTGCAAAAATCAGAGCTCGGGAGTGTCCGGAGCGAATCCGCAAAGTTTGACCAATTGCTGAGTGTTAATGCATCTAAGGTGCAAATTCTTGCAGCCCAGGCGCATTTCATCACGCCCTGCATGCAAAACCAACCAAATTTTGCAGTCTTGCATGCCACAGACACTCCCGAACTCCGATTTGCATGTGGTTTGAACTGTTGAAAGGCTTGTCTAGCCTACTTTCTAAACAATTTAGTGTGGCTCCAAAATGATTTATACACCAAAATGTAGGACAACTTTACCCTCAACGGGTTGAAGAACAATTTGTTTCGAAAAAATTCTTGAATAAAACTAACGTTAAACCGGATCGAAACCTATTTTAAATCGGTAAACAGGGTATTCAAAGTACTAAATATGGTGGGATCGAACCATTAAAATAATAGGTTTTGATTTAAGAAAAGTTACTCGAAAGTAAACCAATTCTAAGATCGTCGGAGATACTAAGGCTAAAATACATTTTCGCACTCTTCCACTCATTCTAAATTCCATTCAGTACTGGTATTCCCAGTTCTAAGGTATTTGTTCATTTCTTAAAGAGTTTGAGCGAATTCATAAGGCATTCCGGACTTCATCAAAGCACACAAAATCTGTATAATCATCAGAATTTTTCAAAGACACCCAAGACAAGACTTATACATTTTCAAAGCCAAATTTCAATGTCCGTATCACCAAAAATGTCACTTGACCACTATGACTAACAAACCACCATCACCACCATAATTTTATAACCTCTTCACCCCACCAGCACTGTCGCCTCAACCATGACCACTCATAACCATTATTTTATTCCATATGGGGACAGTATATAATAACTTTTAGCTCCGAGTTTTTATAAGTTCATTATGTTTTAGGCTACACGAGGAGCATGATTGTAAAAGATGGAAAGATTCCTATTGTCTCAAGTTTGGTGATGATCTAATGAAAATAAATTGAATCACATGGGAAATGCAGGATCTCAGATGGTATAGAAACAATGAAAGGAAAAGGAGAAGAGAGTAGATGGTGCTGTCACTTTCATGCCAGACGAGACAAACGGGTATCGATACCACTCGTGCATTGTAATTGTAATAAACCAACCATGTAAAATATTGCATATACAACCAGTGTGGTGGGGGACACTGCGTGAACATCTCCGCAAGATGCTGTAGATCCAAATCAAAGTCACATTGTAGCTGGGTGATAATTGAAGAGAGGATTAGATTCCTTGTCTCCTTCTCCCTCTTGTATATATTGAGCCTAAGAAGAGGGACACAACCACAAATCCGATAACTCATCACAAGTTTTGAAATTTCACATTCCACTTCCAGTACTTCTAGTTTGCCTTGTTTCCAATTGGAAAGAGAAATGGATTCTTCTCCTTTGAGATCAAAATCCAACTACCACACTCGTTCTGTCAGCTTGCCCTCAAGACTTCACCCACTCATTCTTCATGTGGATGAGAATTCGAGGCTTAACGGACTTCGAATATTGTTTGAGCGTCTGGACAATATGCTTCTATTGCCACGCACTCAACAAGCCTTTGCCCAACAGCGACACCTGATATTGGTTGAAGAGGTTCTGGAAAAGTATCTCCGGCTCTTGGATATTTGTGCTGCAGCAAAAGATGTGTCCACCCAAACAAAGCAAGATGTACAAAACCTTCTTTCCATCTTGAGGAGAAGAAGGGATTCAAATGACTTTGCAGGGTACTTAACTTCCAGAAAAAAAGGCAAAGAAGGCGATCCAAAAGTCTCGAAGAGATTTGAAGAGTATCAAAAGCAAGAGTACCATAACAGCTTTTAAGAAAAGCCATGAGATTTTTGAGATTTCTAGCTTGTTAAATGAGGTTGAAGCAGCCACGATTGGGGTGTTCGAGTCTTCATTGTCCTATATTGCAGGGGCAAAGGTGGAATCAAGGGTGAGTGGATTTTCCTTGGTTTCCAAACTTATGAACCGGAAGAGCGTTGCACCCAAAGAGGAAGAAACAAAAACTGAAGCTTTTGAGAAATTTGATGCCGCATTGCACTCCCTCAACAGTCCCAAGACAAGCAAGACTGATGGTCTAATACATATGGACGACGTTCAAAATCAATTGTGGAAGCTGGAGTCTAGCATTGAAGATCTGGAAGAAGGACTAGAATCCTTGTTTAGGTGGTTGATCAAAACTAGAGTTTCCCTCCTCAACATTCTCAACCACTAGCCAAGAAAATCTTTTTTTTTTTTTTTGCTCGGCAACTAGCCAAGAAATTCTTATGTTTAGGAGTGTAGTTGTAAATGAAACATCAAACCGTTTTTTCCTTGTTGTCTGGGCATTCATTCGTTACTCAGTTGATGATGAAAGTAAGCACTAAGTTCTCCAATTTTACCATGAGACTGAAGTAAAAGTACATGTAGACGAAATGGGCAGTGAATCATTATGGCTTCTCATGGAATATAACCAAGCATGTATTATAACATAAACCAGCCATATAAAGATGTTAGAGACAGATATATATTTGGAGCCTAATGAAGAGGAAAGGAAACACAACCCACCACAACTAACTTGCCTTTGAAAATTTCACATCCAGTTCTAAGTGTCCTTGTTCCCAAAGAAAAATGGCTTTCTCTCCTTTGGAGTCAAAATCGTTCTACCATGCTCGTTTTGTCAGCTTGCCTTCTAGACTTCACCTGGTCATTCCTTATGTTGATGAGCATTTGAGGCTAAGTGGCCTTGAAAACATGTATATATGATCATTTGGATGATTTGCTTCTATTGCCGCATAAGTACGCAGCGATCTTTTGCCCAACAACGCTATGAGAAATGGGTTGAAGTTGTGTTGGAAAAGTATCTAAGGCTATTGGATGCGTGTGCTACCACTAAAGATGTATCCTCACAAACAAAGCAAGATTTACAAGGCCTTCTTTCAATCCTACGCAGAAGAAGGGAGGCAGATCACTTTTCTGGGTACTTAAATTCGAGAAAGAAGGCAAAGAAGGTGATCGGAAAGTCTCCAAAGGATTTGAAGAGTATGAAAACCAAGCAATGGAGTACACACACGGTCAACAATCTTAAGATGAGCAAATCTTGGCTGCAACGAATTACACCAGGCCACAAAGTATTGAAAGTGTGATTACTATTAACGATTCTCTTGTGTTTTACATGCCTCTTGGCCGCGAAGAGTTACACTTGGCCGCATAAATTTTCTCTTGGCGACCACGAATTACACCTAGCCACATATAATTACTTTGGCCGCAACGAATTACACCTGGTCGCATATAATTACTCTTGGCCACCACAAATTACTCCTGGCCGCATATAATTACTCTTGGCCACAACAAATTACACTTGGCTGCATATATTTACTCTTGGCCCCCATGAATGACACCTGGCCACATGTTATTACTCTTGGCCGCCACGAATGAAAGTTGGCCTCATATAATTACTCTTGGCTGCCATGAATGACACTTGGCCGCATATAATTAATATTGGCCGCCACGAATGACAGTTGGCCACATATAATTACTCTTGGCCGCCACGAATTACACTTGGCCGCATATATTTACTCTTGGCCGTCAGGGATTACACCTGGCCGCATATAATTACTCCATATAATTACTCTTGGCCGCCACAAATTACACCTGGCCACGTATATTTGTACTCTTGGCCGCAACGTATGAAAGTGTGATTACAATTCTCGTTTCTCTTGTGTTTTACATGCCTCTTGGTCGCGAATAATTACACCTGGCCGCATGATCTAATTATGGTGAAAGACCAGTTGGAGAAGATGGAGTCGTGCATCCAAGATATTGAAAAAGGACTTGAGTGTTTGTTTAGACGGTTAAACAAAACGAGAGTTATCCTCCTAAACATTCTCAACCTTTAGCTAGCAAAAAAGATAAAAACCGTAGTTCGATATTTTGGCATCCGAAAAGTTGCCAAAGATTTTTGATTAGCTGTTCATACTTGTACATGAGACATACACTTGTTATTTTGTCCTTGTGGTATAAACCAATATACTTGAGACAATTCTATGCACAACTTTAGTTCTCTTCCTCTACGGTTCTACATCTTTCATAGCACTTTGAAATGAATGTAAAAAAGTAACATGCCCAGTCATTCAAGTTAAAGTAGAATATGGTAAAATTAAAATATTTAAGAACCAGATTGGTAAAGATTAAAATAACTAAATGGGAACTCGAGTATGTTGTAGTTTATTCAGCATTTCTGAGAGCTCATGCATGTTAAATCATGCAACAGCTGGGAAGATTCCAATTGTCTCAAGCAAAATTGATGGTGGTGTAGAGGTAGTGTTACGGTGACAATATTGGTAGTGGAAGGTAGTAGTGCTTAGATAATTTTTGTAGCGGTCTAATTACTATCCCCTTTTCATGCGCTAAACTTTATTATATTTGTTGTTGGAATTAACCAACTTTTAGAACTTTAAAAGGCCTTTTTATCGACATATTATAGGTCTTTATCCAATTTAAAGTGAAGGAGATGAGAGCATTTTACTAGAGTGATTAATATTTCAACTCACTGAGAGTAAATTTGTCATATCTTTTTATGTATGAATATTTTTAAATCCAAACTACTTTAGTTAGAAGGTACACTCAACAGGCTTTTTAACGGTTCAAACCTTGCTAAAATCGAGCTCGGGAGTGTCCGGAGCAAACCCGCAAAGTTTTATCAATTGTTGAGTGTTAATGTTGAAACTTTAAAACTGACCAAACTTTGCGGTCTTGCCACCGACACTCCCGAACTCCGAATTGCATGTGGTTTGAACCGTTGAAAAGCTTGTCTTGCCTACTTTATAACCAATTTAGTTTGGGCTCCAAAATTATTTATACATCAAAAATATAGGCAACTTTATCCTCAATGGGTTGAACAACAAATTGTTTCGGAAAAATCCTTTAATCAAACTAACGTTAAACCGGATCGAAACCTATTTTATATTGATAAATAGGGTATTCAAAGTACTAATAAATGGTGGGATTGAACCATAAAAATAATAGATTTTGATTTTGATTTTCGAAAAGTTATTCGAAAGTAAACCCATTCTAAGATCATCGGAGCCACTAAGGCTAAAACACATTTTCGCGCCCTTCCACTAATTCTAATTAATTCCATTTAGTACTCACATTCCCAGTTCAAAGTATTTGTTCATTTCTTAAAGAGTTCGAGAGAGTTTATAGAGGCATTCCAGACTTCATCAAAGTGCAAAAAATCTGCATAATTATCGGAATTTTACTAAGAATTTTCCTTATACATTTACGAACCCAAATTTCAACGTCTATATCACAGAAAATGTCACTTAACCACAAAGACTACTAAACCACCATCTTTTAGAACTTTAAAAATCCTCTTTATCGATATGTTATAGGTCTATCCGATCTAAAATCAAGGAGATGCGAGCGTTTTATCGAAATGATTTGTATTTCAAACTCACTAAGAATAACTTTGTCATATCTTTTTATGCACGAATAACTTTAAATCCAAAGTACTTGGGTTAGAAAGTACACTCAACAAACTTTTTAACGGTTCGAACCTTGCAAAAATCGGAGCTAGGGAGTGTCCGGAGAGAACCCGCAAAGTTTGACCAATTGCTGAGTGTTAATGCGCCCCAGGCGCAAATCTGTGCGCCCCAGGCGCATTTCATCGCGCCCTGGGCGCATTGTTGAGATTTGTAAACCTTTCCAAACTTTGCGGTCTAGCCACGGACAACCCCGAACTCCGATTTGCATGTGGCATGAACCGTAGAAAAGCTAGTCTAGCCTACTTTCTAACCAATTTAGTTTTGGCTCCAAGATTATTCGTACATCAAATTATTGGACAACTTTACTCTCAACGTTTCGAACAAAAAATTGTTTCGGAAAATTTCTTGAATCAGACTAACGTTAAACCGGATCGAAACCAATTTTATAATGATAAATAGGGTAATCAAAATACTAATAGATGGTGGGATTCAACCACGAAAACAATAGATTTTGATTAATGAAAAGTTATTCGAAAGTAAACCAATTCAAAGATTGTCGGAGCCACTAAAGCTAAAACACGTTTTTGCACCCTTCCACTCATTCTAAATTCCATTCAGTACACGCATTCCCAGTTCTAAGGTATTTGTTAATTTCTTAAAGAGTTTAAAAGAGTTCATAAGGCATTTCAGACTTCATCAAAGCACCCAAAACCTGCATAATCATCGGAATTGTCCGGAGCGAACCTGCAAAGTTTGACCAATTGCTGAGTGTTAATGCGCCCCAGGCGCAAATCTGTGCGCCCCAGGCGCATTTCATCGCGCCCTGGGCGCATTTCATCGCGCCCTGGGCGCATTGTTGAGATTTGTAAACCTTTCCAAACTTTGCGTTCTAGCCATGGACAACCCCGAACTCCGATTTGCATGTGGTTTGAACCGTAGAAAAGCTGGTCTAGCCTACTTTCTAACCAATTTAGTTTTGGCTCCAAGATTATTCGTACATCAAATTATTGGACAACTTTACTCTCAACGTTTCGAACAAAAATTTGTTTTGGAAAATTTCTTGAATCAGACTAACGTTAAACCGGATCAAAACCAATTTTATATTGATAAATAGGGTAATCAAAATACAAATAGATGGTGGGATTGAACCACGAAAACAATAGATTTTGATTAATGAAAAGTTATTCGAAAGTAAACCAATTCTAAGATTGTCGGAGCCACTAAGGTTAAAACATGTTTTTGCACCCTTCCACTCATTCTAAATTCCGTTCAGTACACGCATTCCCAATTCTAAGGTATTTGTTAATTTCTTAAAGAGTTTAAAAGAGTTCATAAGGCATTCCAGACTTCATCAAAGCGCCCAAAACCTGCATAATCATCGGAATTGTCCTGAGCGAACCGGCAAAGTTTGACCAATTGCTGAGTGTTAATGCGCCCCAGGCGCAAATTTGTGCGCCCCAGGCGCATTTCATCGCGCCCTGGGCGCATTGTTGAGATTTGTAAACCTTTCCAAACTTTGCAGTCTAGCCACGGACAACCCCGAACTCCTATTTGCATGTGGTTTGAACCGTAGAAAAGCTAGTCTAGCCTACTTTCTAACCAATTTTGTTTTGGCTACAAGATTATTCGTACATAAAATTATTGGACAAATTTACTCTCAACGTTTCGAACAAAAAATTGTTTCGGAAAATTTCTTGAATCAGACTAACGTTAAACCGGATCAAAACCAATTTTATATTGATAAATAGGGTAATCAAAATACAAATAGATGGTGGGATTGAACCACGAAAACAATAGATTTTGATTAATGAAAAGTTATTCGAAAGTAAACCAATTCTAAGATTGTCGGAGCCACTAAAGCTAAAACACGTTTTTGCACCCTTCCACTCATTCTAAATTCCATTCAGTACACGCATTCCCAGTTCTAAGGTATTTTTTAATTTCTTAAAGAGTTTAAAAGAGTTCATAAGGCATTCCAGACTTCATCAAAGCGCCCAAAACCTGCATAATCATCGGAATTTTCCAAAGACATTCGCCCAAAACAAGCCTTATACATTTACGAAGCCAAATTTCAACGTCTATGTCACAGAAAATGTCACTTGACCGCAAAGACTATGTAAAGACCCGTAATTTCATGAAATTGATTTAAAGGTTTTAAAAGAAATGAGAAGGATGAGATTGATTTGAAATTGAGAACTTGGGGTTATTGTGTTAGAATTCTTTTCTTGAGGGAGGATTGTGTGATGTGTGCATATATGTGTGTGGGGTGAGAGGCAGGGAAATTATTTCCCACTCTCTCCACCTCTCGGTCTCTCACTCTCCCGACTCCTCTCTCTCTCTCTCGGCTCTCTCCCATTCTCTCACTCTCGCCTAAATTCACCCAAAACCTCCACAAAACCTCCATCAATCTTTCACTCCTTTGCGTATTGCAACGCGTATCACTCCGGTTTGAGCTTGGTGGAGGCGTTTTTCGTTCGAACTCGAAGATTGGAGCTAGGGCTTGAAAATTCTTCCCAAATTCGTTTTGAATCTTGAGGTAGGAGGTTCTAACTTTCAAAATATGATTATGAAGTGTTTCTTGAAGCTCAGTTAGTGCCTTGGATCGTTGTTGAGGTTGTCGTTGTTGTTGTGGCTGAAAAACCCATCTCTGTCTGTCAAAAATCTGCTCGAAACCCATAGTTATCGATAACATTTTAATTGTTATCGATAACGTTTTGTTCCGAAACCCAGAAATTCTATTGTTATCGATACCTACTGTCTTTGTTATCGCTACCCTTGCGTCTGGATTGGTCGTGACCCAAATGTTATCGATACCATTCCCAAAGGTATCGATAACTCCATGTTAAAATCTGCACAGTTTTGTAACTTGATTTCCCATTCCATTAACTAAGGTTTGATTAGGCCTAACCTAATTAAATACTATCCTAATGATCTACATTTGATTACCCATGCCGTGGGGCACCACCAAACTTGTCCATGATTATTTTAAGGCTCCATTAGACGCGATATTCTCCGAACACCCCTTATGAATCAGAGTTGCGTGGTGTGGCATTTCCAAAATGGTGAAGTGAATTTTGATGCATTACGAATACGACGAGAACACCTCAGGACTCATCGACGGGTGAGTGCTTGGCAGAGGACATCGGGGTCCTTTAATTGGCCCGGCAGGAGCTATAAGCTCATAATAGATATTTCAGGACCACCCTTTGGGCATGGTGCCTGGCAGAGGACATCGGGGTCCTTTAATTGGCCCGGCAGGAGCTATAAGCTCATAATGGATATTTCAGGACCACCCTTTGGGCATGGTGCCTGGCAGAGGACATCGGGGTCCTTTAACTGGCCCGGCAGGAGCTACGGCTCATGACACTTGTACGAGACACATGTCGACACTTGGTGTTTTCAAAAGTTACACGTTGAGACTGTCACGACCTGGATTTTTAACATAGAAATAAATAACTTATTGGAATAAAGAACCTTACTTGCCATCGTATTCCCAAAATAATGTCCCACCTGTTAAACCTTACAAAATAAATTCCCAGTTTCAAAAGAGTAAACACTTTGGCACTCCGGCCCCAAATATATTACATTTGCTCGTAAAGACAAATCATTAAGTTACAACCTCATCTTTATCAAAAGAAAGTCTATTACAAAGATGACTATGTAACTAGATCAGAGTTAGCTTCCAAAAATTCTTTACACTTCCAGGCACGCAAGTCATGCAAGTCACTGTCCAGCAGTTAATCCTGAAAAGAAAGAATAGGTTGAGCTATGCTAGCCCAGTAGGAAAATCTTTACTAAACTTATGTGCAAGTAACATGCTAAGTGCAAAAGGAAACGAATGAGAAGACATGGTCCAATCAAGCATGACAATGATCAATGTATTCCCTCTAACCATCCCGACAAGACTCGACAACATCAACCTCCACTAATTGTATTTCCACCCCGCGTTACAGTATGACATCCCGTGAGTCACCGTGTTACCACCCCTTGAGTTACGGCGAATCCCAACACTTCGGACCATCGTGGTACCACCCCTTGCGTTACGAGGTCCACTAGAGTCTCCGTATTTCCACCCTTGCGTTACGAGACTCCCTACACCAAACCCGACTCAACAACTTCCTATCTAACCAACACGTAAACTAAGACTCTCTCATAATCACACTCATGCATGCAACATCTCACATCGTGTCGACTACACCACCGAGATACCACAAATACTCGCAAACAATCAATCAGTCGATAAGTCTCATTATAACAAGGTTTACTCGAATGAACTTAGAGAGAAATCCTACTAACGAGAGGTCAATTGAATAAGGATTCACAAGTCAATCATTGGAAGTCAATTGAAAAGCTTGTGATAGTGCATGAGGTGTTACAAGGGTGTTAGAAGTGTCCGGGGTTCAAAGCAATCGAAGTAGAAGCAACGAAGGCAAAACTGCCCATAATGAACTGGTATCGATACGGCCAAAATGGCTGTATCGATACAGGATGCTTATCAGCAAAGCCCACTCTGTGTTAATCGGGTATCGATACGGCAAGAATCCCGTATCGATACGGAGAGGTTTCGAGCAGATTTTTCTGCAGATATCAGAATTTCAAGCTCAACAACAACAACAACATCACCAAGCACGGATTTCACACATTATCAAGCTACCAACACATAAATGTAGCAAAGAAATCCCTACCTCGGTCCAAGGAACGGAACCCAACACTTCGAACGAGCTCGAGCTCCCAACTTTCAAAATTTGCCGCGATCTCTTTCTCGAACCTCACCCAAAGCGATACGAGCCCGGGGTTGCGTAGAGGAGGTGAAATGAGGGTGGGTTCTTGAGAGCTTGGAGGTGTTTTGGTGGGTTTTTGAGTGAGAAGAGAGGAGAGAGAGAGAACCGGCGGAGGGAGGGAGAGAGGGCCGAGAGTTTGGTTTTGGGAAAATGATCCCATACTCACACACCACTCCTATTTATACTCTTAAATCAACAAATCACACCTTAACCCCTCAACCTTCCATTCTCTCACTTAAGCCCCCAATTCAAATATTCACAAATAAGACCATATTTTCTCAATTAAACTTTTAATCGATATTTCAAGCATTAAAATTATTCGGGTCTCTACAATCTACCCTCCTTAAAGAAATTTCGTCCCGAAATTTACAACGCAAGTCAACTAAAATTTATGCATCAATTAATCACGCTCATGTAACAACACATATTTCCACTAACAAGTTAACAATCATAAGGTTAAAAAGTTCGAGACTTACATCGATTAACTCAGAAATAAATGCGGATACTTCTCCCTCACTTCGTCTTCCCTTTCCCACGTCGACTCTTCCCTTCCGAGATGACTCCATAAGACTCGCACTAACGGAATGGTTTTACCCCTCAAAACTTGCTCGCGTGAATCTAGAATGCGTATCGGCTCTTCCTCATACGATGCATCGGCTTCTAACTCAAGTTCGGACCATTCTAGAACGTGTGACGGATCCGGCTCATACTTCCGTAACATAGATACGTGAAACACATCGTGGACACCCGATAACCTCGGCGGTAACGCCAATCGATACGCGACTTCTCCGATCCTCTCGATAATATCAAATGGTCCGATGAAACGTGGCGATAGTTTGCCCCTTTGTCCAAAGCGAGATAGTCCCCGACGCGGTGATACCTTAAGGAACACGTGATCCCCCACTTCAAACGAGAGAGGTCGGCGACGGCGGTCTGCATAACTCTTTTGTCTACTTTGAGCGGTTATTAATCGTTGGCGAATTGTCTTGACTTGTTCGGTGGTTCTCCTTTGTGCTTCAAGAAGACGTAGTCGGATCGCTCTCATGCTCTCGGAAGTTTCTTGAACTAATTCTGGCCCAACCAAAGTAGCCTCGCCCAACTCGGTCCAACAAACGGGTGATCGACACGGTCTCCCATACAAAGCTTCATACGGTGCCATCTCGATACTAGATTGGTAACTATTGTTGTATGCGAATTCGACTAACGGTAAATGATCCTCCCAACTACCCCGAAAGTCCATAACACAAGCCCGAAGCATATCTTCTAGAATTTGAATCGTCCTCTCGGATTGCCCATCCGTTTGAGGATGATACGCGGTGCTAAACAAGAGATTTGTACCAAGAGCGGCCTGTAGACTCTGCCAAAAACGCGCGGTAAATCGTGGATCTCGGTCCGACACAATAGAAACGGGAATTCCATGAAGACGTATAATCTCACGAATGTAAAGACGACTAAGCGACTCAATCGAATCCGTAACTTGAATCGGTAAGTAATGTGCGGACTTGGTCAATCGATCAACTATCACCCAAATGGCATCGTGCCCCCTCGGCGATCTCGGTAATCCGGTAACGAAATCCATTGTCACGTTTTCCCACTTCCATTCGGCCACAGGTAATGGTTGCAACTCTCCCGCGGGTCGTTGGTGCTCGGTTTTGACTTGTTGACATGTAAGGCATTTGGACACGAAAATAACAACATCTCTCTTCATTCCCGGCCACCAAAACTGTCTACGCAAGTCGTGATACATTTTCGTTCCACCCAGATGCACGGCTAACGGTGAGTGATGGAATTCTCTCAAAATTTCCTCCCGACACGAAACGGGTACGAACAACTTTCCCTTGTATCGCAAACCTTGATCGGCGTGAATCATCCACCCCTCTCGAACATTGCCACTAAGAAACTTGGCACGAAACTCTCCGGCCTCCTCGTTGTGTTGTTGGGCCTCAATAACTCGGGTCGATAAGGTCGATTGGACAGTTAAGTTACACAATGTAACTCCTTCCCGAACTTCCTCGAAATGCAACGCATACAAGCCTAAGTCATTCATCGTTTTCCACTCATGGACGGCCAAACTCGCAAGTTGGGTCGATTTCCTACTTAGCGCGTCTGCTACCACATTCGCCTTCCCGGATGATATTGTAAATCAAAGTCGTAGTCCTCTAAATGTTCCATCCATCTACGTTGTCGCAAATTGAGTTCCTTTTGAGTGAACAAGTATTTTAAACTCTTATGATCGGAAAAGACTTCGAATTTCTCACCGTAAAGATAATGGCGCCAACTCTTCAATGCAAACACAACGGCCGCAAGTTCTAGGTCATGGGTAGGGTAATTTCGCTCATGAGTCTTCAACTGCCGCGAGCCATATGCTACAACACGTCCCAATTGCATTAACACGCACCCCAATCCCTCCTTCGAAGCATCACAATATACGGAATAACCAATTCCTCGTTCGGGTACAACCAAAACCGGCGCGGTAGTCAATCTCTTCTTCAATTCTTGAAAGGCCGTCTCACATGCGTCACTCCACACGAAACGAGTCCCCTTACGGGTCAATTTGGTCAACGGAGTTGCTAGGCGAGAGAAATCTAGTACAAACCGGCGATAGTACCCGGCCAACCCCAAAAAGCTACGAATCTCAAATACATTCTTCGGTCGCTGCCAATTCATCACGGACTCTACCTTCCCCGAATCAACGGATACTCCATCTTTCGACACTACGTGACCCAAGAACTTAACTTCGGACAACCAAAACTCACATTTACTAAGCTTGGCATACAAACGGTTTTCTCTCAGAAGTTCAAGAACGATTGAAAGGTGAGATTGATGTTCCTCCTCTGAAGGCGAATAGATCAGGATGTCGTCCACGAAGACTACTACGAAACGATCGAGATAGGCACGAAAGATACGGTTCATCAAGTCCATGAAAGCTGCCGGTGCATTAGTTAATCCAAAAGGCATAACGACGAACTCATAGTGGCCATACCGGGTACGAAAAGCGGTTTTAGGAATATCTTCTCTCCGAACTCTCAACTGGTGATAACCGGACCTCAAGTCGATCTTAGAAAAACAAGTGGCACCTCGAAGTTGGTCGAATAGGTCGTCGATTCTAGGCATTGGGTACTTATTCTTTATGGTTACGCGGTTCAACTTACGGTAATCAATACATAAGCGAAGCGTCCCATCCTTCTTTTGAGCAAACAAGGCTGGTGCTCCCCACGGCGAAGTACTCGGACGAATAAACCCCAAGTTCTCCAATTCTTGCAATTGAATCTTCAATTCTCTCAACTCGGCGGGCGCGAAACGGTAAGGAGGTACGGAAATAGGTGCGGTACCAGGAAGTAAGTCAAAGGTGAACTCGACTTCTCTCTCAGGTGGTAAACCAGGTAACTCAGTCGGAAACACATCCGGAAAGTCACAAACAACCAGGGGCAACTCCCCACGCGCAGACACGTCCTCATCTAAGGTTAAGCTCGCTAGCAAGGCGTACATCGATTCCGGTTCCCGAGACCCACACAAATACGGTTCCATCGGTTCCCGACGCTCCCCGAAGAACTCAAAACAAGCACCCCCAGACGGACAAATACGGACTCGACGCTTAAAACAATCTATGGTGGCGTGAAACGTAGACAACCAATCCATTCCCAGAATAAGGTCGAATCCCGACATGTTCAGCACGATAAAATCAAAAGTAAAACGACGATCTCGGATAATAAGTTCACAATCCCGGCAAATACGATCTAACGGCGATCTACCCCCTATAGGTGTGTCAACAAACAACGGAGGATTGATGCTCTCAATTTCCAATTCCAAAGCATGAGCAAAAGATGCGGCAATAAAAGAATGCGATGCTCCCGAATCAAATAATACTCTAGCAAAGGAGTTAAACAAAAGAAATGTACCCCTCACTACCGAAGTCTCTGGAGCCTGAGAAGTAACAGGAGGTGGAATGGCAGAAGTGATGGCAAAAGCTCTTCCCTGAGTTGTCTGACCCTGAACGTGTCCACCCCGATGACCGGAGCCCTGAGTAGGTGTAGACGAACTAGCTCCTCTTTCAGCCTGAGATCCCTGTGGCGAAGCGGTTTGACGGAAATGAGACTGCTGCTGTCTCTGAGTGCCCCGAAACGACTGTCGATTAGAACCCTGTCCACCCCTCGATTGCTGCACTGATCATGACTCACTACGAGCTCCATCCCCGCGTGGACAATTCCTAGCGAAGTGACCAGACTTCCCGCAAGTGAAACAAGTCCCCAGCAGCCGCGGACACTGAGCACGGATGTGCCCCACTTGACCACATTCGTGGCAGGTGATCGAAGACCTAGTGGTAACTCCTCTCGTTCCAAATGAAGAAGAAGGCGGAGGTCTAAAGTTTGACGGACCTTGAGAAATAGACATTTGATCCCGTTGTCTCTTCCTCCCTTGAGTACCAAAACTTCCCGACGATGAACTCACACCTCCCACTGATTGTCTCGGTTCCCATGTCTTAGGATTTTTCAGCACCTCTCTCGGTGTCTCAATACTCCTAGCACACTCCACAACTTCGGAGAACTTTCCTTTTCGTTGCGCCACAACATACTTCTTCACGGCGTCACTCAAACCCCTCTCAAATCTCCTACACTTTCTCTCCTCAATTGCCACCATCTCCGGCGCAAAACGGGACAAAGATTGAAATTTTACCGCATATTCCGAAACAGTCATGTCCCCTTGCTCAAGCTTCTCGAATTCATTCCTCAATTGATCCCGACTCGTTTCCG
Organism: Rhododendron griersonianum; assembly: GCA_018127125.1. Taxonomy (NCBI): domain Eukaryota; kingdom Viridiplantae; phylum Streptophyta; class Magnoliopsida; order Ericales; family Ericaceae; genus Rhododendron; species Rhododendron griersonianum. The sequence continues at coordinate 6,371,067 of CM030792.1, forward strand.
GAAAATATTGCTCCTCAAAGAGCATCTCAAACTCCGCCCAAGTCAAGTTCTCAACGTCTGGCTCATCTACTTGAGCCGCGGTCCTCGCCGCTCTCCTTGCGTCTTTCCTCGATTCCAAGACCGACTCCCACCACTCGCCGGCTTCCCCAACCAGTTGAACGGCCACAATTCCCACTCTAATACCGTCTTCGATGATGTTAAGAGCCCTAAAGATCTTCCGAATTTGGGTTAACCAATGGTCAGCTACCAAAGGTTCACTAATGGTTCCATCAAAGGTTGGAGGATTCCTACGGCTAAATTCCCGCATTGCTATCATAGCTCTATCCTCGGCATTCTCCCTTGGAGCTTGGTTCAACAGGTTTGCAGCTGTGAGTGCCGCGACAAGATCCCTAGCAAACTGCGTTTGATTCGGAGGCACACCTGCACCTCGACCGGCCCCAGCCCCCGGAGTCTCCCCATGCTGACTAACCTCGTCCTCGGGAGGTACCCCACGGCCACGACCACGGCCACCCCGGTTACCAACCCCACCTCGTCGCACACGCGCTCTCGGAGGCATCTTACTACAATTATAAGAAAGAGAGAGTTTATCAACAACAACATCATTTAGTGAGGTCAAAACCTCCAACTATCCCAACACGGGTCAAAACAACGCTACACCACTCTGCAGGAGTGAAAAGCTATGCCACGTAAGTCAAGCAATATCAATGCACACAAGCACATGCGAGTTATGAAAATTTTTGCGTGACATTTTAAACCCATGAGACTAGAAGTCTCCCCACGGTCTCTAGGTATTCTAAACCTAGACGCTCTGATACCAATTGTCACGACCTGGATTTTTAACATAGAAATAAATAACTTATTGGAATAAAGAACCTTACTTGCCATCGTATTCCCAAAATAATGTCCCACCTGTTAAACCTTACAAAATAAATTCCCGGTTTCAAAAGAGTAAACACTTTGGCACTCCGGCCCCAAATATATTACATTTGCTCGTAAAGACAAATCATTAAGTTACAACCTCATCTTTATCAAAAGAAAGTCTATTACAAAGATGACTATGTAACTAGATCAGAGTTAGCTTCCAAAAATTCTTTACACTTCCAGGCACGCAAGTCATGCAAGTCACTGTCCAGCAGTTAATCCTGAAAAGAAAGAATAGGTTGAGCTATGCTAGCCCAGTAGGAAAATCTTTACTAAACTTATGTGCAAGTAACATGCTAAGTGCAAAAGGAAACGAATGAGAAGACATGGTCCAATCAAGCATGACAATGATCAATGTATTCCCTCTAACCCTCCCGACAAGACTCGACAACATCAACCTTCACTAACTGTATTTCCACCCCTTGCGTTACAGTATGACATCCCGTGAGTCACCGTGTTACCACCCCTTGAGTTACGGCGAATCCCAACACTTCGGACCATCGTGGTACCACCCCTTGCGTTACGAGGTCCACTAGAGTCTCCGTATTTCCACCCCTTGCGTTACGAGACTCCCTACACCAAACCCGACTCAACAACTTCCTATTTAACCAACATGTGAACTAAGACTCTTTCATAATCACTCTCATGCATGCAACATCTCACATCGTGTCGACTACACCACCGAGATACCACAAATACTCGCAAACAATCAATCAGTCGATAAGTCTCATTATAACAAGGTTTACTCGAATGAACTTAGAGAGAAATCCTACTAACGAGAGGTCAATTGAATAAGGATTCACAAATCAATCATTGGAAGTCAATTGAAAAGCTTGTGATAGTGCATGAGGTGTTACAAGGGTGTTAGAAGTGTCCGGGGTTCAAAGCAATCGAAGTAGAAGCAACGAAGGCAAAACTGCCCATAATGAACTGGTATCGATACGGCCAAAATGGCTGTATCGATACAGGATGCTTATCAGCAAAGCCCACTCTGTGTTAATCGGGTATCGATACGGCAAGAACCCCGTATCGATACGGAGAGATTTCGAGCAGATTTTTCTGCAGATATCAGAATTTCAAGCTCAACAACAACAACAACATCACCAAGCACGGATTTCACACATTATCAAGCTACCAACACATAAATGTAGCAAAGAAATCCCTACCTCGGTCCAAGGAACGGAACCCAACACTTCGAACGAGCTCGAGCTCCCAACTTTCAAAATTTGCCGCGATCTCTTTCTCGAACCTCACCCAAAGCGATACGAGCCCGGGGTTGCGTAGAGGAGGTGAAATGAGGGTGGGTTCTTGAGAGCTTGGAGGTGTTTTGGTGGGTTTTTGAGTGAGAAGAGAGGAGAGAGAGAGAACCGGCGGAGGGAGGGAGAGAGGGCCGAGAGTTTGGTTTTGGGAAAATGATCCCATACTCACACACCACTCCTATTTATACTCTTAAATCAACAAATCACACCTTAACCCCTCAACCTTCCATTCTCTCACTTAAGCCCCCAATTCAAATATTCACAAATAAGACCATATTTTCTCAATTAAACTTTTAATCGATATTTCAAGCATTAAAATTATTCGGGTCTCTACAGAGACACTTGATTGGTTTTGAAAATGAAAGGTTGGGTTGAAATCGCTATTGTTGTTCGTCCGTTTGACCTTGTTGCCTTTGATCATCTTATTTTCTTTCCTACATTTCATTTGCATATATTGCTAGATTAGAGCTTTCTACTGGGCTTGTGTAGCTCAGACCTTCCTTCATTTCAGGTGCTAACACAGGACAGTAGTGCATGGTTGGACTGCTTGGACGTGAACACAGTTTTGAAAGCTAACTTGAGGAGTTACCGAGTCATCTTTATAATTTTATCTTGAAAGATGTATTTGTAACTTCATTTTGTTAATCTCTTGATCAAAGGAGTATGTGTAAACTCTTAACTTCTGAATACTTGGAATTTACGTTTATTTGGGCCTCCGAGCCAAGTATGTAATATTTTGCGAACAATCGAAAGTTGGAAGTGTGATTGTGGAAATGGAGTTGTTAAATGCTTTTTGGGGTATTATGCGGATTATTGTGAGGTTTCTATTTATGGATAATCTTTATTATTTACGTTGAAAATTGAGGGTATGACAGACTACTAAACCACCATCTTGTAGAACTTTAAAAATCCTCTTTATCGATATGTTAAAGGTCTGTCCAATCTAAAATCAAGGAGATGCGAGCGTTTTATCGAAATGATTTGTATTTCAAACTCACTGAGAATAACTTTGTCATATCTTTTTACGCACGAATAACTTTTAATCCAAAGTACTTGGGTTAGAAAGTACACTCAACAAGCTTTTTAACGGTTCGAACCTTACAAAAATCGGAGCTCGGGAAGTGTCCGGAGCGAACCCGCAAGGTTTGACCAATTGCTGGGTGTTAATGCGCCCCAAGCGCAAATCTGTGCGCCCCAGGCGCATTTCATCGCGCCCTGGGCGCATTGTTGAGATTTGAAAACATTTCCAAACTTTGCGGTCTTGCCACGGACAATCCCGAACTCCGATTTGCATGTGGTTTGAACCGCAGAAAAGCTGGTCTAGCCTACTTTCTAACCAATTTAGTTTTGGCTCCAAGATTATTCGTACATCAAATTATTGGACAACTTTACCCTCAACATTTCGAACAAAAAATTGTTTCGGAAGATTTCTTGAATCAAACTAACGTTAAACCGGATGGAAACCAATTTTATAATGATAAATAGGGTAATCAAAATACTAATAGATGGTGGGATTGAACCATGAAAATAATAGATTTTGATTAATGAAAAGTTATTCAAAAGTAAACTGATTCTGTGATTGTCGGAGCCACTAATGCGAAAACACGTTTTTGCACCCTTCCACTCATTCTAAATTTCATTCAATACACGAATTCCCAGTTCTAAGGTATTTGTTAATTTCTTAAAGAGTTTAAAAGAGTTCATAAGGCATTCCAGACTTCATCAAAGCGCCCAAAACCTGCATAATCATCGGAATTTTCCAAAGAAATTCGCCCAAAACAAGCCTTATACATTTACGAAGCCAAATTTCAACGTCTATATCACAGAAAATGTCACTTGACCGCAGAGACTACTAAACCACCATCTTTTAGAACTTTAAAAATCCTCTTTATCGATATGTTGTAGGTCTAGCCGATCTAAAATCAAGGAGATGCGAGCGTTTTATCGAAATGATTTGTATTTCAAACTCACTGAGAATAACTTTGTCATATCTTTTTATGCACGAATAACTTTAAATCCTAAGTACTTGGCTTAGAAAGTACAATCAACAATCTTTTTAACGGTTTGAACCTTGCAAAAATCGGAGATCGGGAGTGTCCGGTGCGAACCCGCAAAGTTTGACCAATTGCTGAGTGTTAATGCGCCCCAGGCGCAAATGTGTGCCCCCAGGCTCATTTCATCGCGCCCTGGGCACATTGTTGAGATTTGAAAACCTTTCCAAACTTTGCTGTCTAGCCACGGACAACACCGAACTCTGATTTGCATGTGGTTTGAACCGTAGAAAAGCTGGTCTAGCCTACTTTCTAACCAATTTAGTTTTGGCTCCAAGATTATTCGTACATCAAATTATTGCACAACTTTACCCTCAACGTTTCGAACAAAAAATTGTTTCGGAAGATTTCTTGAATCAAACTAACGTTAAACCGGATGGAAACCAATTTTATAATGATAAATAGGGTAATCAAAATACTAATAGATGGTGGGATTGAACCATGAAAATAATAGATTTTGATTAATGAAAAGTTATTCAAAAGTAAACTGATTCTGTGATTGTCGGAGCCACTAATGCGAAAACACGTTTTTGCACCCTTCCACTCATTCTAAATTTCATTCAATACACGAATTCCCAGTTCTAAGGTATTTGTTAATTTCTTAAAGAGTTTAAAAGAGTTCATAAGGCATTCCAGACTTCATCAAAGCGCCCAAAACCTGCATAATCATCGGAATTTTCCAAAGAAATTCGCCCAAAACAAGCCTTATACATTAACGAAGCCAAATTTCAACGTCTATATCACAGAAAATGTCACTTGACCGCAGAGACTACTAAACCACCATCTTTTAGAACTTTAAAAATCCTCTTTATCGATATGTTGTAGGTCTAGCCGATCTAAAATCAAGGAGATGCGAGCGTTTTATCGAAATGATTTGTATTTCAAACTCACTGAGAATAACTTTGTCATATCTTTTTATGCACGAATAACTTTAAATCCTAAGTACTTGGCTTAGAAAGTACAATCAACAATCTTTTTAACGGTTTGAACCTTGCAAAAATCGGAGATCGGGAGTGTCCGGTGCGAACCCGCAAAGTTTGACCAATTGCTGAGTGTTAATGCGCCCCAGGCGCAAATGTGTGCCCCCAGGCTCATTTCATCGCGCCCTGGGCACATTGTTGAGATTTGAAAACCTTTCCAAACTTTGCGGTCTAGCCACGGACAACACCGAACTCTGATTTGCATGTGGTTTGAACCGTAGAAAAGCTGGTCTAGCCTACTTTCTAACCAATTTAGTTTTGGCTCCAAGATTATTCGTACATCAAATTATTGGACAACTTTACCCTCAACGTTTCGAACAAAAAATTGTTTCGGAAGATTTCTTGAATCAAACTAACGTTAAACCGGATCGAAACCAATTTTGTAATGATAAATAGGGTAATCAAAATACTAATAGATGGTGGGATTGAACCATGAAAATAATAGATTTTGATTAATGAAAAGTTATTCGAAAGTAAACCAAATCTAAGATTGTTGGAGCCACTAAGGCGAAAACACGTTTTTGCACCCTTCCACCCATTCTAAATTCCATTCAGTACACGCATTCCCAGTTCTAAGGTATTTGTTAATTTCTTAAAGAGTATAAAAGAGTTCATAAGGCATTCCAGACTTCATCAAAGCGCCCAAAACCTGCATAATCATCGGAATTTTCCAAAGACATTCGCCCAAAACAAGCCTTTTACATTTACGAAGCCAAATTTCAACGTCTATATCACAGAAAATGTCACTTGACCGCAGAGACTACTAAACCACCTGTGGGCTCCCGCGCCCGAAGCGGTGCGATTTGTGACAGAGTCGCCACCCGGATTTTTGAGATGGATGATCCGAGAAACCGAGAGTTTGTTTGGAAAAGGAAAGGGCTTTTTGATCTAGCGAAACTGTTTGAGATTTTGGATCCGGGAGCCAGGTTACGAGCGGGGAAGGTTTTGTTGAAAAGCACCCCGCTCGCTCGGTAAAGACCGGTCTCTACTAAGCATTTTAAATGGGGGGATTAATACCATTCGGAAAACCTTAAAAACATATAAAGAGAAAGGGGAACAAGATAAATCATAACACGTTGCCGTGCTAGTGGTGCTTGCTGTACAGAGATGATAAAGATGGCATGATGATAATATAAACAAGAAAGATATACAAACGGACTGTCTGAATCACTGTCCTCCGTTAGACGGCATATCGGCTTATAGCGTGCGGCTCACCAATATGCCGTGCGTGGTTCCGATCCCGATACCAAACTTTTATAGTTTTGTAAAGCTTCGCGCGGTGTACCATTACATCGCACGATTTTATTTTAAAGCTTAAGACAACTCACAGCCGTCAGATCATCTCAGATCTGCCCCATTCTTTCAAACCATGAAGGGAAAACCATTTTTGATACGTTTGCTTGTTTTGAAAAGATCTTATGGAGTTTAAAACATGGCTTGTAGAAATGGTTTCATTCTGGGACAGCTTTTGGTATATAGAAAAGACCCAACAACGGACGATCGCGATCCAGACAGTTTGATCAAGAAAACAGTATTCTTTCGAAATGCCGTACGTGTGAGCTTGCTACGCCGTGCAACTCTATAAAGGGCCGCGCGGCGTAGCTCGCCTTCGTACAGAACACTGGTTTTGTTTTGTAAAAGAGATTTTGGGTCAGATCCTAACCAAAAGGGTTAAGACTGAAAACAGAAAGGTCCCCTCAGGGCCAGGACAGAGCCTAGCCCAAGGAAACTTGATTTATACCTTTTGATCGAAGCTTGGATGTGCTTAAAGATGGAGGAATGGAGGTTGATTCGGACTGAGTTTTGAGAGACTTGTGAGCAAATGGGTGTAGAGAGAAAGAGAGATCAAATGGGTTGATGTAGAGAGAGAAAGAAGTGTATGTAGTGGTGATGGATGTAAGGAGTTGTAGAGAGAGAACCAAGGGGGATTTTTAGAGAGAGAGAGTGAGAGTCTAGAAAATGGCAGAGTAATTTTACTTGGAGTTGAAGGGGTACTTCTCAACTAGAGGGGGGGTGTATTTATAGGCAAAAAGATACTTGGAGAGCACCCAAAGAGGGGAGGTGGCTTCTGGGCCGAATAAAACTTATTTTATTGCCAAGACGCTCCTCCTGCAGGCGTGGCCGACAACTTTCTGCACCTGTCAAAACTTTTCCCAAAATGCCGTGCTGCCTATTGAAATACCGCGCGGAGGAGTGATTTTCTTGAATTTTTCTGAAATGCCGTGCAGCGTTTTGAAATGCCGCGTGGCATTTCTGGAATGCCGCACGGTATCCGAGACAGCATAGCACACCAAACTTCGCGGGGGCGCCCCGGACACTCCGGAACTCGGATTTAGGCACGGTTCGAAGCGTTGGAAAGCTTGTCGAGTCCTCTTTCTAACCCAATTGGTTTCACTCAAAGGTATTTTATACATTGAAATATATGCCCATTTTACCCTCAGTGTGTCATGGAAAAAGTTATTTTTGACAAAGCAAACACATCTTTCTCTTTTGCAATTGAACCGAGAGCCACCCTATATGTTTGGGAAGGGATTTTCTTGAGGTTTAGGGAAGGAGTAAGAAAAGAGCAACAATCCAAGCCTTGAAGGTATATTTTTTCCTTATTTCATCATCGGGGAAACTTAAAGATTATTCGGAGACCCAGATTGGGGTGTCTACACCACCATCTTTTAGAACTTTAAAAATCCTCTTTATCGATATGTTGTAGGTCTAGCCGATCTAAAATCAAGGAGATGCGATCGTTTTATCGAAATGATTTGTATTTCAAACTCACTGAGAATAACGTTGTCATATCTTTTTATGCACGAATAACTTTAAATCCAAAGTACTTGGCTTAGAAAGTACACTCAACAATCTTTTTAACGGTTCGAACCTTGCAAAAATCGGAGCTCGGGAGTGTCCGGAGCGAACCCGCAAATTTTGACCAATTGCTGAGTGTTAATGCGCCCCAGGCTCATTTCATCGCGCCCTGGGCACATTGTTGAGATTTGAAAACCTTTCCAAACTTTGCGGTCTAGCCACGGACAATCCCGAACTCCGATTTGCATGTGGTTTGAACCGTAGAAAAGCTGGTCTAGCCTACTTTCTAACCAATTTAGTTTTGGCTCCAATATTATTCGTACATCAAATTATTGGACAACTTTACTCTCAACGTTTCGAACAAAAAATTGTTTCGGAAGATTTCTTGAATCAAACTAACGTTAAACCGGATCGAAACCAATTTTATAATGATAAATAGGGTAATCAAAATACTAATAGATGGTGGGATTGAACCACGAAAATAATAGATTTTGATTAATGAAAAGTTATTCAAAAGTAAACCGATTCTAAGATTGTCGGAGCCACTAATGCGAAAACACGTTTTTGCACCCTTCCACTCATTCTAAATTTCATTCAGTACACGCATTCCCAGTTCTAAGGTATTTGTTAATTTCTTAAAGAGTTTAAAAGAGTTCATAAGGCATTCCAGACATCATCAAAGCGCCCAAAACCTGCATAATCATCGGAATTTTCCAAAGACATTCGCCCAAAGCAAGCCTTGTACATTTACGAAGCCAAATTTCAATGTCTATATCACAGAAAATGTCACTTGACCGCAAAGACTACTAAACCACCATCTTTTAGAACTTTAAAAATCCTCTTTATCGATATGTTGTAGGTCTATCCGATCTAAAATCAAGGAGATGCGAGCGTTTTATCGAAATGATTTGTATTTCAAACTCACTAAGAATAACTTTGTCATATCTTTTTATGCACGAATAACTTTGAATACAAAGTACTTGGCTTAGAAAGTACATTCAACAATCTTTTTAACGGTTCGAACCTTGCAAAAATCAGAGCTCGGGAGTGTCCGGAGCGAACCCGCAAAGTTTGACCAATTGCTGAGTGTTAATACGCCCCAGGCGCAAATCTGTGCGCCCCAGGCGCATTTCATCGCGCCCTGGGGGCATTGTTGAGATTTGAAAACCTTTCCAAACTTTGCGGTCTAGCCACGGACAATCCCGAACTCCGATTTGCTTGTGGTTTGAACCGTAGAAAAGCTGGTCTAGCCTACTTTCTAACCAATTTAGTTTTGGCTGCAAGATTATTCGTACATCAAATTATTGGACTACTTTACTCTCAACGGTTCGAACAAAAAATTGTTTCGGAAAATTTCTTGAATCAAACTAACGTTAAACCGGATCGAAACCAATTTTATATTGATAAATAGGGTAATCAAAATACTAATAGATGGTGGGATTGAACCACGAAAATAATAGATTTTGATTATTGAAAAGTTATTCGAAAGTAAACCAATTCTAAGATTGTCGGAGCCACTAAGGCTAAAACACGTTTTTGCACCCTTCCACTCATTCTAAATTCCATTCAGTACACGCATTCCCAGTTCTGTGGTATTTGTTAATTTCTTAAAGAGTTCATAAGGCATTCCAGACTTCATCAAAGCGTACAAACCCTGCATAATCATCGGAATTTTCCTAAGACATACACGCCCAAAACAAGCCTTATACATTCACGAAGCCAAATTTCAATGTCTATATCACAGTAAATGTCCCTTGACCACAATGACTTCTAAACCAACATCTTTTAGAACTTTAAAAATCCTCTTTTTCGATATGTTATAGGTCTATCCGATCTAAAATGAAGGAGATGCGAGCGTTTTGTTGAAATGTTTTGTATTTCAAACTCACTGAGAATAAATTTGTCATATCTTTTTATGCACGAATAACGTTAAATCCAACGTACTTGGTTTAGAAAGTACACTCAACAAACTTTTTAACGGTTCAAACCTTGCAAAAATCGGAGCTCGGGAGCGTCCGGAGCGAACCCGCAAAATTTGACCAATTGCTGAGTGTTAATGCGTCTCAGGCACAAATCTGTGCGCCCCAGGCACATTTCATCGTGCCCTGGGCGCATTGTTTAAATTTGAAAACCGACCAAATTTTGCGGTCTAGCCACGGACAGTCCCGAACTCCGATTTGCATGTGGTTTGAACCGTAGAAAAGCTGTTCTAGCCTACTTTTTAACCAATTTAGTTTTGGCTCCAAGATTATTTATACATCAAATTATTGGACAACTTTACCCTCAACGGTTTGAACAAAAAATTGTTTTGGAAAATTTCTTGAATCAAACTAATGTTAAACCGGATCGAAACCTATTTTATATTGATAAATAGGGTATTCAAAGTACTAATAGATTGGTGTAATTGAACCACAAAAATAATAGATTTTGATTAACGAAATGTTATTCGAAAGTAAACCAATTCTAAGATTGTCGGAGCCACTAAAGCTAAAACACGTTTTCGCACCCTTCCACTCATTCTAAATTCCATTCTGTACACGCATTCCCAGTTCTAAGGTATTTGTTAATTTCTTAAAGAGTTTAAAAGAGTTCATAAGGCATTCCAGACTTCATCAAAGCGCCCAAAACCTGCATAATCATCGGAATTTTCCTAAGACATACACGGCCAAAACAAGCCGTATACATTTGCGAAGCCAAATTTCAATGTCTATATCACAGAAAATGTCACTTGATCACAACGACTTCTAAACCACCATCTTTTAGAACTTTAAAAATCCTCTTTATCGATATGTTATAGGTCTATCCGATCTAAAATGAAGGAAATGCGAGCGTTTTATCGAAATGATTTGTATTTCAAACTCACTGAGAATAATTTTGTCATATCTTTTTATGCACGAAAAATTTTAAATCCAACGTACTTGGGTTAGAAAGTACACTCAACAAGCTTTTTAACGGTTCAAACCTTGCACAAATCGGAGCTCGGGAGTTTCCGTTGCGAACCCGCAAAGTTTGACCAATTGCTGAGTGTTAATGCGTCTCAGGCGCAAATCCGTACGCCCCAGGCGCATTGTTGAAATCTCGAAACCAACCAAACTTTGCGTTCTTGCCACGGACACTCCCAAAATCTGATTTGCATGTGGTTTAAACCGTAGAAAAGCTTGTCCAACCTACTTTCTTACCAATTTAGTTTGGCTCCAAAATTATTTATACATTAAAATATTGAACAATTTTACCCTTAACGGGTTGAAGAACAAATTGTTTCGGAAAAATCCCAAGTGAATCACGCAAAGTGAGGAGGTTTATAAGAAGAAACCCGAACAAAAAGAGCACAAAAAAACATTGTGGTGTCTGAGAAGCCAAACATTGGACTTCAAATTTGGAAGCATCGATTGTCTAGTTTTAATGACCACTCATAACCATTATTTCATTCCATATGGGGACTGTAATAAAGATGGAAAGATTCCTGTTGTCTAAAGTTTGGTGATGATCTAATGGAAATAAAAAGAATCACATGGGAAATGCTGGATCTCTGATGGTATAGAAACAATGAAAAATGTTTTGGCTGTCCTTACAAAGATGCTCAGATCGTGTAGAATGGATATATTATATATATTAATGGAAGGAAAAGGAGAAGATCAGAGTAGATGGTGCTGTCATTTTCATGCCAGACGAGACAAACGGGTATCGATACCACTCGTGCATTGTAATTGTTATAAACCAACCATGTAAAATATTGCATATAAAACCATTTTAGGACCTATTTGGTGGGGGGACATTGCGTGAACCTCTCCGCAAGATGCTGTAGATCCAAGTCAAAATCACATTTTAGCTGGTTGATAATTGAAGAGAGTTTTAGATTCCTTGTCTCCTTCTCCCTCTTATATATTTTGAGCCTAAGAAGAGGGACAGAACCACAAATCCACTAACTCATCACAAGTTTTGAAATTTCACATTCCACATCCAGTACTTCTAGTTTTCCTTGTTTCCATTTGGAAAGAGAAATGGATTCTTCTCCTTCGAGATCAAAATCCAACTGCAGCCACACTCGTTCTACCAGCTTGCCCTCTAGACTTCACCCACTCATTCCTCATGTTGATGAGAATTCGAGGCATAACGGACTGCGAATATTGTTTGAGCGTTTGGACAATATGCTTCTATTGCCACGCACTCAACAAGCCTTTGCCCAACAGCGACACCAGTTATTGGTTGAAGAGGTTCTGGAAAAGTATATCAGGCTCTTGGATATTTGTGCCGCAGCAAAAGATGTGTCCACCCTAACAAAGCAAGATGTACAAAACCTTCTTTCCATCTTGAGGAGAAGAAGGGATACAAATGACTTTGCAGGGTACTTAACATCCAGAAAAAAGGCAAAGAAGGCGATCCAAAAGTCTCTAAAAGATTTGAAGAGTATCAAAAGCAAGAGTACCACAACAGCTTTTGAAAATACCCATGAGATTTCTAGCTTGTTAAATGAGGTTGAAGCAGCCATGATTGGGGTGTTCGAGTCTTCATTGTCCTATATTGCAGGGGCAAAGGTGGAATCAAGGGTGAGTGGATTTTCTTTGGTTTCCAAACTTATGAACCGGAAGAGCATTGCACCCGAAGAGGAAGAAACAAAAACCGACGCCTTTGAGATATTTGATGCCGCATTGCACTCCCTCAACAGTCACAAGACAAGCAAGGCTGATCTTGACGAAGTTCAAAATCAGTTGTAGAAGATGGAGTCTAGCATTGAAGATCTGGAAGAAGGGCTAGAATCCTTGTTTAGGCAGTTGATCAAAACTAGAGTTTCCCTTCTCAACATTCTCAACCACTAGCCAAGAAAATCTTGGAGCAGAAATTTTTATGTATAGTATTGTAGTTGTAAATGAAACATTATACCTGTGGTTTCCCCTCAAGATATAAATCAATATACTTTGACCAAAATTCTTGCTTATACATCAAACCTTTTTTTTCCCTTGTTGTCTGGGCATTCTTTCATTACTCAGTTGATGATGGAGACGAAATTGGCAGTGACTTGCTGAATGGCAATATTTTAGAAGTTCTCTGTGAAAGTTCAAAAAATGAGCTTAGCCATGTGAATCATTATGGCTTCTTTCTTCCCCTCCATTTTTCTCATGGAATATAACCAAGCATGTATTATAACAGACACTATATAATGATAGCAGAGACTAATTCAAAAATATAAACTACAAAAAAAGGCAGTTTTCTCGACACTAGTATTGGCGGCTTTTTCAAAAAGCCACCATATATAGAACACTTTTAACATATTATAACATGTGTTTTCGCGGTAGTTTCAGATCTACCAGACTCACACCGTGTCGATAAATAGTGAAAAGACATGGGAAAGCCATATGCAATTTGCAGGCTTGTTTTAGCTTCAGCCTAGCTAATTTGACTGAAATAAGTCTGTGTTAATGTTGGCATTATTTCTGTTATTTGCCTATGTAGGTCGATAAGGAAATCGTTGAGAGGGGGTTGATGGAAGGATCCAAAGGGAAAGAAAACATCACAGTCGTTCTGTAAGTAAAAGTTTGGACCTCTGCATTTGGAAGCACTGATTAGATAAACTTCTTTTGAAAACTCATTGCCTTCAACTCTTTGAAGAAACGCAAAATCGGAGTGAAACGAGCCGAATACATATTACTACGAGTGCCCAGTGGACGGCGACGAAATTTAGGCCGCCCGCCGAGAGCGAAAATTCCACAAAGCCTAGATTTTATAGCTCTGATACCATGTGAAGAAATGCGAAATCGGAGTGAAACAAGCCGGTTACATATTATTACGAGTGCCCGGCGAACTGTTTATGGTAACAAACTCATTTCAAAATATTGGAAGCGTGATTAGTATTCACGATTCTCTTGTGTTTTACATACTTATTGGCCGCAAAGAATTACACCTAGCCGTATATATTTACTCGTTACCGCCACGAATTACACTTGGCCCCATATAACTACTCTTGGCCACCACGAATTACACTTAGCCGCATATAATTACTCTTGGCCGCATCGAATTACACTTGGCCGCATATAATTACTCTTGGCCTTATCGAATTACACCTGACCACATATAATTACACTTGGCCGCATATAATTACTCTTGGCTGCATCGAATTACACCTGGCCGCATATATTTACTCTTGGCCACCACGAATTACACTTGGCCCCATATATTTACTCTTGGCCGCCACCAATTACATCTGGCAGCATATAATTACTCTTGGACGCCACGAATTACACTTCGCCGCATATATTTACTCTTAGCCGCCACGGATTACACCTGGCCGCATATAATTAAGAAAAAGATTAGTAAAGATTAAAATAACTAAATGGGAACTCGTGTATGTTGTAGTTTAATCAGCACTTCTGGGAGCATGTTAAACCATGTAACAGCTGGGAAGATAATTCCAATTGTCTCAAGTAAAATTATTTTAATGCTACCAGAAAATAATGAAGTTCACGAAAAAAAATTGATTCTCACACGGTTTCTTCAATCACTTCTATGATTTCTAGAAAAAAAAAAATTGTGAGTCACATAGCAATTCAGATCATACACCATTTACGGGTAAAAAAAGGTAAAATGAACTCGAATTCTTATCTAAATCCTAAACAATAATTTAGGTTATGCAAAATGGACATTGGCTCGAATATGCGGTTGTACGAGTTTGAAAGAAATTTTGTAAATAATGAGGCCATAATCGTCCATATTTTTACGATTACATTGTTTGAAAGTAAAAAATAGTGTAGTTGAAATTCTCTGGTCAAAAACAAGTCAGCTACTTTCAAGGATAAAATCCGAGGTGGTACTCATATCTAGCGTGCGAAAACCAAGCCAATTATGTAACAAATAATACGTGGTACGATTTTCTTGGAATTGGGATTTTTCTTTAAAAACTTCTAACTGTTATTGGGTCTTATATTAGGAAGTCCACAACTGATATTACTTCCCAATCTAATCTACTCTGCCTTTTCATTGGCATTTGGTTTTTTATTTCTAGATCCTTATTTATTTCATTCCATGTGGTGATAGTAACAATTTGTTTGCTAGCTCCCACCTGTTATTGCAAGTGCATTATGTCTTTTGTTGCGCCGCAGAGATTATTTATGAGACATTTGAGTAATATAAGTTATATATATGCCACACGAGGGAGGCAGATCCTCTGTGCCGAAAACCCCTGTGCCTCTGTGCTGAGGGGTTTTCTGGCTGTTGGATTGAGAAAAAGAAATCCCACAATCCAGCGGCCGGAGAACCCCTCGGCACAAAGGCACATGAGTTTTCGGGACAGAGGAGATCGGACCCCCACACGAGGAACCATGATTACATGATCATGTAAAGCTGGAAAGATTCCAGCTGTCTCAAGGCAATGATTTTATAAAAAACTAAGAGACTCGCATGGACAATTCAGAATCTCAGATTGTTTAAAACCAATGAAAAGTGTGCTGGAAAAGAAAAATTAAGTGCACAAAAAAATTTGATGCTCAGATCGTGTGCACGGATGAATATCGATGAAAGGAAAAGCAGAAGAGAGTAGATGGTGCTCACATTTTCCATAGCAGAGGAGACAGCCAGAATCAATACCACTCGTGCATTCGGTGCATTGCATTTTTGTGAACCAACCCTTGTAACACGGCATATAACACTACCATTTAAGGAGCTATTTGATGGGAGACACTGCGTGAACATCTCCGCAAGAGGCTACAGATCCAAAGCAAAACCACGTTGCTGGCAGGTGATGGTTGAAGAGAGGGTGAGATTCCTTGTCTCCTTCTTCCTCTTATATATTGAGCCTAAGAAGATGGAAGGAACCACAAGTCAACTAGAAGTTTTGACAGTTCACATTTAACACATTCCATATCCATTTCTAGCTTTCCTTATTCCCACTTGGAGAGAAACATGTCTTCTTCTCCTTTGAGATCAAAATCCAACTACCACGCCCGTTCTGTCAGCTGCCCCTCCAGACCTCACCCATTCATTCCTCATGTCGATGAGAGTTTGAGGCTGAGTGGACTTCAAAACATGTTTGATCGTTTGGACGATTTGCTTCTGTTGCCACACACTCAACAAGCCTTTGCCCAGCAGCGACACGGGACATGGGCGGAAGAGGTTCTAGAAAAGTATCTCAGGCTCTTGGATATTTGTGCTGCTGCTAAAGGTGTGTCCACCCAAACAAAACAAGATGTGCAAAACCTTCTTTCCATTTTAAGGAGAAGAAGGGATACAAATGACTTTGCAGGATATGTATCATCAAGAAAGAAGGCAAAGAAGATGATCCAAAAGTCTCTAAAGGATTTGAAAAGTATCAAATATTTGAAGAGTGTCAAAAGCAATACTACCATAGTACCTTTTGAAAAAAGCCTTGAAATTTCGGAGATCATTAGCTTGTTAAATGAGGTTGAAGCAGCCACAGTCGGGGAGTTTGAGTCTTTATTGTCTTATATTGCAGGGAAAAAGGTGGAATCAAGGGTGAGTGGTTTTTCCTTGGTTTCTAAACTGATGCACCGAAAGAGCATTGCATCAAACGAGGAAGAAACAAACAGCAACGCATTTGAGAATTTTGATGATGCATTGTGCTCGCTCAACAGTCACAGTCACAAGACTCATGGTGTAATACACATGGAGAATGTGCAAAATCAGTTGGGGAAGATGGAGTCGAGCATTCAAGATATAGAAGAAGGACTAGAATGCATGTTCAGGCGACTAATCAGAGCTAGAGTTTCCCTCCTCAACATTCTCAACTACTAGCAAAGAAAATCTTGGAGCAGAAATTTTGATGTCCATCAGTGGAATTGTAAATGATAAATTATACCTGTAAATTTCCTGTCAAGTTATAAATCAATATACTTTGAGCAAAATTGGTGCCTATACATCACTTTGTTTCCTGCTATCTGTTCTTGCCACAGTGATTAATCGGTTTAAGATGAAAGCAGGCACTATATTCTCAAACACTAGTTTAAGGAGAGGCATGAAGAGGACATGGGCATTGGAATGATAAATTTCGATATTTGTCCCTGAAAAAGTTGGAAGAATTTGAAATTAGCCGTATGAATCGTAGTCGTAGTTAGAACCCCTTTTTTCTCCATTTTACTCGAGGAATATAATCATGCACATATTTATTTTATAATTGAGTCCACATAAGGCAAAAGTACTGATTCAAAAAGTTTTGTGATTAGAATGGTAGTTCGAATGAATCGTATCTGATACCATTTAAGAAACAAAAATGTGTTGGCTGTCTTTCAGTTTTCTGGACAGCCTGAGTTATGTTAGTCAGACTCACTCCATCTTGGTAAATAACGGAAAAGAATTGGGGAGCCATGCAGAATCTGCTGGCCTTATCGTCCACCATCATTTAGGTACCTGCTTAGCTACTTTGACTATAATGCATCACACTATATGGGTTAAGTATCATTAGTACTGTAATTTGCCTATGTAGGTAGATAATTGAATCACAGAGAGGAGGTCTAAAAGAAGAATCTTGGGAAAAAAGAACACATCTGTTTTTGATGAGCCAAAGTTCAGAGGCACTGATATTGTGAAACTTTCTTGAAAACACTTAACCTTCAATTCATTTCCTGAGGTGACAGTAATCTACTTTTTAGCACCCAAGTTACAATTATTTGTTGCACCCTCAAAGATAATTAGTGAGACAATTAAGTAAGATATTAAACATGATTACATGATTGGGCGAAGCTGTCAAGATTCCCATTGTCTCAACCCAGTGGTTTAATGAACAACTATGCGTGGAAGTCTGGAATCTGATCTGGTATAGAAATGAGGTTGGCTGCCATTCTGTTTGGGAACACTCAGATTTGGCATCATTTGGAAATATCAGCTTCTAAATGATGATAATAAAGAACGAAGTTAAAGTTTCCGCCCGCGTCTAATCTGTCTACAACACAAAGATAACATAAATTATGCTCAGATCATGTGCAGAGTTGAATATCGATGAAACAAAAGCAGTAGGTGTCGATAGTGCTGACATTTTCATGCCAGATGAGACAGCCGGGGATCAACTCCACTCGTGCATTGCATTTTTTATGAACCACATAGTGCTATATTATATAACTATATTTGCGGGTCTAATTGGTGGGAGACATTGAGAAAACATCTCCTTGAAAGCGTGTGGATCTAAATTGAAACCACGTTGTAGCCAGCTGATTGTTGTAGAGGATGAGATTCCTTGTCTCCTTTCAGCCTGGTATATAAGTGGAGCCTAATGAAGAGGAAAAGAAACACAACCCACCACAAGTAATTTGATTGCCAATTTCACATCCAGATCTAAGTCTCCTTAACTGAAGAAAAAATGACTCCATCTCCTTTGAGAACAAAATCCTTCTACCATGCTCGTTCTGTCAGCTTGCCTTCTAGACTTTACCCGGTCATTCCTCATGTCGATGAGCATTTGAGGCTAAGTGGCCTTGAAAACATGTATGATCATTTGGATGATTTGCTTCTATTGCCACACACTCAGCAATCTTTTGCTCAACAGCACCATGAGAAATGGGTTGAAGTGGTGCTGGAAAAGTATCTAAGGTGATAGGTGCGTAAATATGCCTATTTACGCCCCCTAACTTAGGTTTGTTATGTCCGTTTAGTGCGTTACTTGGAGTTTGATACTTGTTAATTATATTTCAGGACTCTTTGAGCTGATGAATAATATTTGGAGCTAAAGCGCAAAGTCGGATTTTATTTTGTGTCAAAGCAAAGTTGGTGCCAATGAAAGAGAGTAATAGAAAAGAGAAGCACTAGATTAAATTCCTAGCTGCAATGGTAATTGGGCCCAACAATTACAAGAAGAAATTTCGGCAGTTAACAAGAGAAAAAGGTGTGCCCACTAAGGTTTTGTTTTCGGAAAACAATAAACAAGGATATTAGGAACCGACTTCGGGCTACTATATAAAGGAGAAAAAGGGTTTTGATAGGGATCTGTTTTCCCACGGCAAAATCGAGAACGGGCTGCCTCAGGAATCTTTTTTCTCACGCATAAACCGTGAACGGGCTGCCATCAAATCGGACTCCACGAATGAAGCAGAGCACTACGGCTGCAGCAGAAGTTTAATGGAGTTTCATTCTTGCGCGATCATCTTCTCCTCCATGCGCGGCTAAATCCTTCGGCTAGGGTAACGAGGAAGCTTTCTCCGAGTAATGTAATCGTTTAATTTTTAGGGTTTTATTCAACAATGAATTGTATGACTTGGGATGATTCATAGTTTTTATGAAAGAACATATTTTTCCCATTCATCTATTGTGTTTGTATTCCGGATATCAAGCACTGTCATACAATAGTTTTCACTTTTCCAGGATAGTCTCTGAGATGGGTTATACTGCGTTAGACGGATCGTGCCGTTGGTTAAATCCAGTGAGACGGTCCGCGCTATGTTGAGATAGCCTTTACTGTGTACGAGTCCTGTGAATCCTCTTGACGATTTTCGATAGGGATTGCAAGACCTAGCGACAATCTTATTTGTCTTATGTTGAATAATTACCCTTGGTTTATAACGATTATATTGCAAGGGGAAGGTGGAATCGAAACCCTAGTCCCTTCTCTTCTCTCTCCTGTCTTTAGAACTTTAATTGCTTTCTAGTTTAATTTTAGTTTAATTAAAATCAAATCACAAATTGATAGGTGCGTAAATATGCCTATTTACGCCCCCTAACTTAGGCTTGTTATGTCCATTTAGTATGCAACTTGGGATTTCATACTTGTTAATTGCGTTTCAGGATTCTCGGAGCCGATAGTTATTATTTGGAGCTAAAAGCACAAAATCATATTTAACGCAAAGCGAATGCCAATCCAATTGATCCAGAGAGCAAACTTATATTGGATGACGTGAAGCACCCAATCAAATTCCATATAATGGAATTTCGGAGCAATATACTGTTGTGGATTTGGATGTGGTGCAAGTGAAAGGCAATTGAAGAATTTAAAATCAAGAAGTGTGTGAAGAGACATGGGCCAGCCAATGACCTTTGGGTTTGAACGTGAGAGATGATGGGCCCAGTAGTTGACAAGTTAGGCCCCACTTTTCTATGGTTTCTCGGCATTTATAAAAGAGAGAAAAAAAGGGTTTTGGGATATCTTTTTCTCCCACGCAGAAACAGAGAACGGGGGCTGCCAACAAGTTTCTTTTCCACGCGGACCACGCACGAACAGAGAGCACGGCAGTTTGGCGACGCCACGGTGCTCACGGCTGAAACAGGAAAGGACGAAAGGCTTGGGGTTTAATCCTTTACTGTTATTTAAATGGAGTCTTATACTTGCATGATTATTTGTTCTAACTCCATGAGTGGCTAAACTATTCGGCTACGGTGATGAGGAGGTCTCTCCAAGTAGCATAGTTGTTAGATTTCTAGGGTTTTATATTCAACTTGATTGTATGACTTGATCGATTCATAAGTTTTTATGAAGTTTAATATTTTCCAATATTCGAATGTGTTTGTATCCATGGTTTCAAGTACTGTCATACAATGGTTTTGATGGTTTTGAATGTTCAGAGATAGTCTTTGAGATAGACTATACGACGTGAAACGGGTCGTGCCGTGATTAAATTCAATGAGACGATCCGTGCCGTGTTGAGATAGCCTATACGGAGTACGAATCTTGATTATATTTTTGGGGATTATCGATAGGAATTGCTACCCTAAGATGATCTGGTTGAATGTTGAATGTGAACCCTAGGTTTCGAAATAATTATGTTACAAGGGGAGACTGAATCGGAAACCCTAGTCCTTTCTCTCATTTGTTTCAAAATCCTTTAATCTGCTTTCTAGTTTAGTTTTAGTTTAATCAAATCAACTCAAATCCAAACCTTTTCCTTTCAAAATTAAATTAGAAATCAATTGAAACTACCGTAACTTAGCTTTTTACTCTCCGTGGACGATCTCGGACTTGACCGCTATTCTTCGGAATATTAGTTAATTCCCTGTTTTATAAATTATATTTTTGGTACGAAAACGACAGACCAAATTTTGGCGCCGTTGCCGGGGAGTTAAAACACGGTTGCGTATTTTCAATTTGTTTTTAGTTTGATTCCTAATTTAGATTTTTTTTTATCTTTTTAGTAGTATTATTATTACTCTTTTTTTTTTTTTTGTAGTTGTAGTAGTTCTCTTGGTGCAGGTTTCTTAACTTTATGCAGGACAAATTTGAATCTAACGGTTGCTTGGTGTTGGAGGACGTCCGGTGTGGATGCTGAATTCAATTAGCCAAAGCTCTGTGAGTTTTTAAGTGTCTTGTATACGTTAAGTAGTTTGCATAAGAGGTTATTTGTTTTATTTTATTTTATTTTCATAAAAAAGTAATGGAATATGCCTATGCTTCCCAGTATTCCGAGAATGTCCAAGAACAGTATAATTCTGCCCAATGGTTTCCTGAACCGAATTATGATTGTTACTCCAACTCTTACAATTCGGGATGGGAAAATCATTCCAATTTTACGAGGACACATCAAGCTCCGGACCCATATTATGCCCCATACCCAAGGCCACATTTTTCCAATACTTCCGATCCGTGGGCCTACTACCCTGTTTCACAGCAACAACTGTATCAGCACCTCGCTGTCACTCCATCTCCAAATTATTCTATCGATTTTCAGGAGAAGATGTTGCAAGCTCTTGACGAGATTAACATTGCGATTAGTAGATGTGAGGGAAAAATATCATCGAGCATTGAGCAGGTAGTGGATATGGAGTATAGGGAGGATGCATGGGATGTGGAAAAGTCAATCACCAACTTCGAAGATTCTAGGGTTGAAGAACTGTTGTTATCAAAGGAGAGTGTCAATTCCTCTCCTCGTTTATTGAGCTCTACTAGTGAGATCATGTCAAGTCTTCAATTTGAAGCTTTACCACATGACTCCATGTATATACCCGCGGCCTTGAGCCCAGTAGAAACTTTTTCCATAATCACACCTTTGCATGTGTCCCATACTCCTAGGGAAGAAGAGCAAATAGAACCAATTGTTGTTATTGAAGGGGTTGACTTGGACTTGGAAAAAGACTTAGAGAGTGAATTGAACAATGAACTTAATATCCAAAGTTCTCCTCAAGATGATTCTACTTGCACATTTGATACGCCTTTTCAGTCAAAAACTCTTGAGGAGTCCTTGCCGATAATTGTTCAAAGTCCACTGGAACTTGATGATCAAGTCCAGACAGTTGTAGAGGATGCTACCCCTCCTATTGAGCCTCCACCATTGTCAAATTTTCATAAAGTAGAATCAATTGATTTTCTTGGTGTTGATAATTTTGATTTGTTTTTCCATCCATATTTAGTGGACATTGTCAATAATCTGAAAATCAATTTGGTTCGAATTGCATGTTTGGTGGAACTAAAATTTCTAAAGCGACTTATGCAATTGAGATACTCAAAGTATCTAATTTTGTGGCACGGTCGAATTCAGTTTTTAAAAGAGAGCTCGAAAGGGGGTGAAATGTTTATATTTGTAACTCTTCATGGTGTGGTGGAAGTTCCAAATTCACGTGAGTGTGGTACATTTTTCGTAAATTATTTTTAGGTACGTAGTTTATTTTATGTTTTTGTTTTCCTTTTTAGGTAGTTTTTTTTTTTCTTTCTTTTCTTATCCTCTTTTTTTTTTTTAAATTTTTTTTTTTACTTTATCGTTTTTGTTTGGTGGGACTAACTTTGCACAGGTTTATACTCCAAGTTGGGGGATGACTTCCTTCTTTTCTTTTGCTTTGCCTTTTGTTGCTCCCAAGCGAGGTGATATCTCTCATTTCTTTCTCCGGCTTGTCTTTTATTTTTTTCTATGGTTGAGCTGTCACTGAGGACAGTGCCGTTTTAAGTTGGGGGATGGATCACTTTGCTTTTTGTTAGAGTTCTAAAAAAAAAAAAAATTTGAAAACTTAAAAAAAATACTTGTTGGATCCTTTTTACTTGAGACTTGGAGATTGCAATGTTTACTTGTTGGTTGCTAGTGTTGAGAATATGTGGGCATTACTTGAAGATTTATGTTGCATGTTAGTTCTTTTTGCTAGCTTGGCGATAGGAATTTATCTTGGCGCACACTTTTAGCATCTTTGCACGTGCACGTTTATTGGACCTTGACTGCTTGTGAGTTATGACTTGAGTGCTTTCAATGGCTAGATTAGTGGAGACTTATGCCCATGTGAGCTTTAGTGCCTTACCTTCCTTTGGAGCGGTGTCACATAAACTCTTTGTTTGTCGTAAAAAAAAAAAAAAAAGAAGCTTAATCGTTGTCGATCTCATTATCTTTTGTCGTCAAGTATTGGGATTTATTGCATGCCTATTATTTCATCTTTTGGGAATGGAAAGTTACATGGTTGTATTGCCCCTAGGAGATGATAGTAGGCCATTTTTGTTGTTTTGAGCCGGTTCGTTTCTTTTTCTTAAATACTTATCCTTGTAAGCCACATTGAGCCTCTTGCATGAGCCTTTTTCTTGTTAAGCTTCACCAACCATATTGTGTCTTGAGAATGGCAAGTTAATCATGTAAAGGTTAATTTTTGAAGAGAATGGAGTGTATTTGAGAACGACGTGCTTGAATTGTGGTGTGTTCCTCCCCATGATTAAAAAAAAGAAGAAGAGAGAATTGCAAGAAACAAGAAAAAAAAAGAACTTGAATGAAAAAGGGGAAGACACCCATGCAATTGTTTGAAGGAAGAAACGTGTGAATTTTATTGTGGAATTGTGTGAAGGATAAAAAAAATAAGAGAGATGTGGCGGAGTTGAAAAGAATGATAAGAGGGTGCACATTATTACTTGCCCTATGTGTTTTGGCCTATTCTCGAACACTTGCTTATGATTTATCCTAACCTTTGAAACACTTTTCCTTGCCTAACGATATAACCGAATAAAAGTCCTATTTGATCTTAGGGGCAATGGGCTGTGGATTGATGGATAGAAATAGTTTTCAATGCTTGACATTCCTTTCATGAGATCTTGTGTCCATTTTAAAAAGCTTTCTTTTCGTGTCTAAATGTGTGGGATACTTTGGTTCTTTATCGCATAACTTCCGCCCGCACACATTGAGAGTCTATTAAATGCACCTTGTTTCGAGTGTTTTCTGTTGTTGAGTGCATGACACAGTGAGAATTGAAGTCGAGGCTCGGTTCGGAGAGGGTGCTCGGTTGTGGTTCACTTGTAGTCGAGGCCTTTGCTCACACACGCTAAGTTTGGATGCCATGATTTATTTCTATGTTTGATAGCATCTAGAACTATTATTGCATATGCTATGTTCTTGGTATTGGTGTATCGATGAGTTGCATTACCGGTTTTGGGTTCTAAGTGAAAGGATCCGCGGTGTTTTGTGGGTGATCACTGCTGAAAACCCTCACGAGACTTCACTCGTCCTACCGGGGCCACCCGGGGGTTTAAAAGATCTATCCTTTAGTTAGTTGCTTTCTTCTATTTGTTTTTCCTTTCTTTGCTAGGGACTAGCAAAGTGTAAGTTGGGGGATGTGATAGGTGCGTAAATATGCCTATTTACGCCCCCTAACTTAGGCTTGTTATGTCCATTTAGTATGCAACTTGGGATTTCATACTTGTTAATTGCATTTCAGGATTCTCGGAGCCGATAGTTATTATTTGGAGCTAAAAGCACAAAATCATATTTAACGCAAAGCGAATGCCAATCCAATTGATCCAGAGAGCAAACTTATATTGGATGACGTGAAGCACCCAATCAAATTCCATATAATGGAATTTCGGAGCAATATACTGTTGTGGATTTGGATGTGGTGCAAGTGAAAGGCAATTGAAGAATTTAAAATCAAGAAGTGTGTGAAGAGACATGGGCCAGCCAATGACCTTTGGGTTTGAACGTGAGAGATGATGGGCCCAGTAGTTGACAAGTTAGGCCCCACTTTTCTATGGTTTCTCGGCATTTATAAAAGAGAGAAAAAAAGGGTTTTGGGATATCTTTTTCTCCCACGCAGAAACAGAGAACGGGGGCTGCCAACAAGTTTCTTTTCCACGCGGACCACGCACGAACAGAGAGCACGGCAGTTTGGCGACGCCACGGTGCTCACGGCTGAAACAGGAAAGGACGAAAGGCTTGGGGTTTAATCCTTTACTGTTATTTAAATGGAGTCTTATACTTGCATGATTATTTGTTCTAACTCCATGAGTGGCTAAACTATTCGGCTACGGTGATGAGGAGGTCTCTCCAAGTAGCATAGTTGTTAGATTTCTAGGGTTTTATATTCAACTTGATTGTATGACTTGATCGATTCATAAGTTTTTATGAAGTTTAATATTTTCCAATATTCGAATGTGTTTGTATCCATGGTTTCAAGTACTGTCATACAATGGTTTTGATGGTTTTGAATGTTCAGAGATAGTCTTTGAGATAGACTATACGACGTGAGACGGGTCGTGCCGTGATTAAATTCAATGAGACGATCCGTGCCGTGTTGAGATAGCCTATACGGAGTACGAATCTTGATTATATTTTTGGGGATTATCGATAGGAATTGCTACCCTAAGATGATCTGGTTGAATGTTGAATGTGAACCCTAGGTTTCGAAATAATTATGTTACAAGGGGAGACTGAATCGGAAACCCTAGTCCTTTCTCTCATTTGTTTCAAAATCCTTTAATCTGCTTTCTAGTTTAGTTTTAGTTTAATCAATCACAAATCCAAACTCCCTTTTAGTTTCAGAATTAAATTAGAAATCAATTGAAACTACCGTAACTTAGCTTTTTACTCTCCGTGGACGATCTCGGACTTGACCGCTATTCTTCGGAATATTAGTTAATTCCCTGTTTTATAAATTATATTTTTGGTACGAAAACGACAGACCAAATTTTGGCGCCGTTGCCGGGGAGTTAAAACACGGTTGCGTATTTTCAATTTGTTTTTAGTTTGATTCCTAATTTAGATTTTTTTTTATCTTTTTAGTAGTATTATTATTACTCTTTTTTTTTTTTTTGTAGTTGTAGTAGTTCTCTTGGTGCAGGTTTCTTAACTTTATGCAGGACAAATTTGAATCTAACGGTTGCTTGGTGTTGGAGGACGTCCGGTGTGGATGCTGAATTCAATTAGCCAAAGCTCTGTGAGTTTTTAAGTGTCTTGTATACGTTAAGTAGTTTGCATAAGAGGTTATTTGTTTTATTTTATTTTATTTTCATAAAAAAGTAATGGAATATGCCTATGCTTCCCAGTATTCCGAGAATGTCCAAGAACAGTATAATTCTGCCCAATGGTTTCCTGAACCGAATTATGATTGTTACTCCAACTCTTACAATTCGGGATGGGAAAATCATTCCAATTTTACGAGGACACATCAAGCTCCGGACCCATATTATGCCCCATACCCAAGGCCACATTTTTCCAATACTTCCGATCCGTGGGCCTACTACCCTGTTTCACAGCAACAGCCGTATCAGCACCTCGCTGTCACTCCATCTCCAAATTATTCTATCGATTTTTAGGAGAAGATGTTGCAAGCTCTTGACGAGATTAACATTGCGATTAGTAGATGTGAGGGAAAAATATCATCGAGCATTGAGCAGGTAGTGGATATGGAGTATAGGGAGGATGCATGGGATGTGGAAAAGTCAATCACCAACTTCGAAGATTCTAGGGTTGAAGAACTGTTGTTATCAAAGGAGAGTGTCAATTCCTCTCCTCGTTTATTGAGCTCTACTAGTGAGATCATGTCAAGTCTTCAATTTGAAGCTTTACCACATGACTCCATGTATATACCCGCGGCCTTGAGCCCAGTAGAAACTTTTTCCATAATCACACCTTTGCATGTGTCCCATACTCCTAGGGAAGAAGAGCAAATAGAACCAATTGTTGTTATTGAAGGGGTTGACTTGGACTTGGAAAAAGACTTAGAGAGTGAATTGAACAATGAACTTAATATCCAAAGTTCTCCTCAAGATGATTCTACTTGCACATTTGATACGCCTTTTCAGTCAAAAACTCTTGAGGAGTCCTTGCCGATAATTGTTCAAAGTCCACTGGAACTTGATGATCAAGTCCAGACAGTTGTAGAGGATGCTACCCCTCCTATTGAGCCTCCACCATTGTCAAATTTTCATAAAGTAGAATCAATTGATTTTCTTGGTGTTGATAATTTTGATTTGTTTTTCCATCCATATTTAGTGGACATTGTCAATAATCTGAAAATCAATTTGGTTCGAATTGCATGTTTGGTGGAACTAAAATTTCTAAAGCGACTTATGCAATTGAGATACTCAAAGTATCTAATTTTGTGGCACGGTCGAATTCAGTTTTTAAAAGAGAGCTCGAAAGGGGGTGAAATGTTTATATTTGTAACTCTTCATGGTGTGGTGGAAGTTCCAAATTCACGTGAGTGTGGTACATTTTTCGTAAATTATTTTTAGGTACGTAGTTTATTTTATGTTTTTGTTTTCCTTTTTAGGTAGTTTTTTTTTTTTATTTTATTTTTTTTTTTTTTTTTTAAATTTTTTTTTTTTACTTTATCGTTTTTGTTTGGTGGGACTAACTTTGCACAGGTTTATACTCCAAGTTGGGGGATGACTTCCTTCTTTTCTTTTGCCTTGCCTTTTGTTGCTCCCAAGCGAGGTGATATCTCTCATTTCTTTCTCCGGCTTGTCTTTTATTTTTTTCTATGGTTGAGCTGTCACTGAGGACAGTGCCGTTTTAAGTTGGGGGATGGATCACTTTGCTTTTTGTTAGAGTTCTAAAAAAAAAAAAAATTTGAAAACTTAAAAAAAATACTTGTTGGATCCTTTTTACTTGAGACTTGGAGATTGCAATGTTTACTTGTTGGTTGCTAGTGTTGAGAATATGTGGGCATTACTTGAAGATTTATGTTGCATGTTAGTTCTTTTTGCTAGCTTGGCGATAGGAATTTATCTTGGCGCACACTTTTAGCATCTTTGCACGTGCACGTTTATTGGACCTTGACTGCTTGTGAGTTATGACTTGAGTGCTTTCAATGGCTAGATTAGTGGAGACTTATGCCCATGTGAGCTTTAGTGCCTTACCTTCCTTTGGAGCGGTGTCACATAAACTCTTTGTTTGTCGTAAAAAAAAAAAAAAAAGAAGCTTAATCGTTGTCGATCTCATTATCTTTTGTCGTCAAGTATTGGGATTTATTGCATGCCTATTATTTCATCTTTTGGGAATGGAAAGTTACATGGTTGTATTGCCCCTAGGAGATGATAGTAGGCCATTTTTGTTGTTTTGAGCCGGTTCGTTTCTTTTTCTTAAATACTTATCCTTGTAAGCCACATTGAGCCTCTTGCATGAGCCTTTTTCTTGTTAAGCTTCACCAACCATATTGTGTCTTGAGAATGGCAAGTTAATCATGTAAAGGTTAATTTTTGAAGAGAATGGAGTGTATTTGAGAACGACGTGCTTGAATTGTGGTGTGTTCCTCCCCATGATTAAAAAAAAGAAGAAGAGAGAATTGCAAGAAACAAGAAAAAAAAAGAACTTGAATGAAAAAGGGGAAGACACCCATGCAATTGTTTGAAGGAAGAAACGTGTGAATTTTATTGTGGAATTGTGTGAAGGATAAAAAAAATAAGAGAGATGTGGCGGAGTTGAAAAGAATGATAAGAGGGTGCACATTATTACTTGCCCTATGTGTTTTGGCCTATTCTCGAACACTTGCTTATGATTTATCCTAACCTTTGAAACACTTTTCCTTGCCTAACGATATAACCGAATAAAAGTCCTATTTGATCTTAGGGGCAATGGGCTGTGGATTGATGGATAGAAATAGTTTTCAATGCTTGACATTCCTTTCATGAGATCTTGTGTCCATTTTAAAAAGCTTTCTTTTCGTGTCTAAATGTGTGGGATACTTTGGTTCTTTATCGCATAACTTCCGCCCGCACACATTGAGAGTCTATTAAATGCACCTTGTTTCGAGTGTTTTCTGTTGTTGAGTGCATGACACAGTGAGAATTGAAGTCGAGGCTCGGTTCGGAGAGGGTGCTCGGTTGTGGTTCACTTGTAGTCGAGGCCTTTGCTCACACACGCTAAGTTTGGATGCCATGATTTATTTCTATGTTTGATAGCATCTAGAACTATTATTGCATATGCTATGTTCTTGGTATTGGTGTATCGATGAGTTGCATTACCGGTTTTGGGTTCTAAGTGAAAGGATCCGCGGTGTTTTGTGGGTGATCACTGCTGAAAACCCTCACGAGACTTCACTCGTCCTACCGGGGCCACCCGGGGGTTTAAAAGATCTATCCTTTAGTTAGTTGCTTTCTTCTATTTGTTTTTCCTTTCTTTGCTAGGGACTAGCAAAGTGTAAGTTGGGGAATGTGATAGGTGCATAAATATGCCTATTTACGCCCCCTAACTTAGGCTTGTTATGTCCATTTAGTATGCAACTTGGGATTTCATACTTGTTAATTGCATTTCAGGATTCTCGGAGCCGATAGTTATTATTTGGAGCTAAAAGCACAAAATCATATTTAACGCAAAGCGAATGCCAATCCAATTGATCCAGAGAGCAAACTTATATTGGATGACGTGAAGCACCCAATCAAATTCCATATAATGGAATTTCGGAGCAATATACTGTTGTGGATTTGGATGTGGTGCAAGTGAAAGGCAATTGAAGAATTTAAAATCAAGAAGTGTGTGAAGAGACATGGGCCAGCCAATGACCTTTGGGTTTGAACGTGAGAGATGATGGGCCCAGTAGTTGACAAGTTAGGCCCCACTTTTCTATGGTTTCTCGGCATTTATAAAAGAGAGAAAAAAAGGGTTTTGGGATATCTTTTTCTCCCACGCAGAAACAGAGAACGGGGGCTGCCAACAAGTTTCTTTTCCACGCGGACCACGCACGAACAGAGAGCACGGCAGTTTGGCGACGCCACGGTGCTCACGGCTGAAACAGGAAAGGACGAAAGGCTTGGGGTTTAATCCTTTACTGTTATTTAAATGGAGTCTTATACTTGCATGATTATTTGTTCTAACTCCATGAGTGGCTAAACTATTCGGCTACGGTGATGAGGAGGTCTCTCCAAGTAGCATAGTTGTTAGATTTCTAGGGTTTTATATTCAACTTGATTGTATGACTTGATCGATTCATAAGTTTTTATGAAGTTTAATATTTTCCAATATTCGAATGTGTTTGTATCCATGGTTTCAAGTACTGTCATACAATGGTTTTGATGGTTTTGAATGTTCAGAGATAGTCTTTGAGATAGACTATACGACGTGAGACGGGTCGTGCCGTGATTAAATTCAATGAGACGATCCGTGCCGTGTTGAGATAGCCTATACGGAGTACGAATCTTGATTATATTTTTGGGGATTATCGATAGGAATTGCTACCCTAAGATGATCTGGTTGAATGTTGAATGTGAACCCTAGGTTTCGAAATAATTATGTTACAAGGGGAGACTGAATCGGAAACCCTAGTCCTTTCTCTCATTTGTTTCAAAATCCTTTAATCTGCTTTCTAGTTTAGTTTTAGTTTAATCAATCACAAATCCAAACTCCCTTTTAGTTTCAGAATTAAATTAGAAATCAATTGAAACTACCGTAACTTAGCTTTTTACTCTCCGTGGACGATCTCGGACTTGACCGCTATTCTTCGGAATATTAGTTAATTCCCTGTTTTATAAATTATATTTTTGGTACGAAAACGACAGACCACAAATCCAACTTCCTGTTCTTTACAGAATTAAATTAGAAAATAAATCGAAAGTATCGCAACTTAGCTTTTTACTCTCCGTGGACGATCTCGGACTTGACCACTATTCTTCGGAATATTAGTTAATTCCTTATTTTATAAATTATATTTTTGGTACGAAAACGACAGACCAAATTTTGGCGCCGTTGCCGGGGAGTTAAAACACGGTTGCGTATTTTCAATTTGTTTTTAGTTTAATTCTTTGTTTTATTTAATTTTTTTTTCCTCTTTCCTGTTAGTCTGTTTCAGCTTTGCCAGGTTCTCGAACATCACAAGGATTGCGAAGTTGAATTTATTGGTGGCCAGGCGGATCAAAGTGATTTCGTTTACCCACTGTGAGTTCTCTTTTCGATTACTTTATTGTTGGATTGCTGAAACGGTAGTGGAATTAGGGTTTTTGGGATATTTATGCGTCGATATCGGTCGCTATCACCTGAGACAGCGTCTGATACTGATCCTGAATTTGACAAAACCCTTCGATCTTCTAGGAATTCTCTTAAAGCAAATCGTGAACGCCCAATTGCTCGTAATATAAACTTTAACGTAATGGGTGACCAAACAGGAGCAAACGGTGGGGAAGAGGGCTCCCCATTGGTGGAGTATTTTATTCCAAATGAGTATGAGTCCACTTCGTGCATAGTTATGCCCGCGGTAAGAGCCAACCAATACGAGATAAGGCCGGGCACTTTACAGATGTTGCCCTCATTTTATGGGAAACCAAACGAGGATCCTTATGATCACTTGGACCAATTCATGGAAATGAGCAAAATTATTTGCATTCGTGACTTTGATAAGGATGCATTGAAATTACTCTTTTTCCCATTCTCATTGAAGGATAAGGCCAAACAGTGGTTGAACTCCTTACCAGCAAACTCCATCACCTCTTGGACTCAGATGTGCGAAGAGTTCCTAAAGAAATATTTCTCCATCGGTAAGACAACCCTTCATAGACAAAAGATCACCGGATTTACCCAACACGATGGGGAACAGTTTCATGAATCTTGGGAGAGATTCAATGACCTTCTTAGGACATGTCCTCACCACGCTATACCCAAGTGGCAGCTTGTTCAGTCTTTTTACGAGGGTTTGGCGGAACCACACCGCCAACTGGTTGATTCTTCTAGTGGTGGGATCTTCCTGCATAAGAATTTGAACGATGCATGGAAGTTGTATGAAAACCTTAGTGAAAACTCTCAGCACCGTGCATCTTCCCTCAGACATTCGAGAGGGGCAGCGTCTAGTTCTTCCAAACAGAGAGGGGTCTATGAGGTTCAACCCTCTAATGACCTTACACATCAAGTAGCTGCCTTGACCCAAACACTAAAAGAATTAATCACTTCGGGTCAACATCCTCTCCCTGTGGGACATCATCCGCCCACTTTTCAGGAGGCGTGTGGGATTTGTGCTAGTCCCATGCATTACATCACTGATTGTCCCTCTGCCTCCCAATATCCAGAGTTTGTGCAAGAGCAAGTTAGTGCTGCACAAGGGTTCTCCAGGCCAGGCTATGACCCATTTTCTCCAACATACAATGCTGGCTGGAAAGATCACCCAAACTTTTCTTGGAGGACGCAAAATCAGGGTAGTCCCTCCTCTTTGCAACAGAGACCGCACAACCAAAGTAGTTTCAACCAACCAAGGCCCAATTACCCAAGCACTTTTAATCAAGCGGCTTCCCAAAGGATACCACAACCCTTCCAACAAGCACCTCCTCCTCCTCAGGCGCCCCAGCCTCAACGGTCTCCCAATTTTGATGAGACCATGTTACAAGGGATGCAAACCGTGCTCCAAAAACTGCAGGGATTAGAGAGTACCAGCCAACAATGTAATTCCAATACTCAATCCATAGCGCGGTTAGAATCCCAAATCGGCCAATTAGCCAATGCATTTAGCGAGAGAGAGGAGGGTAAGCTTCCCAGCCAACCTGTTTCTAATCCTAGGGGTCAATTCCAAGTGGACCACCAACAAGCTCCTAACCATTACGAGGAGCAAGCTAAAGCAGTCATAGCCCTTCGAAGTGGCCGGGTTATAGAAACTAGGCCCACAGAGGACACTCCAAAAGAGCAGGATGCTCATTCTTCTTCCTCTAGGCAAAAGGGCAAGGACAAGGTCCTTAAAGAGAAGGGGGCAACTCCTCTTGATACTCATACCACTTCACCTACCTCTCATTCTACCAATTCTGCTATGGTACCACCTGGGATGCCACGTGTTCCTTTTCCAGCGGCCCTTAACTCTCCTTCTCCATATTCCAAGAAGGCCGCTGCTATGGAAGATATGATTGAGACTTTCAAGCAAGTCAAGATTAATCTTCCTCTTATTGAGGCTATTCGACAAGTCCCCTCCTATGCTAAATTTCTTAAAGACCTTTGCACCCAAAAGCGTAAAAGCCGAACCAATGTTACACAAAAGGTCCTTCTAGCTGAGGGTGTCTCCTCGGTGTTCCACACCTCTACAGCCCCTAAGCTTCCCGACCCAGGGACCCCTACCATTTCTTGTATCATAGGTGACCATCTCATAGAAAGGGCGCTTCTGGATCTTGGTGCGAGTGTCAATCTTATGCCATACTCTGTGTATGAGCGATTCGAGTTAGGGGAGTTGAAACCCACATCCATAACCTTGCAGTTAGCCGATCGATCAGTGAGAATTCCGAGAGGTGTCATAGAGGATGTTTTGGTCAAAGTTGACCATTTTTTCTTTCCTGCAGACTTTATCGTCATTGATACAGAACCAGGCCAAATATCTAAGCAAACCACTCCTGTCATACTTGGCCGACCCTTCTTGGCTACAGCCAACGCTAGTATCAATGTTAGGGCCGGGGTGATGGATGTATCATTTGGCAATATGAATGTGAAGCTTAACATATACAATCCTTCTAGGGACCCACCATCAGATGCAGACTGCTTTGCAGTTGACGTACTTGATAACAATGTAGTTGAGGATCCTTGTTTGACAGCATGTTTAGCGCATTTTGATTTTCAGGATTTTGACATTGATAAGTCCATAGAGGAAATTAACTCTTTACTTGATTCCACACACCTCATGGATATCACCTCTTGGGAAACCAAAGTTGAGCTTGCACCTACTTTTATCAATGCACCGGTCACCTGTCCTGTAGGGTCCTTATTGGAGCTTGATTTGCCACCATCGGAAGATGTGGTTAATATTATCACAATCGATCAGGGTAAGGTAGACTATATTCAAAATTGGGAGGTTGGTGGTCCATGCATCGAGGTTCATTGTCCCAAGGGGCAATTAGAGAATGATAAGGTGGGTTGTTCAGTTTTCATTCCTAGGGTGACTTTTGTGATCTTGCCTTTCAAGCACACTTTTCCTTGGTATGATGATTTTATTTGTATGGTAACTAGAGGAACGATTTTGAATCGACTATGTGATCAATTACTTGCCATTCTTGTTGTAGAGTCGAATGATACCTTTTGGAATGATCCATCTCTTATAAATTATAAGAAGAGGCTTAAATTTGTCTGTTCATTTGTAGTGGATAGTTTTTGTCTTGGTGGGGGTGTTTTTGTGAGTCTTTATTATTGTTTCTTAGCTTAGTGTGTTTTCTGTTAGCCTGTATTATTATTACTATTATTATTATTATTATTATTTTTTCATTTTCATTTTATATTTTATCTCTGTGGAACTAACAAAGTGCAGGTTTACGCTCCAAGTTGGGGGATGACTCCCTCCTTTCCTTATACCTTGCCTTTTGTTGCTCCTAAGCGAGGTGATATCTCTCCTTTCTTTCTCCGGCTTTTCTTTTATTTTTTCTATGGTTGAGCTGTCACTGAGGACAGTGCCATTTTAAGTTGGGGGATGGATCACTTTGCTTTTTGTTAGATTTTTAAAATCCAAAAAAAAAAAAATTTGAAAACTTAAAAAAAAAATATACTTGTTGGATCTTTTTTACTTGAGACTTAGAGATTGCAATGTTTACTTGTTGGTTGCTAGTGTTGAGAATTGTTGAGCATTACTTGGATATTTATGTTGCATGGTAGTTATTTTTGCTAGCTTGGCGATAGGAATTTATCTTGGCATACGCTCTTAGCATCTTTGCACTGCACGTTTCTTGGACCTTGACTGCTTGTGAGTTGTAACTTGAGTGCTTTCAATGGCTAGATTAGTGGAGACTTATGCCCATGTGAGCTTTAGTGCCTTACCTTTCTTTGGAGCGGTGTCACATAAACTCTTTGTTTGTCGTAAAAACAAAAAAAAAAACAAAAACAAAAAAGCCTAATCATTGTCGATCTCATTATCTTTGTCGTCAAGTATTGAGACTTAATGCATGCCTATTATTTCATCTTTTGGGAATGGAAAGTTACATGGTTGTATTGCCCCTAGGAGATGATAGTAGGCCATTTTTGTTGCTTTGAGCCGGTTCGTTTCTTTTTCTTAAATACTTATCCTTGTAAGCCACATTGAGCCTCTTGCATGAGCCTTTTTCTTGTTAAGCTTCACCAACCATATTGTGTCTTGAGAATGGCAAGTTAATCATGTGAAGGTTAATTTTTGAAGAGAGTGTATTTGAGAGCGATGTGCTTGAATTGTGGTGTGTTCTTCCCCATGGCTAAAAAAAAGAAAAAAAGAAAAAAAAATAGAACTTGAATGAAAAAAAAGAAAAGAAAAGAAGGGGAAGACACCCATGCATTTGTTTGAAGAAAGAAACGTGTGAACTTCATTGTGGAATTGTGCGAAGGGTGAAAAATAAGAGAGACATGGCGGAGTTGAAAAGAGTTGGAACAGGGCACACATTATTACTTGCCCTATGTTGTTTTGGCCTATTCTTGGACACTTGCTTATGATTTATCCTAACCTTTGAAGCACTTTTCCTAACCCAATAATATAACCGAATAAAAGTCCTACTTGATCATAGGGCCAATGGGTTGTGGATCGATGGATAGATATAGTCTTTAATACTTGGCATTCCATTCATGAGATCTTGTGTCCACTTTAAAAAGCTTTCTTTTTGCGTCTAAGTGTGCGGGATATTTTGGTT
Source organism: Rhododendron griersonianum (assembly GCA_018127125.1). Taxonomy (NCBI): domain Eukaryota; kingdom Viridiplantae; phylum Streptophyta; class Magnoliopsida; order Ericales; family Ericaceae; genus Rhododendron; species Rhododendron griersonianum. The sequence continues at coordinate 6,406,711 of CM030792.1, forward strand.
CTTTGTTGCATAACTTCCATCCGCACACGTTGAGAGTTTATTACATGCACCCTGTTTCGAGTGTTTTCTTTTGTTGAGTGCATGACACAGTGAGAATTGAAGTCGAGACTCGGTCCGGAGAGGGTACTTGGTTGTGGTTCACTTGTGGTTAAGGTCCTTGCTCACACACGCTAAGCTTGGGTGCCATGATTTATTTCTATGTTTTGATAGCGTCTAGAACTATTGTTGCATATGCTCTATTCTTGGCATTGGTGTATCGATGAGTTGCATTGCAGGTTTTTGGGTTCCAAGTATAGGAATCCACGGTGTTTTGTGGGTGATCACTGCTGAAAACCCTCACGAGACTTCACTCGTCCTACCGGGGCCACCCGGGGGTTTAAAAGATTTATCCCTTAGTTAGTTGCTTTATTTTAGTTGTTTTTATTTTCTTTGCTAGGGACTAGCAAAATGTAAGTTGGGGGATGTGATAGGTGCGTAAATATGCCTATTTACGCCCCCTAACTTAGGTTTGTTATGTCCGTTTAGTGCGTTACTTGGAGTTTGATACTTGTTAATTATATTTCAGGACTCTTTGAGCTGATGAATAATATTTGGAGCTAAAGCGCAAAGTCGGATTTTATTTTGTGTCAAAGCAAAGTTGGTGCCAATGAAAGAGAGTAATAGAAAAGAGAAGCACTAGATTAAATTCCTAGCTGCAATGGTAATTGGGCCCAACAATTACAAGAAGAAATTTCGGCAGTTAACAAGAGAAAAAGGTGTGCCCACTAAGGTTTTGTTTTCGGAAAACAATAAACAAGGATATTAGGAACCGACTTCGGGCTACTATATAAAGGAGAAAAAGGGTTTTGATAGGGATCTGTTTTCCCACGGCAAAATCGAGAACGGGCTGCCTCAGGAATCTTTTTTCTCACGCATAAACCGTGAACGGGCTGCCATCAGATCGGACTCCACGAATGAAGCAGAGCACTACGGCTGCAGCAGAAGTTTAATGGAGTTTCATTCTTGCGCGATCATCTTCTCCTCCATGCGCGGCTAAATCCTTCGGCTAGGGTAACGAGGAAGCTTTCTCCGAGTAATGTAATCGTTTAATTTTTAGGGTTTTATTCAACAATGAATTGTATGACTTGGGATGATTCATAGTTTTTATGAAAGAACATATTTTTCCCATTCATCTATTGTGTTTGTATTCCGGATATCAAGCACTGTCATACAATAGTTTTCACTTTTCCAGGATAGTCTCTGAGATGGGTTATACTGCGTTAGACGGATCGTGCCGTTGGTTAAATCCAGTGAGACGATCCGCGCTATGTTGAGATAGCCTTTACTGTGTACGAGTCCTGTGAATCCTCTTGACGATTTTCGATAGGGATTGCAAGTCCTAGCGACAATCTTATTTGTCTTATGTTGAATAATTACCCTTGGTTTATAACGATTATATTGCAAGGGGAAGGTGGAATCGAAACCCTAGTCCCTTCTCTTCTCTCTCCTGTCTTTAGAACTTTAATTGCTTTCTAGTTTAATTTTAGTTTAATTAAAATCAAATCACAAATCCAACTTCCTGTTCTTTACAGAATTAAATTAGAAAATAAATCGAAAGTATCGCAACTTAGCTTTTTACTCTCCGTGGACGATCTCGGACTTGACCACTATTCTTCGGAATATTAGTTAATTCCTTATTTTATAAATTATATTTTTGGTACGAAAACGACAGACCATAAGGCTATTGGATGTGTGTGCTACCGCTAATGATGTAGCCTCACAAACAAAGCAAGATTTACAAGGCCTTCTTTCAATCCTACGCAGAAGAAGGGAGGCGGATGACTTTTCCGGGTACTTAAATTCAAGAAAGAAGGCAAAGAAGGTGATCCAAAAGTCTCTAAAAGATTTGAAGAGTATCAAAACCAAACACGCCATCGGAGGTCATGGCAAAAGCCAGGAACTTTTGGATTCACTAAATGAGGTTGAAACAGCCACTATTGGGTTGTTGGAGTCATTCTTGTCCTATATTTCAGGAACAAAGGCAGATTCAAGATTGAGTGCATTTTCTTTGGTTTCCAAACTCGTGCACCGAAAGAGCGTTGCATCTGAAGATGAAGAAACAAAGAGTGGCGTGTTTGAAAATTTTGATGCTGCATTACACTCGCTCAACAATCATAAGATGAGCAAATCTGAGAATGCTGTAGACTTCAAGAATATGCAACACCAGTTGGGGAACATGGAGTCAAGCATTCAAGATATCGAAGAAGGACTTGAGTTTTTATTCAGACGGTTAATCAAAACGAGAGTTATCCTCCTCAACATTCTCAACCATTAGCTAGCAAAAAAGATAAAAACCATGGTTCAATGTTTTGGCATCCAAAACGTTGCCAGAGAGTTTCGATTAGCTGTTCATACTTGTATATGAGGCTTACACTTTTTAATTTGTCCTTCGGTCATAAACCAATATACTTGAGACAATTCTGTGTACAACTTTAGTTCGCTCCTTTTACTTCTTTCATTCAATGACACTTGGAAATGAATGAAACAAAGTTACCAACGGCCGCTGGATTGTGGGATTCTCCGGCCGCTGGATTGTGGGATTTTTTTTTTTATGTTTTAAATCCAACGGCCAGAAAACCCCTTGGCACAGAGGCACGGGTTTTCAACACAGAGGATCTTGCCTCCCTCGTGTGGCATATAACTTACTCAAATGTCTCATAAATCATCTTTATGGCTCAACAAAAGAACATAATGCACTTGCAATAACTGGTGGAGCTAGCAAAAAAATTGTTACTGTCACCACATGGAATGAAATAAGGATTTAGAAATGAAAAACCAATGCCAATGAAAAGGCAGAATGGATTAGATTGGGAAGTAATATCACTTGTGGACTTCCTAATATAAGACCCAATAATAGTTTAAAAAAATTAGAGAAAAATCCCAATTCCAAGAAAATCGTATCGAGTATCATTTGTGACTTAATCGGCTTTGTTTACGCTAGATATGCATACGACCTTGGATTTTATCCTTGAAAGTGGCTAACTTGTTTTGACCAGAGAATTTCAACTACAATATTTTTTACTTTAAACAAGGTAATCGTTAAAATATGGACGATTATGCCCTCGTTATTTACTAATCTCTTTCTTAAATATTTTCATTTTACCATATTCAACTTTAACCTGGTAAGTAACTAACTAGCTTGAATGACTGGGCATGTTACTATTTTTCATTCATTTCCAAGTGCTATGGAATATGTAGAAATGTAGAAGGAGAGAACTAAAGTTGTGCACAGAACTGTCTCAAGTATATCGGTTTATAACACAAGGACAAAATAAAAAGTGTATGTTTCATGTACAAAGTATTAACAGCTAATCAAAAATCGTTGGCAACATTTTCAGATGCCAAAATATGTAACTATAGTTTTTATCTTTTTTGCTAACTAATGGTTGAGAATGTTGAGGAGGATAACTTTTGTTTTGATTAACCGTCTAAACAAACACTCAAGTCCTTCTTCAATATCTTGGATGCATGACTCCATCTTCTCCATCTGGTCTTTCGCCATAATTGGATCATGCGGCCAAGTGTAATTATTTGTGGCCAAGAGGCATGTATAACACAAGAGAACCGTGAATAGAAATCACAATTTCAATACGTTGCGGTCAGGTGTAATTCGTGGCGGCCAAGAGTAAATATATGCGGCCAGGTGTAATTTGTGGCGGCCAAGAGTAATTATATGCGGCCAGCTATAATTCGTGGCTGCCAAGAGTAATTATATGCTACTAGGTGTAAATCGTGGCGGCCAAGAGTAATTATATGCGGCCAGGTGTAATTCATTGCGGCCAAGAGTATGTATGCGCCCAAGTGTACTTCGTTGTGGCCAAGAGTAATTATATGCAGCCAGGTATAATTCGTGGCAGCCAAGAGTAAATTTATGCGGCCAAGTGTAATTCGTTGCGGCCAAGAGGCATGTAAGACACAAGAGAATCGTGAATACTAATCACGCAGTCCAAAATGTGTTATCTGTCTTATTGGGACAGACTAATTTGTATTAATCGGACTGTGACGTATTTATTATTGCTGTCATTTGCATATGTTGGTAGATAAGGAAATCGTTGATGCGGGGTTGAAACACCAATCCAAAAAGAAACTTCACCGTAGTGTCTGATAAAGCAAAGTTTAGACTGCAGAATATGGAAGCAATGATTATATCAAACTATTGTTTGGATAGACATAAGCTTGAATTCTGTCTCCTCTAAGCTCAACAGTCTCATTGCAAAAAATGTCCTCAAGTGGCTCTTAGGGCTCCCTTTGCTTGCTCTTTGTTTTACTAAATATAGGAGGTAATTAGCTGGGAACACTGCCGGGGGGCAGTAAACAGAATCAAAAATCCACGTTTAGCACCCGGTTGTGGTTATTTGTTGTTCCCACCAAGATAATATGCGAGACATTTGAGTACGATATTAAACACGAGGAGCCTGATTACAAGGTTATGCAAGGGTGTCAAGATTCCAATTGTCTCAAGTCAGCGATTTAATGAATAACTATGAGGTGCGTGCAAGCTTAGAATCTGATGTGGTTTAGAAATAAGCAAAAATGTGCTGGCAGGCTTTCTGTTTGGGAACACTCAGATTTGGTTTGTATAATACTTACTAGCTATCCTTGTTATTCACATGTTGCCTCGATAACATGAAGAAAACATAAAAGATTCTCAGATCATGTGCACGGTTGAAGATTGAGAAGGACAGCTGGAGTAGACGTTGTGCTGACATTTTCATGCCAGAGGAGACAGCTGGGAATCAACTCCACTCGTGCATCATATTTTCTACGAACCACTTATTACTATACTACTATGTTGCATAGTCATTTTGGGGTCAATTTGTTGGGAGACATTGAGAAATCATTTCCGTGAAAGCGTGGAGATCGAAATCGAAACCATGTTATAGCCAGCTGGTTGTTGGAGAGGATGAGATTCCTTGTCTCATTTCAGCCTGGTATATATGTGGAGCCTGATGAAGAGGAAAGGAAACACACCACAAGTAACTTGACATTAAAAATTTCCCATCCAGTTCTAAGTGTCCTTATTCCCAATTGCAAAGAAAAATGGCTTCATCTCCTTTGAGATCAAAATCCTTCTACCATGCTCGTTCCGTCAGCTTGCCTTCTACACTTCACCCTGTCATTCCTCACTTCGATGAGCATTTGAGGCTAAGTGGCCTTGAAAACATGTATGATTGTTTGGACGATTTGCTTCTATTGCCACACACTCAACAATCTTTTGCTCAACAACGCCATGAGAAATGGGTAGAAGTTGTGATCGAAAAGTATCTAAGGCTATTGGACGTGTGTGCTACTGCTAAAGATGTTTCCTCACAAACAAAGCAAGATTTACAAGGCCTTCTTTCAATCCTACGAAGAAGAAGGGAGGGGGATGACTTTTCCGGATACTTAAATTCGAGAAAGAAAGCAAAGAAGGTGATCCAAAAGTCCCTAAAGGATTTGAAGAGTATCAAAACCAAGCACACTGTCGTAGCTCTTGGAAAAAGCCGGGAACTTTTGGATTCACTAAATGAGGTTGAAGCAGCTACTATTGGGGTGTTCGAGTCATTGTTGTCCTATATTTCTGGGACAAAGGCAGAGTCAAGATTGAGTGTGTTTTCTTTTGCTTCCAAACTCGTGCACAGAAAGAGCGTTGCATCCAAAGATGAAGAGACAAAGAGTAACATGTTTGAGAAATTTGATGCTGCATTGCACTTGCTCACCAATCATAAGACAAGCAAATCTGATAATGCAGTACATGTCGAGAATGTGCAAACCCAGTTGGGGATGATGGAGTCGAGCATTCAAGATATCGAAGAAGGACTTGAGTGTTTGTTCAGACAGTTAATCAAAACGAGAGTTATCCTTCTCAACACTCTCAACCACTAGCTAGCAAAAAAAGACTGTAGTTCAATACTTTTGGCAGCCAAAATGTTGCTAAAGATTTTGGTTAGCTGTTCATACTTGTACATGAGCCATGAGGCATACACAGTTTTAAATCAGTTGTTTAATTATAAATTCGTATACCTGTGACAAATCTGTGAAGAACCTTACTTATCTCCTTTCACATCTTTTGGTCTGTGAAAAATTTTCAGACATGCCCAGTCATTCCATATGGTGAAAAATAAAACATACAAAGAAGGAACTGGAAAAGTTATTAACAAAAAAAGATGGTCCATTTTCAACTCCCTCATTATGTATTGCTGCACAAGTTGGAACACATGTGTGTCTATAGTATCTCTCTTGCCTTCTTCAATATCTTTATATAGACAGGGTTACTGTCACGGTCTTACGGTTCTTCATTATCTGCATATGTCCTTGTTTTCCTAGGTGCTCCTTGTGTATGGGCGTTTAGTTTAATGATTCTATTCAGCGGATGTGGTTATTGGCAAAACTTGTTGAATCTATTCGGCTCATAATAAACTAAAAGTTGCTCCTGCTACTCAGCCTAGAGCCTTGAGCATTGTACAAGGACGTGGTGTAGGAATTAGTCATTACCTTCTGGGCGCTAGGTTATGTGATAAAACTAGTTGGTGGTCATTTGAAAAAAAACCACAGCCTTTTTAGAATTGCCTACCACTGAGATTTCTAATTTCTATTGATGCATTTTGATACCAGATTAATGCATCTTACCACAGATGGTGGTAGCCTAGATGGCATAGGCCTAAGTCTCCCCACACTCGAGCCTCAGGTTCGAGCCACGCCAATTGCGAATTGTGGGGGCTTATGCCATCTAGACACCTAGGTGGTGCTGTGGTGCCGGCCTGTCCTCCCAAACAGTAGCTATGGCTCGAACCGAACATTCCATGGTGGGTAGGAAGCCCTTATGGTCACGCCCAAGGCAGGTTACTACGCTGGTCGCCCACCCCCCCCTTTTTGCAGATCAAAAGAAAATAAGATTAATGCATCTTACTCCGTACTTCATAGTTCCGAAATTTGCATGTTTTCTAAAGCAGACAAGCTCAAATTTGAGTCAAGGAATCATACACACAGAAGCAGTGACAATCTATTTCCGTCACCATAAGACTCACACCTGATCAATTAGTAAATGAACTATGGACCTCTCTTCTTTTTTTCTCTAGATGATTTGTTATTTTAATCATACGAAAGCTGTCAAGAATCTAAATGTCTCACCTCAGTGATTTAATAAACAATTATGAGACGCGTGGAAGTTTACAAGTAATCAATTGGAAGCTATTTTTTCCCTCAAGACTAGATCTGTCCTTATTACACCAAGGATGCCTAGGCCTCAATGGCATGAGTAAAACATAAAAGATGCTCAGATCTTGAGCACGGATGTTTATTATAGAACTAATATCAGGAGTAAATGGTGCTGACAATTTCATGGCAGAGGAGACAACCATGCATCAGTTCCACTCGTGCATCACATTTTCTATGAACCTCATTGTACTATATGGCATAATCATTTTGGGGTCAATTCGGTAGGACACATTGAGAAAACATCTTCGTAAAAGCATGTAGATCCAAATCGAAACCATGTTGTAGCAAGCTGGTTGTCGGAGAGGATGAGATTCCTTGTCTCCTTTCAGCTTGGTATATATGTGGAGCCTGATGAACAGGAAAGGAAACACAACCCACCACAACTAACTTGACATTGCCAATTTCAAATCCAGTTCTAAGTTACCATATCCCAAGAAGAAAAATGGCTTCATCTCCTTTGAGATCAAAATCCAACTACCACACTCATTCTGTCAGCTTGCCTTCTAGACTTCACCCGGTCATTACACCGGTCGATGAGCATTTGAGGCTAAGTGGCCTTGAAAAAATGTATGATCGTTTGGGCGATTTGCTTCAATTGCCACAAACTCGGCAAGCCTTTGCTCAACAACGCCTTGAGAAATGGGTTGAAGTAGTTCTGGAAAACTATCTAAGGCTAATGGATGTGTGTGCTACAGTCAAAGATCTATCCGCACAAACAAAACAAGATTTGCAAGGCCTTCTTTCAATCCTACGCAGAAGAAGGGAGGCGGATGACTTTTCAGAGTACTTGAATTCGAGAAAGCAGGCAAAGAAGGTGATCCAAAAGTCCCTAAAGGATTTGAAGAGTATCAAAACCAAGCATGCTGCCGTAGCTCTTGGAAAAAGACGGGAACTTTTGGATTTGCTAAATGTGGTTGAAGCAACCACTATTTGGGTGGTCGAGTCATTGTTGTCCTTTATTTCAGGGACAAAGGCAGAGTCAAGATTGAGTGCATTTTCTTTGGCTTCCAAACTGTTGCAACGAAAGAGCATTGCATCCGAAGATGAAGAAACAAAGAGTAACATGTTTGAGAAATTTGATGCTGCATTGCACTCGTTCAACAATCAGAAGACGAGCAAATCTGATAATGCAGTACATGTTGAGAATGTGCAAACCCAGTTGGGGAAGATGGAGTCGAGCATTGAAGATATCGAAGAAGGACTCGAGTGTTTGTTCAGACGGTTAATCAAAACGAGAGTTATCCTCCTCAACATTCTCAACCACTTGCGAGCAAAAAAAAAACTGTAGTTTAATACATTTGGCAGCCAAAATGTTGCTAAACATTTTGATTAGCTGTTCATACTTGTATATGAACCTTGAGGCATACACTGTTTATAATCTGTCCTTTAATTATAAATGAATATACTTGTGATAAATCTGTTAACAACTTCACTTACCTCCTTTCACATCTTTTGGCCTATGACAAAATTTCCAAAAATCCCCAATCATTCAAGTTTGTAACCAAGTCAAAAGTTGCATATGGTGAAAGAAGAAGGAACAGGAAAATATATTTAAAGAAAGGAAGGTCCATTTTCGACTCCCTTATTATGTATAGTTGCACAAAATTGGAAAACGTGTACGTCTGGAGTTTAATCAAGGAACTTCTTGTAGTTCATGCATGTTAATCATATAAAAGATGGAAAGATTCCAATTGTCTCAAGAAAAATTATTTAGAATTGATCAGAAGTTAACTACTTCGCATAAATTCGATAGACAGGGTTACTATTTCTGGTGCTAGGTTATGTGATAAAACTAGTTGGTGGTCATTTGTAAAAAGGCCACAAGCCTTTGTAGAATTGCCTGCCGCTGAAGTTTTTAATTTCTTTGGATGCATTGTCCTGCCAGATTGATGCGTCTTATATACTGCATAAATCAAGAAAAATTAAGGTGAAATTAGCATATTATCTAAAGCAGAAAAGCTGAAATTTGTTTCAAGGACTTATACACACGGAAGCATTGACTCATTACAAGACTCATCCTGGTTTATACCAGAAGATGCGAAGGAACAGCTAGCTTAAACTAACCTGATCATTTAGTAAATGAACTATAGACCTCATTTTTTTCCCTCTAGATGGATTTTTATTTAATCACACAAAATCTGTCAAGATTCCAAATGTCTCAACCCAATGATTTAACAAACAATAATGAGACGCGTGGAAGTTTAGAATCTGATCTGGTTTAGAGATGAGGGAAAAAGTGTTGGCTTCCTTTCTGTTTGGGAGCACTCAGATCTGGTTAGCAATATTATACTAACCATCCTCTTGGTGGAAATCTCAGCTTCTAGATCTGTCCTTATTACACCAAGGATGCCTTGACCTCGATAACATGAATAGAACATAAAAGAAGCACAGATCATGTGCACGGATGCATATTATAGAAAGGAAAACAGGAGTAAATGGTGCAGACATTTTCACGCCAGAGACAACCGTGCATCGACTCCACTCGTGCATCATATTTTCTATTAACCACGTTGTACTATTATTGCATAACCATTCCAGGGTCAATTTGGTGGGAGACATTGAGAAAACATCTCCGTGAAAGCGTGTAGATCTAAATTGAAACCACGTTGTAGCCAGCTGATTGTTGTAAAGGATGAGATTCCTGGTCTCCTTTCAGCCTGGTATATAAGTGGAGCCTAATGAAGAGGAAAAGAAACACAACCCACCACGCAAGTAATTTGATTGCCAATTTCACATCCAGATCTAAGTCTCCTTAACTGAAGAAAAAATGGCTACATCTCCTTTAAGAACAAAATCCTTCTACCACGCTTGTTCTGTCAGCTTGCCTTCTAGACTTCACCTGGTCATTCCTCCTGTCGATGAGCATTTGAGGCTAAGTGGCCTTGAAAACATGTATGATCATTTGGATGATTTGCTTCTATTGCCACACACTCAGCAATCTTTTGCTCAACAGCGCCATGAGAAATGGGTTGAAGTGATCAAAATTTGGACTGTCGTTTTTGTACCAAAAATATAATTTATAAAACTAAGGAATTAACTAGTATTCCGAAGAACAGCAGTTAAGTCCAGAATCGTCCGCAGGGAGTAAAAAGCTGAGTTGCAGTAGTTTCAATTAATTTCTAATTTAATTCTTTAAAGAACAGGAAGTTGGATTTGTGATTTGATTTGAGTAGACTATAATTAAACTAACAAGCAATTAACGTTTCGAAGACAGAAGAGAGAAAGGACTAGGGTTTCGATTCCACCTTCCCCTTACAATATAATCGTAATAAAGTCTAGGGTAATTATTCAACATAATAAATAAGATTGTCGCTAGGGCTTGCAATCCCTATCGAAAATCGTCAAGAGGATTCACAAGACTCGTACACCGTAAAGGCTATCTCAACATAGCGCGGATCGTCTCATTGGATTTAACCAACGGCACGACCCGTCTAACGCAGTATAACCCATCTCAGAGACTATCCTGGATAATTGAAAACTATTGTATGACAGTGTTGGCCGTAGCCAAGAAGGGTCGGCCAAGTATGACAGGAGTGGTTTGCTTAGATATTTGGCCTGATTCTGTATCAATGATGATAAAGTCTACAGGAAAGAAAAATTGGTCAACTTTGACCAAAACATCCTCTATGACACCTCTTGGAATTCTCACTGATCGATCGGCTAACTGTAAGGTTATGGATGTGGGTTTCAACTCCCCTAACCCGAATCGCTCATACACAGAGTATGGCATAAGATTGACACTCGCACCAACATCCAGAAGCGCCCGTTCTATGAGATGGTCACCTATGATACAAGAAATTGTAGGGGTCCCTGGGTCGGGAAGCTTAGGGGCTGTAGAGTTGTGGAACACCGAGGAGACACCCTCAATTATAAGGACCTTTTGTGTAACATTGGTTCGGCTTTTACGCTTTTGGGTGCAAAGGTCTTTAAGAAATTTAGCATAGGAGGGGACTTGTCGAATAGCCTCAATAAGAGGAAGATTAATCTTGACTTGCTTGAAAGTCTCAATCATATCTTCCATAGCAGCGGCCTTCTTGGAATATGGAGAAGGAGAGTTAAGGGCCGCTGGAAAAGGAACACGTGGCATCCCAGGTGGTACCATAGCAGAATTGGTAGAATGAGAGGTAGGTGAAGTGGTATGAGTATCAAGAGGAGTTGCCCTCTTCTCTTTAAGGACCTTGTCCTTGCCCTTTTGCCTAGAGGAAGAAGAATGAGCATCCTGCTCTTTTGGAGTGTCCTCTGTGGGCCTAGTTTCTATAACCCGGCCACTTCGAAGGGCTATGACTGCTTTAGCTTGCTCCTGGTGATGGTTAGGAGCGTGTTGGTGGTCCACTTGGAATTGACCCCTAGGATTAGAAACAGGTTGGCTGGGAAGCTTACCCTCCTCTCTCTTGCTAAACGCATTAGCTAATTGGCCGATTTGGGATTCTAACCCGCGCTATGGATTGAGTATTGGAATTACATTGTTGGCTGGTACTCTCTAATCCCTGCTGTTTTTGGATCACGGTTTGCATCCCTTGTAACATGGTCTCATCATAATTGGAAGACCGTTGAGGGTGGGATGCCTGAGGAGGAGGAGGCGCTTGTTGGAAGGGCAGTGGTGCCCTTTGGAAAGCCGTTTGATTAAAAGTGTTTGGGTAATTGGGCCTTGGTTGGTTGAAACCACTTTGGTTGTGCGGTCTCTGTTGCAAAGAGGAGGGACAGCTTTGATTTTGCGTCCTCCAAGAAAAGTTTGGGTGATCTTTCCAGCCAACATTGTATGTTGGAGAAAATGGGTCGTAGCCTGGCCTGGAGAACCCTTGTGCAACACTAACTTGCTCTTGCACAAACTCTGGATATTGGGAGGCAGAGGGACAATCAGTGATGTAATGCATGGGACTAGCACAAATCCCACATGCCTCCTGAAAAGTGGGCGGATGATGTCCCACGGGGAGAGGATGTTGACCCGAAGTGATTGATTCTTTCAATGTTTGGGTCAAGGCAGTTACTTGATGTGTAAGGTCATTAGAGGGTTGAACCTCATAGACCCCTCTCTGTTTGGATGAACTAGATGCTGCCCCTCTCGAATGTCTGAGGGAAGATGCACGGTGTTGAGAGTTTTCACTAAGGTTTTTGAATAATTTCCATGCATCGTTCACATTCTTATGCAGGAAGATCCCACCACTAGAAGAATCAACCAGTTGGCGGTGTGGTTCCGCCAAACCCTGGTAAAAAGACTGAACAAGCTGCCACTTAGGGATAGCGTGGTGAGGACACATCCTAAGAAGGTCATTGAATCTCTCCCAGGATTCATGAAACTGCTCTCCATCATGTTGGGTAAATCCTGTGATCTCTTGTCTATGAAGGGTTGTCTTGCCAATGGAGAAATATTTCTTTAGGAACTCTTCGCACATTTGAGCCCAAGAGGTGATGGAGTTTGCTGGTAAGGAGTTCAACCACTGTTTGGCCTTATCCTTCAATGAGAATGGGAAAAGGAGTAATTTCAATGCATCCTTATCAAAGTCACGAATGCAAATAATTTTGCTCATTTCCATGAATTGGTTCAAGTGATCATAAGGATCCTCATTAGGTTTCCCATAAAATGAGGGCAACATCTGTAAAGTGCCCGGCCTTATCTCGTATTGGTTGGCTCTTACCGCGGGCATAACTATGCACGAAGTGGACTCATACTCATTTGGAATAAAATACTCCACCAATGGGGAGCCCTCTTCCCCATCGATTGCTCCTGTTTGGTCACCCATCACGTCAAAGTTTATATTATGAGCAATTGGGCACTCACGGGTTGCTTTAAGAGACTTCTTAAAAGATCGAAGGGTTTTGTCAAATTTAGGATCTGTATTAGATGCTCTCTTAGGTGATAGTGACCGATATCGACGCATAAATATTCAAAAACCCTAATTCCACTACCGTTTCAGTGATCCAACAATAAAGTAATCGAAAAGAGAACTCACAGTGGGTAAACGAAATCGCTTTGATCCGCCTGGCCACCAATAAATTCAACTTTGCAATCCTTGTGATGTTCGAAAACCTGGCAAAGCTGAAACAGACTAACAGGAAAGAAAAAAATTAAATAAAACAAAGAATTAAACTAAAAACAAATTGAAAATACGCAACCGTGTTTTAACTCCCCGGCAACGGCGCCAAAATTTGGTCTGTCGTTTTTGTACCAAAAATATAATTTATAAAACCAAGGAATTAACTAGTATTCCGAAGAACAGCAGTTAAGTCCAGAATCGTCCGCAGGGAGTAAAAAGCTGAGTTGCAGTAGTTTCAATTAATTTCTAATTTAATTCTTTAAAGAACAGGAAGTGGGATTTGTGATTTGATTTGAGTAGACTATAATTAAACTAACAAACAATTAACGTTTCGAAGACAGAAGAGAGAAAGGACTAGGGTTTCGATTCCACCTTCCCCTTACAATATAATCGTAATAAAGTCTAGGGTAATTATTCAACATAATAAATAAGATTGTCGCTAGGGCTTGCAATCCCTATCGAAAATCGTCAAGAGGATTCACAAGACTCGTACACCGTAAAGGCTATCTCAACATAGCGCGGATCGTCTCATTGGATTTAACCAACGGCACGACCCGTCTAACGCAGTATAACCCATCTCAGAGACTATCCTGGATAATTGAAAACTATTGTATGACAGTACTTGATATCCGGAATACAAACACAATAGATAAATAGGAAAAATCTGTTCTTTCATAAAAACTATGAATCATCCCAAGTCATACAATTCATTGTTGAATAAAACCCTAAAAATCAAACGATTATATTACTCGGAGAAAGTTTCCTCGTCGCCCTAGCCGAAGGATTTAGCCGCGCATGGAGGAGAAGATGATCGCGCAAGGATGAAACTCCATTGAACTTCTGCCGCCTCTGTCGTGCTCTCTCTGTTATGTGTCGAAAGATCCCCCCAAAAACCAAACCTTGCTTCTTTTTATTCTTGCTGTTGTAAATCTCTTGCCCCATAAAAGGAATTCAGTGGGCCCTCATCATATGCACGTGCAAAGCCCAAAAGTTTATTGGCTGAACCATCCATTATAAGCTTGGTCCAACCTCTTAATTAATTTGATCGGCAATTATAACATTCTCCAAACATGACTTCGAGCTCGCTTTGCGTCGTTAATTATTTTTATATCGATTTAGCTTCAAATGTTATCCAACGGCTCCGTAGGTCCTGAAATAAAGAAAACGAGTATCAAACCCCAAATAACACATTAATTGGACATAACAAGCATAAGTTAGGAGGCATAAATAGGCGTAGTTACGCACCTATCAATGCTGGAAAAGTATCTAAGGCTATTGGATGCGTGTGCTACCACTAAAGATGTATCGTCACAAACAAAGCAAGATTTACAAGGCCTTCTTTCAATCCTACGCAGAAGAAGGGAGGCAGATGACTTTTCCGGGTACTTAAATTCGAGAAAGAAGGCAAAGAAGGTGATCCAAAAGTCTCTAAAAGATTTGAAGAGTATCAAAACCAAACACGCCATCAGAGGTCGTGGCAAAAGCCAGGAACTTTTGGATTCACTAAATGAGGTTGAAGCAGCCACTATTGGGGTGTTGGAGTCATTCTTGTCCTATATTTCAGGAACAAAGGCAGATTCAAGATTGAGTGCATTTTCTTTGGCTTCCAAACTCGTCCACCGAAAGAGCGTTGCATCTGAAGATGAAGAAACAAAGAGTGGCGTGTTTGAAAATTTTGATGCTGCATTACACTCGCTCAACAATCATAAGATGAGCAAATCTGAAAATGGTGTACACTTCGAGAATCTGCAACACTAGTTGGGGAAGATTGTCACGACCCGCCTTCGCACAACCTGAGCATGTGAATTCTAAGGAAAAACCTCCATATAATGATAAAAGAATATCCTTATGAAAAGGTCCAAATCAAATGCCATAATACCAAATCAGATTGCGCCTAAAGGTGACATGATTTTTATAAAAATTTGGAAGGGAATTTTTGTTTCAAGGGCTTTTTCAAAATGGTCAACACCAATGAAAAAGAAAATAAACCTGGAAGTTTTACCATAAAGACCAATGAGGCTTCCCACCTCTCCAACAATAGAAAAATTACCTATAAGCGTATACACGTTTCAAGTTTTTGAGAGAGTCAAAATATGTGATTAAATTTATTACAAACCCAAAAGGATACCAAGTCACTAGACTTCCAAAATCTTACTATCAAAATAATGGAATACAAGCATATCAACTAAGCTTTAAAAAAAATATAACAAAACCAACACTATCATGCCTTCGGATCCACCGCCTTACCTGAAAAAAAGTTGGATTATACAACATGAGTCAACACTCAATAGGAAACGTGCTAAAGGCGAAGATAAGAGAACGCAAGCAAAATGCACAATACACAAAATAATTTGTTCTTGTCTACTTTTCGAATACATCAATTTGCGAGTATCTGCAATATTGTAAGAAAACTTGCATTTTATTAAGCCTCGAAAGATAACCATTGGATATATCGTAACCCAGAACAAATGAATACATAATAACTTTTACTTCTCAAGTATCCAACCGAAATAGTGATAAAAATAATCCGATCAGATAATAATCCAAATCTCCAAACCACGTAAGATCATCTCATCTCATATATCCAAAATCCTTCAAACATAAAACACGTTAAATTATTAAGTCAAGTAGGAGAAAATAAGAACACATAAGACCGATGGTCCAAGTTAACAAGTTGTGTACCAATCCTAGGCGACTGATCAAGTCCCTAATCATCCAAATTTATGGGCTACTAACCCAAAGGCCTATGGAACACCTTATCCCGCGCGGGTTTACGGACTCTACATCGACGGATAAACTCGTTATCCATATGTTTCCGGCTACACAACAATAATAAAATGACCACGTCAACCACCAATACATTGCTCACTCGCCCAAATATCAAGTGTCAATTCCAAATCATCCTTTATTTAAATATAGAAAAATCAAGAAAACACAAACATAAAGTTCAAGTTTCTTAAGCCTGTACGTACTTATCATTTTTCCTTATTCAAGATAACTCTTCCATTACTTACTGTATACTACAATTGATACGAGAAAAACAAAATGTGCTCTTTAACAAATAACAAGATACCAATAATTCATCTATGTAACCAAGATTACATATTAGGCTAAATAATCATCATACTCTATCATGAAAACTATAGACCCATGAACAATACGAAACGTACATATATCACATCTACTTAGAACACATTAGGGTTTTCTTGAAATTGGAGAAAAAATACTATAAACCACGAAATTTTAGGTGTATCTCACTATACTTTCCCATATTTAAGCATTTAGCAAGAATCCTACCTCAAAAGAGCCGAATCCCGAAATGCTAGGAACACCAAAGTTGGCCGAATGCGACATTGTTGGGATAGATGTGTAGCCCTTTGTCCGTAGATCACGTTTTCTTCTTGCCTTTTCGTGAGATTCTCGAATCTTGACATCCAATTTTGGGGTTGAAGTCTAGGGTTTGAGAGAGAGAAAGAGAAAACAGAGAAAGAACGCAGGAAAAGGAAAAAAAAAGGAGAAATGAGGATTCGGCCGGGTCTCTCTGATCCCATTTCTATTTTAAGTGTAGTTATTACACTACACCCCCCTCGATACCTTAAGCATTTCCTCAAGTCCTAGAATTTAATATGTAGCTACACTAAAACCTCATGAGCTATAAAAATAAATGGTAACTATTCATAAAAGTTACCCACCGTGGGTCCCCCAACACTCTCGTCCTATGGCTCACGAACTCGGGCCCACACGACCAAACATACATCTACATATATAAAATAAAATTCATTGCGCACAAAATTATCTAATTATAATTCCACGTACCAACATCAATAAAAATAAATTCAAAATTAGACACGGGTCTCTACAAAGATGGAGTCAAGCATTCAAGATATCGAAGAAGGACTTGAGTTTTTATTCAGACGGTTAATCAAAATGAGAGTTATCCTCCTCAACATTCTCAACCATTAGCTAGCAAAAAAGATAAAAACCATGGTTCAATGTTTTGTCTTCCAAAACGTTGCCAGAGAGTTTTGATTAGCTGTTCATACTTGTACATGAGGCTTACACTTTTTATTTTGTCCTTCGATCATAAACCAATATACTTGAGACAATTCTGTGTACAACTTCAGTTCTCTCCTTTTACATCTTTCATTCGATGACACTTGGAAATGAATAAAACATAGTTACACAGATTAAAGTTGCATATGGTAAAGGGAAAAGTAACATTGTATGTTTCAACTCCCACGTGACAGTTTCACAAAATTGGAACACATACATGTATGTCATAGTTTAATCAAGGCACTTCTAGGAATTCATGCCTATTAAATCAAAGAAAACCTGGCACTCAAGTAAAACTATTTAAAAGCTCCCAGAAACTATTTAAGTTCAGGAAAATAAATCTCAAACGCTCTCTTCAATAACTTTTATAAGCTATATAAAAACATTTGGTATCCCACCAAATAGGTCCTTAAATGGTAGTGTATGCCAAAAATGCAATGCATCGAATGCACAAGTGGCATTGATTCTGGCTCTCCCCTGCTATTGAAAATGTGAGCACCATCTACTCTCTTCTGCTTTTCCTTTCATCAATATTCATCCGTGTACACGATCGATTCGAGGATCATTTTTTTTTTATCTACGCCAAATTTTTCTTTGCCTGCACACTTTTCATTGGTTTTAAACAATCTGAGATTCTGAATTGTCCATGCGAGTCTCTTAGTTTTTTATAAAATCATTGCCTTGAGACAACTGGAATCTTTCCAGCTTTACATGATCATGTAATCATGGTTCCTCATGTGGGGCCGGGTCCGATCTCCTCTGTCCCGAAAACTCCTGTGCCTCTGTGCCGAGGGGTTCTCTTGCCGCTGGATTGTGGGATATTTTTTTGATGTTTTAAATTCAACGGCCAGAAAACCCCTTGGCACAGAGGCACAGGGGTTTTTGGCACAGAGGATCCTGCCTCCCTCGTATGGCATATAACTTACTCAAATGTCTCATAAATCATCTTTGTGGCTCAACAAAAGAACATAATGCACTTGCAATCACTGGTGGGAGCTAGCAAAAAAATTGTTACTGTCACCAGACTCACCACATGGAAAGAAATAAGTAAGGATCTAGAAATAAAAAACCAATGCCAATGAAAAGGCAGAATGGATTAGATTGGGAAGTAATCACTTGTGGACTTCCTAATATAAGACCCAATAACAGTTAAAAAAATTTAGAGAAAAATCCCAATTCCAAGAAAATCGTACCGTGTATCATTTGTGACTTAATCGGCTTGGTTTACGCTAGATATGCGTATGACCTTGGATTTTATACTTGAAAGTGGCTGACTTGTTTGGACCAGAGAATTTCAACTACACCATTTTTTACTTTAAACAAGGTAATCGTTAAAATATGGACGATTATGCCCTCATTATTTACTAATCTCTTTCTTAAATATTTTCATTTTACCATATTCAACTTTAACCTGGTAAGTAACTAACTAGCTTGAATGACTGGGCATGTTACTATTTTTCATTCATTTCCAAGTGCTATGGAATATGTAGAAGGAGAGAACTAAAATTGTGCACAGAACTGTCTCAAGTATATTGGTTTATAACACAAGGACAAAATAAAAAGTGTATGTCTCATGTACAAAGTATTAACAGCTAATCAAAAATCGTTGGCAACATTTTCAGATGCCAAAATATTGAACTACAGTTTTTATCTTTTTTGCTAGCTAATGGTTGAGAATGTTGTGGAGGAGAACTCTTGTTTTGATTAACCGTCTAAACAAACACTCAAGTCCTTCTTCAATATCTTGGATGCATGACTCCATCTGGACTTTCACCATAATTAGATCACGAGGCCAGATGTAATTATTTGCGGCCAAGAGGCATGTAAAACACAAGAGAACCACGAATAGTAATCACACTTTCAATCCGTTGCGGCCAGGTGTAATTCGTGGCGCCCAAGAGTAAATATATGCGGCTAGGTGTAATTTGTGGCGGCCAAGAGTAATTATATACGGCCAGCTGTAATTCGTGGCGGCCAAAAGTAATTATATGCGGCCTGGTGTAATTCGTTGCGGCCAAGAGTATATATGCGCCCAGGTGTACTTCGTTGTGGCCAAGAGTAATTATATGCGGCTAGGTATAATTCGTGGCGGCTAAGAGTAAATTTATGTGGCTAGGTATAATTCGTGGCGGCCAAGAGTAAATTTATGCGGCCAGGAGGCATGTAAAACACGAGAATCGTGAATACTAATCACGCAGTCCAAAATGTGCTATCTGTTTTATTGGGACAGACTAATTCGTATTAATCGGACTGTGACATATTTGTTATTGCTGCCATTTGCATATGTTGGTAGATAAGGAAGTCGTTGATGTGGGGTTGAAAGACCAATCCGAAAAAGAAATGTCACGGTGGTGTCTGACAAGACAAAGTTTAGACTGCAGAATATGGAAGCACTGATTATATCAAACTTTTGCTTGGATAGACATAAGCATGAATATAATTCATCTCCTGTGGTGACTCCGTGACAGTAATCAACGTTTAGCACCCGGTTGTGGTTATTTGTTGTTCCCACCAAGATAATATGCGAGACATTTGAGTACGATATTAAAGACGAAGAGCCTGATTACGGGGTTATGCAAGGGTGTCAAGATTCCAATTGTCTCAGGTCAGTGATTGAACGAACAATTATGAGGTGCGTGCAAGTTTAGAATCTGATGTGGTTTAGAAATTAGCAAAAATGTGTAGGCAGGTTCTCTGTTTGGGAACACTCAGATATGGTTTGTATAATACTTACTAGCTATCCTCTTCGCATTATTTGGAAATCTCAGCTTCTAACTAATGCTAATAGATTAGGAAACTGATTCTTTCCTCAAGTCTACTTCTGTCCTTGTTATTCATATGTTGCCTCAATAACATGAAGAAAACATAAAAGATTCTCAGATCATGTGCACGGTTGAGTTGAATATTGGGAAGGACAGCTAGAGTAGACGTTGTGCTGACATTTTCATGCCAGAAGAGACAGCCGGGAATCAACTCCACTCGTGCATCGTATTTTCTATGGACCACATTTTACTATACTACTATGTTGCATAATCATTTTGGGGTCAATTTGGTGGGAGACATTGAGAAATCATTTCCGTGAAAGCATGTTGATCCAAATCGAAACCATGTTATAGCCAGCTGGTTGTTGGAGAGGATGAGATTCCTTGTCTCCTTTCAGCCTGGTATATATGCGGGGCCTGATGAAGAGGAAAAGAAACACAACCCACCACAAGTAACTTGACATTGAAATTTTCCCATCCAGTTCTAAGTGTCCTTATTCCCAATTGCAAAAAAAAATGGCTTCTCCTTTGATATCAAAATCCTTCTACCATGCTCGTTCCGTCAGCTTGCCTTCTACACTTCACCCTATCATTCCTCACTTCGATGAGCATTTGAGGCTAAGTGGCCTTGAAAACATGTATGATCGTTTGGACGATTTGCTTCTGTTGCCACACACTCAACAATCTTTTGCTCAACAACGTCATGAGAAATGGGTTGAAGTTGGGCTGGAAAAGTATCTAAGGCTATTGGATGTGTGTGCTACCGCTAAAGATGTATCCTCACAAACAAAGCAAGATTTGCAAGGCCTTCTTTCAATCCTACGCAGAAGAAGGGAGGCGGATGACTTTTATGGGTACTTAAATTCGAGGAAGAAGGCAAAGAAGGTGATCCAAAAGTACCTAAAGGATTTGAAGAGTATCAAAACCAATCATGCCGTTGTAGCTCTTGAAAAAAGCCGGGAACTTTTGGATTCACTAAATGAAGTTGAAGCAGCCACTATTGGGGTGTTCAAGTCACTGTTGTCCTATGTTTTAGGGACAAAGGCAGAGTCAAGAATTTCTTTGGTTTCCAAACTCATGCCCCGAAAGAGCGTTGCATCCAAAGATGAAGAAACAATGAGTAACGTGTTTGAGAAATTTGATGCTGCATTGAACTCGCTCGCCAATCATAAGACGAGCAAATCTGATAATGCAGCACACGTCGAAAATGTGCAAACCCAATTGGGGAAGATGGAGTCGAGCATTCAAGATATCGAAGAAGGACTTGAGTGTTTGTTCAGACGGTTAATCAAAACAAGAGTTATCCTTCTCAACACTCTCAACTACTAGCTAGCAAAAAAAGACTGTAGTTCAATACATTTGGCAGCCAAAATGTTGCTAAAGATTTTGATTAGCTGTTCATACTTGTACATGAGCCATGAGGCATACACAGTTTTAAATCTGTCCTTTAATTATAAATCGGTATAATTGTGACAAATCTGTGAAGAACTTTACTTATCTCCTTTCACATCTTTTGGTCTGTTACAAAATTTTCAGACATGCCCATTCATTCAAAACTATTAACCAAGTTAAAAGTTCCCTATGGTGAAAGAAACACATACAAAGAAGGAACTGGAAAAGATATTAACAAAAAAAAGATGTTCCATTTTCAACTCCCTCATTATGTATAGCTGCACAAGTTGGAACACGTGTACGTCTATAGTATCTCTCTTCTACAGATAGGGTTACTGTCATAGTCTTATGGTTCTTCATTATCTGCATAAGTCCTTTTTTTCCTAGGTTCTCATTGTGCATGGGCGTTTAGTTTAATGTTTCTATTCAGCGGATGTGGTTATTGGCAAAACTTATTGAATCCATCGTTTCGACTCATAATGAACTAAAAGTTGCTCCTGCTACTCAGCCTAGAGCCTTGAGCATTGTACAAGGATGTGGTGTAGGAGTTAGTCATTACCTTTTGGGTGCTAGGTTATGTGATAAAACTATTTGGTGGTCTTTTGAAAAAACACCACAGCCTTTTTAGAATTGCCTGCCACTGAGGTTTCTAATTTCTGTGGATGAATTTTGATACCAGATTAATGCATCTTACCACCGATGGTGGTAGCCTAGATGGCATAGGCCTAAGTCTCCCCACACTCGAACCTCAAGATCGAGCCACGCCAATTGCGAATTGTGGGGGCTTATGCCATCCAGACACCTCGGTTGTGCTGTGGTGACAGTCTGTCCTCATGAACAGTAGCTATGGCTCGAACTGGACATTCCACAGTGAGTAGGGAGCCCCTATGGTCACGCCCAAGGGAGGTTGCTACGCTGGTCACCCCCTCCCACCCTTTTTGCCGATAAAAAAAAAAAAAAGAATAATGCATCTTACTTCATAATTCAGAAATAGATAAGCTGAGATTTGCATATTTTCTAAAGCAGACAAGCTCAAATTTTGAGTCAAGGAATCATACACATAGAAGCAGTGACAATCTATTTTTTTGAACAGGCAGTGACAATCTATTTCAGTCACCATAAGATGTGAAGGAACCACTAGCTTAAACTCAACTCAATGATTTAATAAACAATTATGAGACGCGTGAAAGTTTACAATCTAATCAATTAGGAAGCTAATCTTACCCTCAAGATTAGATCGGTCCTTATTACACCAAGGATGCCTAGGCCACGATGGCATGAGTAAAACATAAGTTACCTCCTTTCACATCTTTTGGCCCGGATGTTTATTATAGAACAAATATCAGGAGTAAATGGTGCTGACATTTTCATGACAGAGGAGACAACCATGCATCAGTTCCACTCGTGAATCGCATTTTCTATGAGTCTCATTATACTGTATCGCATAATCATTTTGGGGTCAATTTGGTGGGAGACATTGAGAAAACATCTCCGTGAAAGCATGTAGATCCAAATCGAAACCATGTTGTAGCACGCTGGTTGTCGGAGAGGATGAGATTCCTTGTCTCCTTTCAGCGTGGTATATATGTGGAGCCTGAAGAAGAGGAAAGGAAACGCAACCCACCACAAGTAACTTGACATTGCCAATTTCACATCCAGTTCTAAGTTACCTTATCCCCAAGAAGAAAAATGGCTTTATCTCCTTTGAGACCAAAATCCAACTACCACACCCGTTCTGTCAGCTTGCCTTCCAGACTTCACCCGGTCATTACACCGGTCGATGAGCATTTGAGGCTAAGTGGCCTTGAAAAAATGTATGATCGTTTGGGCGATTTGCTTCAATTGCCACACACTCAGCAAGCCTTTGCTCAGCAACGCCATGAGAAATGGGTTGAAGTGGTTCTGGAAAAGTATCTAAGGCTAATGGATGTGTGTGCTACAGTTAAAGATGTATCCGCACAAACAAAACAAGATTTGCAAGGCCTTCTTTCAAGTCTACGCAAAAGAAGGGAGACGGATGACTTTTCAGAGTATTTGAATTCGAGAAAGCAGGCAAAGAAGGTGATCCAAAAGTCCTTAAAGGATTTGAGGAGTATCAAAACCAAGCATGCTGTTGTAGCTCTTGGAAAAAGCCGGGAACTTTTGGATTTGCTAAGTGTGGTTGAAGCAACCACTATTTGGGTGGTCGAGTCACTTTTGTCCTTTATTTCAGGGACAAAGGCAGAGTCAAGATTTTATTTGGTTTCCAAACTCAAGCACCGAAAGAGCGTTGCATCCAATGATGAAGAAACAAAGAGTGACTTGTTTGACAAATTTGATGCTGCATTGCACTCGCTCAACAATCTTAAGATGAGCAAATTTGATAACACAATGCACGTTGAGAATGTGCAACACCAGTTGGGTAAAATGGAGTCAAGCATTCAAGATATCGAAGAAGGACTTGACTGTTTATTCAAACTGTTAATCAAAACGAGAGTTATCCTCCTCGACATTCTCAACCACTAGCTAGCTAGCAAAAATGATAAAAACCGTAGTTCAATATTTTTGGCATCCACAATGGTGCCAAAGATTTTTGATTAGCTGTTCATACTTGTATATGAGGCTTACCTTTTTTATTTCGTCCCTCGATCGTTAACGAATATACTTGAAAAATCCTAGATCGCCTAGGCTTATAAATATTTGCTATGTTTTAATCTCAATCAATGATTCACCATGCGATAAACAAAATCAATCTCACAAACGAAAAGCAAACAAATAACGAACACCAAGATATACGTGGAAACCCTAAATGGGAAAAAACCACGGGAAGGAATCAAACACCCAGTGCTTGACCGCCACTACCTTGAATCCACAAGCCTTCCGTTTGCCTCCCAGAATCCACCGAAGGACTTTGCTCAGAGATTAACTAAGTTGATGTTGTAAACTTCCTGAAATTGTATTGAACGCTCAAAGATCCATCGATCTCATTGTACTCCAAGATTCAAAGGAAATACACTCAAGAATTTTCTCTTCAAAAAACCATGTATATAAACTGCTCTGTCTGGTACTTTACTAACCCATCGTCCTTAAATAAATAGAACAACCTCGGCAATCAAAAATTCTCATGCCTTGATAGATTGCTTAGATTAATTACCACGCCTTGCAATTACCGAGGACCGTTTCCATGTGCAGTAAATCCTTACCATGTCCAGCAAGACTTTCCATGAGCACCTATTTCTTTCCTCACGAGAACAATTCTTTCCTTTTCTACATGTACGAAACACTTACTCTCAATTACACAATATTGATTTTCTTCCACTTCCTAAACAGACACTCTAAAAATAAAAATAAATAAAATACAACTCGATAAATGGGGATACAAATAAATGTGTTTTGTCTTGGAATTTGCCAACACAGAGAGACCGTGACCTGTGGTCCTAACAATCTCCCCCTTTGGCACTTCCATGACAAAACACACTCGACACAGAAAAAACTATCCCCTAACAGATTGAGGTCACGGCCTGTAAAGCTGTAGAAACACTAAAGAAGAACAATCTGTTAATCAACCAATTACTCCCCCTTTTTGTCACGGAATGACAAAGGTAGAAGTAGGAAAATAAAAAAAATCCACTAGAAGCAATGATGTTCATAACCAATAATAAAATAAAATCCACTATCAACATTGAGCAAGTATTATGCCATAAGAATCCATGAAAATGAACATCAAGACTATCAAAGAACATGCTCAATGATAAAACCACTAGTAAGGCATTAAGAATGCAACACACCATGATCTTTGACAAACGAAAATGTGTGTGTGTGTTTCAATGACCAAAATATCAAGTTAACTCAATTTAGGACCTATATTCTCATAAACAATAGGCATATCAAGATGGCTCCCCCTCAAGAAGTCAAACCAAGCTAGGTCCTCCATGTGGTTCAATGAAAATGAGAAAGTACAAAACTACCCCTCAACAACACATTTCCCTTTCTTTAGTATAATAAGTTCTCCTTTTTCTTTTCTTTTTCTTTCTTTCTTTCTTACCCCACTGCTGTTTGACACGAACGTTCAGAGGGAGAATACTTCACTCCAATTGCCCGGTTACTAAGCAAGTGGTCCAACAAGCATACCTTCACAAGGTCTATCCACCTTTTGACGCGAACGCTTAGAGGGAGAATACCTCACTCCAATTGCCCAGCTACTAAGTGAACGCCCGGATAGGTTGAGAATAAATGAATAGGTGCTTTCAGGAGAGAAGAGCAAATAAAAATGATATCATCACAAAGGGAATGGTAGCCATAGGTCAATCTCAAAAGGTAGGTCACAAGATATACGCCAAGTTTATGAGAACTAAGACACTAAATCAAGAAACCATCCATCATAGTTATGAACAAGTGTGCATCACAATGTCAAAAATCATGCCATATAACCTTCAAAATTTCTCACGTTGTGGAGGGATCATGGAGTATGCACAATAAAAGTCAAAATGTTC
This sequence comes from Rhododendron griersonianum, assembly GCA_018127125.1. Taxonomy (NCBI): domain Eukaryota; kingdom Viridiplantae; phylum Streptophyta; class Magnoliopsida; order Ericales; family Ericaceae; genus Rhododendron; species Rhododendron griersonianum. The sequence continues at coordinate 6,432,661 of CM030792.1, forward strand.
ATACTCATAAAAACTCATGACAATCAACTACACCGCAACAGAGACTATCATGCCCAACTGACACTCGAAAAAAAATGAAAATATTTTTCAGTTTTTCTGTCATATAAAAAAACAAAATCTTTTTTTTATTTTTTATTTTTTTTTTAAAGTTAATAAGGCAGAATGATGATCCAAATTTTTTAAAAAAAAAAAAAAACTAAATGAAACATGCTAAGAAACTAATCAACACAAATAAATAACCCAGCAGAAACCATAGATCTAGGTACAAGATAGACAAAAAAAAAAATCAACCTAGACTTTGGATGCAATTAATTAAGAGCAAGCCTTCAAAAGGCAAAGTCAACATCTCCGGATGAACCAATGTCATCTATGGCATTGATAAAATTCGTATCAGGTCTCAAATCTGACTTCCTCATCCATATATATCTAGTCTTAACCTTCTCAGTTTTTTTAACAGTTTTACACAAATGATTAGGATTCACATACATATTCTTTTCATGTGAAGTCATCCTATGTCTAGGCCATTGCGTTCTATCAAAACCATAACCAAAATGATGATACTTACCCCCATTTTTACTAACATGTTGATATTGAAGAAGAGTATCGGGGTACCCATGAAGTTGAAAGCAATTAGGTCGAATGTGACCCTTTACACCACAAAAATGACATGTCGGAATAAATTTAGGGGTGTTAGGTTTCTTCATGTCATGAGGTTTTTCAGGACTATGCTTAGCAATATTTATAGTTTGAGATTTTTTTGTTACCTCTTTAGGTTGCACCGCATTCACTGTACCTTCAAATTGTTTTGAGGATGAAGCTCCATAAAAACCAATCCCTCTTTTATCACTCGTTGGCCTTTGAACATCAAGAATTTCTTCTAATTTCTTTGAACCTGCATTCATTCTTTTAAAAGTAGCATTGGCCTTATCAAGCTCAACTTGCAAATTAGCTACCTTTAATTCAAGTAATTTGTTAGATTCAAAAGAAGCATGCAAATCAATACCAAGTTTAACATTCATGCTTTTAATCTCCACAAGTTCATTAACCAAAGAATCTCTATTATTCTCAACTTGACTCTCCCGAGCTAGAGCTTCCAAAAGCTCTTGCTTGAGTTTCATGTAAGACTCATCACTCATCTTCACTTCACTAGATAGCTTAATGTTAGTCTTAGTCAACCTCAGACTTTCTTTGAAAAGTTTATTGTAGGCTTTTTGCAAACTCTCTTCCTCTTCACTTTCACTATTGCTCAAATCCTCACCATTCACACTCTCATCTTCTAATTTAAACTTACTCACATAAGGATGCACAGAAGCTCCTAAAGCCATGACTTTACTATTTTTCCCACAATTTTCTTCTTCATCAGAGTCACTATCATCCCAAGTCCTGACATTATAGGATTTATTTTTTTGTTTGTTAGCACAATCTTGGGCAATATGACCAAACCCCATGCACTCGTAACATTGGGGACCCGATGATTTACTCTCTTTCCTCTCTTTACCCTTGGAAGACCTACCATTCTTATCTTTCGAACTAGGACCAAAGGTTTTATTCTTTTTAAAAAACTTTCCAAATTTTTTAACAAACAAAGCCATTTCCTCTTGATCCAATTCATCGTCATCACTATCCAAGACCTTGAAACTATCGTTAAAACTAGAAAAAGCTAAGGATTTTTCCTCGTTTTTGTTCTTCTCTTTTTGAGGACTATATTGAGACAATTTAGTTTCAAAAGTTAAAAGGTGGCCAACAACTTCCTCAACCTTCATAGAATCAAAATTAGGCAAACATTCAAGGACTTCAACTTTAGTAATAAACCTCTTAGGTAAAGAACGCATGATTTTCTTAACTATTTTCTCTTGAGAAATAGGCTCGCCTAAGTTGAAGCTTGAGTTCACAATTTCTCTCAGCCTCGCATAAAAATCACCAAAGTTCTCATTGTCACTCATCCGTATCATCTCAAAATCAGTGATAATACTTTGAAGTTTTTGTTGTCTCACTTGACTATTCCCCTCATGAGTGATGGATAAAATATCCCAAGCATCCTTAGCTATTTCACAAGTTGAAATACGTTGAAACTCAGCTATAGACACACAACCAAAAATAGCATTAAGGGCACATGAATTATGAGTCGCTTTCAAGTGATCAGTGTTATCCCAAGACTCATCAGGCTTCCGAACAATTTTACCTTCCACAGTTGTGGTAGGCTCGGTATAGCCATTAACAACCGAGAGCCAGACACGATTGTTCTGAGATTTCAAATAAGCCTTCATCCTAGCTTTCCAATATGCATAATTAGACCCATCTAAAAGAGGAGGTTTCGCAACAGCAGAGTTATGAAAATTAGGATTTTCCATAATAGCAAATTAGAAAAAAAATAGGATCCGCTCTAGGAATAAACCCTAATATTACGAGCGACCCGCTCTGATACCAATTGAAAAATCCTAGATCGCCTAGGCTTATAAATATTTGCTATGTTTTAATCTCAATCAATGATTCACCATGCGATAAACAAAATCAATCTCACAAACGAAAAGCAAACAAATAACGAACACCAAGATATACGTGGAAACCCTAAATGGGAAAAAACCACGGGAAGGAATCAAACACTATAAAACATTGTGCGGTTACAAGTAATCTTACCCTACGATTTTGAATCTTCACAAATCGCCCTAAGACTTACTTGCCGAATCCACGTTCACCACACCCAGTGCTTGACCGCCACTACCTTGAATCCACAAGCCTTCCGTTTGCCTCCCAGAATCCACCGAAGGACTTTGCTCAGAGATTAACTGAGTTGATGTTGTAAACTTCCTGAAGTTGTATTGAACGCTCAAAGATCCATCGATCTCATTGTACTCCAAGATTCAAAGGAAATACACTCAAGAATTTTCTCTTCAAAAAACCATGTATATAAACTGCTCTGTCTGGTACTTTACTAACCCATCGTCCTTAAATAAATAGAACAACCTCGGCAATCAAAAATTCTCATGCCTTGATAGATTGCTTAGATTAATTACCACGCCTTGCAATTACCGAGGACCGTTTCCATGTGCAGTAAATCCTTACCATGTCCAGCAAGACTTTCCATGAGCACCTATTTCTTTCCTCACGAGAACAATTCTTTCCTTTTCTACATGTACGAAACACTTACTCTCAATTACACAATATTGATTTTCTTCCACTTCCTAAACAGACACTCTAAAAATAAAAATAAATAAAATACAACTCGATAAATGGGGATACAAATAAATGTGTTTTTGTCTTGTAATTTGCCAACACAGAGAGACCGTGACCTGTGGTCCTAACAATACTTGAGACAATTCTTTTTACAACTTTAGTTCTCTCCTTTTACATCTTTACTTTTGGCCGCAAAGAATTACACCTGGCCGCAAAGTATTGAAAGTGTGATTACTATTCACGATTCTCTTGTGTTTTACATGACTCTTGGCCGCTACAAATTATAGCTGGCAGCGAAATATTGAAAGTGTGATTAGTATTGACGATTATCTTGTGTTTTACATGCCTCTTGGCCGCGAAGAATTACATCTGGCCGCATAAATTTACTCTTGGCCGCCATGAATTACACTTGGCCGCATATAATTACTCTCTGCCACCACGAATTACACCTAGCCACATATAATTACTTTTGGCCACAACGAATTACACCTGGCTGCATATAATTACTCATGGCCGCCACGAATTACACCTGGCTACATATAATTACTCTTGGCCGCAATGAATTACACCTGGCCGCATATATTTACTCTTGGCCACCACAAATTACACCTGGCCGCATATAATTACTCTTGGCCGCAACGAATTACATATCGCTGCATATATTTACTCTTGGTTGCCACGAATTACACATGGCCGCATATAATTACTCTTGGCCAGTACACACGCTCAACAATCATAAGATGAGCAAATCATAGACTACCATCTTAATAGATCATTTCTTACTCTCTTTTTTTCGTATGTTTAGTTTCAGTATATATCTGAGTTGGATGTACATAGAATTCTAAAACGCACCAATAATTTGAATTATAAAATTGGAATTATGTTTTTCTCTTTTTAAAAAGCATATGTACTCCCAAGTCACATTATTTTGAACGAAAAATAGAAGAAAGATCAATCGTCCATGTTGCCATTTGATGGAGAGTCAGTTCAAAATACCTTACGGCTCTCTGTTTGGGAACACTCAGATTTGGTTTGTATAATACTTACTAGCTAATAGTTATCCTCTTTGTATTATTTGGAAATCTCAGCTTCATCTGTCCTTGTTATTCACATGTTGCCTCGAAAACGTGAAGAAAACATAAAAGATTCTCAGATCATGTGCAAGGTTGAGTTGAATATTGGGAAGGACAGCTAGAGTAGACGTTGTGCTGAAATTTTCATGCCAGAGGAGACAGCCAGGAATCAACTCCACTCGTGCATCGCATTTTCTATGAACCACATTTTACTATACTACTATATATGTTGCATAATCATTTTGGGGTCAATTTGGTGGGAGACATAGAGAAATAATTTCCGTGAAAGCGTGTAGATCCAAATCGAAACCATGTTACAGCCAGCTGGTTGTTGGAGAGGATGAGATTCCTTGTCTCCTTTCAGCCTGGTATATATGTGGAGCCTGATGAAGAGGAAAGGAAACACAACCTACCACAAGTAACTTGACATTGAAAATTTCCCATCCAGTTCTAAGTGTCCTTATTCCCAATTGCAAAAAAAAAATGGCTTCATCTCCTTTGAGATCAAAATCCTTCTACCATGCTCGTTCCGTCAGCTTGCCTTCTACACTTCACCCTCTCATTCCTCACTTCAATGAGCATTTGAGGCTAAGTGGCCTTGAAAACATGTATGATCGTTTGGACGATTTGCTTCTGTTGCCACACACTCAACAATCTTTTGCTCAACAACGCCATGAGAAATGGGTTGAAGTTGTGATCGAAAAGTATCTAAGGCTATTGGATGTGTGTGCTACCGTTAAAGATGTATCCTCACAAACAAAGCAAGATTTGCAAGGCCTTCTTTCAATCCTACGCAGAAGAAGGGAGGGGGATGACTTTTCCGGGTACTTAAATTCGAGAAAGAAGGCAAAGAAGGTGATCCAAAAGTCCCTAAAAGATTTGAAGAGTATCAAAACCAATCATGCCGTTGTAGCTCTTGAAAAAAGCCGGGAACTTTTGGATTCGCTAAATGAGGTTGAAGCAGCCACTATTGGGGTGTTCGAGTCACTGTTGTCCTATGTTTCAGGGACAAAGGCAGAGTCAAGATTTTCTTCGGTTTCCAAACTCATGCCCCGAAAGAGCGTTGCATCCAAAGATGAAGAAACAAAGAGTAACGTGTTCGACAAATTTGATGCTGCATTACACTCGCTCAACAATCTTAAGATGAGCAAATCTGATAATACAATGCACGTTGAGAATGCGCAACACGAGTTGGGGAAGATGGAGTCAAGCATTCAAGATATTGAAGAAGGACTTGAGTGTTTATTCAGACGGTTAATCAAAACGAGAGTTATCTTCCTCAACATTCTCAACCACTAGCTAGAAAAAACGATAAAAACCGTAGTGCAATATTTTTGGCATCTACAATGTTGTCCTAGATTTTTGATTAGTTGTTCATACTTGTATTTGAGGCTTACACTTTTTATTTCGTCCTTTGATCATAAACGAATATACTTGATACAATTCTTTTTACAACTTCAGTTCTCTCCTTATCATTCGATAACACTTGGAAATGAATGAAACATAGATACCTGGTTAAAGTTTCTTATGGTAAAAGGAAAATATACAATAAGGGGAAAGGTAAATGATTCAAAAATCTAAATTGTATGTTTCAACCCCCACATTACAGTTTCACAAAGTTGGAACACATAGGTGTAAAAACTTTATAAAAACTCTGTTAGAACTTGTGGCTCATATGTTAATATGAAGAGATATCTTGAAGTTCCAGAAAGAGGCCAGATGCCGGAGTGGACTGGCCCGTGGGTTGGGGTGCGGGGGTAGCCCCCGCGGTATGGTACGGTACAATACAGGGGTATTTTTGGGATACAGGCCAAATACTGGATTAGGGTTAGAATATAGTAGATATAAATACTCTATGTTGTAAACCCTACTGCAGTGATAATAAAAATATCGATAGCTGCTCTTGCTCCCGTGGACGTACCCGGTTTTGGGGAACCATATATATTTTGTGTGTTGATTATTTACTGTTTCTTATTCGTATATTGTGTGTGTTCCTGTTCAACAAACTCGAAGCTAAAAGTTATTACTGTCCCCATATGCAATAAAATAATGGTTATGAGTGGTCATTAAAACTAGACAATCGATGCTTCCAAACAATTGGGATTTTTCCGAAACAATTTGTTCTTCAACCCGTAGAGGGTAAAGTCGTCCAATATTTTTGATGGATAAATAATTTTGGAGCCAAACTAAATTGGTTAGAAAGTAGGCTAGACAAGCTTTTCAACCATTCAAAACATACAAATCAGAGTTCGGGAGTGTCCATGGCATGACCGCAATGTTTGGTAGGTTTTGAAATTTCAACAATGCGCTCAGGGCTCAATGAAATGCGCATGGGGCGCAAGGATTTGCACCTGAGCGCATTAACACTCAGCAATTGGTCAAACTTTGTGGGTTTGCTCCGGACACTCTCGAGCTCCGATTTTTGCAAAGTTTGAACAGTTAAAAAGCTTGTTCAGTGTACTTTTTAACCCAAGTAGTTTGGATTTAAAATTATTTGTAAATTAAAATATGACAAATTTACTCTCTGTGAGTTGAAATATAAATCATTCCGATAAAACGCTGGCATCTCCTTCATTTTAAATCGGATAAAGACCTATAATATATCAGTAAAGAGGACTTTTAAAGTTCTAAAAGATGGTGGTTTGATAGTCATTGTGGTCAAGTGACATTTTTGGTGATATAGACATTGAAATTTGGCTTCGTAAATGTATAAGCCTTGTATGTTTTAGGAAACTTCTGATGATTATACAGATTTTGTGCGCTTTGATTAAGTTTGGAATGCCTTATGAACTCTCTCAAACTTTTTAAGAAAGGAATAAATACCATAGAACTGGGAATGCGAATACTGAATGGAATTTAGAATGAGTGGAAGGGTGCGAAAACATGTTTTAGCCTTAGTGGCTCCGACGATTTTAGAATTGGTTTACTTTTGAATAACTTTTTGGAAATCAAAATCTATTAGTTTTATGGTTTGATCGCACCATCTTTTAGTACTTTGAATACCCTATTTATCGATATAAAATAGGTTTCTATCCGGTTTAAAGTTAGTTTGATTCAAGGATTTTCCGAAACAATTTGTTCTTCAACCCGTTGAGGATAAAGTTGCCTGTATTTTGAATAAATAATTTTGAAGCCTAACTAAATTGATTAGAAAGTAGGCTAGACAAGCTTTTCTGTAGAGACCCGTAATTAAATTATTTAAAATGTTAATGTTCGTTATGTGCTTGAGTTATATAAATTTGAAAAAAAAAAATGAATGAATGTGGGGTCCTTGGGAAATAGAATATTGATTGTGGCATTTAATGTGATACTTTAGAAGTTGAAGGGTATGAGTGTGATAAACCCTATATAACAAAAAAAATAAGGAGCAAGAGATTTATTTTTTTCCCCTTTCTTTTCTTCTTTTCCGGCATCTCTCTCTCTCGGCTCTCACCTCTCTCACCTTCTCTCTTTGATTTCATCTGCTACGAGTGAGATGTTGGAAAAATCCCAAGTATTAAAGTTGTTCTACGCGACGAGAGCTTCCTCTCCATCCAAGAAAATTCATGATCGGAACACTTCGAAGTTTCCTCCATGTTCGGGCTTGCTTCTAACCTTTGAGGTAGGGATCTCCTACCTTCTTTACATGTTTAAGTGTTAGTTTGATGTACAAGAATCAAGTTTGTTCATCTATTTTGAGTCTTGAATAAATATAGTGTATGCTGAAAATTTCGTGGGTTCTGGTAATCTGTCTTTTGGGGGCCCTTCTGCTAGGAATCAATTTTTGGTGTCTTCATAACTGTTAAAGTACGTTTCAATACGAAGATTTTGGTACCAAGATCATGCAAAACCGATAATCACACAATTAGTTATGAATTTTTGAATACCGGCTGTTTCCTGGATGTGCGAATCTGTGCGTGGCTGCCTTCTTTTAACGTTCTGGGCATGTTGAACACCTTGGGTGGCTTTGGGTCTTTTACAGGAGCTGCATATTTAAGCTACGAAGAGATTGGCTTTGGAATCAAGTAATTTGGTTAAGCGTACAATTTTTGGTGAATTTCTAAAGTAGGGTTGGTTGACTAGTGCGAAAATGGTTGCGAATCTGTTTTTCTTTTGAGGAAATTTTATTGAGTGTAGTGGTGTAACGTTTGGCATTGGTTTCAATATTTTTTGGGTTTAAGATGAAAGGGTTATGATTTTTCTAAGAGAGTATGGCAAATTTGCTCAAAGAAATTTGTGGTGCCTTGTGTGCCGGGACTTTTGGAGGTTTTGGAAGAACTGAGTTTTAATCTAGGGATTTCTCTCTCTATGCTTGTTTATGTGGTAGTTTAGTACATTATTGAGTGTCTAAACCCTATGCTTGAAATGGGTGTGATTTGGGAAAACTCGAACCAGATTTTTAAGAAAAGAAAAGGGCATAGAAAGAGTTTTGGGTTGCCTATCTTCGAATACTCTAGTTTTGATGTTAGGCTAGTATGTGAGTTTAATTTAAGAGATGTGAGAAGTTGATTTTGTTAAAAAGGGTATGTTTAGTGAATGAATTGGTAAAGAGAAGAAATCGAAAGTGGTTAGTCTTATTTGAAAGTGGTAATTTTGTGTTTGGAGGATCTACGGGGTCATAGGACCCCGGAATACTTTATCTCTGTTTGTGATCACATTATTGTGGAATGAATGTGATAGTAGCTTAATTGATCGTATCTATTTCGGTTGTGGCATTGTTCTAGCGATGACATTTGGGTTGGTTGAACATATATCATGTTTGAAATATGATAGAGTGAGATACGTGAACACTATACGCATAATAAGGATTTGTTGATACCGGTGTAGTACTTGCGATGGGAGGGTTTATTAGTGATAAGGAGTTAATAAGTGAATGAATGAGATTAATCACATGACATTAGTGATTGGGAATTCGGCGTCTATTTGTTACGTTATGCCATGAATCCTTCTGCACCAAGATGTTAAGTTTTAAAGTGTATGGCAATATGCAAATTCTTGTCTGAACGCGAATTGAAAGGTTAATAACAAACGGACACAACGAAAACATTCAGGACTCATCGACGGGTGAGTGCCTAGCAGAGGATATCGGGGTCCTTTAATTGGCCCGACGCAAGAGCTAAATGCTCATATTGGATACTTCAGACTCATCGACGGGTGAGTGCATGGCAGAGGATATCGGGGTCCTTTAATTGGCCGGCAGAGCTAAATGCTCATATTGGATACTTCAGACTCATCGACGGGTGAGTGCATGGCAGAGGATATCGGGGTCCTTTAATTGGCCGGAGAGCTAAATGCTCATATTGGATACTTCAGAACCTCCCAGTGACTGGCAGAGGATATCGGGGTCCTTTAATTGGCCGGCAGAGCTAAATGCTCATATTGGATACTTCAGGACTCATCGACGAGTGACTAGCAGAGGATATCGGGGTCCTTTAATTGGCCGGAGAGCTAAATGCTCATATTGGATACTTCAGGGACTCATCGACGGGCGAGTGCCTGCAGAGGATATCGGGGTCCTTTAATTGGCCGAGCTAAATGCTCATATTGGATACTTAGGACTCATCGACGGGCGAGTGCCTTGCAGAGGATATCGGGGTCCTTTAATTGGCCGGAGGAGCTAAATGCTCATATTGGATACTTCAGACCTCCTTATGGATAAGGTGCTGGCAGAGGACATCGGGGTCCTTTAAATTGGGCCGACAGAAGCTTAGGCTTAGACACATGATATGACATTGGTTTGATAATCTATGACATGGATTTGAGACAAAATGGAGTATTCGTATGAGAAACATAGAACTTGAACTTGAGTTGCCACCTTGGATCATCCAATATGTCAATACATGTTTTGTATTCCTTCTTTTAGACCTCCAAATCATTGTGGCTTGTTCTCTTGATATGTGGTGGGCAATTTGTTTTGTGTGAATACATATTTGGTACCTTGTGGTGCTATGCTTTGCGAGAGTTCATATAGGGCATTTCCATATTAGACTCGTAAAAGAAATCTTATTGTGAAGGGATTTTTGCTATATGTTAACTTGAGATTTGAAGATTGATTTGGGGTTGACGGGTGAGTTTCCTTGTTGTTGAGGTGCAGTATTGATCGACTTGTCATTGCTTACCTAATGTTCTAACTCTACGTGCCTAGTGTGTGTATTTTTGGGGAGAGGTTGGCTAGTTGTATGAGAAAAGAAAGTGAAAACATTTTCTTTAAAGAACTCAGATTAATCTTTAGGTTATTGAAATGGTAATGAAAAAGCAAGGATTGATTTGGGTAACGCCGTAAAGGTAAGCTGAGATTTTAAGAATATTGGTGTGTGTGTGTGGGTGAGAGTGTTAGTGTTTGAGAAATGGAGTTAAGTATTTTTTTCCCAGCGTGAGTATGGTATTTTGAGTTCCACTTTTTGACAAAACAAGTACGCTTTTTGGAAAAAGTTTTCCCTTGTGATCTGTCTTCACTTCTACATGTACTTTAGGTATGGATATCTCTACGAGCTAGTGTAGCTCACCCTATCCTTTCAGGTACCCCCCATGGCACTTAGCTTGGATTGCATGGAGTGCACTTTGAGACGTCTTTGAGAGCTTCATTGGAATCATTAAGTAGTTGTTTATCATCTAGTCAAATTCATGTTGTGTACCTTACTTGCAATTGAAGGTTGTACTTTTGATAAGAACAAATGCAAAACTATGTATAAGTTTATCTCCTTGATTATTATGAAACTCTTTTAATTGTAAACGTTTGGGAGACTCTGTTTAAAAAAAAAAAAGAGGAAGAAGAAGAAGAGACATTGATTCGTTGTTTGGATTGGCACGACAATTAAGGGTAAACATAGTTGAGAGAAAGACTTTTGTTTCTAGAAAATGTATTATTATTTTAGTTGAAAAGTGAGGGCGTGACATTTTCAACGGTTCAAACCACATGCAAATCGGAGTTCGAGAGTGTCGGTGGCAAGACCGCAAAGATTGTTGAAATTTTAACAATGCGCCCAGGGCACGATGCAATGCGACTGGGGCGCACGGATTTGCGCCTAAGGCGCATTAGCACTCAGCAATTGGTCAAACTTTGCGGGTTCGCTCCGGACACTCCCGAGCTCCGATTTTCGCAAGGTTTGAACTGTTAAAAGGCTTGTTGAGTGTACTTTCTAACTCTAGTAGTTTGGAGTTAAAATTATTCCTACATAAAAGGTTATGACAAATTTACTCTCAGTGAGTTGAATATAAATCATTCTGGTAAAACGCTCGCATGTGCTTCATTTTAAATTGGATAAAGACCTATAATATATCGATAAAGAAGATTTTTAAAGTTCTAAAAGATGGTTGATTCCAACTATAAAAATAATAAAGTTTAGTTTATGAGAAGGGGGCAGCAATTAGACCGCTACAAAAATTATCTGAGCACTACTACCCCTCCACTACCAATACTGTCACCGTAACACTACTTCTACACCACCAACCAGTCCACCATCACTTCTGGTAGCATTAAAATAATTTTACTTGAAACAATTGGAATCTTCCCAGCTGTTGCATGATTTAACATGCATGAACTCCCAAAAGTGCTGAATAAACTACAACATACACGAGTTCCCATTTAGTTATTTTAATCTTTACAAGTCTCTTTCTTAAATATTTTCATTTAACCATATTCAACTTTAACCGGGCAAGTAACTAACTTGAATGACTGGGCATGTTACTATTTTTCATTCATTTCCAAGTGCTATGGAATGTGTAGAAATGTAGAAGGAGAGAACTAAAGTTGTGCACAGAACTGTCTCAAGTATATTGGTTTGTGTCCAGTCCCCGAAAGCAGGGGTAGCTCAAACAAAGCAGTATCTCCATCCATACATTCCTGCACTGAGGAAGGAATGGGTACTAAGGTATTCCCTATTTTGTAAACTTGGAGTTAGCAAGTAGGAAATGAAACCAAGTAAACCAAGCGGGTATCACGGTAAGAAGATCTGTCTCAAGTATATTGGTTTATAACACAAGGACAAAATATAAAGTGAATGTCTCATGTACAAAGTATGAACAGCTAATCAAAAATCGTAGGCAACCTTTTCAGATGCCAAAATATTGAACTACAATTTTTATCTTTTTTGCAAGCTAATGGTTGAGAATGTTGAGGAGGAGAACTCTTGTTTTGATAACAAACACTCAAGTCCTTCTTCAATATCTTGGATGCATGAGTACTCCATCTTCTCCATCTGGTCTTTCACCATAATTAGATCATGCGCCAGATCGATGTAATTATTCGCGGCCAAGAGGCATGTAAAACACAAGAGAATCATGAATAGTAATGCTTTCAATAAGTTGCGGCGAAGAGTAATTATATGCGGCCAGGTGTAATTCATGGCAGCCAAGAGTAAATATATGCGGCCAAGTGTAATTCGTGGCGGCCAAGAGTAATTATATGCAGCCAGCCGTAATTCGTGGCGGCCAAGAGTAATTATATGCGGCTAGGGGTAATTCGTGGCGGCCAAGAGTAATTATATGCCGCCAAGTGTGATTCATTGCGGCCAAGAGTAATTATATGCAGCCAAGTGTAATTCGTGGCGGCCAAGAGTAATTATATGCGACCAAGTGTGATTCTTTGTGGCCAGGTGTAATTCGTGGCAGCCAATAGTAAATTTATGCGGCCAGGTGTAATTCTTCGCTGCAAAGAGGCATGTAAAACACAAGAGAATCATGAATACTAATCACGCTTTCAATATTTTGCGGCCAGCTGTAATTAATTACTATCAAAAGTAATTCTATGCGGCCAAGAGTCATGTAAAACACAAGAGAATTGTGAATAGTAATCATGCTTTCAATACTTTGTGGCCAGATGTAATTCCTTGCGGCCAAGTGTAATTTTATGTGGCCAGGTGTAATTCTTCACGGCCAAGAGGCATGTAAAACACAAGAGAATCGTGAATAATAATCATGCTTTCAATAAATGAGGTTGAAGCAGCCACTATTGGGGTGTTTGAGTCACTGTTGTCCTATATTTCAAGGACAAAGGCAGAGTCAAGATTGAGTGCAGTTTCTTTGGCTTCCAAACTCGTGCACTGAAAATGCGTTGCATCCAAAGATGAAGAAACAAAGAGTATCATGTTTGAGAAATTTAATGCTGCATTGCATGTTTGAGAAATTTGATGCTGCATTGCACTCGCTCACCAATCAGAAGACGAGCAAATCTGATAATGCAATACACGTTGAAAATGTGCAAACCCAGATGGGGATGATGGAGTCGAGCATTCAAGATATCGAAGAAGGACTTGAGTGTTTGTTTATACAGTTAATCAAAACGAGAGTTATCCTCCTCAACACTCTCAACCACTAGCTAGCAAAAAAAGACTCTAGTTCATTACTTTTGGCAGCCGAAATGTTGCTAAAGATTTTGATTAGCTGTTCATACTTGTACATGAGCCATGAGGCATACACAGTTTTTAATCTGTCCTTTAATTATAAATCGGTATACTTGTGACAAATCTGTGAAGAACTTTACTTATCTCCTTTCACATCTTTTGGTCTGTGACAAAATTTTCAGACATGGCCAGTCATTCAAAACTATTAACCAAGTTAAAAGTTCCCTATGGTGAAAGAAAAACATACAAAGAAGGAACTGGAAAAGATATTAACAAAAAAAGATGGTCCATTTGGAACATGTGTACGTCTATAGTATCTCTCTTGCTATCTCCAATATCTTCTATAGACAGGGTTAGTGTCACAGTCTTATGGTTCTTCATTATCTGGTGCTCCTTGTGTATGGGCGTTTAGTTTAATGTTTCTATTCAGTGGATGGGGTTATTGGCAAAACTTATTGAATACATCGTTTCGGCTCATAATAAACTAAAAGTTGATCCTACTACTCAGCCTAGAGCCTTGAGCATTGTACAAGGACGTGGTGCAGGAATTAGTCATTATCTTCTGGGTGCAAGGGTATGTGATAAAACTAGTTGGTGAACTTGGTGGTCATTTGAAAAAACACCACAGCCTTTTTAGAATTGCATGCCCCTGAGATTTCTAGTTTCTGTGGATGCATTTTGATACCAGATTAATGCATCTTACCACCGAGAAGGCATAGGCCTAAGTCTCCCCACACTCAAGCCTCAGGTTCGAGCCACGCCAATTGTGAATTGTGGGGGCTTATGCCATCTAGACACCTAGGTGGTGTTGTGGTGCCGGCCTGTCCGCACGGACAATAGCTATGGCTCGAACTGGACATTCTACAGCAGGTAGGGAGCCCTTATGGTCACGTCCAAGGGAGGTTGCTACGTTGGTCACACCCTCCCACCCTTTTTGCCGATCAAAAAAAAAAAAGATTAATTCATCTTACTTCATAATTCAGAAATAGATAAGCTGAAATTTGCATATTTTCTAAAGCAGACAAAATTTGGGTCAAGGAATCATACACACAGAAGCAGTGACAATCTATTTCAGTCACCATAAGACTCACACCGGTCTATACCAAAAGATGTGAAGGAACCACTAGCTTAAACTCACCTGATCATTTAGTAAATGAACTATGGACCTCTCTTTTTTTCTCTAGATGATTTTTTATTTTAATCATACGAAAGCTGTAGAGATTCTAAATGTCTCAACTCAGTGATTTAATAAACAATTATAAGACAAGTGGAGGTTTACAAGTAATCAATTAGGAAGCTATTTTTTCCCTCAAGACTAGATCTGTCCTTATTACACCAAGGATGCCTAGGCCTCGATGGCATGAGTAAAACATAAAAGATGGTCAGATCATGAGCACGGATGTTTATTATAGAACGAATATCAGGAGTAAATGGTGCTGACATTTTCTTGCCAGAGGAGACAACCATGCATCAGTTCCACTCGTGCATCACATTTTCTATGAACCTCATTGTACTATATGGCATAATCATTTTGGGGTCAATTCGGTAGGACACATTGAGAAAACATCTCCATAAGAGCATGTAGATCAAACCATGTTGTAGCCAGCTGGTTGTCGGAGAGGATGAGATTCCTTGTCTCCTTTCAGCCTGGTATATATGTGGAGCCTGATGAAGAGGAAAGGAAAAAAAAAAAAAAAAAAACCCACCACAAGAAACTTGACATTGCCAATTTCACATCCAGTTCTAAATTACCTTATCCCCAAGAAGAAAAATGGCTTCATCTCCTTTGAGATCAAAATCCAACTACCACACTCGTTCTATCAGCTTGCCTTCCAGACTTCACCCGGTCATTACACCAGTCGATGAGCATTTGAGGCTAAGTGGCCTTGAAAAAATGTATGATCGTTTGGGCGATTTGCTTCAATTGCCACAGACTCGGCAAGCCTTTGCTCAACAACGCCATGAGAAATGGGTTGAAGTGGTTCTGGAAAAGTATCTAAGGCTATTGGATGTGTGTGCTACAGTTAAAGATGTATCCGCACAAACAAAACAAGATTTGCAAGGCTTTCTTTCAATACTACGCAGAAGAAGGGAGGCGGATGACTTTTCAGAGTACTTGAATTCGAGAAAGCAGGCAAAGAAGGTGATCCAAAAGTCCCTAAAGGATTTGAAGAGTATCAAAACCAAGCATGCTGTCGTAGCTCTTGGAAAAGCCGGGAACTGTTGGATTTACTAAATGTGGTAGAAGCAACCACTATTTGGGTGGTCGAGTCATTATTGTCCTTTATTTCAGGGACAAAGGCAGAGTCAAGATTGAGTTCATTTTCTTCGGCTTCCAAACTCTTGCACCGAAAGAGCTTTGCATCCAAAGATGAAGAAACAAATAGTAACATGTTTGAGAAATTTGATGCTGCATTGCACTCATTCAACAATGATAAGATGAGCAACTCTGACAATGCAGTACATGTCGAGAATGTGCAAACCTAGTTGGGGAAGATGGAGTCAAGCATTCAAGATATCGAAGAAGGACTCGAGTGTTTGTTCAGGCGGTTAATCAAAATGAGAGTTATCCTCCTCAACATTCTCAACCACTAGCAAGCAAAATAAACTGTAGTTTAATACTTCTGGCAGCCAAAATGTTGCTAAAGATTTTGATTAGCTGTTCATACTTGTACATGAGTCTTGAGGCATACACTGTTTATAATCTGTCATTTAATTATAGGTCAATACACTTGTGATAAATCTGTCAACAACTTCAACTTACCTCCTTTCACATCTTTTTGCCTGTGACAAAATTTTCAAAAATCCCCAATCATTCAAGTTTGTAACCGCCCAAGTCAAAAGTTGCATATGGTGAAAGAAAAAAAGCAGGAAAATCTACTAATAACTAAAAGAAGGTCCATTTTCAACTCCCTTATTGTGTATAGTTGCACAAAGTTGGAAAACGTGTACATCTAGTGTTTAATCAAGGAACTTCTTGTAGTTCATTCATGTTAATCACATAAAAGATGGAAAGATCCACAGCCTTTGTAGCTAGAATTGCCTGCCGCTGAAGTTTTTAATTTCTGTGGATGCATTGTCCTGCCAGATTGATGCGTCTTACTGCAAAAATCAATAAATTAAGCTGAAATTTGCATATTATCTAAAGCAGACAAGCTGAAATTTGTCTCAAAGACTTACACACACGGAAGCATTGACGATCTATTTCAGCCACCACAAGAATCATACCGGTTTACACCAGAAGATGCCAAGGAACAGCTAGCTTAAACTAACCTGATCATTTAGTAAATGAACTATGGACCTCATTTTTTTTTTCCCCTCTAGATGATTTTTTATTTAATCACACGAAAGCTGTCAAAGATTCCAAATGTCTCAAGCCAGTGATTTAACAAATAATAATGAGACGCGTGGAAGTTTAGAATCTGATCTGGTTTAGAAATGAGGGAAAAAGCGCTGGCTTCCTTTCTGTTTGGGAGCACTCTGATCTGGTTAGCAATACACTAACAATCCTCTTGGTGGAAATCTCAGCTTCTAGATCTGTCCTTATCACACCAAGGATGCCTTGACCTCAATAACATGAATAGAACATAAAAGAAGCTCAGATCATGTGCACGGATGTATATTATAGAAAGGAAATCAGGAGTAAATGGTGCTGACATTTTCATGCCAGAGGAGACAACCGTGCATCCACTCCACTCGTGCTTCATATTTTCTATCAACTACATTGTACTATATTGCATAACCATTCCAGGGTCAATTTGGTGAGAGACATCGAGAAAACATCTCCGTGAAAGCGTGTAGATCTGAATCAAAATCACGTTATAGCCAGCGGATTGGTGTAGAGGATGAGATTCCTTGTCTCTTGTTGCCAGGTATATATATAGAGCCTATGAAGAGGGAAGGAAACACAATCCACCACAAATTGTTTAACATTGCAAATTTCCCATCCTCGTCTAAGTTTTCTGAACGAATTTAGAGAGAGAAAGAATTGAGCGTGAGAAATATCTCATCTGATTTCATTAACAGAGAAAAGGGGAATATATACAACCCTACAATACAAATGACAAAAGAGCCCTTTTGTACAAAGAATCTAACAAATAGCACCCTAGCTAAAACCATCTAACCTACTGAGACATGTCTCATTACATGATAGCCTATACAATCTAACACTCCCCCTCAAGTTGGTGCATAGATATTAATCATGCCCAACTTGGAGAGGATACGATGAAACACCTTACTACTAAGACCTTTAGTAAACACATCAGCTAATTGGTCCTCGGATTTCACATAAGGCATGCATATTACACCACTGTTCAGCTTCTCTTTGATAAAGTGTCTATCAATCTCTATATGCTTTGTCCGATCATGTTGAACAGGGTTATGAGCGATATTGATTGCAGCGTTGTTATCACAGTACAGCTTCATAGAACTGTGATCAGCAATTCCCAAATCATGCAAAAAGGTTTGAAGCCATAAAAGCTCACAAACACCATGTGCCATGGCTCTATACTCTGCTTCTGCACTTGACCTCGCTACCACAGATTGCTTTTTGCTTCTCCACGTAACTAAATTCCCACCAAGGAAAGTGCAATAGCCAGAGGTAGAACGTCTATCATCAATTGATCCTGCCCAGTCTGCATCAGTGAAGGATTCCAACCTCAAATGACCATGGTTTGAAAACAAAATACCTTTGCCCGGAGAGGATTTTAGGTACCTCAAGATACGATAAACAGCATCAAGGTGAGAAGAACGAGGGTCATGCATAAATTGACTAACCACTCCCACCGCATAAGAAATATATGTGGACGTGTGTGAGATAAGTATATCAGACGACCCACAAGTCTCTGATATCTTTCCTTATCCGCATGCTCTCCCACGCTGCCAAGATGATGATTGACCTCAATAGGAGTGTCAGCGGGCTTGCACCCCAGCATCCCTGTCTCCTCCAAGAGGTCAAGAATATATTTCCTTTGGGAAATGAAGATCCCTTTCTCGGATCTAGCCACCTCCATGCCAAGAAAGTATTGCATCGCCCCCAGCTCCTTAATTTCAAATTCCTTGGCAAGAAGAACTTTAAGCATCTGAAGCTCATTCACATCATCACCTGTCATAATTATGTCATCCACATAAACTATAAGGATGGCAATCTTACCATCACTCCTCTTGGTGAACATAGTATGATCAGCATGACTCTGCGTGTATCCAAGTCTCAACATGGACTTGAGAAATCTGTCAAACCACGCTCTTGGTGATTGTTTCAAACCATAGAGGGCCTTCTTCAACCTACACACCTTGCCCTCAGTGGCAGGGGAAGAAAAACCAGGTGGTATATCCATATACACCTCTTCTTCCAAATCACCATGAAGAAAAGCATTCTTCACATCAAACTGTTGAAGTGGCCAGTTTAGAGTAGCAGCACAGGACAACAAGGTGCGAATAGAGTTCATCTTGGCCACTGGAGCAAAAGTTTCCTCATAGTCAATGCCATATGTCTGAGTATAGCCTTTGGCAACCAATCTTGCCTTGTACCTCTCAACAGTGCCATCAGCTTTATGCTTAACCGTGAACACCCATTTACATCCCACTGCATTCTTTCCCCGAGGAAGAGACACTAACTCCCAAGTGCCATTTTTCTTCAAGGCCTTCATCTCCTCTACCATAGCTTCATTCCACTTAGGAGTTGCAAAAGCTTCCTTCCAACCCTTGGAATAGGTATAGAAGAAAGAGAAGAAAGAAAGGTAGAGTACGAAGGTGACAGACGAGAATATGAAACAAATTGCGAAATGGAATGTTGGGTACATAATCGAGCCGGCACTTTATGTGTTCGAACTGGCTTTCTATGAGCAATAGGCACATCAAGATCATCAAAAGGAAGGGATATAGAGGAAGGAGATTTACCAGAAGACTCAGCTGAAGCGTCAGGAACTAGAACTGGTGATGATGATTGGTACTGTGGTAATGCACCAGGTTGGCCCTTTTTCTTGCGAGTGAAAGTTTTTAACTCAGGTCTGTCCAATCTTTCCCTTGCATCCGGCATTATTCTTTCTCCAGATTCAGGTTCCTCTCTCTCCAGATTCAGGATTACTAAGGCTAGGAGATGTCTCTTCCCCCTCACCAATGTTCTCCCCTGTACCAACATTCTCCCCCTCACCAACAGTTTGGGGAAATGACCACAAATCAAAACCACAAGATGTCAACATCTCTTCCCCTCTAGAACTCTCCCCCTGAAGAGATGGGGACGAGAGAGGGTAAAAGGGTTGGTGTTCCCAAAAGGTGACATCCATTGAAACAAATTTCTTTCGAGAAAGAGGGTCATAGCAATGATACCCCTTTTGAGTGGGGGAGTAGCCAAGAAAAACGCATTTACGAGCTTTAGGATCTAACTTTCCACCGGGGTGGTGAGGAGCATGCACATAACAAACACAACCAAAAATCTTAGGAGGAAGAGTAGAGACCCGAAAGTTACCAGGAAGGAAATCCAAGGGAGTCCGGAATTGAAGAACACTGGATGGCATTCGATTAATAAGATAAGAGGTGTAAGGATAGCCTCGCCCCAAAAATGTTTAGGAACATTCATAGTAATCATAAGAGAGCGAGCCACCTCAGCCAGATGCCGGTTCTTCCTTTCCGCAACTCCATTTTGGTGCGGAGTATCTACACAAGTGGTTTGGAAAAGAATACCATGGCCATCAAGATATGACTTGAAGGGACCGTTCATATATTCAGTCCCATTGTCACAACGAAGTATCTTGATGTTGGTATCAAATTGTGTGTGCACCATCTTATGAAATGACTGGAAGCATGAGAAAACTTCACTTTTTGCTCGAAGTAGATACACCCAAGTTATACGAGAATGACAATCAATAAAGGTAACCAAATAGCGATAACCAGAATTAGAGGTAATGGGAGAAGGACCCCATACATCAGTGTGGACAACCATAAAAGGAGAAGCACTTCTCTGATGAACAGGAGCATAAAAGGAACGTCTATGTTTTGCAAGTTCACAAGCTTCACAAAAGAACCTACTTCTAGAACATCGTTTAGTTAAAGTAGGGAAAAGTTTCTCTAAAATACCAAAAGAAGGGTGGCCAAGTCTACGGTGCCACTGATGCAATAGAGGAAGAGCTGAACTTGTATCCGCCTCAAGGGCATGACCCAATGATAAGGGTGTAAAAGAAGGACAAGGCACAGACTCCAAAAAATACAGGCCATCCTGAGCTCTACCGGTACCAATCGTCTTTCCTGTTCCCAGTTCCTGAAAGACACAATGAGTGGGAAAAAATGTCACTGAACAATTCAAAGATTGTGTGAGACTACTAACAGATATAAGATTAGTAGTAAAATTTGGAACATGGAGAACGGAAGAAAGAGGTAAGGTAGGTGAGCAGCGAATGGAACCTTTCCCTGAAATAGCATATAGGGATCCATCAGCTACTCGTACTTTGTCCTTACCGGAGCAAGTAGAGTAGGAATCAAAAAAGGATGAGCAACCTGTCATATGGTCCGTGGCACCAGAATCGATTATCCAAGGAATAGAGATAGAAGCTGGAGAAATATGAGCTTGTATACCTGAGTTGGCAGAGTGGGAGGAAGTAGTGGAATTAGAAGCCATAGAGGATGGAGGACCTTGGTTACTCATTAGCCGCCTGAGAACTTGCATCTCTTCGGGAGAAAAAGAATCACAAGTATCAGATATGGAGTCAGCAGACTCTGTGGCATTGGCATAAGAGCGCACAGAACCACCACTACGACCACCTCGGTGTCCCCGTGAGTTAGGTTTACCATGTAACTTCCAACAGTATTCCCTGGTATGACCATTTTTATCACAATAGTCACAATGGAGTGAGGCTCGATCAACCGAAACACCTTTGGCCTTCAACTGGTTCTGTCCTGTTTTACCATCTCGTGGGAAAGGAATAGATACCAAGGCTGAGTGATCTGGAGTGGATGCCATCAAGGGAGGAGCCATAGAATTTCTGCGAGTCTCCTCTTGCTGAATACTTGCATAAGCCTCGCCAAGAGAGGGAAGAGGGGTACGACTCAGCACATGCCCACGGTGCTGATCATAATCCCCATCAAGACCTGCCATAAAGTCATAAACACGATCTTTCCCAACCATTTGTTGGAAAGTCGCAGCATCAATAGCACAAACAGGACGATAACTTTGATAAAAATCAAGTGCTTGCCAGAGCCCCATGATCTCTGCATAATAGTCAGCAACTGGTCGATTATTTTGCACCACGGCCTTGAGCTTCTTCCTCAACCCAAAAATTTGGGCGTCATTCCCTTTCTGAGAATAAGTCTCTGCCACGGCATCCCAAACCTGCTTTGGCGTATCAAGATACATAAAGCTATTTTGAATAGTAGGAGACATCGAGTTAAACAACCATGTCAAGACCAAGGCATTATGATTGGTCCATTTTGTGAGATCTGGTCCCTCCGTGGGTTTCACCACATTCTCAGTAAGGTAGTGTAGGAGACCCTTAGTGGTGATAGCCAATGTAAACGCACGCGACCAAAGTAGATAATTGGAACCATCTAACTTGATGCGGCAGATATCCATCGGAGTGTTGTCAAGAAAAGGACTATAACCCATTCCACTGTTTGAACTAGACTTACTAGTTTCTTCCTTTGAAAATGGATTCTCCTCTGACATATTGAAGGCTCAAAAACAAACTGTGGACTGCCGAAAAACAGAATTTTCACAACTGAACAATACAAAACACAACCGAGTAACGTCAAATAATACCGAAACAATACACAACAGACGTTGTACTGTCAGAAAAGGGCCGGGATCACTGTTCAAGTGCAGCAAACGCCCCCTAAATAGTGGGTTACGAGTAAACTAACCACAGACTTCGAAACACATGAAAAAGGGACCTCGGATAACCAGGCCCAGTCACTTTCAGAAGCAAAGAGGCGGTAGCGGAAGCTTACAGAGATGATCAACAGCAACAAACATAAAAACGAGCACATACCAGATCTTGGAAGCAATAGGCAGCAGAAAAAAATACCCAATCGGCACCAGAAAAAACACTCAGAACGAGTCCAATCGGAGGTAGAGAGATCTCAAACGAGAACAACCTGGGTTTGCCGAAGTTCGCCGGAAGTCGCCGGTAGTCGGCGAGAGTCCAGGTGGGAAAAAGACCTGGTGCCCTAGATCGTTATGCTTTGATACCATGAACGAATTTAGAGAGAGAAAGAATTGAGCGTGAGAAATATCTCATCTGATTTCATTAACAGAGAAAAGGGGAATATATACAACCCTACAATACAAATGACAAAAGAGCCCTTTTGTACAAAGAATCTAACAAATAGCACCCTAGCTAAAACCATCTAACCTACTGAGACATGTCTCATTACATGATAGCCTATACAATCTAACATTTTCCTTACTCCCTATTCGAAAGCAAAATTATTTCCTCTACTTTGAGATCAAAATCCACGTACCACGATCGCTCTGTCAGCTTGCCTTCTAGACTTCACCTGGTCATTCCTCATGTCAATGAGCATTTTAGGCTAAGTGGCCTTGAAAACATGTATGATTATCTGGACGATTTGCTTCTATTGCCGCACGCTCAACAAGCCTTTGCTCAACAACGCAAAGAGAAATGGGTGGAAGTGGTGCTGGAAAAGTATCTAAGGCTCTTGGATGTAATTCGTTGCGGCCAAGAGTAAATATATGTAGCCAGGTGTAATTCGTGACAGCCAAGAGTAATTATATGCGGCCAGCTGTAATTCGTGGCGGCCAAGAGAAATTATATGCGGCCAGGTGTAATTCGTTGCGGCCAAGAGTAATTATATGCAGCCAGGTGTAATTCGTAGCGGCCTAGAGTAATGATATGCGGCCAAGTGTAATTCGTGGCGGCCAAGAGTAAATATATTCGGCTAGATGTAATTCTTCGCGGCCAAGAGGCATGTAAAACACAGGAGAATCGTGAATACTAATCACGCTTTCAATATTTTGCGGCCAGCTATATTGTGGCCAGAAGTAATTGTATGCGGCCAAGAGTCCTGTAAAACACAAGAGAATCGTGAATAGTAATCACGCTTTCAATACTTTGCGGCCAAATATAATTCCTTGCGGCCAAGACTAATTTTATGTGGCCAGGTGTAATTTTTCGCGGCCAAGAGGCAAGAGAATCGTGAATAGTAATCACGCTTTCAATAAATGAGGTTGAAGAAGCTACTATTGGGGTGTTTGAGTCACTGTTGTCCTATATTTCAAGGACAAAGGCAGAGTCAAGATTGAGTGCAGTTTCTTTGGCTTCCAAACTCGTGCACCGAAAGAGCGTTGCATCCAAAGATGAAGAAACAAAGAGTATCATGTTTGAGAAATTTGATGCTGCATTGCACTCGCTCACCAATCATAAGACGAGCAAATCTGATAATGCAGTACACGTCGAAAATGTGCAATCCCAGTTGGGGATGATGGAGTTGAGCATTCAAGATATAGAAGCAGGACTTGAGCGTTTGTTTTGACGGTTAATCAAAACGAGAGTTATCTTCCTCAACACTCTCAACCACTAGCTAGCGAAAAAAGACTCTAATACTTTTGGCAGCCGAAATGTTGCTAAAGATTTTGATTAGCTGTTCATACTTGTACATGAGCCATGAGGCATACACAGTTTTTAATCTGTTCTTTAATTATGAATCGGTGTACTTGTGACAAATCTGTGAAGAACTTTTCTTATCTCCTTTCACATCTTTTGGTCTGTGACAAAATTTTCAGACATGGCCAGTCATTCAAAACTATTAACCAAGTTAAAAGTTCCATATGGTGAAAGAAAAACATACAAAGAAGGAACTGGAAAAGATATTGACAAAAAAAGATGGTCCATTTTCAACTCCCTCATTATGTATAGCTGCACAATTTGGAACATGTGTACGTCTATAGTGTCTCTCTTGCTTTCTCCAATATCTTCAATAGATGGGGTTATTGTCACAGTCTTATGGTTCTTCATTATCTGGTGCTCATTGTGTATGGGCGTTTAGTTTAATGTTTCTATTCAGCGGATGGAGTTATTTGCAAAACTTATTGAATCCATCGTTTCGGCTCATAATGAACTAAAAATTGCTCCTGCGACTCAGACTAGAGCCTTGAGCATTGTACAAGGATGTGGTGTACAAGTTGGTCATTACCTTTTGGGCGCAAGGTTATGTGATAAAACCAGTTGGTGATCATTTGAAAAAACACCACAGCCTTTTTAGAATTGCCTGCCACTGAGATTTCTAATTTCTGTGGATGGGAGTTAGTCATTACCTTTTGGGCGCTAGGTTATGTGATAAAACTAGTTGGTGGTCATTTGAAAAAACACCATTGCCTGCCACTGAGATTTCTAATTTCTGTGGATGCATTTTGATACCAGATTAATGCATATTACCACCGATGGTGGTAGCCTAGATGGCATAGGCCTAACTCTCCCCACACTCGAGCCTCAGGATTGAGCCACGCCAATTGCGAATTGTGGGGGCTTATGCCATCTAGACACATAGGTGGTGCTGTGGTGACGACTTGTCCTCAAGGACAGTAGCTATGGCTCGAACTAGACATTCCACAGCGGGAAGGGAGCCCCTATGATCACGCCCAAGGGAGGTTGCTAAACTGGTCGCCCCCTCCCACCCTTTTTGCCGATCAAAAGAAAAAAAGATTAATGCATCTTACTTCATAATTCAGAAATAGATAAGCTGAAAATTGCATATTTTCTAAAGCAGACAAGCTCAAATTTGAGTCAAGGAATCATACACACAGAAGCAGTGACAATCTATTTCAGTCACCATAAGACTCATACCGATTTATACCAGAAGATGTGAAGGAACCACTAGCTTAAACTCACCTGATCAATTAGTAAATGAACTATGGACCTCTCCTTTTTTCTCTAGATGATTTTTTATTTTAATCATACGAAAGCTGTCAAGATTCTAAATGTCTCAATTCAGTGATTTAATAAACAATTATGAGACGGGTGGAAGTTTCCAAGTGATCAATTAGGAAGCTATTTTTCCCTCCAAGTATGCCTAGGCCTCGATGGCATGAGTAAATCATAAAAGATGCTCAGATTATGAGCATGGATGTTTATTATAGAACGAATATCAGGAGTAAATGGTGCTGACATTTTCATGCCAAAGGAGACAACCATGCATCAACTCCACTCGTGCATCGCATTTTCTATGAACCCCATTGTACTGTATTGCATAATCATTTTCGGGTCAATTTGGTGGGAGACATTAAGAAAACATCTCCGTGAAAGCATGTAGATCCAAATCGAAACCATGTTGTAGCCAGCTGGTTGTCGGAGAGGATGAGATTCCTTGTCTCCTTTCAGCCTGGTATATATGTGGAGCCTGATGAAGAGGAAAGGAAAAAAAAAAACCCACCACAAGTAACTTGACATTGCCAATTTCACATCCAGTTCTAAGTTACCTTATCCCCAAGAAGAAAAATGGCTTCATCTCCTTTGAGATCAAAATCCAACTTCCACACTCGTTCTGTCAGCTTGCCTTCCAGACTTCACCCGGTCATTACACCGGTTGATGAGCATTTGAGGCTAAGTGGCCTTGAAAAAATGTATGATCGTTTGGGCGATTCGCTTCAATTGCCACACACTCGGCAAGCCTTTGCTCAACAACGCCATGAGAAATGGGTTGAAGTGGTTCTGGAAAAGTATCTAAGGCTATTGGATGTGTGTGCTACAGTTAAAGATGTATCTGCACAAACAAAACAAGATTTGCAAGGCCTTCTTTCAATTCTACGCAGAAGAAGGGAGGCGGATGACTTTTCAGAGTACTTGAATTCGAGAAAGCAGGCAAAGAAGGTGATCCAAAAGTCCCTAAAGGATTTGAAGAGTATCAAATCCAAGCATGCTGTCGTAGCTCTTGGAAAAAGCCGGGAACTGTTGGATTTACTAAATGTGGTAGAAGCAACCACTATTTGGGTGGTCGAGTCATTGTTGTCCTTTATTTCAGGGACAAAGGCAGAGCTAAGGTTGATTTCATTTTCTTCAGCTTCCAAACTCTTGCACCGAAAGAGCATTGCATCCAAAGATGAAGAAACAAAGAGTAACATGTTTGAGAAATTTGATGCTGCATTGCACTCGTTCAACAATGATAAGATGACCAAATCTGACAATGCAGTACATGTCGAGAATGTGCAAACCCAGTTGGGGAAGATGGAGTCAAGCATTCAAGATATCGAAGAAGGACTCGAGTGTTTGTTCAGGCGGTTAATCAAAACGAGAGTTATCCTCCTCAACATTCTCAACCACTAGCGAGCAAAATAAACTGTAGTTTAATACTTCTGGCAGCCAAAATCTTGCTAATGATTTTGATTAGCTGTTCATACTTGTACATGAGCCTTGAGGCATACACTGTTTATAATCTGTCACTTAATTAAAGGTCAATACACTTGTGATAAATCTGTCAACAACTTCAACTTACCTCCTTTCACATCTTTTGGCCAGTGACAAAATTTTCAAAAACCCCCAATCATTCAAGTTTGTAACCGGCCAAGAAAAAGTTGCATATGGTGAAAGAAAAATATACAAAAAAAAAAAAAAAGCAGGAAAATGTACTAATAACGAAAAGAAGGTCCATTTTCAACTCCCTTATTGTGTATAGTTGCACAAAGTTGGAAAACGTGTACGTCTAGTGTTTAATCAAGGAACTTCTTGTAGTTCATTCATGTTAATCACATAAAAGATGGAAAGATTCCAATTGTCTCAAGTAAAATTATTTAGAATTGACCAGAAGTTAACTACTTCGCATAAAAATTGGAATCTCTCTTTCTTTCTTCAATAAATTCTATAGACAGGATTACTATTTCTGGTGCTAGGTTATGTGATAAAACTAGTTGGTGATCATCTGTAAAAAGGCCCCAGCCTTCGTAGCTAGAATTGCCTGCCGCTGAAGTTTTTAATTTCTGTGGATGCATTGTCCTGCCAGATTGATGCATCTTACTGCAAAAATCAAGAAATTAAGCTGAAATTTGCATATTATCTAAAGCAGACAAGCTGAAATTTGTCTCAAGGACTAATACACACGGAAGCATTGACGATCTATTTCAGCCACCACAAGACTCATACCGGTTTACACCAGAAGATGCCAAGGAACAGCTAGCTTAAACTAACCTGATCATTTAGTAAATGAACTATGGACCTCATTTTTTTTCCCCTCTAGATGATTTTTTATTTAATCACACGAAAGCTGTCAAGATTCCAATGTCTCAAGCCAGTGATTTAACAAATAATAATGAGATACGTGGAAGTTTAGAATCTGATCTGGTTTAGAAATGAGAGAAAAAGCGCTGGCTTCCTTTCTGTTTGGGAGCACTCTGATCCGGTTAGCAATATACTAACCATCCTCTTGGTGGAAATCCCAGCTTCTAGATCTGTCCTTATCACACCAAGAATGCCTTGACCTCAATAACGTGAATAGAACATAAAAGAAGCTCGGATCATGTGCATGTGCACGGATGTATATTATAGAAAGGAAATCAGGAGTAAATAGTGCTGACATTTTCACGCCAGAGGAGACAACCGTGCATCAACTCCACTCGTGCATCATATTTTCTATCAGCCACGTTGTACTATATTGCATAACCATTCCAGGGTCAATTTGGTGGGAGACATCAAGAAAACATCGCCGTGAAAGCGTGTAGATCTGAATCAAAACCACGTTATAGTCAGCGGATTGGTGTAGAGGATGAGATTCCTTGTCTCTTGTAGCCAGGTATATATACAGAGCCTATGAAGAGGGAAGGAAACACAATCCACCACAAATTGTTTAACATTGCAAATTTCCCATCCTCCTCTAAGTTTTCCTTACTCCCCATTCCAAAGCAAAATGATTTCCTCTCCTTTGAGATCAAAATCCAAATACCACGCTCGCTCTGTCAGCTTGCCTTCTAGACTTCACCTGGTCATTCCTCATGTCGATGAGCATTTGAGGCTAAGTGGCCTTGAAAACATGTATGATCATCTAGACAATTTGCTTCTATTGACACATGCTCAACAAGCCTTTGCTCAACAACGCAAAGAGAAATGGGTGGAAGTGGTGCTGGAAAAGTATCTAAGGCTCTTGGATGTGTGTGCTACTGCTAAAGACGTATCCTCACAAACAAAGCAAGATTTACAAGGCCTTCTTTCAATCCTACGCAGGAGAAGAGACATGAATGACTTTTCAGGGTACTTAAATTCAAGAAAGAAGGCAAAGAAGGTGATCCAAAAGTCTCTAAAGGATTTGAAGTGTATCAAAAGCAATCACACCAGCGTAGCTCTTGGAAAAAGCCGGGAAATTCTAGATTCGCTAAATGAGGTCGAAACAGCCACTGTTGCGGTGTTTGAGTCGTTGTTGTCCTATATTTCTGGGACAGAGGCAGAATCAAGTTTGAGTGGATTTTTGAACGAATTTGGAGAGAGAAAGAATTGAGCGTGAGAAATCTCTCATCTGATTTCATTAACAGAGAAAAGGGGAATATATACATCCCTACAATACAAATGACTAAAGTACCCTTTTGTACAAAGAATCTAACAAATAGCACCCTAGCTAAGACAAACTAATCTACTGAGACATGTCTCATTACATGTTAGCCACTACAATCTAACACTCCCCCTCAAGTTGGTGCATAGATATTGATCATGCCCAACTTGGAGAGGATACGATGAAATACCTTACTACTAAGACCTTTAGTAAACACATCAGCTAATTGGTCCTCGGATTTCACATAAGGCATGCATATTACACCACTGCTCAGCTTCTCTTTGATAAAGTGTCTATCAATCTCTATATGCTTTGTCCGATCATGTTGAACAGGGTTATGAGCGATATTGATAGCAGCCTTGTTATCACAGTACAGCTTCATAGAACCGTGATCAGCAATTCCCAAATCATGCAAAAAGTTTGAAGCCATAAAAGCTCACAAACACCATGTGCCATGGCTCTGTACTCAGCTTCTGCACTTGACCTCGCTACCACAGATTGCTTTTTGCTTCTCCACGTAACTAAATTCCCACCAAGGAAAGTGCAATAGCCAGAGGTAGAACGTCTATCATCAATAGATCCTGCCCAGTCTGCATCAGTGAAGGATTCCAACCTCAAATGACCATGGTTTGAAAACAAAATACCTTTGCCCGGAGAGGATTTTAGGTACCTCAAGATACGATAAACAGCATCAAGGTGAGAAGAACGAGGGTCATGCATAAATTGACTGACAACTCCCACCGCATAAGAAATATCTGGACGTGTGTGGGATAAGTATATCAAACGACCCACAAGTCTCTGATATCTTTCCTTATCCGCATGCTCTCCCACGCTACCAAGATTATGATTGACCTCAATAGGAGTGTCAGCGGGCTTGCACCCCAGCATCCCTGTCTCCTCCAAGAGGTCAAGAATATATTTCCTTTGGGAAATGAAGATCCCTTTCTCGGATCTAGCCACCTCCATGCCAAGAAAGTATTGCATCGCCCCCAGCTCCTTAATTTCAAATTCCTTGGCAAGAAGAACTTTAAGCATCTGAAGCTCATTCACATCATCACCTGTCATAATTATGTCATCCACATAAACTATAAGGATGGCAATCTTACCATCACTCCTCTTGGTGAACATAGTATGATCAGCATGACTCTGCGTGTATCCAAGTTTCAACATGGCCTTGAGAAATCTGTCAAACCATGCTCTTGGTGATTGTTTCAAGCCATAGAGAGCCTTCTTCAACCTACACACCTTGCTCTCAGTGGTAGAGGAAGAAAAACCAGTGGTATATCCATATACACCTCTTCTTCCAAATCACCATGAAGAAAAGCATTCTTCACATCAAACTGTTGAAGTGGCCAGTTTAGAGTAGCAGCACAGGACAACAAGGTGCGAATAGAGTTCATCTTGGCCACTGGAGCAAAGGTTTCTTCATAGTCAATGCCATATGTCCGAGTATAGCCTTTGGCAACCAATCTTGCCTTGTACCTCTCAACAGTGCCATCAGCTTTATGCTTAACCGTGAACACCCATTTACATCCCACTGCATTCTTTTCCCGAGGAAGAGACACTAACTCCCAAGTGCCATTTTTCTTCTAGGCCTTCATCTCCTCTACCATAGCTTCATTCCACTTAGGAATTGCAAAAGCTTCCTTCCAACCCTGTGGAATAGGTATAGAAGAAAGAGAAGAAAGAAAGGTAGAGTACGAAGGAGACAGACGAGAATATGAAACAAATTGCGAAATGGAATGTTGGGTACATAATCGAGCCGGCACTTTATGTGTACGAATTGGCTTTCTATGAGCAATAGGCACATCAAGATCATCAAAAGGAAGGGATATAGAGGAAGGAGATTTACCAGAAGACTCAGCTGAAGCGTCAGAGGAACTAGGACTGGTGATGATGATTGGTACTGTGGTAATGCACCAAGTTGGCCCTTTTTCTTGCGAGTGAAAGTTTTTAACTCAGGTCTGTCCAATCTTTCTCTTGCATCTGGCATTATTCTTTCTCTAGATTCAGGTTCCTCTCTCTCCCCTTCAGGATTACTAAGGCTAGGAGAAGCCTCCTCCCCCTCACCAATGTTCTCCCCTGTACCAACATTCTCCCCCTCACCAACAGTTTGGGGAAATGACCACAAATCAAAACCACAAGATGTCAACATCTCTTCCCCTCTAGAACTCTCTCCCTGAAGAGATGAGGACGAGAGAGGGTAAAAGGGTTGGTGTTCCCAAAAGGTGACATCCATTGAAACAAATTTCTTTCGAGAAAGAGGGTCATAGCAATGATACCCCTTTTGAGTGGGGGAGTAGCCAAGAAAAACGCATTTACGAGCTTTAGGATCTAACTTTCCACCGGGGTGGTGAGGAGCATGCACATAACAAACACAACCAAAAATCTTAGGAGGAAGAGTAGAGACCCGAAAGTTACCAGGAAGGAAATCCAAGGGAGTCCGGAATTGAAGAACACTGGATGGCATTCGATTAATAAGATAAGAGGCTGTAAGGATAGCCTCGCCCCAAAAATGTTTAGGAACATTCATAGTAAACATAAGAGAGCGAGCCACCTCAGCCAGATGCCGGTTCTTCCTTTCCGCAACTCCATTTTGCTGCGACGTATCTACACAAGTGGTTTGGAAAAGAATACCATGGCCATCAAGATATGACTTGAAGGGACCGTTCATATATTCAGTCCCATTGTCACAACGAAGTATCTTGATGTTGGTATCAAATTGTGTGTGCACCATCTTATGAAATGACTGGAAGCATGAGAAAACTTCACTTTTTGCTCGAAGTAGATACACCCAAGTTATACGAGAATGACAATCAATAAAGGTAACAAAATAGCGATAACCAGAATTAGAGGTAATGGGAGAAGGACCCCAGACATCAGTGTGGACAACCATAAAAGGAGAAGCACTTCTCTGATGAACAGGAGCATAAAAGGAACGTCTATGTTTTGCAAGTTCACAAGCTTCACAAAAGAACCTACTTCTAGAACATCGTTTAGTTAAAGTAGGGAAAAGTTTCTCTAAAATACCAAAAGAAGGGTGGCCAAGTCTACGGTGCCACTGATGCAATAGAGGAAGAGCTGAACCCGTATCCGCCTCAAGGGCATGACCCAATGATAAGGGTGTAAAAGAAGGACAAGGCACAGACTCCAAAAAATACAGGCCATCCTGAGCTCTACCAGTACCAATCGTCTTTCCTGTTCCCAGTTCCTGAAAGACACAATGAGTGGGAAAAAATGTTACCGAACAATTCAAAGATTGTGTGAGACTACTAACAGATATAAGATTAGTAGTAAAATTTGGAACATGGAGAACGGAAGAAAGAGGTAAGGTAGGTGAGCAGCGAATGGAACCTTTCCCTGAAATAGCAGATAGGGATCCATCAGCTACTCGTACTTTGTCCTTACCAGAGCAAGTAGAGTAGGAATCAAAAAAGGATGAGCAACCTGTCATATGGTCTGTGGCACCAGAATCGATTATCCAAGGAATAGAGATAGAAGCTGGAGAAATATGAGCTTGTATACCTGAGTTGGCAGAGTGGGAGGAAGTAGTGGAATTAGAAGCCATAGAGGATGGAGGACCTTGGTTACTCATTAGCCGCCTGAGAACTTGCATCTCTTCGGGAGAAAAAGAATCACCAAGTATTAGATATAGAGTCACCAGCAGACTCTGTGGCATTGGCATAAGAGCGCACAGAACCACCACTACGACCACCTCGGTGTCCCCGTGAGTTAGGTTTACCATGTAACTTCCAACAGTATTCCTTGGTATGACCATTTTTATCACAATAGTCACAATGGAGTGAGGCTCGATCAACCGAAACACCTTTGGCCTTCAACTGGCTCTGTCCTGTTTTACCATCCCGTGGAAAGGGAATAGATACCAAGGCTGAGTGATCTGGAGTGGATGCCATCAAGGGAGGAGCCATAGAATTTCTGCGAGTCTCCTCTTGCTGAATACTTGCATAAGCCTCGCCAAGAGAGGGAAGAGGGGTACGACTCAGCACATGCCCACGGTGCTGATCATAATCCACATCAAGACCAGCCATAAAGTCATAAACACGATCTTTCCCAACCATTTGTTGGAAAGCAGCTGCATCAGTAGCACAAACAGGCCGATAACTTTGATAAAAATCAAGTGCCTGCCAGAGCCCCATTATCTCTGCATAATAGTCAGCAACTGGTCGATTGTTTTGCACAACGGCCTTGAGTTTCTTCCTCAACTCAAAAATTTGGGCGTCATTCCCTTTTTGAGAATAAGTCTCTGCCACGGCATCCCAAACTTGCTTTGGCGTATCAAGATACATAAAGCTATTCTGATTAGTAGAAGACATCGAATTAAACAGCCATGTCAAGACCAAGGCATTATGATTGGTCCATTTTGTGAGATCTGGTCCCTCCGTGGGTTTCACCACATTCTCAGTAAGGTAGTGTAGGAGACCCTTAGTGGTGATAGCCAATGTAAACGCACGCGACCAAAGTAGATAATTGGAACCATCTAACTTGACGCGGCAGATATCCATCGGAGTGTTGTCAAGAAAAGGACTATAACCCATTCCACTGTTTGAACTAGACTTACCAGTTCCTTCATTTGAAAATGGATTCTCCTCTGACATATTGAAGGCTCAAAAACAGTGGACTGCCGAAAAAAGAAGTTGCACAACTGAACAATACAAACACAAATCACTGTTCAAGTGCAGCAAACGCCCCCTAAATAGTGGGTTACGAGTAAACTAACCACAGGCTTCGAAACACATGAAAAAGGGACCTCGGATAACCAGGCCCAGTCACTTTCAGAAGCAAAGAGGCGGTAGCGGAAGCTTACAGAGATGATCAACAGCAACAAACATAAAGAACGAGCACATACCAGATCTTGGAAGCAATAGGCAGCAGAAAAAATACCCAATCGGCACCAGAGAACACTCAAAACGAGTCCAACCGGAGGTAGAAAGACCTCAAACGAGAACAACCTGGGTTCGCCGAAGTTCGCCGGAGGTCGCCGGTAGTCGGCGAGAGTCCAGGTGGGAAAAAGATCCGGTGCCCTAGATCGTGATGCTCTGATACCATGAACGAATTTGGAGAGAGAAAGAATTGAGCGTGAGAAATCTCTCATCTGATTTCATTAACAGAGAAAAGGGGAATATATACATCCCTACAATACAAATGACTAAAGTACCCTTTTGTACAAAGAATCTAACAAATAGCACCCTAGCTAAGACAAACTAATCTACTGAGACATGTCTCATTACATGTTAGCCACTACAATCTAACAATTTTCTTTGGTGTCCAGATTCATGCACCGAAAGAGCGTTGCATCCAAAGATGAAGAAACAAGCACAAATGTGTTTAAGAAATTTGATGCCGCATTGCACTCACTCAACCATCATAAGACGAGCAAATCTGATAATGCAGTACACGTCGAGAATTTGCAAAACCAGTTGGCAAAGATGGAGCCAAGCATTCAAGATATTGAAGAAGGACTGGAGTGTTTGTTCAGACGGTTAATCAAAACGAGAGTTATCCTCCTCAACATTCTCAACCACTAGCTAGCAAAAAAAAAAGTCTGGCTTAGAGCTTTTGGCATCAAAAAAGTTGTAAAGATTTTTGTTAGATTTTCGTACTTGTACATAGGCCATGAGGAATACACTGTTTATAATCTGTCCATCAATCGTAAATCGATACACTTGATACAATTCTGGGAACAACTTTACTTCTCTCCTTTCACATCTTTTGGTCAATGACACAGAGATCTAAACAAGGAATTTCAACCATGCCCAGATCGTAGTACAAGCTTGTTACCAAGTTTAAGTTGCATATGGAACAAGGACAATACACAAGATAGGGGAAATTAAAAGATTCAAATTATCGTTACAGTTTCACAAAATTTGAACAAGTTCATACTATTAGAATAGTTAGATTAGCACGAGGAGTTAAACTTTTGACCTCCTTGCTCCTAGCACCTTAGTGCACCCCCTGATGTCGTTGGGCCAAAGGCCTCTTGGTTTATCTCAAGGACTTGTTCACGCGGAGGTATTGACAACCTAGCTACTTCAGTCGCCAGACTCACCACAAGACTCATGCCATGGCTTAAACCAGAAGATGTGAAGGCACCAATAGTATAACCTCACAATGATCATTTAGCAAATCAAATATGAACCTCATTGTTTCGATTTGTTGAAAACTTGAAATATTTTGACCCATTCAATTAATTTAAACGACTTCTGAGGTTTTGTTGGAATGTCCGAATTTGAGCTATACCCGACTCGGACAAGGAGGAAATATTTGTTCATCACCACGTCGCAGGACCCGTCACCAAAACTCCACCAAAATGCAAGTGGACCCCTCACAACCCAACCATCTAGTACTAAGTCAACTCAAACTCACGATCAATGAGAGGTGAAAAGTTTTAACCCGACTGCCTCCTCAGCCACTTGAACTATCACCCGGTGGTAGGTTTTCATTCTTTCTCACTTTTTTTGAAAAGAGATCCCAGAATCCAATCAAGAGATGATAACATCATTGTAGCTATTTTCCTATAGCTTCAATTACTATCCTATAGCTTCAATTACTATACTGGAGTGTTAGGCCCCGTTTAGCTAAGGTTCTTATTTTGAAAATACATATTTCTCGTTTTACGAGATAAGTCATTCTCTTATAATACATTATCTTCAATTCAAAAATAAGTACTTATTTGAAAAATAAGTATATTTATTTCCCTTACCCCTTAGCGGAACGGGACCTACTCAATGATCTTTTTCTAGTATCATTCTCGAGCATATGCCGAATTCTAGAGTATATGCCATACTGATCTTATCACAACCAGATATTTGTGACTAGACATGTACCTAGTATGGATTATGTGGAGACCTAGCTAGGTCCCCGAAACAGTTCCACTTTTGATTATTTTTTTGGTTACTTTTTAACCTTTTTTGGGTTTGTAATTATGTAAACCATTATCTAAAGACAACACCATTAATTAGGTTTCGTAAACAACGAACTTAGTTTAGGAAATCAAAATCAAACCGAATAGGGGAAGATAATTTTCCTAACCTGAATAGCAAATATTTCTAGTCAAAATCATGTTCTAGAGCAATTAAAAATAAAAACATATGAACTTCTCAATATTGTACTCTGATATCACCAAAGCGACTATAGATACTTGAACCCAGATACTGAACGATGACATCTCAGCCCTACTTGGGTTGGAAGGCAGTGCTGCGCAGCCCCGTGCTGTGCACGACAAATCGTCGCCGCTCCGGTCTCGCTTCAATGATCGGAATCGTTCACTTCTTAGAGCTCGTCGAGTAAAACAAATATACCAAAAATCAGTTCGGTCAGTTCAAACAGATCAAAAGTGATTTCTGTGGAGATATATCATTAGAAGTCCGGA
Source organism: Rhododendron griersonianum (assembly GCA_018127125.1). Lineage (NCBI taxonomy): Eukaryota > Viridiplantae > Streptophyta > Magnoliopsida > Ericales > Ericaceae > Rhododendron > Rhododendron griersonianum. The sequence goes on from CM030792.1 coordinate 6,469,095, forward strand.
AAGTCTATTGACACAGACTTTGTAGACACAGATCTATTGTGGGGCCCACTATGGGTCCCACACAAATAATCCAAACCGTTCATTAAATGTAGAATATTTTTTCAAAGATCCTTGCGAAAAATCAGCTCAATCCGATACCTTTAGATACTCGATTCAATCATCTAACTTTTCATTATCGTGACATCCGAATGAAAAGTTAGATGATTGAATCGAGCATCTATGGTTATTCTATTGAGCTGATTTTTTGCGAGAAAAATGTTTTACATTTAATGAATAGTTCGAATCATTTTTGTGGGACCCGTAGTGGACCCCACATCAAATCTGTGCACGATATCTGTGTATTATTGATGTGTGGGTAGCAGTGCTGTTAGAAGTCACAGACTCATAGCTCCCATATATCAAGGACAACAGGCTTATAAATCAGTGCAAAAATAATTTTTGGATTCCTCTTTTATTCTTCTGCACTCCTTTTTTTATACTTATTCAGGTGAAATTACTTAATTGCCAAGAATATGTGAAAGGTAGATTTATTAGTAAGAATAATTTAGTAATTTCACGTGAATTAAGGCAAGTAAAGGAGGGTTAGAAGATAAAAAGGGAGTGGAAACATTATTTTCCTAACTAATAAGTTCCGCTAAAATTTTTGTACTTATCCTTATCAAAAAAAAAAATCGCGTTTATTAGTTTTGCGTTTAACTTTTGTGAATTATTGATTCGTCTCGCCAAGAGGCCCAAGACGTATCAGAAAAGTAAAAAATTACTCTGAGTTTTACCCAAATAATTTTTGAAATATCCAAGACTTTATCTTAGATATTTTCAAAAAGAATCCGAAAAATAGGATATGCTGGAGTCTTGGGAGGTGCCAGTCAACAGAAGATGGCAAGGAAAAAAGGAAAAAGAAGATCAGGTCGGTACGTAGGTGCTGCACTGTGCTTCTGAATCACTTTCCTCTCATTACCTTTTATTAATGGGAGACAAACATAACACCTCGGAAAAGGACACTTTCACGTTCTAATTTATATGACAGAGAGAAAGTTGGGCAGAAAGATAGGGATAGATCATAGAATATGACTTTTCAAATTGCTCGAAGTGATTAATATATGTCTTCGGATAACTATATATGGGTCAAGCTACAACACGCGTTTTTTTTTTTTTGGGTTTATGATATGCACCCCCACCAGGTACCATTCATTAAAAAAGATCAGAAATGCTACCAACACAGAAAAATAGTGCACAGATCGTGCACTGATCGCGACGTGGGGCCCATTACGGGTCCCACAAAATTGATCCGAGCCGTTGATTAAATTTAAAACGTTTTTTCAAGGGTCTCCGCAAAAAATTAGCTCAATCCGATACCTAAAAATTCTCGATTCAATCATCTAACTTTTTCTTATCCTGGAATCTGAATGTAAAATTAAATGATTGATTCAAACACTTATAAGTTTCGGATTGAGCTGATTTTTGGCGGAGACCCTTGAAAAAATATTTTACATTTAATGAACGGATCGGATCATTTGGATATAACCCATAGTGGGCCACACATTGCAATATGTGCACAAAATCTGTGCACAGTTGCTGTGTGAGTAGCAGCTCTCAAAAAAGATGCCGAACATTCAATTCAAAGAGGAGTAAGATTCCACGACAAAGAAGGGATGATACGGTGGTGTTCCCTGTCATATTGGGGACACCGTAATTTTGGATATAACTTTATCATTATGAGTATAACTAAAACTCATTACAAGCATAATAGAATCTAAATAAGACATAATCAAGGAATATTTAAAAAACCAACCAAGGCATAATCAAACTCAACCAAGGCATAACAAACAAATTATGTCTTGCTATGGTTCTGTTATGGTTGTAATGGGTTTTAGTTATACTCATAATGGTTTTGTTATGCTAAAAGTTACGATATCCGCAAAATGACCGGGGACACCAAAGTCATTCCCACAAAGAAGTGTAACATTTTATCCCAAACAGACGCAGGGCCGGCCCAAGATATTTGGGTGCCCAAGGTCTATTCTAAAAATTGTGCCCTAAATACTTGACAATTTTTACCGAAAAAAAAATAAACAGTCAGAGAAAGTCAAAACTATAGTATTAAATCCCCTTGACTAATACATAACATACATATATATACATATTTCAAAATTTGAAATTTCTCTTCAAAACAATTTTAATACCGATACTTGCTGTCCACATGCAACCACTCTATGAGCAAGTGGAACAGGTAGAGTAGAGAGCTTTATAGATGAGCACTTTGCCAATTGAGCCTTTGCTCTATGGAAAAATGATAGCCAATTACGTGTTTTGATAATAAATATCCGCCAAGGACTTTTTCAGCATTAACAAATGTTCTCAGCCTGTTCTTGACGGGTATTAATTATCAAAACACGTTCTGGACTGTCATTTTCCCTTGCTCTATCGATGTGGGACAAACAAGTTGCAAAACAAAACCTCCCACCTTCCCACATCGCTAGTTGAAGGAAGGGTTGTGCTAGAGACAAAGAAAATGGGCAAAGAAAAGATCCTTAAAATGTACATGAACGGCTCAGATTAACTTTTCATTATCCGGAAATCTAAATAAAAAGTTAGATGGTTGGATGAAGCACCTATAGGTATCGGATTGAGCTTATTTTTTACGAAGACCCTCAAAAAAATATTTTACATTTAATGAACGGCTCGGATGATTTGTGTGGGACCCGTGGTAAGCCCCACAACAAAATCTGTGCACAATTTGTACACAGATTGTCTGTGTGTGTAGCAGGACTCTTTCCGAAAACAAATGCATACTCCAATTTTGAAAAGTCGATTCTTTCGGAAAGGATGAACCGTCAGATTAGAGGCGGCGTTTCTATGCAAATACAGTAGTATATCTTATCTTCCTTGTATGTCCAAGTTGACCATGGACCCTATGCCGACATCTCGTATTGGTCTGCCTCGGCTATACACATTGTAGAATCTGTTAGCCTAGGTGCTATTGTACAGTCGTTCGTGTCTTAGATTTTGGTGGTTTTGATTCACTCCTGAATTTGTGATGTAACTTTACCTTCGGGCGTTTGCAATATAATGAAATGTGCCGTTGATTAAAAAAAAACATAGTAATTATTTTCAAATCCGTATGCATGTGATTTCACATACATCGAACAGCTCCGGATCCAATTATGTCAAGTATGCGTTCTAAAGTTGCGTCTTGAACAACTCACCCAATAATTCATGATCCTGGCGTTGATTCGTTGAACCCAAAGGAGCATTGATGAATATGCAGCCAACAGCTAGCCGCCCCCATTGTCTTCTTTTTCTTCTTTCTATTAATTTCTTCACCCCATTGAACAGCAAATAAAGATTATAAAGTTAAAAAGCAAAGATTAGCCGCCATCATTGATTGAGTCAAAAACAAAAAAAACCAAGAAGACAAAACAAAAACAACAAACTCAACCCCAAGAGGATGACCTGGTGGTCAAGACCTGAAACTTAGGATTTTGCTTCCTTTTAAGATCTTCAATTCGAACCAGATGCTATGAACTGGATAAGGCCTGAGAATTATGATTTTGCTTTCTTTTAAGGTCTTCAATTCGAACCAGATGCTATGAACTCTTTTTAGTCGGTCTATACAAAGTTTTGCCCTGACTTTGATTGGGATCGCCGCAGTTGAGCAATGGGATTGGTCCCCCAAAATTAGTCGAGATGTGCATCAACTGGCTCAGACACTTAAGTTATCAGAAAAACAAACTCTACCCATCCCTATATAAAGCTCCCCACCGCATCCCTTACCAAAAACAAAAACTTCCCAATCACAAAAATGAGGTTTCCAGCCTTCACAATTCTCTCTCTATTACCAATTCTCCTGGCACTTGCCTCAGCAGAGCAATGCGGGACACAAGCCGGGGGAGCCCTGTGCCCGGGCGGCCTATGCTGCAGCAAATTTGGGTGGTGCGGCAACGGGGGCGACTACTGCAGCACCGGGTGCCAGAGCCAGTGCGGCGGCTCCACCCCCACCCCCAGCCCGAGCAGTGGCGACATTAGCAGTCTCGTCTCTAGAGACTTGTTTAACCGGATGCTGTTGCATCGCAACGACGGTGCTTGTCCTGCCAAGAACTTCTACACCTACGATGCCTTTGTGTCAGCCACAAAGGCGTTTGGCACCTTTGCTACTACGGGCAATACGGCCACACAGAAGAGGGAGATTGCGGCTTTCTTGGCCCAAACTTCCCATGAAACTACTGGTTAGTTAGTTAGTCAGTTAATTAGACTGCCATTTTGGCATACTTTTCATCTTTAGCAACATAACACCACGAAAAAATCAAGCACAAAAAAACAGTATTCTTTGCCCCGAAAACATTATTTTTGTGTCGACGCGACTCACACTGTGTGGCATAACAGGCATGTGAATTTGTGGGTCATTGTTACAGTCTCAAAAAGTTTTTCGCGAAAACTAACCATAATAAGTACAGGTTATTTGGTATCAAGAGAAGGAAAAAAAAAAACCAATGAGACGAAGGGAGAAACATCTTGCAAACTAATCTGGACTAAAATTGAAAAAAGTTACACGATCGGTGAATATTCCAAGGATATAAGCAGATAATTATGCAGTTCCTTAATAAATTGTTACTTTTGCTAATAAAAAAAATACACGTAGAGCAACTATAAATGTGACATGATATATGTGTATAGGTGGATGGGCTAGTGCACCTGATGGCCCTTACTCATGGGGATACTGCTATCTGAAGGAACAAGGTAACCCCGGTGACTACTGCTCCTCGAGTGCTCAATGGCCCTGTGCTCCCGGCAAGAAGTATTACGGCCGCGGTCCAATCCAAATTTCCTAGTAAGTGATGCTCCACTTTTTTTGATAACACAAGTCTTCAAGTCAGGTTACCCGCTCCTCGACTGATCAAGTAATTATGTGATCTTAGTATTGTTCGTCTGTTTTTGGTTACAAGATTGGTTTCTTTTGCTGTAATAGAAAATCGAAATCACCAATTCCAACCTCATCTATGTTTTAATTTGGTGTTCCAGCAATTACAACTACGGGCCGGCGGGAAGGGCCATAGGGGTGGACCTCTTGAACAACCCTGATCTGGTAGCAACCGATCCAGTCGTCTCGTTCAAGACTGCCTTGTGGTTCTGGATGACCCCACAATCACCGAAGCCGTCGTGCCACGACGTTATTACCGGAAGGTGGAACCCGTCGGCTGCAGACAGGTCAGCGGGTCGTGTCTCGGGGTTCGGTGCGATCACAAACATCATAAACGGTGGGCTCGAATGCGGTCACGGGTCGGATTCGAGGGTCCAAGATCGGATTGGGTTCTTTAGGAGGTACTGTCAAGTACTTGGGATTAGCCCTGGTGACAATCTCGACTGCGGCAACCAAAGGTCTTTCGGTAATGGACTTTTGGTCGATACAATGTAGGGTACCCTACAATGTAATACTCCAGTAGCCAGCTTAAGTGCCCTGCTCTTATAATGTGCCCAAAATGCACAACCTACTGTTGTACTAAAAATAAGTGCACCCTAATAATGACTAAACTTTTTTCTTCTTCTTTTTGTGTGCTTGTACTGGTGAGTGGTGACGTTCTGCAAGGAAAATAAATACTAATGGAAATGGAAATTTGCAGCTGTGATGGTGGTTTTGGTTTCAATATTTTGAGTAGTGCTCGGGATTGTATTATTTCGCGATTTTGCGATGATTTAAATTGGGTTGCATGTCTCGTATGACTCTTAAGTTTATTTAAATTTTAAAGTACTTCGTTTACCAAAATAATAGCTTTGGTACTTCTACCATGCATTGGTTGTCTTTCACGTAAGATTGCCGATTGCCACGCTATTAGGCAGCACGTAAACGAGCCAGGTGGCCGGAACCGAGATTGGTGCCACATGGAACCGATCTACTTGGCACCAACGTGGACTCGTCACCGCTGCACACCACGTTCTATGATCCGACCCGACGCCTCGTTCCGCCCGTGAAACCACAGGCTAAACGGCCCATACGGCCATCTGTGGGCGTTGGCTGTCGGACTGCTTGGGCCTCCCCCAGATTGGGCCTATTCGGACAGTCCGGAAAGAAGACCCGCCATCGGGCGCACTACATCAAGAAATAGAGGAAACAGGGAACCAACGTTGTACAACTTGGCAACCAAAATATTTTTGGGAAAATGGCGGTTAATGACGTGTTTTGCCTTTGATAATTAATATCCGCTAAGGATATTTTCAATATTAAAAAATATTTTCAACATATCCTTGGCAGGTATTAATTATCAAAACACGTTCTCGGCCATCATTTTCCCTTTCTCAAAGGCCTACTTGTAGGAGCCCAATTAAAGTCGGACCAAAACTCTGTTTGGACAGACCCCAAAGAAGTTGATAATACGGATTAATACTTGGAAGCAAGGCCAGCTCATGAGTTAAGCCGGGGAAGTAGTCGCTTCCGGCCCCCGAATTTTGGTCCAAAATTGAGGTTTCACTGTAATATAATTTACATATTAATATTAGAATGTTTCTAAATAAAAACACAATTGTATCTTAACTCTTGCAATAATATCTTTTTACATTTATATTTTCATAATTGTATTCTTTTAGTTTGATATATTTTGCTATTTTTGTACTTTTATCATTTTTTTAAAAAATTCATGAATATATAAGGGTCTTAATATAAGGAATTCGCTTCGAATCTCCAAAATATATGAGCCGACCCTGTTGAAAAGGTTTCAAACCTGAAATCTTAATAGGAAGCAACCTCCTAAGTCACAGGCCTTAGCGAAGCCAATCTGTTGGGATTTGCAACCAAAATACAAAAATACTGCTACTGGAATAATTACTTTCTCTGATACTTGAAGTAGATGAAAAGTATACTGCAGCATTTGATCATAGATGGCTATGTTTCAGCTACTTTTGGGGGTTCTTATTTTTTTTGAACTGGTTTTGGTGTTCTTATTGGCCGGTCTTTTTTTTTCAATGCCTACCTGTCCAAACCTACTCCGTATCAAGTCCATTCCACATAAGCTCCATTTTAAGTAAACTACCAAAAATACCCCTGTCACAACCTTGGTCGTGTCCAAAATCGTTCCCCAATCTTCTCCGCAGCAACCAAACCCTACCCGCGAACCCACGATCAGATCCTCAGATCAGATCATCGAACACCGCAAATCCAACATATCCTACCAATTTAATTTATCTTCTCCGCAGCAACCGAACATATCCTACAAACGGGGCGGGACTGACGGTTCAGAGGGCGTAGGTGGTGGGTTGCGAATAACGACGAGGTGGGGGCAGCGTTGAGATTAGGGTTTTTTCTTTCTTTGTCTTTTTTTTCCGGCCGTTTGGCTCGGTTTCTACCGGCTGATTTGGATTTCCCCCAAATCAGTCCGGTTTGGTACCAGTTTGGCTTCCCCAAATCTGGTGTGGAAGAAGAGGTGAGCGAATAATCCGGCGCCTATTGAGGATCGTCCGAAGTTGGGGTTGTTTGTGGTTGTTGGTGGGTTGAGGTTCGTCAGGGTGCTGTTGTTGGTGACGGGGTCTGCTACCGACTTCTGCTCCGGTGAACGGCTCTTGCCGTCTAGATTTCATATGGGCTTCTCGGGTTTGAGTTGGGGTTCGGTCCGTTTGGGATTCTCTACTATCTATACCTTGATTTGTTCTCATCTGGCACTCTCGCCGGTCTTGCTTCTGCAGGGAGTGCATGTGTAGAAGTTTGGGTAGTTTTAGCTCATTCTTGTTTTTTTTTTTTTTTGATGAAATCTATATTACCTTCGGACTTTGTTATGAAATGAATTGAATGTGTTAAAATAAAAATAAAAAAAAACATATCCTACAAGGCTACAAACCGAACATCTCCAACATATCCTACAAATCGAACACCGCAGCAACCGAAACCTTGGAGCGGCGTATGTATTGTTTGATTTTTTATTTTTTTTTCTTTTCATTTGAAACGCCGAAAGGGAAAAAGGGGAGGAATCATCGGCGGAAATCGGGATTCGTCGTCGTTGCCTACGCACGAGAAGGAGATATCATCTTCTTCGTCGTAGTCGTCGGATTCTTCGTCGGACGGCGGCAGCACAAATCCAACATATCCTATCAATTTAAGCAACATCAGGAGTTCAGATGTATTTACACCAATTAGAAGGAGGTTTGGCGGCCAGATCTGGTGGTGGTTTTGGTGAGGGAAGGGTGAATGATGGTATTTTCCGATGACAGCCGTAGAGCGATCATGGAAGGTAGGTTTATAGTTAGGAACACTGCTACAGGTACAGCAGTTTGTGTACGGCAGCCGCGCACAGATCACTTTTGCGCCCGTCTCGGGTCCTGCAAAGATGATCGGAATCGCTCATTTTGTTTAAAATATTTGGCTAAATTTTGAAGCAAAGTTGGATGATTCGTAAACACCCTTTCTGATATCGGATTGAGATGATTTTTTACAGGGACCCTAAACGAAGTATTTTGAACAAAATGAGCGACTCCGATTATCTTTGTGGAACCCGAGACGGACATAAAAGTGATCTGTGCGCGACTACTGTACACCAACTACGGTAACTGTAGCTTTACTGTTTATCTTGGGGGAAGAAAGGAGTCCTGCTACTGGTACAGCATTTGCTGTACAGCAGCGGGTACAGATCCCTTTTGCTCTCATCTCGGGTCCCGCAAAGATGATCGGAGCCGCTCATTTTGTTCAAAATACGTCGTTTAGGGTCCCTGTAAAAAATCATCTCAATCCGATATCGGGAAGGGTGTTTACGAATCATCCAATTTTGCTTCAAAATTTAGGCATTTTGAAGCAAAATTGGATGATTCGTAAACACCCTTCCCGATATCGGATTGAGATGATTTTTTACAGGGACCCTAAACGACGTATTTTGAACAAAATGAGCGGCTCCGATCATCTTTGCGGGACCCGAAATGGGAGCAAAAGGGGTCTGTACCCCGCTGCTGTACAGCAAATGCTGTACCAGTAGCATTTTTGGGAAGAAAGTGGGTCTCTGTTGTTTGTCTTTAATGTGCTTCTAGAAAATTGGTCAGTGTAGCACTGTAGCTAGCTGTCGTAGCTGTCAAAATTCACATTCAAATGTGTGAATTCTGCGGTGGGTGTGAATTCTGAGAGAGTGAATTCTGAAAAGAGGTGTGAATTCTGTATAGAGGTGGCAAACGGGTGGGTCTGGGCGGGTTTGGGCGGGTTGAAACGGGTCGTGGGTCAAATATGGGCGGGTCGAATATGGGTCAAAAAGTAAACGGGTTGAAATGGGTCGGGTCAAATATGGGTCAAGCCAAACCCAAACCCCCCCCACCCCCCCCCGTTTCCCCTTTTTTTTTTTTTTTTTTACCCACCATTTTTTTACACCCCCCATTCAGAAAGGTAAAATTTTATGATTAAAACTCAATTTTTTTTGAATAAAAATGAAGCAATTAGAGGCTAAAAAAATCAGGTTTTTACTTTTTTTTTCCATTTCCAAACAGTAACGTAATTTCAACGAGGAGTCAGAGGCAACATCAAAGAATTGTCTGGAAGGCGATGATTGCGCCGATTGTACAGTTTCGGTCTTCGTTGCGTTCGCCGAAGCCACCGCTTAGGTTTGGACTTTTTTTTTTGGTCTCTATTCAAATTTTTTTGTATTTTTTTGTTTTGCGACAAACTTTTTATCCCTATTAGTTCATCTTTTTTTGACGAGAGAATCGAAAAAGTTATTATGCCTAAGTCGTTAACATTATCTCCAAGCACAATAATGTTTTGCGTCGAATTAAGATCGAAACTCAGATCGCATTCCGCTAAGGGTTTTTTTTTATCTCCATGCGGGGCCCACCGTTGGTTTCCTTAGTTTTTTCGTTTAGCGGAATGTCGACGTAAAAATTTTCATGTAATGCTGCAAAAATTCCAAATTCAATGTACGATCTTATAAATACATTTGATTTTAATTTGTTTTTTAACAACTACGATATTATCGGACAATGAATAATTTTTCTAATTTTATCTCCAGTATTTATACTAGCTTTAATTTAAAAAATTTCGGAAATGCCGTGATTTCCTAAAAGAAGATAGTCCAGTAGATCGGGGAGCTAGACATCAGCTCTTAGGGGCTAATATAGAAGACGAAGAAGACGAAAGAAGAGAGTCCTGCTTTTGGGAAATTTAATTTCCAAACCCAAGTTTGGGCCTTTTACTTCTAACCCATATTGAACCCACTCTCAACCCATCTAAACCCATATAAATATGGGTTGATATGGGTTGAACCCATATTAACCCATCACACAATATGGGCGGATTGGGTTGGGTTATAAGTGGGCGGATTTGGGCGGGTTAAGAAATATGGGTTTGAATTGCCACCTCTAATTCTGTATAATGATGTGAATTCTGGGAGTGTAAATAGTGACAAGGTCAAATAGTAAAAGCATCTTTAAATAAGGTCTGAATGGGATAGCATTACAAAAATGGGTCTGCATGGAACCCAAGACAAAACATAGGACCGGCCAAGAATTTCCCATGACACGGACCCGCTGTGCACAGACCGGCATACGGGCCCACTCCGGGTCCTATACAGATAATCTGACATTTAAAATGGAAGATCGAATCAAGTACGTACACGTATCGGATTAATCTGATTTTTCAAAAGGTCACGCGAAAAATTATTACTCCCTCCGTCCCTTTTTAAATGTCCTGCTTCGTAACTCCAACTTATTAAAAAGACATCATCATTATACCTTTCACATCAACTTTTTCCTTTACTTTCCCTACTTACCCATCATCATTACACTTTTACTCACTAACTTTTCAAAATGGAATCTACTTTTAGGGACAAAATAGACAATACACCAACTTTTACCCACTAACTTTACAAAATAGACACTTATTAAGGGACAGCCCAAAATGGAATACTGGACTCAAAAAAAGGGACGGAGGGAGTAAATTATTGAATGGGTCAGATTATCCGTGCAAGATCCGGAGTGGGCCCCGCGTGCCAGTATGTGCACCGTCCAGTCGGTTCCCATTGAAGGGTTCTTCTTGAAATTTGCACTCGAGTTTTATGTTGTCGAACATATAGTTATATCAAATGCAGTGTATAACTCATTGATACTGAATTTTTTCAAGAGAATAACTTTATTACGGAGCTTTCTATGAATAAACGTTTACAGAGTCAAATCGCGTGCATTCAAAGTGTATTGGACGGTCCGAATTTTTTTAAAATCTTTCAGCGAATAATTTTTTTTAAATCCTGACCGTCCAATACCAAAACAGACGACTGAGATCATGCAGCTCCGCAAATGATTCATGGCTCCTCCCTCTTTTTTCAAACTCCCAATCGCCCCAAGGAAAATAACTTGGTGCATGTGATCAATAATCAATTAGTTCTTGACCCCTGTATGTGGGCATTTGTTTTCTCATATTTTGGCAAGTTGTGCAAGTTCTAAACAAAGTGAGTCAAGCACACTTAATACACCTCATCACATTATGCCAACTTTATTTTTGTTTTTGCCAGGCAATAGGATCTTAAGGGTTACCGGGTTAGTTGTTACTTCTTGTGAGTGATTACAACAGAGGTCGAGCATCTCTTCTATGAGGACCTCTTCCATGAACACTAACTTAGGACTGTTCCCTTAGAAGGGAGAGTAATGAACCAACTACACAAAAGGTGTGGTGTTCATTATGCCATCCTTCAGAAGATGTCATTTCAAACATTTATTGGTCACTAGTTTCCTCACTTGGCACTAGTGAGTAGAAAATTGAAGTCATGCAAGTGGCGCGTGCGATTTTGATAGCATGAGAGAGAAGCCGCATCAGAGGCTGCAATTACGATGACAGAAAATCGAGAAGATAGCTTCTTCTAATTGACGATTATCGAAAGTTCAGAAAATCATACAAAATCTATATTAATTGCATTCAATATCAGTTCAAGACACAAGGCTCGAGCCATGTTTTGACTCGTGGATCGATCCGATGATCCATCTCTCCCAATACCCATAGCACATAAACAGGCACTCAAAACAAAACCATTAGAGGTTTCAGGAAGTAGCCAATTCACACAAAGAAGAATGCAGAAAGGTACTAGGAAACATGAACTCAGTTCTACTCCATTAAAATAGATCTAAACTTGTTTATTTACCTCGGTCAATTAACCCTTTCAAGGATTCTGAACAAAGTTATAAGATATCCTCGAAACTTAGTGGTTCATCACTTTCACAGGGTCGACTTCACGGGTCCTAATTAGGATGTCTTCTAATTAATCTACACTAATGAACACACATAATCTTATGTTGGGCTCTTATATTGGCCCAGGCACTTGAGTTATCGGGAGAAAAAAAAAAAGAAAAAAAAAAGGCATGATCATATCTTAGAAATTAAGTACGTTAGCATAAGGAGGGGTCATCAAATTTTCAAGCCATGGGCTTCTTAGCTGTGTCCAAAAGGTGTCTTGGGTCCAGTCCATGTTAAACTTGGGCACTTGTAGCTCTGTCAACTGCAGAGAAGCAGCAGTATTAATCCCTTTATAATTACCCTCCTCTGCTTCTTCATCTTGATAGTAGATTTTCTCTTGATCCTCTACTATGAATTGGTCTGGACTATGGTCTTCATACTCTTTCTTGAATGCCACGTGTTGCGCGGCCATTGGTGGCACGAACTCTTCTTCAACATGTGGACTGTAATTATAGGAGATAAGAGTGTCCATTGGTGGTGGTGGTGGTAGTGGTGTGAGTGAATGGGTTAGTGTAGTCTTCCTTTCTTCTTCTTCAATCTGGGCCCTCTGTTCCAACTCCTTCAAGGAGGTTGCCTTTCTGTATATCTTGCACAGCACTATGTCCTGCATTTGTTTACATCACATGAAGTTTAGAATGTCGTCAATGGGAATCGGAAATTGTTTCGGACACAGGTGTGTTCGCAGCCGTCCGATGAACAACGTGCATCTTGTGAAGCCCGTGTGCATCGAACGATTTCGGACACATCTGTATTGGGAATCTGTGTTCATAGCACTGCTCATCTTTGTCAGTTCTGAATTGTAGGCAGGGCCGGCCCAAGGGATTTAGATACCCAAGGCTAAATTGTGGGGTGGTGCCCTACTTATTTTTAGAATTAAACAATGATAGAAATGAGTCTTTATATTACTACTTTAGACTTTATAATGCATGTTAATTGCTTGGCCACCAACGGCCAAAGTGGTTGGCTTGAATTCTACTTGACTTGGTTTCGAAATTTGGTAGTTACAATAGCATTATTTTTGGGTAAAAAACATTTTAAAAGAAAAAGCTGTCCAGAAAACTCGAACTCAAACACTCCACATGGACTAAAATCAACTTACCACTAAGCTAAAACGAACAAATAATATATATTTTAATTTACAAATAATATTGAAGTGCCCCTAAAATTTAAATTTTTTTGGATGCCCGAGGCCCGGGCCTCTTGGGCCTGGGCTGGCCCTGATTGTAGGTCATGCTAAGAAGTCAATACTATATGGAAGCAATTAGTGTTCCTGTTCTTAAAAACAGTTTTTAGAAAGTACCACTTTGCGAAAAATTAGATTCTGAAAACAGCAGCCGAACAGGAGTAGGAGCCACAACATCTTTCGACACATTACCAATCGAGGAAGTTAAAAGGAAATCGCTTAAAGATCAGGTAAAAGGTCTTCTTGATTCCTAAAAGCTACTTTTGCACAAAAATAAGGTCTTCATTGTCAACTTCTTTTAATGATTCAGAAACTGAATTCTGATCCTCAAGAAAAGAAAAGAACAGAGAAAAAAAAAACTTTCATCGAACAGAAAGTACCTTTGGTGAGGGGCAATTATCAGGCAAACGATACTCATTCATAACCCAGTCAGTTTTGCAGCCCCGGGGCGCCCTCCCCTTGTAAAACACCAGGGTCTTTTTCAGTCCCATCATCTTCTTCGGGTCACTTGAGCACAGTATCTTCCGGTCCGACCCCGTTGCTTTCCAAAACCCTGTCTCAGTGGTCCGGTTCGGCCTCCCGCCGTTCCCCTGCCTTCTGTCCCTTGGCACAAAGAAGTACCACTCTCTCTCCCCAATCTTAGCAAGGCCTGTCACGCATTATGCAAATATAAATTCATGTAATCGCCTTTTTTTGCTCGAATCATAACGGTATGAAACTAAGTAGCGAAATTTACGTAACGAAATAGAGTAATGCGTTACCGGGCAAGTCCTTGGGATCATGACGGTAGATGTTGAGGAATCCGATTATATCGAAGCTGACTTTCTTCCCGAAAATCGTGTTTTTGAGGTAGAAGCCGAGGAGCTCTTCTTCGGTCGGGTGGAACCGGAAGCCAGGCAATTGATCAATCTGAAATGTTGATTCCTCCATTAATCAGACTAGAATTGGTTTGCAAAAATATATGTTGTCAAGCTGGGTAAGTACTTGGTTTTGCCTTTTGCTTGTGGGTTTTCCAGATTTCTTAAGGAAACCGAAGCGATGTGGCTGTAACGTTCACAAAAACACAAATATAAAAGCAAACTATGATGGGTTTATATAGCTGGGAGAAGGGTTGGAAATTCTTGTATGGGGCACCACAAAATTCTATAAAGTCTTTGATTTTGTTTTAGGGTAAATTTTAGAAATAGTCCCTCTAGTTTGCATAAATTCTCATTTTGGTCCCTCTAGTACTGATTGTGTCAATCTTAACCTTATAGTTTATATTGCATCTCAATTTTGTCCCTCTCGTTGACGGTAAGCAAAATTGTCATTTCTCCTCCTGGAATGTTTTGCGCGCACACATTCCAGATCACCGCAAGTTAAGTTGAGTCTGCCAATGACGGTGATTTTGAGCAATTTACGCGTATTTTACGTGATTCGGTTGTGACACTTGAAATGGTTGGGCAGTGACATTAAATGGCTTTGAACAATTTATTTTAATCGGGTGACAAAAAAATAAGGAGATTTTAAAAAGTAAGATAAAGTCATCAAAAAGGAAAAGATGGTACAAAGATATTTAACTAAGGGGTTGATTTTTAAAGTTTCTAAAATATTAGTAATTTGTAAAAAATATATATGTTTAAAACTCTCTCAACATATTTTGATTACCCAATAAAACACAATTGAGGTGCCAAATATATTACGTGTGGTGTTTTTTATTTTTATTTGCAAAAACGAAAGTAAAATGTACAATTTCAGATAGTCCTTTTAGTTTACATAAAATCCCAATTTCGTCCCTCATGAGGTGAAATAACAACTTTGCCCTTCAATACGCCGTCAGCGAGAGGGATGAAATTGAGACGGAATGTACACTAAGGAGTTAAAATTGACACTATTAATACTAGAGGGACAAAAATGAGAATTCATGCAAACTAGAAGAACTATTTCTGAAATTTACCCATTTTTTATTTTTACACATAGGAGGTGTCCCCACACTAAATGGGATGAGACTAATCTACCTAAGACCGGCAACAGAAAATCAACACCCGCGAAAAGCAATTTGAAGCAACTAGGAGGGAGACCACTGGACTCGCCCATGAAACTGTACACATGGACTTTCACCTCCCAACCGGTTATCCTATTCTCCATAATCGAACTCAAACTTTTAAGATGGGAGCAAACCCCATGGCTAGTGGAGACAACCTGTTGGGTCAAGTCTTTTGATTTGACAAGGGAGGAATCAAGGTAAGGAAATTGGTGGCTCCACACGGTTTTATTCCGTTCTTATAATTGACAAAAGATTCATGATGATGGTGACACAAACATCAACACGTCTTGGGTCTTTTGCTTGACTCTTTTCTTCCATTTTTTTGTAGTTTTTACTAGACAAGTCATTTTCATGGGAATTTTCTGGGCAAATTTTATCTTTGAAAAATTCTGAGGAGCACTGAAACCTCAAAAATCGGGGCTTCAACTCTTTTATCACCATTCAATAGTCAAGAAGTTTGATCAAAATGAAGTCACAAACCACCGTTGAATAGTCATTACAACTAGGTTTCAAGACCCTTAATGGGACAGGACCGTTTCGCCCTCAAAAGCTACTTAAACTAAACACATTTGTTAAAGAAAAATTGGCCGTAGCAATTAATATCCGATCAAGTTAGTAATTTACAGGAAAGTTACGTTGACAGGAGCTACGAGATGAGTGGTGATCACCATGGTGGACTCGGGATGAGGTCCACAACGGCCCAAAATTGGATCATAAGGACATGTAAGCTGGTTTGGAGCCTTGTCCGCTTTTTCCGTCCTTCTAAATGGCCAAATCTGTTTAGAACACAGTTTTTCTATTGGTACTCTCAAAACATATTTCCAGATATATATGGTGTCGAATGCTAAGACGCGAGTAAAATTTTTCGCAATGCTAATAATGGTTTTATGAGGGAAGTAGGTTTTTTTTACAAGAGACGGAAATAATAGTGGGCGTATGAGGCCAAGGCTTTGTTGGAAAAATTTCGGCAGCCACGTAACATTCCAGAGAACAATTTCATTTCCAATAATAAAATTACAGAAATAAATCGAATTACAAGATACAAAACAATTTACAGAATAAGAAGAACGAGATACAAACTGAATCTTTAGGATCGAAACCGAGGCCTGTGTAATACCACAGTCACCTTAAGAAATATTCGCCGCCTACCGTGGGTGTTGTAGGTTGCGTCGGCGACTTTCTCCCAGGGTTGGCTCGATTGAACCGCAGGCCGTCGGAACACCACCGAAGACCTCCTTGGCGAACTGACTACCGCCTGCCTCTCTCTCTCAAGAACGAATATTGGAATATGCTGAAAGGTTGCGAATTTGCTTGTGCCTTCTCCAAATCCGTGAGCCCCTTTTTATAGAGTGAGGGTGGCCTAAGAGGTGAATGCTGCCATAATGCTGATATGAAATCAGCCATAATGCTGAGATTAAATCTGCCAATTGAATGAGGGAGGTTACAGAAATGAATTCACAATCATGGAGGGGTTACAGAATCCACACATCAATACGTCTATTGATTGTGGTGCGTCCAGATACAACGAACCCGGTTCATGCTCGGTTGCCTCGAGAGACCCTCCGGTAGCCCCGATTTCATTCATCTGAAATTCCGTAAAATTTCCAACAGGCTTCTCCGTGGTTCAAAATTTTTGGATTTATTTATGTATTTTTTCAAAATATCAAAACTATACATGGTGGCCTCCCATTGAATAAAGAAAGACGGCCTAGAAAAGACATGTTCAGCTATGAATATTGTCAAAATCGCAACAAAATGGAGGATGAGTTTCTTTCAAATGTTTTGATTATATTCATTGAGAAGGAAATTGCTGCGAAATTTTGTACCAACAAAATCATAGATGACTTTTGAGATCTAAAGGAGCGGCGCATTCCATTTTTATACATGCTTGACGTGTAATAACATTAAAAAAAACTTTTATTTTTTTGCATGCTGGTTGTTTTTGATTTGTTAAGAGTATCTCGATATTGTGTTTTGTATTGGGTATTATTTAATCATTTAAATGTTTTATATTCTTGAACCTTGAAATTTCAAAATATTGTTATTCATATTGTAGTCGGCCCCCTCGTATATGAAATTTTGGTTCTGTCCCTATTGTTTACACAATGTTGGGAAAAATCACTCCTAAAACAAACATGCAGTTGCCATGTAAAATGCCCCGAACTCCTAAGAAAATCCATCCTAACAACAAATCGTTTAAGAAGACTCGCTCAAACAATTTTGAGAAAATTATGGTGACTGCACGTTTTTTGAGCAAATTTTTGATATTCTAACTATTCAAAAACTGTTTGGAATGTTTATCGAAAATTCTAAATAATAGATTCGCGGAAACTATAGGTTTAACGAAAATCAGTTTGAAAAGCGAAAAAAAATGAATGAAATTCTAAAAATTCCAAAGCTGGGTTTGGATGGCTTCTGGTGCTTTTCAGATTAAATTTAGACTTTATCTTTTACACCAAATGATTATTCTGCTTTACCTTAAGATTCAATCTAATATCTGTATTCACACTTATCTCAACCACGCCCATAATAGTGGTTCAAAGTGCTTTAGTGCTCTAATGATGAATACTCCCAATATTTTATTTGATGGCTGAAAGGTATGAATATAGTAAGAACCCAATTCATATGTGCTTTGGTGAAATGGATTGCTAAAATATGTACACCCCTTGACTACAAGAGGTTCCTGTGTCCCTTCTTTTTTTTTTTTCAGACAATATGTATGAGTGGAGTTTAGAGGCGAGTTAGTAAATTAACGAGAGTTCGAAATCTCTAAAAACTCAAACCCCAAACCTTTCCATTAGAAAACAAGGGATACAACCAGATAGGCTAATAGCCACATCTCACGCCACTTTTTGTTCATTGGTTTTTTGAATTGAATCTGGCTTCTCTGTAGTCTGTTGTTGAACTGCAGAGTGCCGTTCGCGTGATCCTAACTGTGGTGGCAAGCTTTCTCCGGTTGGACCTTGTAGCTTGGATGGTTGTGGTTTGTACGTAGATGGGTTAGACCTGCACACGAAGCAACCGCGTTAGTGCTCAAACCCGGAGCGTGGTGGTCCGGGGTAGGCACTCCGACGCTCTAGTCAGTAACAAGAGAGGAGATATCAAAGTATAGTTTAGGGTTTGAGAAAGTGTTACCTCATTCTAGAGGGGAATCCCTCCTTTTTATAGCCAAAGTGAGCGCAGAGTTTGGCTCTCGTAAGCCTCATCACGCGCTGTGTGATGAACCCGCCAACCTCGGACCCAGATAGACTTCTCAATCTTGGACCTATCCAATCCCCCATATTCCGCTCCTAAATATAAGGGATGGGATAAGACGCGAGGTTGCCTGCTCCTGCCCATCTCTTCCTAACTTCCTCTTCAAGTTAGGGGACAGGAGGCTCGGCGAGTATAGGTTCCCCCGGACAGACGGCACGGCACTGATAGCTCCTGCAGGGGCAATCTCCTACCCGTTCGGCAAGGACCCGCCGAACCAGATCACACCCTCCTCGGATCAACACCACGATTAACTCAACCAGGTCCGGCAAGACTCGGATCGGATACCGAGCCAACCCGCCGACCCATGGGTGGTAAACACATTGGTTCGGCTAATTGGTGCAACGTGGCCACCGTCCTGGTCCCTCCGCCGGACCACGCCCTCCACAATAGCCCCTCAACCTCTTCCTCCCTTGCAAAAGGTGGGAGGGGTTGACCATCTGAGCAAAACATTCTACCGAGGGCGTCCTGAGGCAAACACGCCGGGCCTCCCTTGCTGGGCCATTGAGGGCAGGTGAAGAGCCTTCGCGAACCCCGGAGTAATGATGAACCCGTCGCAACGGGGGCTGATGGGACCGTTGGGAGTCAGAGATCGAACGGTCCACCCTGAAACTGAAACGGCGTGGGGTGCCACGTGGTGAAAGGGGAAACGACGCCGGTACGGAACGGTGCAGGCTTTCCACGTGGCATGACGAAAGTGGGCGGAGCGGCGACGCTTCGGTTCTCGCGTTCGACGCTTAGGGTTCCACCCAGCCAATGCATCCGCTATATAAGCGGGGAGGCGGGACAGAAAAACACTTTCTGCTCTCGCCTCCTCGCTCTGCAACTCCAACTTCTGCTGCCATTCCTTTCGCCACCGTTGCTCCGCCACTCACCGCTGTCCAGCCCCAGCATTCCCAGGTAACTCCGCCATCTCTTATGATTCATTTTGTGAGCATTTCAAGACGCAACACCACTCACGCCCCCACGTTTGCACAAAAGCACTCTTCATTTGAATAGTGTCGATCTCCCATGGCCGCTCGCGGCCGTGGCCCGCCGTCTGGACCGCCAACAACGGCGGTCCCCCACCGTGCCAATTTCAACACTTGATAAGAACCCACAACTTCAGTCGAGGAGGATCCCAGAGGACCCCCCTCGGCAGGGATTAGATGCACATGAGTAGCCATGCTGAAGTAGGAATTCTCATCACCCCTTCCATTTCTTATTCTGTCTAGGTCTTCAGCATGGTGGATCCAAACTCCTACTCACCGAGCATTGATCCCGAAGCTTACCCAGACCTTCAAGAGACCATCCAGGAGCTCGGCAGAGGGTATAGGAGCTTCAACGAAAGCTCAAGCAACTTTGCCCGGCGTGCAGGGGGTCCAATCATCCCCGGCATCCACGTCCCCCTTTAGGTGGATGACAGATCCTCCAAGGACATACTCTACGGGAGTGACTCCCCCGGCGAGTCCGCCGAGGACGACACGCACGGCTCCATCCCAGAAGAGACTGGTAGGGAGCGAGCAGCCACCGGGGCCCAGGCCAGCACATCGACATCAGCTGGTCCGCCGCCGAGCACCTTTGACGCAGAAGGAGGTGCCGAACCACCCCCGTCGAGGGACATCGACCTCATCCCCCCGCTACCAACGGGTCTCGGACCCATGCCGTACAGCCACTTATACGGCGACGGTCCGGGTGGTTTCACACAGGCCTTCCGGACCAAATATTCGATCCCGGACGATGTCCTTGTTGAAAGGGTAACCTCCGAGAGGATTCCCTTCGGCGAAGACTTCATCGCCCTTCTTCTCTACGCCATTATCGAGGGTGGGGTAAGGTTCCCGATGAACCCCTTCCTCCGGTACTTCCTGGCAGATTACAACCTTGCGCCGATCCAGGTGGCGGTCAACAGCTGGCGAATTATGTGCTCGGCGATAAGGTTAGCAGAGACCAACCACCTGCCGTTCACCCTTGGGGACCTGATGCTAATGTACATGGTATCAAGGAGCCCCAAGTACGACAAGTACTACCTCACCACCCGCCAACACTTTGATCACATGGTGGACCGCCTCTACGACACTGAAAAGTGGGGGGGGGGGGGGATGGGGGGTTCTGGTCAAAGTGTCCGGCAACTTCGAGTGGGGTCCCATTAACCCCCAACTTGACGATCCCTTTCCAACTAGGAGAGGTACTGCGATCGAGAGGCCCTACAGAATTCCTCGAGTGTGAGGGTTCCCCGGCTACGGGGACAAGCCTGATATTTATCTCCCTTTTTGTACTGTCTTCCATATTAACCTTTATACATCATACTGATCTCCTTCTTCTACTTGCAGATTGCTCTGCACCGAATAAGGGACTCCTTATCACAGGCAGGTGGACAAACCTGATTGCCCTGCTCCGGTGCCCAAATCGAGACGCGCCGACCCTCCTCGGTTACACTCCATTCTACCACGGGTTTGTTAACCGAAAGGACAAGGAGAAAATGGTGAGGAAGACAATCGACCTTGTCACTGTTGCCGGGCAAGCATTGCAGATGCAGTACCTGGCCCAAGATCTCTTATCCTCCGGGCTGCCAAAGAGGAAGGAGGAAACGGTGCAAACTCCCATCAGCAAGCCGGAGCCCCAGGGTCAGTCCATTGCCGTTCCTATTGGGAAACCCCACATCATCCGCCGAAGAGAAAAGCGCACAGTTGCCTGGGGGGAGGACTAGGGGGCTGAAAAGAAGGCTAAACACGCCGAAATGGGCGCGGAGATCCTCAACACTGGCCTCGCCGAGGGTGAGCTCTTCGTTCCGGACTTCCAATGCCCTGATGGGCATATGATCTCCATCGGCAACAGCCTGGAGGAGAACCCCCTGTTGGCCATGACCCTTCTGAAAGGCCTGGCCCTCCCAAAGGACATGGAGAGCCTAGAGTCGGCAAATGTCAAGAACATGGCCGAACTCTGCCTCTTCCTTGCCAAGGTACCGATTTCCCTCGTGTCTTTATTAAAGATCGCCTCCCTTTCTAGTTGTTAATTCCCTTTTTTTTGCAGGCCGGGCAACGTGCCAGCAAGGCCTTCAATGACATGGAGGTCCTCCTTGAAACCAAGAAGACCCAAAGGGGGGACCTGCAGGCAATGAGGAAGGAGGTGAAGGAGGCCGCCGACCAGATCGAGGCGCTGGAGGCCAAAGTTGCTGAAGCCTCGACTGGTTTGGAAGAAATGAACCGCTTGCTGCTGCAGCTCAAGGAAGTTGAAGCCGAGCGGGACCGAATGAAAGAGGAGAAGCAACAGATGGAGGATGAGCTGCCGGCCAAGCTCGAGGAGGCCGGCGATGCTGGTTACAACGAGGCCGGCGACTACTATCAGCTACAGGTGGAAGACCTTGTTAAAAAGGCCTTCAGAGACGGAGAGCTGAAAGGAATCGAAGACGCTCATGCCTCCTCTTTCCTCCACGGATACCAGGTCGGCCTTGATTATGCCGAGGTTCCCAATGATGACCATCGAAGGGAGCCTCCAGTGGTGCCACCTGTGGATCTGCCGAGGCACCTGCTTCCAGCAGAACAGGCCACCCAACCGCTGACGTGCCACCAAACTCCGCCGATCAGCCCAATCCTACAGTTGACAAGCCGCTGCGTCCCGCCGAGCTGCCCAACCCTACCACCGTCGAGCCGCCGAAGCCTACTGACGGCTCCACCGTAGTTTAGAAATTCTTTTGCAATTGTCGTAGAATCTGGGGTCGGCAAAAAGTAGCTTGTCGAGCCGAGCCCCTGTTTTGTACTGGACCAGTATGTTTATTTTTATAATGAAATTTTCTAAGTATTCTGTTATGGTTCATACTAATTGCACTTCATGCATGTTAAGACCACGTTATTGCACTTCATGCACATGGTTTAACAATTATCTCTAAAAATTATCCGTCCCAGCTTGCCGTACCCAGCCCCTGATCCGGAGGAAACACACCACCGAGGTTGGTTCCGCCGGATCAAAAGGATCGGTAGAAATTGGGAATGCCCCTTCAGGATATGGCATGCAAAGTCTTTGCCGAATAGAATCTGGAAAGGCGTGCCTCGGCGTTTCAGGTCTCAACGAGCATAATAATACCGCCGAGGGTAACAGATCACATATTAAAACAAACTTGTCTTATTGAAATAAACTTCTTAATAAAAACTGAAGGCTTAACACATAGCCGAGGCGAAAAGCCAAAAGACATCTTAAGCGTAAAACTTTCGAAGCAGCTGGGTGTTCCAGTGGTTCGGAATCGCCGTTCCATCCATCTCGGCGAGTTCATATGAGCCGTAGCCAACCTTCTTAACCACTCGGAATGGACCTTCCCACTTCGGCATGAACTTTTTCAAATGCTTCTTCTGGACTATTTGCCGAAGGACAAGATCATCCACATTGAAAGGGCGGTTTCGCACATTCTTATTATAACTCCGAGCCAACTGCTGCTGATAAGCCACGTACTTTACGTGGGCATTGTCTCGAAGCTCGTCTGCTCGATCTGCTTCGGCGGCTAGCATTGGATCGTTCGTTGGGACATCAAACGTTGCAATGCGAGACGTGGGTCGAGTAACAGCCACAGGGAGTACGACCTCGACGCCGAACGCCATGGAGTAAGGAGTACGACCAGTGCCACGCCGTGGAGTGGTGCGGTAGCCCCATAGAACATCAGGCAACTCTTCCGCCCACTTGCCGCGCTTGTTGGTGAGCCGGCGCTTCAAGCCGGCGGAGATAGCCTTGTTGGCAGCTTCGGCCTGTCCGTTTCCTTGAGGATAAGAGACGGAAGCTGTCTTCATCTGTATGCCGCGCCTCTTGTACAAGGCCTTAACCGCGTCGGCTACGAACTGGGTCCCGTTATCTGACACAATGGCGTACGGGGACGCCGAACCTGGTAAAAATTTGCTTCCAAAGGAAACTCTCCACATCGGCGGCCGTGATCGTTATGAGCGCTTTGGCTTCTACCAATTTCGTATAATAATCCGTAGCAGTAATGATATGCGTGAAACCGCCGGTAGCTTTAGGCAACTTGCCAATAATGTCCACCCCCCATTGAGTGTAAGGACCCGTAATTTCAGAAATTATTAACAAGTTTATTCGATATTATAAATGAGGAAGATAAGGAATTTGTTGAGTTTATATGATTTGGGGTTAATGTGGAAAGATTGTTAGCAGAGGGATGTAAGCGTAATTAATGTGTGTGCTAGTATAAATAGGTGTGTGTGAGTGTAGGGGATAAAAAGATCCCAAAGCACACTCTCTCTATCTCCCGGTCTCTCCCTCTCTCGGCACTCTCTCTCTCGGTTCTCTCTCTCTATATCTCTCTCACCCAAAAACCTGCCAATACAACTTCAACCCTTCATCAACCAACCTCCAAACCTTCACCTCTTCGTGTATTGGGGCTCGTATCGCGTTCGTAGGAGCTCGGTGGTTCGTATTTGGCTCGGGGTTGATTTTGGAGACCGAGGCCCGATCTCTCGTTTGGAGTTCGTTTACCAAGTTTGAGGTAGGGATTTCTCTCTCTCTTTATATGTTCTTGAATTGGTTTTGTTCATGATTCGTGCCTTGGATTGTCGTTTGAGTTGGGTTTGAGTTGAGAAAAATCTGCAGAAAGTCTGCTCGAAACGAGCTGGTATCGATACCATTTCTCGAGGTATCGATACCATTGTGTTTAAAATCCCAGGTAACACTCTGGTATCGATACCATCCTTCAAGGTATCGATACCCTTTCGTCTGGAATGCTCTTTGGTCAAATGGTATCGATACCTTTGTGTTAGGTATCGATACCTGTTGCTTATCTCCAGCTTTCACTGTTTTGTTTCATTTTTTCACTGTTTTGGTTTCTGATCACTTCTAGCTATTCTAAATCACTTCCAAACATGGTTGTTTGTACTCCAACAGTTCCTTGGTCATCCTCATTCGTCGGTTCTCGTTGCGTTGAACTCAAATCTCATATGGAATGAATTATCGTCCTAATACTTCGTTGGTATTTTCGTCCAACTATTAGTGATATTGTGAGATAGTAAGATAGCTGGAGTGAATTCATTATAGTTAAATATAGGTGTTGGTTATGTTGAACGTTAGATAGGAGGATGGGCGAATCATAAAACGTAATACGAGGACTTGACACTTGAGGCCAGGTAGTACGAAGAGTGAGTTGAGATAACAAGTTTGGAAACAAAGAAAAGACGAAGTATGAATTGGCATGTGGACCGTTCACTTAATAGAAATCTATATCTTTATCTGCAATAGAGTAATAAGAGCCTTAGAAACACATCTGATGGAATGAAATGCAAAGAAGTGGTAATCGGCATACGGGGTCTTGTACCCGGAACTTGAATTGGATGTACGGGGTCATGAGTACCCGGAATGTAAAATGGATATACGGGGTCATGAGTACCCGGAAATGCAGTGTGGGTATATGGAGCCCTGAGACCCGGAAAATGTCTTAAGCTTACTGTTTAGTATGTTAACGAAGGAATAGCTACTTGAGCTCATAATGGAGATGTACGGGGTCCTTAAGACCCGGAATGTAAGTCTTTTAGCGTGGGAGTGTATGAATGAAGCATTGGATAAAAGGAGAAATTGTAAAAGAGGACCATAGATTGATTAGATCGATTAATGTCAAGTGAAGAACTCTTTGAGTCTAAAGTTTTGTTAACATTCATTGCATTTACTTTTGTTGCCTCATACTCTATTCTTTTATGCCCAAAATCTTTTCATTTGCATACAAGGTTTGTAGAGACTTTCCTACTGGGCACGTGTTTTGCTCAACCCTATCTTTCTTTCAGGTACAACTCGAGGATATTAGCATGGAGTGTTTGTCGTGCATGCAACTTCTTTGAAAGTTAACATTGGAGAGTTTCTCAGACACTTTTCTTGTAAACCCTCTTTTGGGAAGTTGTAATTGTAACTTTCGTTCAAATCTTTTTATTTGGGAATATTGTAGTCACATAACTTATCTTCTGGTCATCTATATCAATTTGGCGGCCGGAGTGCCATTGTTGCAATCTTTTGAACTTGATATTATGTAACAAATGATCATGAGAAAGTCTTTTGGGTATATATGAGTATATCGCAGTGGATTTTCCTTTTAAAGCTATTATTATGTTGAAAATCGAGGGCGTGACAATATTGTGAGATAGTAAGATAGCTGGAGTGAATTCATTATAGTTAAATATAGGTGTTGGTTATGTTGAACGTTAGATAGGAGGATGGGCGAATCATAAAACGTAATACGAGGACTTGACACTTGAGGCCAGGTAGTACGAAGAGTGAGTTGAGATAACAAGTTTGGAAACAAAGAAAAGACGAAGTATGAATTGGCATGTGGACCGTTCACTTAATAGAAATCTATATCTTTATCTGCAATAGAGTAATAAGAGCCTTAGAAACACATCTGATGGAATGAAATGCAAAGAAGTGGTAATCGGCATACGGGGTCTTGTACCCGGAACTTGAATTGGATGTACGGGGTCATGAGTACCCGGAATGTAAAATGGATATACGGGGTCATGAGTACCCGGAAATGCAGTGTGGGTATATGGGGCCCTGAGACCCGGAAAATGTCTTAAGCTTACTGTTTAGTATGTTAACGAAGGAATAGCTACTTGAGCTCATAATGGAGATGTACGGGGTCCTTAAGACCCGGAATGTAAGTCTTTTAGCGTGGGAGTGTATGAATGAAGCATTGGATAAAAGGAGAAATTGTAAAAGAGGACCATAGATTGATTAGATCGATTAATGTCAAGTGAAGAACTCTTTGAGTCTAAAGTTTTGTTAACATTCATTGCATTTACTTTTGTTGCCTCATACTCTATTCTTTTATGCCTAAAATCTTTTCATTTGCATACAAGGTTTGTAGAGACTTTCCTACTGGGCACGTGTTTTGCTCAACCCTATCTTTCTTTCAGGTACAACTCGAGGATATTAGCATGGAGTGTTTGTCGTGCATGCAACTTCTTTGAAAGTTAACATTGGAGAGTTTCTCAGACACTTTTCTTGTAAACCCTCTTTTGGGAAGTTGTAATTGTAACTTTCGTTCAAATCTTTTTATTTGGGAATATTGTAGTCACATAACTTATCTTCTGGTCATCTATATCAATTTGGCGGCCGGAGTGCCATTGTTGCAATCTTTTGAACTTGATATTATGTAACAAATGATCATGAGAAAGTCTTTTGGGTATATATGAGTATATCGCAGTGGATTTTCCTTTTAAAGCTATTATTATGTTGAAAATCGAGGGCGTGACATTGAGCGAAGTGTCAAGGGCTGGTGACGGGCTGCAAAGGTAGGGTCGGCTGGTTGAGAAGGGGAGAATGCTTCTGACAAGACTTGCACTGCTTGGCAAATTCTGTAGCCGTATGTACCATTCGTTTCCACCAATAACCCTGGGAAAGGCACGGTCAGCTAAGGACCGGCCGCTTGTGTGACAACCAGCACTTTCACCATGCAACTCCTTGAGGATGCCGGGGACCTCCTGCTCATGCACCACACGGAGGTCGGGACCAGTGTATGATCGGCGGTACAGAGTGCCGGAGGGATCGATGAAATAAGAAGCAGATTGACAACGGATCTTGTGGGCCTCCTTGCGGTCGGCAAGTAGCACGGAATGTTTCAAATAGGAGACGAGAGGATCCATCCAGCTGGGTGCCTGATGGATGTCCATCACTTCCCGTGGCTCCGTCTCGAAGCTCGGTGATGGGACTTCGCCGAGGACTATCGTTCTTTCACCTCCCTGATCGGGACACACGGCACCCAATCCGGCGAGAGCATCGGCATGAGAATTAAGATCACGCCCAATATGGTCAAAAAATACATTCTTGAACGAGCCCGCCAAGGCGACCACGTGGCTTACATACTTGTTCATGCGAGCATCCTTGGCCTCGTAATCATCATTGAGCTGATTAACAACGAGTTAGGAATTGCTGTAAACCTGAACTTCGTCAGCACCCATATGCCGAGCCAATTTGAGCCCGGCAATGAGGGCCTCATACTCCGCCTCATTATTCGTTGCTGGAAACCCAATACTCAATGAATGCTCGTGCAAGGTCCCACTCGGTGATACTTGAACAATCCCGGCACCAGCCCCTCGGTTATTAGACGCTCCGTCAACGTGGAGTCTCCAGGCGTGCCCGGTGAACAAGCTCGCTCGGCGCGAAGGGATGGGCCGCTTCGTGATATACTCTTCGTGAGCTGGATGGCTCGATCGAGGTCCGAGGGCCGGCACGGTGGAGTCTTTGGCCAGGTCCTCGTCGCAGCCGTTGCCGACTTCCACCCCAGGGGAGAACTTGGCGACAAAATCTGCCAACACTTGACCTTTGATTGTCGTTCTGGCCTGGTAACGGATATCAAAGTTTGCCAACTCTAAGGACCACTTGCACAGTCTGTTAGAGGGATCTGCCTTGCGCAAGACCGCCCTCAGAGGGTACTCGGTAACGACCACAATGGTGAAACTCTGGAAATACGGCAGGAGCTTCCTCTTCGCCATTACCAACGCCAGAGCCAGCTTTTCTATTGGGAGGTAGCAGGTCTCGGCGGGCAAAAGCGCCTTGCTAATGTAGTAGACTGGCCGCTGGTCCATGCCTGTCACACTCTTTGAGGTCTCCTGCCGAACCAGGACAGCACTAACGGCATGTTCGGAAACTGCAAGGTAGAGGTGGAGCTCGTCCCCTTCCTTGGGCACAACCAGCAATGGAGGTTGGAATAGACATCTCTTCAGTTTGGCGAGTGCGTCATCGCAGTCCGGCGTCCATACGAAGCTTCTTCGGCTGTTCCCCTTTATCGATTGAAAGAAAGGTCGGCAGATATCCGAAGACTTGCTAATGAAGCGGTTAAGGGCAGCAGCCATGCTGGCGAGACGTTGAACCTCCCTCACCGTGGCCGGAGCCCTGATATCTTGTATGGCCTTGATCTGACTTGGGTCGGCCTCAATTCCTTGGCGAGTAACCAAATGTCCAAGGAATTTGCCAGAACCAACGCCGAATGCACACTTTTCAGCATTCAGCTTTAAGCCGAACCTCTTGAGAACGCCAAAAATTTCGCCGAGATGGAGAAGATGATCGGCTGCGTCCATACTTTTGGCAACCATATCGTCAATGTATGCCTCCATTATTCTGCCGAGTATCCCTTTGAACAACAAAGCTACCATACGCTGAAACGTAGCCCCGGTGTTCTTTAAGCCGAACGGCATCACCAGGTAACAGTAGGTGCCACTGGGAGTGATGAACGCCGTCTTCTCCTGATCCTCCTCATCCATAGCAACTTGGTGGTATCCCCTGTATGCGTCCATAAAACTCAGCCGAACGTACCTAGCGGTAGCGTCTACCAATTGATTGATCCATGTGCAAGGGAAACAATCCTTTGGGCACGCGTCGTTCAGATCGGTGAAGTCGACACAGACGCGCCATTTGCCGTTTTTCTTCCGGACCACCACTGGATTTGCTAGCCACGTCGGATACTGGACCTCCCGAATTGCTCCGGCCTCAAGGAGGCGTTCTACCTCTTCATTAATTGCATCGGCGTGTAGGGCCGAGGATCGTCGTGGCTTCTGCACAACGGGCCTCCTAGCTGGATCAACGGTCAACGAATGTTTTATCACGTCGGGACTAACACCCGGCATTTCATACGGAGTCCAAGCAAAGACTTCTATGTTCTCTTTGAGGAACTCGACCATCTGTGCTTTCTCGACATCATCAAGAGCCGAGCCAACAAGAAAAGAGCGGGTCCCATCTTCATTGACCGTAATCCGAACCAAGTCTTCCACGGCCCTGTCGCTTGCCGGTCTTCCAACTTCTTCAGGCCCTTACAACGCCTCTCTCGTTTCTTCTCCGAGGGTGGTCTCATCTAGCAACCCAGGTACCTCTATACTCTGTACCTCCTTTGCTTTGCCATTTCCACGAACAGAGTTAACGAAACACTTCTTGGAGGCCACCTGATCCCCCCTGATAGTCTCCTGCCTCCCAGATTCTCCAATGAATCGAACACACTGATGAAGTGTGGATGCCACAGCCCTCATGCCGTGCAGCCAGTTTCTTCCCAGGATCGCGTTGTACGGACTCAGCGAACTGACCACTATGAATTCCACATGTAGCTTCACCGGACCAGCGTATACCGAGAGTACGATCTTGCCGAACGGGTAGACCGGAATCCCAGTAAAGCCGATTAAAGGGGCTTCCACCGAGGTCAACTGATCCTTTGAGAGGCCAAGAGCCTTGAACGCTGAATAGAACAGGATCTCCGCCGAGCTACCCTGATCAACCAATACCCTCCGAACCAGTTTCCGTTGGAAGGGTATAAAGAGGACCAAAGCATTATTGTGGGGTAAGGATAACCTCTCCAAATCTTGCTCGGTGAACGTAATTTCCCACGTACTACGAGCGTCCATTTTCCGCTTTGAAGATTGTTGAATCACCATCACCTCGGGCGGGGAAGGCCGGTACAATTCTTCATGGAGCTCGTTGGCCCGGGCCCTGTTCATCAGTCCGTGAATGCAATGTACCACGCCGTCCAGAATCTGGGCTCTCGGCTGGATCCCTGCATTTGGTGACTTGGTTCGGTCGATCCACCGATCCATCCTTCCTGCTTGACTAGCTCTTCGAGGTAGACTTTGTACGGCTGGCATGCCGTCGTATAGTGCCCCTGTTCGTTGTGGAATGAGCAGTACACCCTCTGGTTCGGTTCCCGGCCATCGGCAGTTCCCAACTTCTCCGCCGCCCCTGTTGGCCATTGGAAACCAGGAAGCCATCCACACTCTCGGAGCATACGGAAGATTGGCTCCTTGAAGTAGGTCGTGATGGCGAGGTGATCCCGCCCATCGCTCGGTGGGCGATCCCATACCTTTTCGCTTCCCTTGTTTCCGCCGAACCCTGCGCCCTTTTTCTTGGATACCATATTAACTTGCTTCTTCACTTCCTTGGCCGCCGTTTTACCCTGCTCGGCCACCTGTGCTACATCGGAACCACCGATGTACTCCTCAAGCTCGATTTACCGGGCAACGGTATGCATGAGCTCTGTCATATCGTTCGGCGGCCGTAGCATCAATTCTTTGGATAGGTCAGAATTCCTATCCAGTCCACGCTTGAACGACGTAGCCGCAGTCTTTTGGTCACAGCTCTCAACCATATTGTATACATTATAGAAGCGCTCAGAATAATCCTTCAAGGACTCGCCGGTCTTCCGCCGAAGGTCCGTTAAGGCTTCTATTGTCTTTGGCCTCCGGTTACTTGCCACAAACCGTGCTGTAAACGAACGCTCCAATTCGCCGAAGCTGCTTATTGAACCTAGTTTTAGCTGCATATACCACAGCATGGCAGTGTCCGGGAGGCTCAGCGAGAACGTTCGGCACATCATTGCCTCGCTCAATCCGCAGAGCGCAGTCATGGACTTGAATTGCTGCACATGGGTCGGCGCATCCGACTTTGCGTTGTATATGGTGAACTTGGGGACCTTGAAATGGGGAGGGGGAACCTCATCCGCTATGGTCTTGGAAAAGGGGGAGACGCTCTTTGCAGAGGTTGCTGCAACCACTTTCTTCGGCGGAACGACCGCCGAAGGCGCGAAGCTTTTCTTTCGAGCGTCATCCCTTGACCTCTTATGGGTCGGTGAGGTCCGAACCCCTCGGCCGCCGACACTTGGCTCGGGGGTTCGGCGCTTCGACCCCGAGGCCCTCCTATTTCCCTTTACCGGGGGTTCTTCCTGACGCTGGGCGGCCCGGTAAGTGATTCTTTCGCCGGTGCGAGTGTTTACCACTGTTAAAGCCCCGCCGCCGGCGCTGATTTCGCATCTCTCCTCCGGTAGCAGCCCCTGGCTGTCCTCCTCTTGAGGTCTGGACCGTCCGGCAGATCGACCCGGCGATCGCCGGTGGTGACCCCGGTCAGACTGCCTTGGCCGGTGGTGGGAACGACTGGTAGAATGGCCCGATGACCGCTGTCGGAGCCGAGTGCTCGTTCCCCTTTCCTGATCTTCGTATCGCCGTCCCTCAGACCTGTTTGTTCTCTGGTTGTCCTGGTGACCTCGCGACCCAACAGGGAGATCAAGAGGATTTCCTGCGTCATTTCTTCCTTCACCGATCCGAGGAATTCCTCGTGTCTGGTCCGGCCTTCCCCTTGACTTTGAACGAGCGCTTGACGCCGTGGCGCTTGTCGCTGGAAATAATGCTCGGCGAACATTGTCGTTTCCGGACGCACCGTCTTGTTGACCGGTTCGGTGTCCGGGCTCCAGTTGGACACGGCCGCTAGCATCAATGCGACACGGTGGGCCGAGCCTTGTAAAGGCGGAGGCCCTAACAGTGTCAGCCGTTTGGGTCGACTGGGAAGCATTCCTCCTCCGTCGCCGTTCCCGCGACCTGAAAACGGGTGGGATGCTCTGATGTGCCTGGAGCTCTTGTACTTGTGTTCTCAGTCGCAACAACTCTTCTGCCATGCTCACCGGGAGCTCCGGCGGGGGAGGAGGAGGAACTATGAGGCTTGCTGCAGAGCGGTGCACACCATCTATGTGGAACGCCGCCGTTCCTAAAGCCTGGTTGGTAGGGGCAGGGATGTTTGAACCCGCCACCCTGGAGTCGCCGGGTCCCCCAGTGGGGGTGCCATTCAGCCCTAACCCCGTCCGCTGGGAGGAGTGGTGACCCAGGTTTGGATCGAAGTGAGCAAGGCCGAGAAGTCGTCCGTCCGTGCCTGTCATCCTGAACTGGGAAAAGAGAAGAATGGAAAGAAAGCTTCACGACAAGATGTGTTTGTTACTACTTTCCCCAGCAGAGTCGCCAATTGTGGTGGCAAGCTTTCTCCGGTTGGACCTTGTAGCTTGGATGGTTGTGGTTTGTACGTAGATGGGTTAGACCTGCACACGAAGCAACCGCGTTAGTGCCCAAACCCGGAGCGTGGTGGTCCGGGGTAGGCACTCCGACGCTCTAGTCAGTAACAAGAGAGGAGATATCAAAGTATAGTTTAGGGTTTGAGAAAGTGTTACCTCATTCTAGAGGGGAATCCCTCCTTTTATAGCCAAAGTGAGCGCAGAGTTTGGCCCTCATAAGCCTCATCACGCGCTGTGTGATGAACCCGCCAACCTCGGACCCAGATAGACTTCCCAATCTTGGACCTATCCAATCCCCCATATTTCGCTCCTAAATATAAGGGATGGGATAAGACACGAGGTTGCCTGCTCCTGCCCATCTCTTCCTAACTTCCTCTTCAAGTTACGGGACAGGAGGCTCGGCGAGTATAGGTTCCCCCGGACAGACGGCACGGCACTGATAGCTCCTACAGGGGCAATCTCCTACCGTTCGGCAAGGACCCTTCGAACCAGATCACACCCTCCTCGGATCAACACCACGGTTAACTCAATGATGAGCACCCAATATTGTAGATATTTGGTGCGACTAGTCCCGTTCTATGTTGCTTTTACTTTCGTTTATTTAGCTTTTATAGCGATATTGCACGTAAGGTGTGTTTTCATGTGTTTCAGGTAAAACGTGCAAATAAGGCGTAGTTTGATGCTATGGATGGCCCAAGTGCTTCCAAGTACCCGAAGACCCTGTCGGCTCCCTTAAAATCTGTCTAAGTATGGAAAAATGACTTTCTGAAAAAGTTCTGATTTTCGAGATTAAAAATGGCGGTAATTGATCCTTGAATGTTTCTAAGAGTAACTACAAAGTTACAAGGTTTTATTTGAAGAGCAAGGTCATGTTTCGAGCCTTTTTCTCTTGAGAAAATTGTGCAGTTTTCTATTTTGTACTAAAAGTGGGGGGTTGACATTTTGATTTAATTGGAATCTTGAAATTCTGGTAATGCCATTGTTTCCAAATGGGGGGTACTTTCTTATTTTCATTAAATAAAATTAAAGTAAAGAAAGGTTTAAAATGTCATCTTTACTTAAATTTGGAGAATGAAAATAAGATGCTGAGGAGCTGGGAGCTGCCTGCTGAAGCTGGCTTGAAGATCTGGAGATAAGCTCCTGGTATCGATACAGCCAAAATCTGTATCGATACCAAATAGCTTCGTGGGAAGGCAGGTTGTTCCGTATCGATACAGCCAAAATCCGTATCGATACGGAGACGTTACGTGGGAAATGGCCATTTGGAGATAACAGCGTGGTATCGATACTTTGTCTAAATCTGTATCGATACGGGGAGCTTCCGGCCAGATTTTTGTTGCTTTTTGGACTTTCCATTTATGGAATAGTTGCCTTTATTGGTATGTTTTTAGGATATTTTGTAGAGAGGGATTTATTTGTATAAATAGGTTGGAAGTCTTTCTCTCTCTCATAAGATGTAAGTAGTTAGTTTAGGTTAGTCTTTCTTCCATTGTTGTTGCTCAAGTTTTCAAGCTTATTTTCCTTAGAACTCTTGTAAGTCTTTCTCGTTTGTTAATTTCTCGTTTATTAATGTTGTAGCTACGGCTTAGATTCTTATTAATCTCAAGTTTATTCTCGTTTTCATCGGTTAAAAATCATGTCTCGTTTTTATGTTTTCTTTTGTGCTTTAAGTATGGTTGAGTAGTCTCTTTGCTAAGTCTTAGGCTAATCTTTCCCAATGACTTAGGTGGTTATTTGGTTCTCAAACCTTCGGGCTTAAAATCATGGTTTTCGGAATTGGATTAACCTAGCCATTTTGGTCTAAGCGAGGGGTGTTAACTCCTTGATATGAAGTTTAGTCAAGCGGTCTTGGCAAGCGACATATCGAGGGCTCGTGGCCTCCTACGTGTTAGATACATTAGCAAAAATAAGTTGGTTTAGTTCCGGTTAATCACATCTTTAGATAAACTTAGTCATTAAAGCTAAATCTTCCGGGCGTGAGCACGCGGTCGTGACTCTCGCTTGAGTTATATTTGAGAATCGGTAACGGCCTTTGTCAAGGGTTAGAAGATCCCTAGACTTGCCTCTTTAAGTTCATTTCTAGTCTTTTTACTAGCATTTTCCACCTTTCAAAGCAATCCTAGTTGGCCGCCTTGAAGGCCGTATCCCATCGTTTAATACCTACAATCCAATTAAGCTATATTCGATTCTCTGTGGGTTCGATCCCGGACTTCTGGATATTATGCGTGCAATGACCTAGCCCTACGCTTCGGGTTTCTATCAACCATATTTCTGAAGGCGAGGTTGTGGCGTAAGCACTCAACCGGGTCCGGCAAGACTCGGATCGGATACCGAGCCAACCCGCCGACCCATGGGTGGTAAACACATTGGTTCGGCTAATTGGTGCAACGTGGCCATCGTCCTGGTCCCTCCGCCGGACCACGCCCTCCACACTAACCATCCAAAAGTGTTTTTAATGGTTCAGATTTCAACATAATCTTCCAGGAAAAGAGTTAACTCTCGGTGAAAGATTTTTTTAGAAATATGGATTGTTGAATGCAAAAATGAATAATTACGATGAAACGGTAGAAGCTCCTCCGCAATCCAACTGACAGATAAACCGGGTCCCGATTGAATTGATTATTCAAAAAGCATATCCGCGTTATTGGCATTTCTTTTTCCAAATCAGAATCTGATGAAGAATGAAAAAGAGCTGCTATTATATGGCTTTAACTGACAATTTGACTTGGAAGTCAAGTCTCCCCACAAAACACCAAAAGGTTGGAGTCTTTTGCCCTATGTGAGGAAATTGATGGCCAGGTAAGGTTTCATCCGTCACTTCTTTGTTAAATTACTTCTAGCTACCCGTTTTGGGACTACTTCAACTGCCAGACACAAATACCTTTCAATTCTTTTATAAAAATAATTTTTTTTTATATTTCAAGGTGTTTGAGGTAATTATGCAGTAATCCCAAGAGATCTCCCATTCCACTGTCCCCTACGCATTTAAAGCTGAAGCAAAGTCTGTGTGGAGTTGCCCAACAAGATTAAGGCTAAGTTTTGCTCAAAATTTTGAATTTTTTTATTTCGTCTTTTATTTTTCTCGGCAAAGGAGGATTTGTTAATCTTTGAAAATGATACGAAGATTAAAAGGGCAAGGGCAAGCGAAAACAAGCCGAGAGACCCCATGAGAATCGCTGTCCAGATCTAGAAACCAACAAAGAAAGAAAAACAAAAACCACCCGTGACCATCAAAACCAAACACACCAGCAACAACAACATCAAACAACCCAAGACCATCAAACCAACAGCAGCAAACATCTCACGACTACCAAAACCAAGCAAAACCCTACAGAGCAACGAACAGTGAGAGAAACAACCGAAAACAACCACCTCAGCAACCGCAACAAAGAAAGCACCAAGAACAACAGTCGGAGACCCAAAGAGAACAAAACAAAAGGCATCAAAACTTCACAAAAATAAAAACAACTTCCTCCAAAACATCAAAGCACACGCAGCCAACCCAAAAAGAACAGAAGAAACGGCATCAAAACTCCAAATTTTGCGCCTAACTTTTGTCCTTATTCAAATTTTTTCATGTTTGTTAGTTTTGCTCCTAACTTTTGTGAATTATTGAGGTCAGTAAAAGACAAAAAATAAGTTTAATAGGTTTTTTTTTTTAAATCATGAGCTTTGTGTTAGCTATTGCTCAAAAATTAAAAATATTAGAAAATTCAGAATAGACAAAAAAGAAAAGAAAAAAAAGAATAGTTCCAGAAAGCAAAATTAAATTCATATGGTCTAGCTCGCTCTAGATAAATATTGTTTTCAGAAGTATGGGACTCAAAAAGAGAGCAATATTCCTTGCAATTTCCTAGGATCTTCTCAAAGTTGGACAGAAGCACAAAAAACAAGAGAAACGGAAAATTCAAAATACCCACTAACCTTTTGACCCAATGTCAAATAAACACCCAAACTTTGTTAAACATCAATTTTACACTTAAATTATTGCTCCTGCATTTCCTTCTACACTCAACCATGTCGGGTCTAGTCTCGGTCAAAACCCCACCCAAAGCTCCACCTCTCCAAATCATTGTCCCCAACGACACCCCCACCCCGATTTGCCCCCCTCTCATGGATTCTCTCCTTACATTTCTTAATGCAAACTATCTTCTCAAATCCAATTCACCCCGTGCAAAATATGCACAGCTGTAAATAAATACACATACAAAATTAGGATAGAGACCCTAGTGTCAAATCAATTTTGGAACGGAATCGAAATTGCCAAGCTCACGTGGGCTCGGGTGTCAAACTTGAAGAACGGAGAGGCAAACGAGGTCGGGGTGTTTCGGTTTTGGTGGGCATTGAGATTTTCAGAGAGAAGGGAGGAATGAGGGGAGGAGTCAAGAGTAGAGAGAGATGTGCACTATACTTCTTGAATTTTTTTTCCCTATATTTTCTCACTTTTCTTTTCGTTTTTGTTTTGTTTTGTATGGGTTTAAGCCAAAAGGGGTGGATTTAACGGAGCCGTTAATCTATTCAGCAAAATCAGTCTTCAATTTGAAAAGATTTACATGGTAGGGATCTAATTGATTAAGGGAGTAATAGTTTCAGTGCAAAAGTAAAATTTAACAAAGTTTGGGTGTATTAGATATTGAGGTCAAAGTTTGGGAATTTTTGAAATTTTACCATATCCTATACTCCTATTTTCAGCGGGTGTGTCTGCGTGTGGACCCACCACCCGCTTATTTTCCAAACAATTTTGCTAACTTTCACCCAATAGACGGAGTATAATATGCACATAATTTTAAATAAATTTTGATATTAATGCATATCTCACAGATATTAATATATTTTTACAAATACCAATACACCTTTCTCGAATATCAATTCATCTTTTATCTATTATTTTACACCTTCTGGGCAGAGGTTAGAATAATCTTTTTTCAAATAAGTACTTATTTTTTAAATTAAATGTGAAATATCGTGAGAGAATGACATATCTATTAAAATAGAAAATAAGTACTTCATTAACAAGAATCTTAGCGGAACGGGGCCTCATGCCATCAACGACTTCGGCCTTGCTATTAGATCTTACCACCTTGTTTGTCACCGTTAATTTTTTGGTAAGGCTGCGTTCTTATGAGCTTAACTTAAATCTGGAGATTTTGTCCGCATTTGAATTTTTTTCCCATTTATTAGTTTTGCGCCAAATTTTTGTGGGTTATTGTGTTTTGTATTGAGTATTATTTAATCATTTAAATGTTTTATATTATTAAACCTTGAAATTTCAAAATCTTGTTATTTATATTGTAGCTGGCCCCCTCGTATATGAAATTTTGGTTCCGTATGTTGGGAAAAATCACTCCAAAAACAAACATGCAGTTGCCATGTAGAATGCCCCAAACTCCTAAGAAAATCCATCCTAACAACAAATCGTTTAAAAAGACTCGCTCAAACAATTTTGAGACAATGACAACTACTGCTTAGTGCAGTTGGTAAGTCATTGGTCTCCCCGTGCTAACTCTAATACCCCCACTAACCCCCGCTGATGTATATCGTTGTGGCAAAAAAAAAAAAAAACAATTTTGAGACAATTATGGTGACTGCACGTTTTTTGAGCAAATTTTTGATAATCTAACTATTCAAAAACTGTTTGGAATGTTTATCGAAAATTATAAATAATAGATCCATGGAAACTATAGGTTTAACGAAAATCAGTTTGAAAAGCGAAAAATTGAATGAAATTCTAAAAATTCCAAAGTTGGGTTTGGATGGCTTCTGGTGCTTTTCAGATTAAATTTAGACTTTATCTTTTACACCAAATGATTATTCAGCTTTACCTTAAGATTAAATCTAACATCCGTATTCACACTTATCTCAACCACGCCCATAATAGTGGTTCAAAGTGCTTTAGTGCTCTAATGATGAATACTCCCAATATTTTATTGATGGCTGAAAGGTATGAATATAGTAAGAACGCAATTTATATGTGCTTGGTGAAATGGTTCCTGTGTCCTTTTTTTTTTTTTTCCAGATAAAATGTATGAATGGAGTTTAGAGGCGAGTTAGTAAATTAACAAGAGTTCGAAATCTCTAAAAATTCAAACCCCAAACCTTTCTATTAGAAAACAAGGGATACAACCAGATAGGCTAATAGCCACATCTCAACCCACTTTTTGCTCATTGGTTTTTTGAATTGAATATGGCTTCTCTGCAGTCTATTGTTAGACTGCAAAGTGTTATTCGCGTGATCCTAACCGTCCAAAAGTATTTTTAACGGTTCAGATTTCAACATAATCTTCCATGAAAATTAAAGTCAATAAAAGCTACATAATCTTCCAAGATTATTGAATGCAAAGATAAATAACTACGATGAAACGACAGAGGTTCCTCCGCAATCCAACTGACAGAGAAACCGGGTCCCGATTGAATTGATTATTCAAAAAGCATATCCGCGTTATTGGCATTCCTTTTTCCAAATCAGAATCTGATGAAGAATGAAAAAGAGCTGCTATTATATGGCTTTAACCGACAATTTGACTTGGAAGTCAAGTCTCCCCACAAAACTCCAAAAGGTTTGAGTCTTTTGCCCTATGTGAGGAAATTGATGGCCAGGTAAGGTTTCATCCGGTCACTTCTTTGTTAAATTACTTCTAGCTACCCGTTTTGGGACGAGAGATGCTACATACACTATCATCCATTCACTATATCATCCACTACATTTTTTTGTGGGGCTCACCCCGGGTTCCAAAAAAGTATAGAAAAATGTCCATAGCTCCAACGGATATTGGTAAGTATTATTCCGTATTTCTTGATTTGTAGGGGCGAAACTGCTCAACTGCACTATTTCACCCCTACGAATCAAGAATTAATACTTACCGATATTTGTTGGAGCTGATTTTTTACAAGACTCCATAATATATTATTTTAAAATTTATGAACATTTTTCTGTATTTTTTTGGAACCCGGAGTGGGCCCTACAAAATATATAGTGGATGGTGTAGTGGTTGGATGTAGTGTACCTAGACTTAGGGGCTGTTTGATAAAACTGAAACTGAAAGCTGAAAAATTAATTACTGAAAGCTGAACGCTGAATTTTTTAAGCTAAAAAGCTGTTTGATAAATATATTAAGCACTGATAAAAAAATTATGAATTAATTTTGTTCTAATTCTCTCTTAATTTACTAATAGTCACAATATATTTATGGTGGTGGTGGTGGTGATGTAGTGATGGTAGTGGTGGTGGTGGTGATGTAGTGATAGTAGTGGTGGTGGGTGGAGTGGTGGTGGTGGAGTAGTGGTGATGGTGGAATGGTGGAGCTGGTGGTGGTGGAGGGGTGGAGGTGGTGGTGGTGGAGTAGTGGTGGTGGAGCTGGTGGTGGTGATGTGGTGGTGGTGGAGTGGTGGTGATGGTGGAAGTGGTGGTGGTGGTGGAGTAGTGGTGGTGGTGGAGGTGGTAGTGGTGGTGGAGTGGTGGAGCTGGTGGTGGTGATGTGGTGGTGGAGGAGTGGTGGTGGTGGAGTGGTGTAGATGGTGGAAGTGGTGGTGGTGGTAGTGGTGGTGGTAATGGAGTGGTGGAGGTGGAGGTGGTGGTAGTGGTGGTGGTGGTGGTGGAGTGGTGGAAGTGTTGGTGGAAGTGGTTATGGTGGTGGTATATTGGTTGAATGTAAGTACACAAAATTCAGTCAGAATTAAGTAGCTCAAAGCTACTTAATTTTTTTCAATTTTTTAGCTTACATTTTAAGTGACACTTAATTTGTTAAGCAATGTCAAATGTGGTTATCAAACCTACTGAATCACTTATTACTTAATTAATTCAGTTTTAAGTGCTGAATTTAGGGCCTGTTTGATAAAACTGAAAACTGAATCTGAATGCTGAAAAGTTAAGTACTGAAAGCTGAATGCTGAATTTTTTAAGTTGAAAAACTGTTTGGTTTACATATTATGTACTGAATTAAAAAAATGATAAAATAATTTTAGTTCCAATTGATCTATTTTAATTTGCTAATGGTCAAAATGTACTTATAATAAAGGTGGAATGGAGATTGTGGTGGTGGTGATGGTGGTGGAGTGGTGGTGGTGTAATGGTGGTAGTGAGTGGCGGTGATGGCGGTGGAGTGATAATGGTATAATGGTGGCAATAAGTGGTGTCGATGGAGTGATAGTTGTGCAATGGTGACATTGTGGTGGTGGCGGCGACGATGTGGTAGTGGCGGCAGCAGTGTCACGCCCTCGATTTTCAACATAAATAATAACCATTTGAGATAAATAAAATCCTCACTGGAGTACAGGTAATACCCAAATAACATTTCTTTCCCCAGTTCTCAAATTAAAAACAAATATTACAATCCGGGCTCAAGGTCCTAAGTTATACAAGTTACCAAATTAATATTACAGTTTACAAAGCTCATCCTTCAAAAATACATCTTTCAAGGTAAAAGCATAAAATCGCCCCTCTATACCTTTGAAACCCATGATCTACAAGTACGAGATGCACGTCATGCCAACTTCCTTGCTTTTTTTACCTGAAAATGATAGGTTGAGCTACACTAGCCCAGTAGAGAAATCTATACTCAAGCTATATGTAAATATGACGAATCATGCACTATGAATGAGTGAATATTGACAGATACGCTCAAAGTACGAATGTTTACCAACGAGCCGCACACTATAGTCAAAAGATTCTAGACTTCACATAAATACCACTTACAGTTTTCCTCTCTGACTAGGTGCGTTAATAAACTCACGTCAATCCACATTAGACTATGACCAATTCAAATTCATCTTATCATTCATTGTACGATACTATAATCTTTCTCGTGTCCGCATTTATCATCATCAAATTCCTTCATTTCAAAACCCTTCCTTTTGATTTCAAAACAATTCAAAGAAAACTCAAGACCATTGTAGGCCGAGCTCCGTTGATTTGGGCTGAATACCGGAGGATTTTCATCAAATCCTTTAACCAAAACCAAAATCCTCACATTAACTTCATAAACCAATTACGTGTCGTTAAAAGTCTGAGCCGAAGCTCCTGCCAGGCACTTACTCGATAACGAGCCCTGAAGACAAGTGATATGAGCATTTTAGCTCCTGCTGCATTTACTCATTTAAGAGCCTGAAAACATACGATATGAGCATTCAGCTCCTGCCATGCATTTACTCATTTAAGAGCCCTGAAAACATACGATATGAGCATTTAGCTCCTGCCAGGCATTTACTCACTTAAGAGCCCTGAAAACATACGATATGAGCATTTAGCTCCTGCCAGGCATTTACT
The DNA here is from genome assembly GCA_018127125.1 of Rhododendron griersonianum. Taxonomy (NCBI): domain Eukaryota; kingdom Viridiplantae; phylum Streptophyta; class Magnoliopsida; order Ericales; family Ericaceae; genus Rhododendron; species Rhododendron griersonianum. Next base: position 6,510,761 of record CM030792.1, read on the forward strand.
CACTTAAGAGCCCTGAAAACATTACGATATGAGCATTTAGCTCCTGCCAGGCATTTACTCACTTAAGAGCCCTGAAAACATACGATATGAGCATTTAGCTCCTGCCAGGCATTTACTCACTTAAGAGCCCTGAAAGTTCTCTTAATGACCATTTGTCATCCACATTCATTTCACGTTTCCATTTCACAAACATCAAATCATTCAATTGAATCCAAAGCCATTTAATCAATCACATGGCAATACCAATCCGTATCCAAAAAGACAGCATTTTCCCAAGGTCACATTCGTTCATACATCATCAACAATATATTGCAAACTCATAAGCATGCCCTATTGTACATTGATAAATATTTTAAGTCCACGTTATTCCTCTAAATCTATCACAACGCCCTATGCCACGTATCGAACCCGTAATGATTCCACGGCACATCACCGGCTAAGTTCCAAACGAGAATATTATAAAACGAGTGCCAAAGGAACCTAGGGAACTCAACAAGACGAGGCACGAGGATACGAGTCTCATTAAGACACAAGTAATCATACTTGAGAGTGACTTAAACACGTCTAATCATATAGGGAGTCATAATACGGAACGAATACAACTTAGGAATAGCCAGCAGACATTGGCAGACCGACACACTTCCACTCAAATGATCATAACTTTCTGTGTGCTAAGACTTTTAAGGCGATTCCGGTGGCAATGGAAAGCTGACTTCAAGACCTTCGATTCGATATAAAGTTTGCATAAAACGAACATCGGATGAGAAAGTTATGTCCGTTCGAAGTGGGCTGAAATCCAGAACACGAGACAGATTGCAGACCAGTTTTCTAAAAATCACCATAAATTCAATTCTCAACGGTTTCGGGTGATTCCAGGGGCATTAGAACGGGCTCTAAGTCTACTCTATTTCATATGAAGGAACCAAAATTTATTTCTGAGTTTAAGATGACGAAAATGCCCCATAAACAGGGACCAGTTCTGCAGAAATTCGGGAATGAAAGAAACAATCTCAAACGACGAAACAAGGCACGATCTAGATACATAAACATCGTATAAACGCATAACAAGAGTAAGAAATCCCTACCTCATGGGTTTTGAGCAAAAACCCAACCGTTTGACCAAGTCAACCAAGTTCCCACGTGGCCCGATCGCAATTTTTCTTGGATAGATAGGAAGCTCGTGCTCCGTAGAACAACGTTAATTCTTGGACTTTGTCCGGAATCACGCCCCAAGTAGATGAAATCGAGGAGAGAAGGTAATGAGGAATTTTTTTTCGGAGGGAGAGCAGAGAGAGCGAGAGACGCAGGAGAGAGAGAGGGGTTGTGATGTGTGTGTGTGGGTGTCGGCAGATGAAGAAAAAGAAAGGGGGAATTATTTTCCCCTACAACTAGCCACACCATTATCTACATGCACACACACATATTATCCTTACACCCAAACTTCCACATTCTATCACATTAACCCCCAAATCTAAATAACTACGCTATTATTCGAATTTCCACAATTTACGCCCTCGCTCGATAATTATAATATTTCTTTAACAAAAATACGGCCCAAAAATACGGGTCTCTACATCCTACCCTCCTTAAAAAAAAATTTCGTCCCCGAAATTTGCTTAAGCGATTCCAACCGAACTACCAATCACTATACCAGACCTCATATCACAATTTCATAACCCAAACCTCATTCTTCCTTCTCTACGTAGACATTTTCTCATGTTGTTTGCCCCGCAAAAACCCTCACTAACAATATGGTCCTAGCACTCAATATTCAGTCACAAGCTTCCATCATCTTTATCAAATTTTAACCTTAATAGACTCTCAAGTCCTAACGTCAGTACAAGAATTCTAGTTCTTACATATCTACAAGACAATCACACCGATATCCGACAAGTGGTTACCTCGACGTTCTCTAAACTCCAAATTCCACATTCTCATTCTTTGCGACTCATTCGGCTAAGTATCTTTCGAACTTTATAGAAGGACATACTACACTGCTTATAAAAACTATAATTCCAATACTCTAAGTTTCATCTTCCCAACACCAACTGATAGATCAATCCATCAATAATATTTTTTTTTTTGAATACCCAAATACTCTCCATTGTAATAAATCCAAGAAACCCAAAACACAATAATTTGACTACATAACGATCATCACCATTTGCTCAATTTTAACACCAACTCACCCTAGTTAAACGTCTCACATCTCAAAGCTATTAATACCTCTTTCGTCTCCAAAAATTAACACACCTCACAACCGATTCAATTTTTTTCAATACCACTAGTAATAGACAACTGCACCATTCCCTTTAACAATCTCAAATTATTTCACGCACCTCGCTACCCACTTCCCTCTCTTAAAGACATGGTTCACCTCCCTTGGTACGACGAAACACACCTAACAAAATCATCAACCTTCATCTCTAACTCACACTTCTGTTTACCAACACAACTTTATATCAACTCTGCACAAATCTCAAACGCTTTTTCGTCCATTTAACATTCAAACACAACTAAGAATCCGGCACTACTTCACATTCCCTAGCCCACTCTGAATCACTATCGGTTTCTATTTTCGAAAATTCAAATTCACTTCTATTGTAATGCGTCCCTTCTACATAACTCTTCACAAGACACATTAAAACTATTATGGTAAACTATCAATCCACTATTTTCTTAAACCCAGTTCTCCAAACATTGTTGCTGCTACTCAAGAAAGGCATACACTCGTAGTAACTACCCACATAAGCATCACCGTTTATTCTACATCATATACTAAAAACAAATTTCACGCATTGAGATCACATAACAAATCAAACATGTAGGTTAAAGCTAAACAACAGCACATTTCATTCACGAAATATTTCAACAAACCCACGGTACAATTTAATAGCTTACACAACATCAGACACATCCACGCATTAACAGACTCACTTAGTATCCAGCAGACTTACCAACTCACAAAGTATCCAAAACTTCACTTTTCATGGCTCTAGAAAGCCCAATGGTAATCTCGTTCTTTTAACCTTCATAATACCTTTTACATTTTCTGTTCACCCATCAATCTCGAATACTCTCGTCAATTAGTCTACTCAAGTCACATGTTTCCTATTTTCACAATCTCAAATATCACATAACAAATACACATCAATATTAATCATTTCTCTATCAACTTTACAATCACACGGCATTTCATCACCCAAATAGCTACACAATGTGTGCAATAGTTGCACTAACGAACTTCCACTACTATTGATTATCTCGATACTAAAATTTAAACACCAATACAAGTACAAACAAATTGATAGACTCCTTTCTAAATACCAACAAGACATCGGGGTTGCAAATAACATGTCTATACTTCTCATCACATTCTAATATTCCAACTACTTCATCAACTAAGAATCAATTCTCTCACACCAATATCTTCTGACAGTTCCGCTCACCATAAGTTTCACAGCTCATAAATTTCTTCTCTCAACTATGTAATCATAACGACATCAATTTTCCTCGAAGATATTTATCACAAATGCACTCAACCTCAATAATATCAACCACACTATTCTCATCACCATCACTGCTATCACTACCACTATTCAAACATTAGTCCCTCTCAAATCTATCACCTCAAGTCTTTTTCTTTTTCTTTTTCTTTTTCTTTTTCCACGCCATGCTATCACTATTTTTTTTTTTTTTTTTGTTTTTACCATCCTATCAAAATGACACCACCGTGACACTCACCTCAACAATGAAAACTACGACACCATAACACTTCCCTTTTATACGAAATTCCTACGTAGAGCCATCTATCTCAAGCCTAGAGATCTAATCCATATACACAATCCTAGTGTCCAATTGACTTTCCGAGACTTCCATCTAGAAGGAGCGGTGATCAAACGCCTCTTCCAACTGGATCTCATCGGCAGTCGCCTGGGTATCCAGAAGACACATATAGCATCCCGACACCCTACCTATAACCCTCATTTTCCTATCTCAACTTTAGATACTTATATCCCCTATGTAGATTCGACTTGCCCTACCTATACTTATATTAACTGTCTCAATAACTACCACTACAATAACCAACCACAGTTATCACCACAACACGCCTTTACCTTTCCAAACACATTCAAGACACGCACTAACTCAAATCCCAATGCATATATTTCTCACCATATACTTATACCCTATACAGTTTATCTCACACAGGCTTAACTTAACACATTTGAAACTTAACACATAATCCAAGCAATTCAATTAAAAACACATTTAACACTCATCTCATAAGTCATATCAACATTCCATCCCTTTTAACACATGCTATCTTATATTTGCTTCACACGTCAACATGGCCACAATCACAATCACTACAATGAGGTCCAAGCCTCCAACTTCCCAATGCAGGTCAACAACTCAATGTCACTCTACCATAATACAAAATGCGACATCTCAATGATGTACCGACTCATTCATGCAAGCACACGTGTGTTTTGTAAAAAGTATGCAGCGGATTTTGAACCCATGAGACTAAAAAGTCTCCCCACGGTCTCTAGGTGTTCTAAACCTATGCTCTGATACCAAGTTGTCACGCCCTCGATTTTCAACATAAATAATAACCATTTGAGATAAATAAAATCCTCACTGGAGTACAGGTAATACCCAAATAACATTTCTTTCCCCAGTTCTCAAATTAAAAACAAATATTACAATCCGGGCTCAAGGTCCTAAGTTATACAAGTTACCAAATTAATATTACAGTTTACAAAGCTCATCCTTCAAAAATACATCTTTCAAGGTAAAAGCATAAAATCGCCCCTCTATACCTTTGAAACCCATGATCTACAAGTACGAGATGCACGTCATGCCAACTTCCTTGCTTTTTTTACCTGAAAATGATAGGTTGAGCTACACTAGCCCAGTAGAGAAATCTATACTCAAGCTATATGTAAATATGACGAATCATGCACTATGAATGAGTGAATATTGACAGATACGCTCAAAGTACGAATGTTTACCAACGAGCCGCACACTATAGTCAAAAGATTCTAGACTTCACATAAATACCACTTACAGTTTTCCTCTCTGACTAGGTGCGTTAATAAACTCACGTCAATCCACATTAGACTATGACCAATTCAAATTCATCTTATCATTCATTGTACGATACTATAATCTTTCTCGTGTCCGCATTTATCATCATCAAATTCCTTCATTTCAAAACCCTTCCTTTTGATTTCAAAACAATTCAAAGAAAACTCAAGACCATTGTAGGCCGAGCTCCGTTGATTTGGGCTGAATACCGGAGGATTTTCATCAAATCCTTTAACCAAAACCAAAATCCTCACATTAACTTCATAAACCAATTACGTGTCGTTAAAAGTCTGAGCCGAAGCTCCTGCCAGGCACTTACTCGATAACGAGCCCTGAAGACAAGTGATATGAGCATTTTAGCTCCTGCCAGGCATTTACTCATTTAAGAGCCCTGAAAACATACGATATGAGCATTTAGCTCCTGCCAGGCATTTACTCACTTAAGAGCCCTGAAAACATACGATATGAGCATTTAGCTCCAGCTGCATTTACTCACTTAAGAGCCACGAAAACATACGATATGAGCATTTAGCTCCCGCTGCATTTACTCACTTAAGAGCCATGAAAACATTACGATATGAGCATTTAGCTCTTGCCCATGCATTTACTCATTTAAGAGCCACGAAAACATACGATATGAGCATTTAGCTCCCGCTGCATTTACTCACTTAAGAGCCCTGAAAGTTCTCTTAATGACCATTTGTCATCCACATTCATTTCACGTTTCCATTTCACAAACATCAAATCATTCAATTGAATCCAAAGCCATTTAATCAATCACATGGCAATACCAATCCGTATCCAAAAAGACAGCATTTTCCCAAGGTCACATTCGTTCATACATCATCAACAATATATTGCAAACTCATAAGCATGCCCTATTGTACATTGATAAATATTTTAAGTCCACGTTATTCCTCTAAATCTATCACAACGCCCTATGCCACGTATCGAACCCGTAATGATTCCACGGCACATCACCGGCTAAGTTCCAAACGAGAATATTATAAAACGAGTGCCAAAGGAACCTAGGGAACTCAACAAGACGAGGCACGAGGATACGAGTCTCATTAAGACACAAGTAATCATACTTGAGAGTGACTTAAACACGTCTAATCATATAGGGAGTCATAATACGGAACGAATACAACTTAGGAATAGCCAGCAGACATTGGCAGACCGACACACTTCCACTCAAATGATCATAACTTTCTGTGTGCTAAGACTTTTAAGGCGATTCCGGTGGCAATGGAAAGCTGACTTCAAGACCTTCGATTCGATATAAAGTTTGCATAAAACGAACATCGGATGAGAAAGTTATGTCCGTTCGAAGTGGGCTGAAATCCAGAACACGAGACAGATTGCAGACCAGTTTTCTAAAAATCACCATAAATTCAATTCTCAACGGTTTCGGGTGATTCCAGGGGCATTAGAACGGGCTCTAAGTCTACTCTATTTCATATGAAGGAACCAAAATTTATTTCTGAGTTTAAGATGACGAAAATGCCCCATAAACAGGGACCAGTTCTGCAGAAATTCGGGAATGAAAGAAACAATCTCAAACGACGAAACAAGGCACGATCTAGATACATAAACATCGTATAAACGCATAACAAGAGTAAGAAATCCCTACCTCATGGGTTTTGAGCAAAACCCAACCGTTTGACCAAGTCAACCAAGTTCCCACGTGGCCCGATCGCAATTTTTCTTGGATAGATAGGAAGCTCGTGCTCCGTAGAACAACGTTAATTCTTGGACTTTGTCCGGAATCACGCCCCAAGTAGATGAAATCGAGGAGAGAAGGTAATGAGGAATTTTTTTTCGGAGGGAGAGCAGAGAGAGCGAGAGACGCAGGAGAGAGAGAGGGGTTGTGATGTGTGTGTGTGGGTGTCGGCAGATGAAGAAAAAGAAAGGGGGAATTATTTTCCCCTACAACTAGCCACACCATTATCTACATGCACACACACATATTATCCTTACACCCAAACTTCCACATTCTATCACATTAACCCCCAAATCTAAATAACTACGCTATTATTCGAATTTCCACAATTTACGCCCTCGCTCGATAATTATAATATTTCTTTAACAAAAATACGGCCCAAAAATACGGGTCTCTACAAGCAGTGTGGTAATGGTGGTGATGGAGTGATAGGAGAGTGGTGGTGGTGGTGGTGTAGTGGTGGTGGTGGAGTGGTAGAGGTGGTGGTGGGAGTTGTGGAGTGGTGGTGGTGGTGGAGTGGTGAGGTGGTGATGGAGCGATAGGATAGTGGTGGTGGTGGTGTAGTGGTGGTGGTGGAGTGGTAGAGGTGGTGGTGGGAGTTGTGGAGTGGTGGTGGTGGTGGAATGGTAGAAGTGGTGGTGGTGGTGGTGGAGTGGTAGAGGTGGTGGTGGGAGTTGTGGAGTGGTGGTGGTGGTGGTGAAGTGGTGATGGTGGTGGTGGAATGGTAGAAGTGGTGGTGGGAGTGATGGTGGTGGAGTGGTAGAAGTGGTGGTGGTGATGGCGGCGGAGTGGTTGTGGTGTTGGTATGGTGATTAAATGCAAGAACACAAGAATTCAGCTAGAATTAAGTAGCTCAAAGCTACTTATTTTTTTTCAACTTTTTAGCCTATATTTTAAGTAGCACTTAATTTGTTAAGCAATGTAAAATGTCGTTATCAAACCCACTGAATCACTTATTACTTAATTGATTCAGTTTTAAGTGCTGAATTTAGGTTATCAAACAAGCCCTTAGGTTATCAAACAACCCCTTATTGTTTTGGGACTACTTCAACTGCCAGACACAAATACCTTTCAATTCTTTTATAAAAATATTTTTTTTTTAATTTCAAGATGTTTGAGGTAATTATGCAGTAATCCCAGGAGATCTCCCATTCCACATTTCCACTATCCCCTACGCATTTAAAGCTGAAGCAAAGTTTGTGTGGAGTTGCCCAACAAGATTAAGGCTAAGTTTAGCTAAAAATTTTGATTATTTCGTCTTTTTTTTTCTTGGCAAAGGAGAATATATTAATCTTTGAAAATGATACAAAGAGTAAAAGGATAAGAGCAAGCGAAAGCAACCTGAGAGACCTAGAAACGTTGACCAAAAACCAACAAAGAAAGAAAAAACAAAAACCACAAAACAAAAACCACCCATGACCATCAAAACCAAACACACCAGCAATTTAACATTGAACAACCCAAGACCATCAAACCAACAGCAACAAACATCTCATGACTACCAAAACCAAGCAAAACCCGACAGGGCAACAAACAACGAGAGAAACAACCGAAAACAACCACCCCAGCAACCGCAACAAAGAAAGTACCAAGAACAACAGTCGGAGACCCAAAGAGAACAAAAGAAACGGCATCAAAACTCCACAGAGATAAAAGCAACTTCCTCCAAAACATCAAAGCACACGCAGCCAAACCAAAAAGAACAGAAGAAACGACATCAAAACTCCAAATTTTGCGCCTAACTTTTGTCTTTATTCAAATTTTTTCAAGTTTATTAGTTTTGCGCCTAACTTTTGTGAATTATTAAGGTCAATAAAAGATGAAAAATAAGTTTAATAGGATTTTTTTTTTTAAATCATGAGCTTTGTGTTAGCTATTGCTCAAAAATTAAAAATATCAGAAAATTCAGAATAGACAAAAAGAAAAGAAAAAAAAAAGAATAGTTCTAGAAAGCAAAATTAAATGCAATATGGTCTAACTCGCTCTAGATAAATATTTTCAGAATTATGGGACTCAAAAAGAGAGCAATATTCCTTGCAATTTCCTCAAAGTTGGACAGAAGCACAAAAAACAAGAGAAACGGAAAATTCAAAATACCCACTAACCTTTTGACCCAATGTCAAATAAACACCCAAACTTTGTTAAACATCAATTTTACACTTAAATTATTGCTCCTGCATTTCCTTCTACACTCAACCATGTCGGGTCTAGTCTCGGTCAAAACCCCACCCAAAGCTCCACCTCTCCAAATCATTGTCCCCAACGACACCACCACCCCGATCTGCCCCCCTCTCATGAATTCTCTTCCTACATTTCTTAATGCAAACTATCTTCCCAAATCCAATTCACCCCATGCAAAATATGCACAGTTATAAATAAATACACATACAAAATTAGGATAGGGACCCTAGTGTCAAATCAATTTTGGAACGGAATCGAAATTGCCAAGCTCACGTGGGCTCGGGTGTCAAACTTGAAGAACGGAGAGGCAGACGAGGTCGGGGTGTTTCGGTTTTGGTTGGCTTTGAGATTTTAAAAGAGAAGGGAGGAATGAGGGGAGGAGTCAAGAGTAGAGAGAGATGTGCACTGTACTTCTTGAATTTATTTTTCCCATATTTTCTCACTTTTCTTTTCGTTTTTGTTTTGTATGGGTTTAAGCCAAAAGGGGTGGATTTAACGGAGCCGTTAATCTATTCAGCAAAATCCATCTTCAATTTAAACAGATTTATATGGTAGGGGTCTAATTGATTAAGGGAGTAATAGTTTCAGTGCAAAAGTAAAATTTAACAAAGTTTGGGTGTATATGATAATGAGGTCAAAGTTTTGGGTTTTTTTGAAATTTTACCATATCCTGTACTCCTATTTTCAGCAGGAGCAGGTGTGTCCGCGTGATGAAACCCCAACCCCCCCCCCCCCCACATAAATATTTATTTTTTAAACAATTTTGCTAACTTTCACCCAATAGACGGAGGATAATATGCACATAATTTTAAATAAGTTTGGATATTAATGCATTATCTCACGAATATTAATATATTTTTACAAATATCAATACATCTTTCTCTAATATCAATTCATCTTTTACCTATTATTCTACACTTTCTTGGCGGAGGTTAGAATAATCTTTTTTCAAATAAGTACTTATTTTTTAAATTAAATATAATATATCGTGAGAGAATGACATGTCTATTAAAACAGAAAATAAGTACTTCATTAACAAGAACCATAGCTGAACGGGGCCTCATGCCATCAACCACTTCAGCCTCGCTATTCAGCCTTGTTATTAGATCTTACCGCCTTGTTTGGCACCGTTACTTTTTTGGTAAGGCTGCGTTCTTATGAACTTTACTTAAATATGAAAATTTTGTCCTTATTTGAAAAAAAAATCACATTTATTAGTTTTGTGCCAAATTTGTGTGGGTTATTGATTCGTCTCAACATATCATTGTTAAACATCAATTTTACACTTAAATTATTGCTCCTGCATTTCCTTCTACACTCAACCATGTCGGGTCTAGTCTCAATCAAAACCCACCTAAAGCTCCACCACTCCAAATCATTGTCCCCAACAACACCCCCACCCTGATCTGCCCCCCTCTCATGGATTCTCTCCATACATTTCTTAATGCAAACTATCTTCCCAAATCCAATTCACCCCGTGCAAAATATGCACACCTATAAATAAATACACATACAGAATTCGGATAGGGACCCTAGTGTCAAATCAATTTCGAAACGGAATCGATTGCCAAGCTCATGTGGGCTCGGGTGTCAAACTTGAAGAACGGGGAGGCAGACGAGGTCGGGGTGTTTCGGTTTTGGTGGGCTTTGAGATTTTCAGAGAGAAGGGAGGAATGAGGGGAGGAGTCAAGAGTTGAGAGAGATGTGCACTGTACTTGTTGAATTTTTTTTCCCCATGTTTTCTCACTTTTCTTTTCGTTTTTGTTTTGTATGGGTTTAAGCCAAAAGGGGTGTATTTAACGGAGCCGTTAATCTATTCAGCAAAATCCATCTTCAATTTAAACAGATTTGAAAAATCCTAGCTCGCCTAGGAATATAAATTTATTGTGTTTCTATCTCTTCTATCAATTAATCCACAGATTACTATATCAACCGAATCAAGAAACAGAAAGCAATAAATGATGAACGCAAAGATATACGTGGAAAACCCAAAACGGGAAAAAAAACCACGGGAAGGAATCAAAACACTATACTCATTGTACGGTTACAAACAAACCTATACTTACAACCTAGAATCGCTCTCAGTTGACCAAGGTTGATTGCCGAATCGCTCGTTCACCGCACCCAGTGCTTGACTGCCGCTGCCTTGAATCCACAAGCCTTCCACTATCCTTCGGAAATCCACCGAAGGCCAACTCAAGTAAGTTGAATCAAAGATTGGAAAGAAACTCCATGAAGTTAACCTTATTGCTCGATGATCAATTGATCATGTTTGTACTTCAAGAAACAAAACCGAAACCCCTTGGATGTTTTCTTAGGTTTGAACGTTCTTGGGGGCGGCTCTCATATGTTCGGTAGCCTTAAAATTCCAAAAGACCCGCATATAAATAGATGCTGGAAAAACAGGAAAGTTGCTCGAGCAACTCGAAAAGAACTTGCAGGTAGTGCTCGAGCACCATGTGCTGAAAGATGTTTCTATATATGAAGGATCTTGATTTCGTGACTCCATTTCCTTGTCCACGAAATACTCTGCCAAATCTTCATTTCCTTTGATTTCCTTCCATACAAATTACCTTATCAATCTCACTCTTGAATCTTTAATTCTCTTTCCTTATTCAGCTGCCATGTGCACAAAATCCTTTGAGAGTCTTGATTTTCTCCTCTCCAATTTCCTTAACCAATTCTACCAAATTTCTTTGACAAACTATTATCTCAATTACAGAATATTTGATTTCCTCCACTTCCTAAACAGACACTCTAGAAATAAATAAATAAATAAATTACAACTCGATAAATGAGGATATAATTATATGTGTGTTTTATTGTGGAATTCGCCAACACAATGAGACCGTGGATTATGGTCCTAACAATCTCCCCCTTTGGCAATTCCATGACAAAACATACATAACAACCTATCCCTTAACAGATTGATCACGGCCTGTGAAGCTGCAGAAATAAACACTGAGAAGACAATCTGTTGATCAATAAATTACTCCCCCTTTTTGTCACGGAATGACAAAGGTAAAACACTAAATCAAGAGATAATAAGCCCAAATGAAGCCAAAGAGTAAAATCAATTTAAGCCAAACTGATATGCTAGGTGAAGGAAGTCGACCACAAAAAAAAAACAACTCACATACCGAACAACCACCAACAAGTACGAACATAGCATAAGTATGAGCGAATATCAAACTGCGTCGCCCAGAGGTCAAAAGGAATTCTTTTGTTCTATATGACAGCTTAAAACTCATAACTCAAAAATGAAAAATCATGTCATAATCAGGTAAAAAAAATAAGACGAACATATTAATTCGAGTTATGAATTCTCAACCATTTGGCTCAGTAAAAGTCACTACATTTTAAACAAAAATGCATGGGAAAATTTGTAGATATCCCAAGCATGAATGAATCGGGAATTAAGTGCAGCATGCGATATGAGTCCATGACATAGTGGGTGTGTGACACGTCAGAAAATATTAAGACTACCATCTTCGGATACAAGATTTCTCGTGTTCCATGAGAATGACAATCACCCTTTCTCCCACGAAGTCAAACCAAGCATGATGACACGAATGACATCCCAAGGCCTAACAAACTCCCCCTCAACGATTAAATACTCCCCCTCAACCAATGAGTATTTTGCCATATCAATTTCTATTGAATCTTCCAAACAAATACACGTGTTTTAATATTTTTACCCCACTGCCTTTTGACACGAATATTGGAAATAAGAGTACCTCATACCCAATCCTCGGTTACTAAGCAAGTGGTCCAACACAAATACCTTCACAAAGTCTATCCAAATTTCTTTGACAAACTATTATCTCAATTACAGAATATTGTTCATCATTTATTGCTTTCTGTTTCTTGATTCGGTTGATATAGTAATCTGTGGATTAATTGATAGAAGAGATAGAAACACAATAAATTTATATTCCTAGGCGAGCTAGGATTTTTCAATTGGTATCAGAGCAGGTTGCTCATTAATTTTTGGATTTCTTCCTAGAGCGGATCTATAGCAATAATGAACATGAACAATAACATGAATCATCCATCGAGTCGTACACCTATTTTGGATAGTGAAAATTTTGACTACTGGAAATCTAGAATAAAAGCTATCATGAGGTCTGTGGATGAGGAAATTTGGAATTCTTGCATCGGAGGGTATAGCCATCCCACGAAAAAAGTAGAAGAAAAACAGGTCCCTAAACTTACTGTTGAACTGTCTCGCGAGGAAAAGGCTGCTTTACAGGCTAATAATCGTGCCTTGGATATTTTATTTAGTGCTGTTGATGTTAATGAGCATCGTAAGATTGCTAATTGCGAGATTGCAAAAGAAGCGTGGGATATTTTAGTAACTTGTCATGAGGGAACGGATGTTGTTAAACAATCTAAGTTACAGAGACTCACTACTGAATTTGAGATAATTAGAATGCAAAAGGATGAAACTTTTAATGAATTCTACTCTAAATTGATCGCTATCGTCAATAGTTGTGAAACCCTCGGTGAGCCTATTCCTCCTTTTAGGGTGATTAAGAAAATATTGAGATCCTTGCCTGAACGGTTTAAGACAAAGGTCACTATGCTTGAGGGCAAACGTAAACTCAATGAAAAATCTGTAGAAGAAGTAGTAGGTATTCTCCAAACTTATGAAGCTGATATGTTACAACCTGAGTCTCTAAAATTTAAAGTTAAACCATCGGCTAAGTCGATTGCTTTTGCAAGCTCTCAAAGCGAGTCTAGGGAATCAGATTGTGATGATGAGTATGACCTTGAAGCTATGGATATATTTACCAAAAACTTCAAACAATTTTTTAAAAAGAAAATGACTAAAGGTGATGGGAATAAGAAATTTGAAAATAAAAGAATAATTGAGTCTTCTAGTGCTAAAGAAAAGAAGGGGATTAAAGGACCACCGGTAGGGCCAAAGTGTTATGAGTGTCAAGGATATGGTCACTTAGCTCATGAATGTGTTAACAAATTGAAGAAGAAGACTAATTTTAAGGCCAATATAACTTGGGATGACGATAGTGAGTTTGACAACTCTGAAGAAGAACAAGTTGATCACACGAACTTTATGGCGTTTGGGGCTTCTTTAGAGTCGAACCTTAGTGAGCATGAATCCTCAGACGATAGTGAGAATGAGGGAAGTGATGAGGAGTTTAGTTTTGATGAGCTAAAACAATCCTACAATATGCTGTTTAAGGAGAGTATTAAGATTAATGAGTCAAATTTGAAAATGGCTGAGAATTATAATAATTCTAAGAAGGAGTTAGTGACATCAGCTAAAAAACAAGTGGAAGACTTGCAAGGTTTTTTGAGCAATGTCATTAGTGAGAAAGAAAAGTTGAGTAAGGAGGTTGAGAGTTTGCAAGAAAAGAATAGAGTCTGGATTGAGTTAAACACCGCCTCGGACGATAAAATAAATATGTTAAACGCCGAGATTGGTAATGCTAATATTCTATTTGAGCGTTTGAATACAGGGTCAAAGACATTGGATGATATTCTGAGCATTCAAAGACTGGGTTTGATCAAAGAAGGGCTTGGTTATGTAGAGGGTGTCTCATCTTCAAAGGCAGGAGGGAAAATGGTTTTTGTCAAGGCAAATAACAGGACTCTTACTCCTCCCGTTGCGGAAAAAGCCAGGTCACCTATAAAGATGAACAATGTCGAATATGCTTGCATAAAGTCAAATTTTTCCAAGGCAAAGAAGCCAAGTGCTCCGGTTAAAAATATTACCGCCAAGCGTGGTGAGGTAAACTCTTTTAAGTTTAAGCCTATTTGTCATTATTGTGGAATTAAAGGTCATATTAAACCTTATTGTATGAAGTTGCAAGCAACAGATACATTGCACGCACACTTAGCATATTCTCATGGTTATGAAATACATATGCCGACATGTCATTTTTGTGGTGTAAAAGGTCACATTAGACCCAAGTGTTTTCAATTACACGGATACCCTCCTGTTGCACGCAATCATGTTGTTAACAATAAACATGGTAACAATAAAGCTATTTCTAAACATGGTAATACTCAAAAGTCTTGGACTAGTTACACTAAATATGATAATACTAGAAACATGTCTGGTAAAAACATGGCTCTTGGAGTTCAACCAAATAAACTACGTAACACTAGTCAAGTCAAGACAAGACTTATTTGGGTGAGGAGGTTGGATTTAAAATCTCATGCGAATTTGTCCACCAACTCTCTCGATTACACATGCTTATCTGGAGGTGTTGACCTTGCTTTTTGAGGCTTGGTCTCGTTTCCGTAGTCTAGGTTGGTCTTTATTGCTTATAATGTTCCTAGAGCTACGAGTTGAGTCATTTGTTTAATTTTATTACTTCTATTTTTTAGCATTTTTTTTGTTAATTCGCTTCCCTGCTTATTTCATGATTTATAAAGAAAATCAAAAAATATTTTTGGGTTAAGCATATTTTCAGTTGTGAGAAGTCAACCATGGGATTCACAAAAATGAACATTTTTTTTCTCAAATGCATGCGTTCTTCTTGTTGTTCTCCTCTCATGCGCAATATTCGGACATAAATTGCATCATGCCCTATGACTCTATGATCGCCACGTTTACACGTCAGGATTAGAAAGATTATTCAGATTGGATAGTTGGTTCTCATGTCCATTGGAATGTCTCGTTTTGTTTCTTCAGCAATTGACCTTTTTGGCATCTTGGTTGGATACGGTGTTCTCTTGGTTTTGTTTTAAAAAAAAAGGGGAGAAGAACAACAACATATTCGAAAGTCAAAAGTCTATTATGTGAGATTTTATTGCTTATCCGGGCGTTCATCGAGTACCGGACAATTGGGGTGAGGTACTCTCCCTCTGAGCGTTCGTGTCACAAAATGGATAGACCTTGTGAAGGCATTCGTGTTGGACCACTCGCTTAGTAACCGGGGATTGGGTATGAGGTACTCTTATTTCCAATATTCGTGTCAAAAGGCAGTGGGGTAAAAATATAAAAACACGTGTATTTGTTTGGAAGATTCAATAAAAAATTGATATGCCTGTATACTCATTGGTTGAGGGGGAGTTTTTACTTGTTGAGGGGGAGTAATTTCTAAGCCTTGGGATATCATTCGTGTCATCATGCCTGGTTTGACTTCGTGGAAGAAATGGTGGTTGCCATTCTCATGGAACACGAGAAATCTTGTATCCGAAGATGGTGGTCTTAATATTTCTGACGTGTCACACACCCACTATTGTCATAGTCTCATATTGCATGTTGTACTTATTTCCAGATTCATTCATGATTGGTTCATACAAATTTGCTCATGCATTTTTAAATATAGTCATATCCATTGAGCTTCATAGTTGGGAACTTGTATCTCGGATTAGAGTGCAGTCATGTCGTTTTTATTTTTTATTTTTTTTAAAAAGAAGAAGATATCTTTAGTAATTATGTTTTGGGTTCTTGTCTTATACCTCTTTTCAAATTTCACTCCAAGGGTTTTATATATCTATTTTATACAAGTCAAATTATTTTTGTTTCTTTTTCTCTATTCGGGAACTTGGTCTGATCATGGTTATTACTCGGTGTGGCAGTAGTTTTTTTTTTAATGTAGTTGGAGCTTAGACGGACTTAAGTTTTCTTTTGGTACTTGATTACTTTGGTGCTTATTTATCTGTGCTCTACCTTTGTCATTCCATGACAAAAAAGGGGAGTAATTTATTGATTAACAGATTGTCTTTTCAGTGTTTATTTCTGCAGCTTCACAAGTTGTGATCAATCTGTTAAGGGATAGGTTGTTATGTATGTTTTGTCATGGAAGTGCCAAAGGGGGAGATTGTAAGGTCAAGTTTTTATTTGGCAAATCTCATGACAAAATACATTGATTTGTATCTTTTATTATTGAGTTGTAACTTATTTATTTTCCTTTTTAGAGTGTGTTTAGAAAGTGGAAGGAAATCAATCATATTTTGTATTTGGGAGTTAGAGTTTGTTAAGGCAATAGGATGGAAAGAAATCAAGGTGTTCAAAGGAATTTCGTGATTATAGCAGCTTCTTAAGGAAAGAGGATCATGGAATCAGTGGAGTGAAAATATGGAATTGATTCTCAGAAATTGGGCTCGAGCAACTTCCGTAAAGCATGAACCAGTGCTCAAGCAACTTGACATATTTCTTCTATCTATTTATATGCGGTCCATTTGGGATTTCGATAATCGCATATATTGGTGCCGCCTCTCTCTTGTTCCAAATCAGAAAAATACCTAAGGGAGATTGTGGCTTGTCTCTTGGAGTAATCATATGATCCGTTGATCATCAGACTTTCAAATTAACTCCAAGAGTTCTTTTCGAACTTTGATTCTATTGAGTGAATCATTCTTCCGGTGGGTACCGACGGTGGATTCCGTAGGTTATTGGAAGGCTTGAGCGATTCAAGGCAGCGGCGGTCAAGCACTAGGTGCGGTGAACGAGTGATTCGGCAATCAACCTTGGTCAACCGAGAGCGATTCTAGGTTGTAAGTATAGGTTTGTTTGTAACCGTACAATGAGTTATAGTGCATGATTTCCTTCCCGTGGTTTTTACCCATTTAAGGGGTTTTCCACGTATATCTTGTGTTCGGTACTGTTCATCGTTTATTGCTTTTCAATTCCTTTTATTTTGCTTGATTAAGTTTTTAGATAGCGAAAAAGGATTTTTCAATTGGTATCAAAGCAGGTTGCTCATTAAAGGAGTAATAGCAATTGATAGCGGACAAGTTTTTGAATATGAGATACATTCATATGAGCGTTTTTTTTTGTAATGCATGCACATCTTTTCATGATAACATTCATGCGAAGTATTTGGAAGTTAAATGTGACATGTTTCATGATTATGTGATCTCCACCTCTATACGTCAAAGTTAGCGAGTTTTTTTTTGTTGAGGCAAGTTGATTCTCATGTACTTGGGTATGTCACATGCTTTTCTTCGACGATTGACTATTTCAGGTATATTTTTTATGGATACGAGATTCTACCTTCTAAAGTTTCGTAAAAAAAAAAAAAAAAAAAGGAGATCATGGATGGTTTGCTAGAGATAATAATGCTTATCCGGGCGTTCACCGAGTAACCGGGCAATTGGAGTGAGGTATTCTCTCTCTGAGAGTTCGCGTCATATAGTGGATAGACCTTGTGAAGGCATCCGTGTTGGACCACTTGCTAGTAACCGGGTATTGGGTATGAGATATTCTTACTCTCAGTATTCGCGTCAAACGACAGTGGGGTAATAGAGAATACATTCTTGTTATCATGAGAAACAATAAAAAAGAAAAAGGATTAATTGATTAAGGGGGAGAGTATTCATTCTTTGAAGGGGAGTTGTATCTATATCGATATGCATGGTTTGACTTCATAAGGGGGAGAGTGTTTGACAATCCAGAGTTTACATGAGAATTCTCAAATCCTTGACTGATAATCTTAATTTCTTGAGACGTGTCACACACTCACCTTGTCACGAACTCATGTCGCATGTTACAATTACTTCTAGATTAATCCATGATTGATTCTCATGAAAATTTGCTCATGCATTTAAAAAAAAATTTCATATTCCTTGAGTCTCGTATTCAAAAACTTGTCCTCCATTGGTGTGCTTCCTTGTTGCATTATTTTTGTTGGTCATTATTTATTTTTTGGCTTATCTATGTAGGTTTTTGGTTCTCGTAGTACTATTGGTTGTTTGGTTTATGGGCTATAATTGCGGCACTTCTTTTCCGGCTATTGTTTCATGAGTTTATAATTTTTTCATTCTCCTAGCTCAATTCTTTGCTTTTGCAATACATGAATATGGTTTGGTTATGTCATTGATAGTTCTATATACTTGGCTATTGATATGTTTGGTTCATGATGAGTTTAGTTCAACTGCTGATGGGTTATTCATTCTTTCAATATTTTTTAGTTGACATTTGATTTCCTCTTCTACCTTTGTCATTCCATGACAAAAAGGGGGAGAAATTTATTGATTAACAGATTGTCTTTAAGTATTTGTTTTTGCAGCTTCTCAGGTCATGATCAATCTATTAAGAGATAGGTTGTTATGTATGTTTTGTCATGGAAGTGCCAAAGGGGGAGATTGTAAGGTCAAGTTTTTATTTGGCAAATCCCATGACAAAAACACATTGATTTGTATCTCCATTTATCACGTTGTAATTTATTTATTTATTAGAGTGTCTGTTTAGGAAGTGGAAGGAAATCAAAAATATTATGTAATTGAGTGTGATAGAGACTGTTTAGGAAACTTGCATGGAATATAATCAATATCAGGAAAAGGAAAGATTGTCAAGGCAATATGGGATGGTGAAATCACGTGTGTATGGCAATATGGGAATGGAAGGAATCAAGAGAATTTCGTGCATATATCAATTCAATAAGGAAAGGGAATCAAGAAATCAAGGGTGCAGAATTATGGAAACGATTGTCAGAAACAGTGCTCGAGCAACTCCAGAAAAGCTTTAACCAGTGCTCAAGCAACTTGACAGATTTCATCCATCTATATATATGCGGCTCATTTGGGATTTATAGATTATCGAACATATTTGTGCCGCCTCTCTCTTGCTCCAAATCAGAAAAATACTTAAGGGAGATTGTGGCTTGTCTCTTGGAATAATCACATGATCCGTTGATCATCGAGCTTTCAGAACAATTCCAAGAGTTCTTTTCAAACTTTGATTCTATTGAGTGAATCGTTTCTTCCGGTGGATTCTGGAAGTATCTCGGAGGACTTGTGGATTCAAGGCAGCGGCGGTTAAACACTGGGTGCGGTGAACGAGTGATTCGGCAATCAACCTTGGTCAACCGAGAGCGATTCTAGGTTGTAAGTATAGGTTTGTTTGTAACCGTACAATGGTTTATAGTGTTTGATTTCCTCCCGTGGTTTTTACCCTTTTTAAGGGGTTTTCCACGTATCTTTGCGTTCATCTTTTTATTGCTCCTCGTTCGTTTGATTAGCTTATTTATCGATTGGTGGATTGATTAATTAAAAAGATAAAAAAATAGCAAATATTTATATACCTAGGTGATCTAGGATTTTTCAATTGGTATCAGAGCGTTAATGAGCGTTAATAGCAAATATTTATATGGTAGGGGTCTAATTGATTAAAGGAGTAATAGTTTCAGTGTAAAAGTAAAATTTAACAAAGTTTGGGTGTATTAGATATTGAGGTCAAAGTTTGGGTTTTTTTTGAAATTTTACCCTATCCTATACTTTTATTTTCAGCAGGTGTGTCCGCGTGTGGATCCCCCTCTCTCTCTCTCTCTCTCTCTCTCTCTCTCTCTCTCTCTCTCTCACTAACTATAATAAATATTTATTTTTCAAACAATTTTGCTAACTTTCACCCAATAGACGGAGTATAATATGCACATAATTTTAAATAAGTTTTGATATTAATGCATATCTCATGGATATTAATGTATTTTTACAAATATCAATACACATTTCTTGAATATAAATTCATCTTTTACCTATTATTTTACACCTTCTAGGCGAAGGTTAGAATAATCTTTTTTCAAATAAGTACTTATTTTTTAAATTAAATGTGATATATCATGAGAGAATGACATGTCTATTAAAACAGAAAATAAGTACTTCATTAACAAGAACCTTAGCGGAACGGGGCCTCATGCCATCAACGACTTCGGCCTTGCTATTCGGCCTTGCTATGAGATCTTACCACTTTGTTTGGCACCGTTACTTTTTTGGTAAGGCTGCGTTCTTATGAACTTAACTTAAATCTGCAGATTTTGTCCGCATTTGAATTTTTTTCGCATTTATTAGTTTTATGTTAATATGTTTTGTATTGGATATTATTTAATCATTTAAATGTTTTATATTATTGAACCTTGAAATTTCAAAATCTTGTTATTCATATTGTAGCCAGCCCCCTCGTATATGAAATTTTGGTTCCGTATGTTAGGAAAAATCAGTCCAAAAACAAACATGCAGTTGCCATGTAGAATGCCCCAAACTCCTAAGAAAATCCATCCTAAGAAGACTCGCTCAAACAATTTCGAGACAATTATGGTGACTGCACGTTTTTTGAGCAAATTTTTGATATTCTAACTATTCAAAAACTGTTTGGAATGTTTATCGAAAATTCTAAATAATAGATTCGCTGAAACTATAGGTTTAACGAAAATCAGTTTGAAAAGCGAAAAAAGAATGAAATTCTAAAAATTTCAAAGCTGGATTTGGATAGCTGTTGGTGCTTTCCAGATAAGATTTAGACTTAAATGCTGTGTTTGGATTGTTTTTTGAAAAATAGTAGGAGTAATAAGTGGAGAGAGAAATGTTGGAAGTATGGGAAATCTAGGGAGAATTTTTTGAAAAATTCTTTTTGGGAAGGAAAGAGAACAAGGCATTTATCTTTTACATCAAATGATTATTCAGCTTTACCTTAAGATTCAATCTAAAATTTGTATTCACACTTATCTCAACCACGCCCATAATAGTGGTTCAAAGTGCTTTAGTGCTCTAATGATGAATACTCCCAATATTTTATTGATGGCGGAAAGGTATGAATATGGAGTAGTAAGAACCCAATTTATATGTGCTTTGGTGAAATGGATTGCTAAAATATGTACACCCCTTGACTACAAGAGGTTCCTGTGTCCATTTTTTTCCCAGACAATATGTATGAGTGGAGTTTAGAGGCGAGTTCGTAAATTAACAAGAGTTTGAAATCTCTAAAACTCAAACCCCAAACCTTCCTATTAGAAAACAAG
Source organism: Rhododendron griersonianum (assembly GCA_018127125.1). Classification (NCBI taxonomy): domain Eukaryota; kingdom Viridiplantae; phylum Streptophyta; class Magnoliopsida; order Ericales; family Ericaceae; genus Rhododendron; species Rhododendron griersonianum. Next base: position 6,532,472 of record CM030792.1, read on the forward strand.
GGATACAACCAGATAGGCTAATAGCCACATCTCACCTCACTTTTTTCTCATTGGTTTTTTTGAATTGAATCTGGCTTCTCTGCAGTCTGTTGTTGGACTGCATAGTGCCGTTCGCGTGATCATAACCGTCCAAAAGTGTTTTTAACGGTTCAGATTTCAACATAATCTTCCAAGAAAAGAGTTAACTCTCTGTGAAAGATTTTTTTTAAAATATGGATTGTTGAATGCAAAGATGAATAACTACGATGAAACAGCAGAGGCTCCTCCGCGATCCAACTGACAGAGAAGCCGGGTCCGATTGAATTGATGATTCAAAAAGCATATCCGCGTTATTGGCATTCCTTTTTCCAAATCAGAATCTGATGAAGAATGAAAAAAGAGCTGCTATTATCAAAAATGCTAAACACACAACGTACGGACGCACAACAACTCACACAACCGCTGACGTCATGCCCAAAACAACGTCCGTTTCGTTTTTAAAAAAACAGGTCGCCAACAGAGAACCCCCTTTCCCCTTCTTCCTCTATTGACGCTCAAAATTTACAGAAAAGAGAGAGAGGGCGCGACTGCCACCACCACCGAGTTCGACCACGGGTACTCCACGGGTGACCACCACAACCCAACCCCGGAGGTCCCCCACCTCCGTCAACCGCCGCCACTACCGATTTCAGAGTACTTACCCCCGCCACGAATCTCTCTCTCTCTCTCTCTCTCTCTCTCTCTCTCTCTCTCTCTCTCTCTCTCTCTCTCTCTCTCTCTCTCTCTCTCTCTCTCTCTCAGACAGATTGATAGATTACCCCACTATTTACTCCTCATCCTCATCAATTTTCAATTTGAGAAACCCTAAACTATTGTGCTGCAAAAAAAAAAAAACCTAATTCAAAAATTTGAGAAACCCCTAATTCGAAAATATGAGAAACCCTAAATTTGAGTTGTTAACAACAGAGAATGAACTTACTAGTTCCAAAGTTTTATTGTGTTTCCATCACTAAAGCAGCTACCTAGCTATTTGCCAGCCATATTTTGTTAAGTTCTTTTGGACTATAATTGGCTTAATTTCCATAAAAAGGGAGAGAAATCATACAAGTTCAACGTACTCCATCAGCCCGAGATAGGGAGAGGGTATTTGAGAACAGAAGACTTGGGGTTGGGTACTAGTGGTGGAGGTGGGAAGCGTGGTCACCGGTGGAGGTGGAAGCGTCGTCGCCGATGGTGGTGGTGGTGGGAGCAACCCTCTCTCTCGATTCTCCTCTCATTGTGAATGTGGGGATGGAAGGGAAAGGGAGTTTGTTTCAAGACCTGGGACCTGTTTTTTTTATAGCAAAACGACGTCGTTTTACGCTAACGTCAGAAGACGTCCTGCTAACGTCAACGGTTGTGTGAATTATTGTGCGTCCGTACATTGTGTGTCTAGCATTTTTGTGCTATTATATGGCTTTAACTGACAATTTGACTTGGAAGTCAAGTCTCCCCATAAGACTCCAAAAGGTCTGAGTCTTTTGCCCTATCTGTGGAAATTGATGGCCAGGTTTCATCCTTTCACTTCTTTGTTAAATTACTTGTAGCTACCCATGTTGGGACTACTTCAACTGCCAAACACAAATACCTTTCAATTCTTTTATAAAAATAACTTTTTTTTTTATATTTCAAGGTGTCTGAGCTAATTATGCCGTAATCCCAGGAGATCCCCATTACACTGTCCCTACGCAATTAAACCTGAAGCAAAATCGTGTGGGGGTAACGGCTACTTTTGGCATCAATTTACCTTTCAATCCATCTGCCTTCACTCATGTCAAAGCTGATGTGGCTTTGGCATGAACCTCCTGCATGCCAATTTTGGCTGCTACCCTCCCCCATGCCAAATTTCAAAAAGAAACCGTTGAAGGTAAAAAGCTATTGTTAGAAAGTTTAAAACCTCCCCGTACTACTTGTTTGAGTTTTTTTTTCCTTTTAAATAAATAAAATTTGGCATAAGGGTTAGAGAGGAGGTTTTAATGTCAAATTTGATATGTCAAAATGCCACATAAGCCTTCAAAAAAAATTTGACATCTCCAATTTGAAGTCAAGTGTTGGAGATGCTCAGCAAATGCAAAGAAGCTGAGCCGAAGCAAGCTTTTTACGAAATGAGCCAAATATTTGAACTCGAGCTCGATTCAAGCCTCTCTTTTTTTCTTATCGGCAAAGGAAAACATTTTATTGAAAAAATGTTGGGGGAAAGGGGAGAGGGTACCAACCAAGGGTTGGCTACGTCCAAATGGGCAAAAGCCCAAAAAACCAAAAAAAGAGTATGGACCAAAAAGGCCCAAAACTCAACTCAGGGACCCAAAACCTAAAACTAAACCTAAACCCTAACCCTACCGTCGCCGACCCACCTCCGGCCACCACCATGCAGACAAAACAAAACCCAACCGAAAACCCATCTTGGTCGAGGAAGATATCCACCAGACTTCAGTCCAAGCCTTAACAAGCAAGCTTTAGTCCATTTTTTGGCTATAGGCTTGGCCTGCCCTCGAGCTGTAAATGGTATATCTGGGTTTGAGACCTTTTGGTGTATGAGCTTGGCCCAATGGGTATTTTTTGGGACTTTGCCCTAATGGGTGCTCTCCTAAGTTGGTTTCTTGCTAACCGGTTTTGGTCTTAGGTGAGCAGAGGATAGTTAACTTAGCTTAAGATTTGATGCTATAATCTCTTATCCTTTTAATCTTTGTATTATTTTCAAGGATTAATAAAATTTCTTTTGCTGTTCAAAAAAAAAACAAGCAAGCTTAGTTATTTACTAAACAAGCCTCTTTAATCGAGCCAGGTCTCCCTTAACGACCCGAACTTTTTTCAAACGAGCCGAGCTCCACTTGATTCGCTTACTAAACGAGCCGAAAAATCGAGATCGAGCCAAGCTCGCGACCTGCTCAATTCATTTGCAGCCCTACCCAACAAGAGTTGATTAAGAAATAAGTGTTAACTTTAGCATGATGATTTACTTTAAGATTTGGTATAAAAAAAATCTACTCTGATTTGTCCAGGCGAATGAACAAGAAAATTAAAAACAGTTGAACTAATTTAGAATATTAGGAAAGTCAAAAATAAGTAAATAAAATCAAACCAAGTTTTAAGTCTCAGTCAATTGAAGTAAGTAAAAGACGAAAACAAGTTAAAAAAAAGTTTTTTAAAAATCATGAACTCTGTTTTAGCTATTGCTCAAAATTTAAAAATATCAGAAAATTCAGAATAGACAAAAATAATAATAATAATAATAATAACAGTTCCCAAAAAGAAAAATTAAATCCAATATGGTCTAACTCGGTCCAGTTAAATATGAGAATATGGGTATTGTTTTCAGAATTATGGGACTCAAAAAGAGTTGCTCAACGTTGGACAGAAGCACAAAAAACACAAGTACGAAAAATTCAAAATACCCACCAACTTTTGACCCCAATGTTTAATAAACACCCAAATTTTGATTAACTTCAATTTTACACTTAAATTATTGCTCCGTTATTCAATCAGACCCCTACTGTCTAAATTCGTCAGATCGGAAACAGATTTTGATGAGTTAGGCTAACTTAATGGGTCCGTTGAATCATACATGTGAATCTTTATTTTCGACACAAACATTGATCCACCCCTTTTTGGGTGAAATTAAAGTTAAACAAAGTTTGGATGTCTATTAGACATTGAGCTCAAAGTTTGGGGTTTTTTTTTAAAAAAATTTCCCCTATAGTATACCTTATTATCTAAAACTCACAAAATTTCCCATTTTGGTTGTCCTTTTTGATATTTGTATAAGTTTTCAATCGCTTATATCTTTCAATGTGAATCTCCAAAAATATGCAATATGAATCTTATTTGATAGATGAAATCATGAAAAATATTATCGATTAAAAGATATAGGCAATAGACACAAAAGAGACAAAAGAAATAATAGACAATGAAAATGGGACATAAAGAGTATTTTTCACCAATCATGGGTCTTCAACTAGTAACACTAAAAAAAATGCGAACAAATTTCACATGAATCTAGTCATTTGCCCTTTTTTTTGTTACCGGATGTCCAAGCCAGCTTGTGCACACCTCAACTATTTTCGGAGCCTTGAAATTAACGACCGGACAAACCCTCCAATAGCCCCAAAGTTTAGAACAATTTTTGGCCTGTGTGGAATTCAAACATGTAATCTGATAGAAGACTTATTTGTTTTCTCATGTCCACCTGGCGAAACCGCTTGGAGTTATCTACCATGTGCTTGACAACCATAAGTCGATAAACCCAACTATTAAATCACTAGAAAAATATATATATCGAGAAAATGAATTTGGTGCAAGTTTGGGTTTTATTGGAAATTTTTGGAATGGACTTGTTTAGAAGCTAACTAGATGAGAACACATATAGAACCACTACGTTGGTCGGCCCAACCTCAACCTAGCCTACTCCACACAGCCCATTTAGGGTCAATTGTTACAAACGCAAGCCCAAGTGTTACAACCATTAGATCCAAAAGTTAAGGGCTCTTTCCTGGCCAGTCCTATGTGGGTGGACTACACCACTACAAGTCCCGGCGCACAAATAAATCTATGCGTGAAGATAATGTTAGGTATTCCATGCATCAAACGGTTCCAAACATATTTCTTTCTAAAATTTTAAATAAAAATCCGTGCACATAACATTGTTTTATCTAGGGAAGGACCTAGGTGGGGGCACGTGCCCCAATTCAAACGCTTGCCCCCACTCGAAATTAAAATATTTTTGTATAAATTAACATAATTATGAAAGTGTGCTAATATATAAACATACGCACTTGCATATATCTTGAAAATATACATAGAGAATTAGTTTTATGCTTGAATTTCAACATATGGTGCATTTATATTTGTTACTTTATGAGCTGTTTGTCTATTTGGAATTATTTTTTTTTGATTCTCTTTATTTTTAACCGTTTGGAAGAAATATTTTACGATAAAGTCATTAACAAAATTAGTTCGGTCATTCTAAAACTTATTGATGTTCATTGAAAACATACTTCAAAAATTTTGTCTGAGATTTTGTGCTCATTTTTACTTAATTTAATTTAAAGTACGCGTTATAAACTTTTATAGTCAGTAATGCATGTCTTAATTTTATACTCCATCCGTCCGGATTTAATAGTCATTTTCGGGAGTTTGTGCCACTTTTCAATCGATTATATCTTATAATTTATAATGTTTTATGTAATTTTGAAAATATTGTCTTATAGAACTAATTGAGATTTATCAAATACTCCGTAAGATCCATATTGAATATAAAATTCATTACTAATTTAAAGATATAACTCATTTTTTATCCGGTTAGGATTGAATTATGGACTATTAAATCCGGATGGAGAGAGTACGATCTTACTGTGGTTGACTAAAAAAATTAAACTTTCACCATTATGATTAACAAGGTGCCCTCACTAGATTATATTCATGTATCCGTATCTGGTTTTATCCTTATTAACTTCATGCTTGTATGTTAGTATAATAAAATAACAGGAAAGAATTTTGTGAAGACTGAAACTAAACAAATCTTTGTAGGAAAGACAACTTCTGCCTCTTAGGTGTGGGCTTGTCCCATTAAGTTTTCTAGGTCGGTTTTTTGCCAATCGAAGGTTTTGGTCTTGAATTGGGTATAGGATTGTTCTTAGCATTGTTCGGAATTTGATGATGTTCTCCTTGTTCCTTATTAGCCTTTGGTACAATTTTAAGAATTAATGAAATATTTTTTTTCGTTCAATAAAAAAAAGCTGTCATGGAGTCGTACAAGATGGCCACGTCTAAAATTGAAGAATTGGTCCCACCAATTTATCTCCTTTTCCTTTTCCTGCTCATTCTTTATTTTTAGATATATAAAATAAATACGAGGTCCATCGCCATTCATTGCCGAGATCGACGGTCCATCGTCCATGTGCAGCACTATAATCCCTATAAGAACAGAGCGCCCTCCAGGATTTCTCAATCCGACGGACACAGGGTGTTTGTTGATAGGAAGAAGAGAGAGAAAGGTTGTGACTGAGAGTGATCAGTGAGAGTTTTTGTAGAGGGAGGGAAAGACAAGATCTGAGACAAAATTCATACATGTTGCCCTTCTGTTTTACGTCCGGATAGAAGTATTTGGAGGATAAGGTTATAGGAAATACCGGCTAGGAAAATAATGCAACCGATACTATCAAATCGGTACCCTTCTTGTCGCGTTGTCCGGACTTCGTTCTCAAAAAATACCAAAAAATCATCGTAGGCCTTAAGAAAAATATACCAAGAATACAAATTTCAAGAAGCAAATTTGAAAAATGAATTCTATATTTCATTATAAAAATTCGGGTTATCACAAACGGTTCCAAACATACCTCTATAGCTAAAATTTTAAATAAAAATACGTGCACGTAACATTGTTTTATCCCTATGCTTGTATTTTAGTATTAAAATGACAGGAAAGAATTTGTGAAGACCGAAACTAAACAAATCTTTATAGGAAAGAAAACTGAATAGGGTATAGACGTCTGGATACATGTGTTCGAACATGTGATCGGGAGGATCGATCAGGGCCGCGGCGTGAGAGAGTTTCACCCTTCGAATTTCAATTAGACTTTTGTGTTCTTCGTTTGCACAAATTATTGAAGGAGGAAGAGAAAGAACAACTGGGAGATCAAGAAAAGAAGGACGACAAGAGAGGATGGAGAAAAGAGACTGGCATGTGCATTTGTTGTGCATGTCTTGCATCGGGGCAATTTTGTAAAAATACATGCCACAAGACCTACACAACGTTAGACTTATAAACTCCGTTTGATAACAGTGATAGATAGTTGGGATTCGTAAGGAGATGGGATTAGGATCGAGATAGATAATGAGAAGGGATTGGTAAGGAGATGAGATTGGTGATGAGTATGTTTGTTTGAGATAAGATTAGATCATGGGATTATTAATATCATGTTTGTTTCACTTGAGATAGGATTGGATTGATCTTATACATTTTCCGTTTTTGCCCTTCACATGGGATAGGAATGGTAAGGAGATGAGATTGGTGAAGGCTATTTTCGTATTTGTGCATTGGCAAGGAGGTGATTGGATTGTTAATACCAAGTGGGAGAGACCCTTCTCAATACCTCCTAATACCCACCTTGCTAGTCTTAAGGACTAATAATCCCAACTCATTTTGGATTACCAAACAAAGTATTAATAGTCCCATAGGATTGGTAATTCAATCCCAAGTGCTAATATGGTTATCAAACGAGACCAATCCAGCATTATCTCAAAAGATAACCATAAGTTTTCTATAGAAAAGTCTATGCTTACAAATTAACGTTTTAGCACAATGTTTTTTTTTTTTTTGAACATCACTAATTTGAACAGAGCACTTGAAGATAATGATGTGTATTTATGCATCAAACGGTTTGCTTGCGACCTTAATGTGTGTTGCAATAAGAAAACCCCAAGCGTAGGGTTAGGTCGGTTGCAGCATAATAAACTCGGAAGTCCGAGGTCGAATCCACAGGGAGCCAATGGAGCTAGGCCGGAAGGTTCGCTTTACGAAGGGTTTTTAGCGTTAGGACCGCCAACCTATTAGTTCGGCTTTGAGACGGCCAACTTTTGAGTGATGAAAATTCTCTCTACCTCCTAACTTTAATTGAAAACAAAGATTGACTAGAAAATAAAAGCGGCAAGGTCTAGGGGTTCATTCCGCCCATAACTTAGGCCGTTCAATGCTTCTCTTTGATAACTCAAGTGAGAGTCATTGTCATTTGATCTCACTCGGAAGATTTAACCATGAAAATCAAGTTTAACTCATACAACGGGGTTTGGAAATGGAAAGGAACTCATTTAGGCATTTTATCAAACACATAGAGTGCCATGGTTCTAAGCATTGGGTGTGCCAAGGAGACTTGTCTACACCCAATCAAAGAAGTTAACAACCCTAAGTTTAGACCAAAGATTAGAGTTCAACAAGTTCTTTGAGGCATTTTGGCAAACACCTAGAGTGACTTAGCTCCAAGCATTACATGTGGCAAGAGATCAAGTCCTTGCCTACACATAATCAAAGAGGTTAACAACCCTAGGTTTTGTAACATAAAAATGAACTTAATCCATTCACAAACCACATTAAGCACAAGAAATAAGAGAAGCCATTAAACTACCCAAATCACAGGGTAGAAATCACCCCAAGACCAAGCCTTGATCACTACTCAAACATAGAACAAGAACAAAGAACAAGCATAAAAGGATAAGTACGATTCATGGATGAAAACGAAAATAAACTTAAGATTACGAAAGATCTCAACCGTACCTACAACATTAATGAAGACGAAATACCTCAAAACCCAACTCTTCAATCTCCTTTGAAGAGAGATGAAGAGTTTGAGAGGAGAGGGAGGTAGAGAGAGAAGTTCCTAGGGCTGAGAATGAAAGATATCCTCTCAAAATGAGGTTAAAATCTATTTATAGTCCCAAACATTCGGGATACAAAAGTCTAAACTACCCCTGAAATGTCTAACAGTCGGGCAAAAAAATGCAGAAATTTGGGAATGTCTACCGGTAGACATTGAATGTCTACCGGTAGACATTGGTCGTTTCAGAATGATGCAAAATGGTGTCCTCACTGATCTGGAATTGAACCGGTAGACATTCAATGTCTACCGGTAGACATTGTGTCTGCCAGCCTTCCACAGCAGCTCATGTCAGCTCATGTCAGGCTTTGTTCCGGGCTTCCACGACAAACCCCAAGCTTCGGAATCGCTCCGATTGGAGCCCTCGGATCACCGAACGTTGTTGGAGCGAAACTTGGCTTTAATCAAGCCTTATTCACACGGAAAACCTGTAATCATAAAAAACGCACCTTTCGCGCAATATCAAACAAAAACAAAGAGTTATGCGCGTGAGCGTGGCAAAAATGAGCGAGATAAGCCCGGTTATTTACACTATTGAGGGCTTATCACACCCCCCAACTTGGACTTTGCTAGTCCCTAGCAAAACTAAAATAAAACATAAGTAACTAATGCTATGCAATCTTCCCCCGAAACAAGATACAACAACTATGCTCAACGACACTCGGCAAGAGTCCAGACAAACACCCCTTCGAACTCAATCACATCAACATGCAACCCACGCACATGCATACAATGAACTAAGGTGAACAAATTATGCCAACGGCCAAGCAATACACATCCACCTTGAATTTCAATTCCAGGACTCAAAAGAGCGTACTCTGATATGAACTTGCACAAAGTAATAAACTAGAACATCCCATGATAAGCGCTAGCAAGAATTGCAATAGCAAGAGACAAAAAGCTATGCATGCTAATCAAAAGAGCGCCGACAAATAGAGTTAAGTAATTATTCACAACAAACAAAGTCAACAGAAATTTCATACTAGATTAGCATTAAATATCGATCATGCATCAAAAGGAGTTAGACGAGCGTACATTAGGATCAACTAAGGACTTTATTAGCTTATAACGACCTTGGATACAAAGGGAAATGGACTACAAAATGTGTAGTGGCCATATGCTAGCATGGTTCATCTACCCTTGGCCACCACCGACCCTAAACTACCCAAGGCACGGCCACATGAATTGGCCAATCACCAAACAAAGCTACGAAGAAGAAATAAAGAAAATCTACTAGATTAATCCTACTAAACTACTACCACCGACTCCACCACACCGTCGTCCTCCTCATTCGACTCCTCACGGTATTGAGCCTCGAGCTCCCCCTTCTCATTGGACTCCTTCTCATCGGGAATGTCTGTTAGCCCGGATATTTAACCAATCCTCTCATCATAGTATTTAACCCTCTTTCGAATTCGATTTTGCTCTTTCATAGCATTTCTTTGGGAAATAGGGTCCTTTGAGGTGAGATTTGTAGTAAGAGAGATTGAGGGTCCAATTTTGAGAGCTTTGGAGAGGGAGATGAAAATTTGGGGCTTTAGCTTTTGAAGTGGGAGAGGAGAGATAGGGAATCATGTATCAATTCTTCGCCCTTTTGCAACCCAACCACTTCTATCACATTCACACCACCCCCAAACCTCCTTGAATCATTGAAAATCAATTTCACACAACCCTCCAAACATCCGGTTACCTAAGTTTGAACAAAAACGGAGACTCGGACAATGGTTCAACAATTTAGGACAAGGGGACACATTTGTGGTTTTATCATGCAAAAATTGCCTTGTATCATTTCCTACGTACGCCAACCAACTCCAATATGATGCATAAAAGATATCTAAACTACTCAAGTATGAACAAACGGATATTATTTACGCAAGTGCGGAAATAGAGACAAACAAGCATGGGATGCTTTAAAATGAACTTCAACTCTAAGCGATGCATACTACTTGACACACCTTGGAGCTCAATTTGTTCAACAAAGTTCACGTATATGCATGCAACATGGATTCAATACATAATCAAATTCGACGGGGTGCACGACTCTTGCCATTATTAGGGAAAATTGAGCATAATCTAAGTATCTAGCACTTGAATTCACTAATTATAAGGGAAAATTGCACAAAAATTTAAAATTTTTCTATGCAATACCGAGAACGAAATAAACTTAAAGCATAAACCATCCCCCCAACTTGAAATATGCAGTGTCCTCAATGCAAAAAGACAAAAAAAGTAAGGAGAGGGATAGAACAAAAGTACCAACGGGGTGGAATGTCAACCACCTGATACCTCGACCAAGTTGGAGGATTTTGCGTCATTGCCTCCGTTCGTCCTTAGCAAAGCTTCCAAAGTTCATTCCTGCAAAAGGCTTAAGAACCAACCACTTACCGGAAACAAATGACATTAGTCCCGCCGGCTCGTGATAGCCCGGCACAAAAATTATTATGCAAAAGAATTGAAACCACCGAATCGTCACGTGATTAGACGGGTACTACTTTTCTCCCCGTGTCTCGCTTAAGGCGTCGCAGAGCAAGTCATACAACATCTTAGGCTCGACACAGGTGGCTATACCGGACCACAAAAGTAAAATGGAAAAGGAGAGAGCGAGAGAGAGAGAAAGAGAGAGGGAGTGTATGTGTGTTCAGCCACATGTGGATTTCGAACATTGATTGTGCCCTTAAGAGCTATTACCATGAGCACATCACTCCACTCCAAAATCTTGATAAAAAATTGGACTCGGCCATGCCATAAAAAGAGATACTTGGAGTAAAGTAATTGCCGAATTTGTTTAAAAAACGTAAGTTCCACCAAGTGCGTAGTCCAGACTAGATTGATTTTCAGACTGTTGACAAAATCTACAATGTAAGGATGGTAAACTAAATTAAAATCATCAACACCAAGAAAATCAACTACTTCAACTTCAACAAAATCGTGCCATGGTAGAGACTTAATAGAAGTTCGGGCAACATCTACAAGATTCTCCAAAGTAGGAGACCGATTCTTGGACTCATTTGCATCCTCTGGCTCTTCTAACAAAGAGTACAAGTAATTCACCTCCAGTGAGTTAAGAAAATTTGCCTCTTCAGCGGTAAGACATTCATCCAATAGGTCGTCACACAGAGGGGAAAATACTTGGTCTATCATGCTCATCACAATATATAATAACGAAAATTAGGAAGGAGAAAAGAAAAAAAAAAATGGATACTTACAGTGGGCGTAAAACGATACCTCCAAGTTAGCTACCAATTGAGTCCCCGGCAACGGCGCCAAAAATGCTTGCGACCTTAATGTGTGTTGCAATAAGAAAACCCCAAGCGTAGGGTTAGGTCGGTTGCAGCATAATAAACTCGGAAGTCCGAGGTCGAATCCACAGGGAGCCAATGGAGCTAGGCCGGAAGGTTCGCTTTACGAAGGGTTTTTAGCGTTAGGACCGCCAACCTATTAGTTCGGCTTTGAGACGGCCAACTTTTGAGTGATGAAAATTCTCTCTACCTCCTAACTTTAATTGAAAACAAAGATTGACTAGAAAATAAAAGCGGCAAGGTCTAGGGGTTCATTCCGCCCATAACTTAGGCCGTTCAATGCTTCTCTTTGATAACTCAAGTGAGAGTCATTGTCATTTGATCTCACTCGGAAGATTTAACCATGAAAATCAAGTTTAACTCATACAACGGGGTTTGGAAATGGAAAGGAACTCATTTAGGCATTTTATCAAACACATAGAGTGCCATGGTTCTAAGCATTGGGTGTGCCAAGGAGACTTGTCTACACCCAATCAAAGAAGTTAACAACCCTAAGTTTAGACCAAAGATTAGAGTTCAACAAGTTCTTTGAGGCATTTTGGCAAACACCTAGAGTGACATAGCTCCAAGCATTACATGTGGCAAGAGATCAAGTCCTTGCCTACACATAATCAAAGAGGTTAACAACCCTAGGTTTTGTAACATAAAAATGAACTTAATCCATTCACAAACCACATTAAGCACAAGAAATAAGAGAAGCCATTAAACTACCCAAATCACAGGGTAGAAATCACCCCAAGACCAAGCCTTGATCACTACTCAAACATAGAACAAGAACAAAGAACAAGCATAAAAGGATAAGTACGATTCATGGATGAAAACGAAAATAAACTTAAGATTACGAAAGATCTCAACCGTACCTACAACATTAATGAAGACGAAATACCTCAAAACCCAACTCTTCAATCTCCTTTGAAGAGAGATGAAGAGTTTGAGAGGAGAGGGAGGTAGAGAGAGAAGTTCCTAGGGCTGAGAATGAAAGATATCCTCTCAAAATGAGGTTAAAATCTATTTATAGTCCCAAACATTCGGGATACAAAAGTCTAAACTACCCCTGAAATGTCTAACAGTCGGGCAAAAAAATGCAGAAATTTGGGAATGTCTACCGGTAGACATTGGTCGTTTCAGAATGATGCAAAATGGTGTCCTCACTGATCTGGAATTGAACCGGTAGACATTCAATGTCTACCGGTAGACATTGTGTCTGCCAGCCTTCCACAGCAGCTCATGTCAGCTCATGTCAGGCTTTGTTCCGGGGCTTCCACGACAATCCCCAAGCTCCGGAATCGCTCCGATTGGAGCCCTCGGATCACCGAACGTTGTTGGAGCGAAACTTGGCTTTAATCAAGCCTTATTCACACGGAAAACCTGTAATCATAAAAAACGCACCTTTCGCGCAATATCAAACAAAAACAAAGAGTTATGCGCGTGAGCGTGGCAAAAATGAGCGAGATAAGCCCGGTTATTTACACTATTGAGGGCTTATCACGGTTCCAAACGTACTTCTGTTCGAAATTTTGAATAAATATCCGTGCACATAACTTTGTTTGGCACGTTTGTATGCCGATCAGTATCCAAACGTTAGTAGCACTATGGTGAGATTACTCAATGCCCCAAGTTTCTTTTATACCACACACATTGAGATAGAGTCTACATACTTTGTCTCGAGTCTTACACCAATGTGCAGTGTAAAGGAAAATTGGGATTCCAAGCCCTGTTCGATTTGAATTTTGAAGAAAGTTTTTAAAAACAATGAGTAGAGAGATAGATAGATAGATAGAGAATATTATTTTTTGAAAACCGTGTGTAGGAGTTTTGACAACAATTTTTCGCACGGCACCATATATGGGATTAATATGATCCAAAATTTGACTAGTGTGGTGAGAATGCTGTTATTCAAATTACTCCAGTAAAACGGCTTTGGAATGAACTGCATTTTCTAGAACTCCATATCCTTTCAATAAAGATATAGGTATCGACGCCCCCCCGGAAATCGTACCGACGGCCGCGCCAGGCTGTCTCCGGCCACCGAACGGTCAATCCAAGTCGTCCAAAAATTCTATAAAAAAAAAACGAGGGGGCCCGCGATGGAATCAACGGCATCCGATATGTGTAGGGTACTTGATCTAAACACCCTATTTTCATGTATATATCTAAACACCCTACACACATCGGATGCCGTTGATTTCCACGTGGGCCCCCTCATTTTTTTTTTTGAATTTTTGAACGGTTTGGATCCTTTTATCCCCAAAACAAAAAACAAAAAGAAAAAGAAAAAAGAGCAACAAAAAAGGAAAAAGAGTTGTGGGAAAGGAGCAAATCCACATAAAGCTGTTTTGGTGGCAATCGACAAAAAGGAAAGGAAAAAAAGCTGCTTCCTTTTAATTTCATACTACTCTCCCAATCATCTCTCTCTCTCTCTCTCTTTCTCTCTCTACACGGTACTTCTGAGGAATGGCACCAAACAAACTTGCCTTGTGCTACAGTTCAAAAAAACCCCTGTCACTGCAAATTGATGAGAGCTCCTCTGTGTGTTAAATTCCTGCAACTGCACAATTTTCTGATGGCGCCCAGGCGGGCAATCAAGCCCCAAAACAATTACTCCGCACAAGCGTCCACACGTCTCTGCCCCACCACTGATCTCCATCTCATCATTTTGAAGTCCCCCCACCCTCTCTTTTTTTGGTCAGGGATCCTGTAGGGCGGAGGGCAATCCGCCCTACAAGGTAGGGTTATAAGGCGCCTGATCCGGTCGTCTGTTTCGGTAATGAACCGCTCAATAGGACAGTCCGCCCTACAGGGTTGTAGGATGCCCGATCTGGTTGTCCATTTAGGTAATGGACTGTTCAATAGGAACTTGAATTAAATCCCAACCGTCGGCATCAAAATGGGAGCTCGGATTAAATCCGAGCCATCTTCATCAAAATGGACAGCTAAATTGGCCGCCCTTCAGGCCCCTGTAGTGCAGGCTATACTACAGAATTTTCAAATTCTTTTTTACACGGGTAAATATCACCGACACCCCCCAAGGTTTTCCGCAAGTATAGTCGACATTCTCCCTCCAGGTTTGGAAAATTAATTTTAACCTCCTGAGGTTTGAGGATGCATTCCAATTACACATAATTGTTTGAAATGCTTATAATGGATTATGTTGGACCCACTTCAGAATCCCACGTTAATAATTGGAGTCATTCAATTTATTTAAAACATGTTTTCAAACGGACCTTGCAAATTTAGAGACAAAAAATTTAACTAGTCGATGAATTCTTTATCGATATCATACTAAGCCGATTTTTTATGAGAGCCCTTGAAAATATCTTTATATCTTAAACAAATTGAATAGTTTCAAACATTTGTGTGGAACTCCAAGTTGAGTCCAACACAATCCGGTGTAAGCTTGAAATGCTGTAAATAAAATGTATCACCAAATGTCAAGGGGTTAAAAATTATTTGCCAAGCCTGGAGGGAGAATCTGTACTTAAAGAAATCCTTGGGGGAGTCAACGATATTTAATACTCCGTATTTATTACTCATCAACAAATGTTTAATTTTCTCAGACTCAATAAAAGTTCATTTTCCTCAAACAATAAATATATAAAAAATAAAAAAAAAAAGTTCATGCAGCAAGTGGGGTGGAAAGCCAAATAAAGGCATATCATACAAAGATCAATGGTCAAATCCTACTAACATCACTCTCAACTAGAAACACTTTTTCATGTTCGCAAAAAAAAATTAATAAGATAAAATTTCAAGTAGGAAAATTGTTCGGCGGGAACTAGAGTTGTAAGCAAACCGAGCTGCTCGTGAGCAACTTGAGACTTGGCTCTGCTCAACTCGCTGAGTAATCGAGTTGAGCTCGAGTTTTAAGTTGATTGTTTAGTAAATGAGCCAAATTCGGACACAACAAAGCTCGATTCGTTTGTAGCCCTAGCGGAAATCGGAGGATTTGACCAAGCAAGAATGATTCATAATTGTTCGGGTTTGATAAAGGAGCACCAACCAGCGAATTCTAATCAACTTTACGCGAGAAAGGAGGATAAGGAACCATCTACCGTTTAGTAAGCTAGTGCCCAGATCTAAAACTAATTAATACCTCATTCATCTAAACCTTAACTACACCAGCAGCCACCGCGTACAAACCACCGGAGCCCAACCTCACCGTTAAGCCGAGCCGGCCTCTCCCAGATGTAGATAAAGATCACAATTTTTGGCGTGATCTTTCACTTTTACTCTCTGTTTCAAAACCCTGATCTACCCGGCCGTAATCAAAAGCCCGCATCTTATTACCACAGTTCCAAACCGTGATTAAAACTCATAGAAACCGTGATCTTACACCGTAGTCTATAAAAAATATCTTCCTACGAAAATGTATCATGAACCTCGGCATTAAACCTCAATTAAACACCAGCAAATAAGCCAAAAAGAAATGAAAAGGACAACTCAAAGCACAAAACGGATTGAGAATAAGACAATAACTGCCTTCATCATAATCATTCCCTTTGGTCCCTTCCATATATAATTTTTCCAAAACAAAATACTTCAATTGCTGCCAGATAAGATAATACCCAAAAGAAATTAGCAACTTCTTTACACTTCAATAGGGAAACAAAAAAAAAAAAAAAAAGAAATCCCTTTTTCCCACATTTTCATCTTCCATGCCATACCCCAAAAATTAGATAAAAAGAAAGTGGGTCCAAAAGAGAGGAGTGCTAGGTACCCGATGAAAGTGAATCTGGATCATCGATTTTCGAATTCAGGGCAATTTCTGGGTACCTGACACTCCTCGGTCCAAAATCCCTCTCCCTATTGCAACCTATATGTGGATTACATATTATATATACCAGATATGTGAAATCATCATCAGTTCTACAGAGAGATTTCAGTAGTCTGCAAACCACTGAACCCCACAGTCGACTTTGGTACCTCTTGCACCACCACACCTCCCCAGTCCAGATTAGCAATGGTTTCATCATGCACAGGCACATACTCCTAACACAAAAACCAAAAACAAACAAAACTAGTATATCATTAGTGCACAGTGGACACCAATACTATTTGACAGGAAATACAAGATCCTGAATACACTCAAATATGGGAGTACTCGGCGGTATAGGAGCACAGATATGTGGTGCTGCGGATCACCTCGGTACCACACATTTATGTGGAGTTTATACGCATTTACTTGTGAGTCGAACAAGAATGTGTGGTTGACAGAGGGATTTGGAGCACCGTGTTGGCAATGCTCCGGGAACACTGATGAATAATGAGACCCAATATGGTAATCTGTGAAGACCCTTTTCTGATTGTCACCCAGTTTTCCCCATCTCAAAAAATGCCCACTAGAATTGATGAGGAATTTATAGAGGGACTAAAAGAGTGGATTAGAAACAAAATGTCAAAATCCCACCTCAAGTTTCTGAACAAGTTCTTTGGGATTTGGGGAAGACACAAAGATGTGACGCTGAGAAGGTTTGATGAAGCCATCATCTACTGCCTTGTCAATGAAAGTTAACAGGGAGTTGTAGTACCCATCCACATTCAGCAAACCCACCTGCATATATTTCATTGGGATGGTGAACTCAGACATGCACATTAGTTCATGCAATCAGTCACAGCTTACTAGAATGGTACAGTTTATTGGACCATATTATATGCAGGTAATCATGTTCCTAACTATTTCAGAACCACATACAAGTAGTATTTATGAGGAATCCGTGCACTAAGCCATGAACCTCATGAGAATGTGTGGTTAGTAGGAGCAAGTGCTCCCAGACTAGTGAACTATGCAGCCACAATATGATATGAAGGATTTTGGGCAAAAGACTTACGGGCTTGTCATGGATGCCAAGTTGAGCCCAAGTTATGACTTCCAGTAACTCCTCCAGAGTTCCATACCCACCTGTCATGAGAGAGAGAGAGAGAGAGAGAGAGGGACCAAAAGTTCAAGTTTGAGAAAGAAAATGGGTACACTAAAGCAGGGGCCAAATATATGTATAGAAGTGGAAAATGGGGAGACAGATATGGGACCTGGTAGGGCAATGAAGCAGTCGGAGTGGCGGGCCATCTCGGCTTTCCTCTCATGCATATCCGCCACAGCCTTGACCTCACCAACCGTTTCACCTGTCAACTGATCCCCCCCATGGAACCCACCGATTAAACAATGATTCCAGTTGCAAATACAAGAGAAAACCCCCCAAAATAAAATTTAATTTCTCTATGTATATATGTATATATATATACCTCTTTGCTCATCAGAGTTCTGGGTATGATTCTGTAGCGAGGGGAAAAAATGAAAAAAAAATTAAGTTTGATGGATTTAAGTGGATGATTTCTAAGCAAGAAATCGAATGTTGAGGAAAATACACTGAAATTAAAGGGTACGTACCCAAGAACGTGTCCTCCACCGAGGTGAACAGCTTTAGAAACCAAACCCATCAAGCCAATGCTTCCACCTCCATAGACGAGGTCCAACCCCCTGGAAACCTTCAACAACACAACACACGAAGAAACATCGTACCGATCAACATGCTTCGGGTAGCAAAGAAAAATCAGGCAAATGGAAAGAAAAATGGGTGTGTACATGTAGAGACAGAGAGAGAGAGAGAGGTATTACCAGTTCTTGGCCGAGTTCAACGGCGGCATCTCTGTAGCAAGTTCTCTTGCCAGTGCTGCTTCCACAGAACACACAGACGGTCTTGAACCTAGACTTGTTAACCAGCTTCCCCTTCTCCATTACAGGGCTGCGTTGCTTTATGAGGAGTGGACTGTGGAGAATGAAAAGAGGAAGAAGATATTTTTGCAACAGAGACCAGAAAGTACTCCCAAATCTCAATCCGTTTTATACCCACCACAGATCATCAAAACAAAAGCAAAAAAAAAAAAAAAAGTTTATAGTACGATCCACTACACTTACCATAAACTGTTCAACTCTTATGAATAAAGATTTTGTTTTGTTTTTTGGGGGAAATTCAGAGCAGATGATAGAGACAAAAGGTAAAAATGGAGAGAGAAGGTTGGGTTTCTTCCTTGGGAGTGCCGCTCTCAATCCCTGTGCTCACACGTGTCATTGTTTTGCTGCCAATACTCATCAAGGTTAGATTGAGTGTGTGTGGTGGTAACAGCAGTTTTTAATGTTCCTATTATGTGTTCCTCATATGTAAAAATACATATTCCCTCCGATCCCAAAAAAAGTGATTGAAAAAATTGGGCCGTTGATTTTATCATTCTTTTTTTTTTTGTTAACGTCTCTTTCCTGCAAATGTATTTTTGGTGCAAAATTACACTTGCAGGAGAGTGGTGTTAACAAATAAGGGAGTGGCAAAATCATTTTCCAAAAATTGTTGGTAAAAAATTTTTATTAGTAGAAACGAGATGGTAAATGCTACAACTTTTTTGTTAGTGAGAATGAGATAATAAAATGTGTTAAGTTTTTAATATTTTTGGGGTAAATTACAGTTAACCCACTCTAACTATGCCTCGGTGACACTTAACCCCCTCTAACTATTATTATTGGCACTTAACCCCCTCTAACTAACTGAACTTCAAACAGTCATAACTTCTTCGTCCGAAATCGAAAACATGCAAATTATATATCGATTTCGAGATCTTGAAGTCAGCTTTCTAATGACACCAAAATCACATCACGATTCAAAGCACACAGAAAGTTATGATCAAAAGAGTAAGGGCCGGTAGACAGAAAGACCGTTTTGATAATAACTTTCTGTGTGCTTTGAATCATGATGTGATTTTGGTGTCATTAGAAAGCTGACTTCAAGATCTCGAAATCGATATATAATTTGTATGTTTTCGATTTCGGACGAAGAAGTTACGACCGTTTGGAGTTATGACCGTTTGAATTTAAGTTAGTTAGAGGGGGTTAAGTGCCAAAAATAATAGTTAGATGGGGTTAAGTGTCATCGAAGCATAGTTAGAGGGGTTAACTGTAATTTACCCTATTTTTTTAGTGGAAACGGGGCCTTATTTAGGTATTTTTACTTTTTGTAACTTTTTGTTTGTTTTACGTCGTAATTTTTGGAGTTAATCGTTCGTCTCGAATAGACAAATCAAAAATATATTAAAATATGGACCGATATTAAAAATAATAAAATAAGATAGTCTTGAGTGGACTTTTTTTTTCTTTGGGTCAAAAATTTGTATTTTTTAGACTCATCTATCATTCAAATCTAACAAAAATTCAAAAAAAAAAAAATACACAAAACATATAAAAATAAGTAAGTTTAGAAGAACGAGGCCCAGTGGCGGAGCTATGTTTGGCCACGACACCCCAAGCTCTAGAGTTTTAAATTTTTTATTTTGTATATACCTGATTTTTAATATTATTGATACTTATGCCCGTTCCAGAACACTTTCATTTACATTATTTTTTAGTTTGAATGTGAAATATGTACCTTTTTTTAAGAAGGTGTTTTGAAACTCGGTGGATAGCTACCTATTATCTTAATAATTTTGATTTGATTTGATAAAAAATCGGTTATTTAATCATTTCTCAATTTCATTCATAAATAAAAAATAAGTACGTAACAGTTGAAGTAGCGTAAAGAAAAAAAAAATAATGGGTATAATTTAACTGCATTAAGCTATAATTATTTCAAAGTACAAATGTAATATATTGGAAAATAAAAACTTTATATATAATATAATAAACATACACTCTGCTAAAAATACTAAATCTATTAAGCCGACTCTCCCGAATCCAGAATCCTGGCTCCGCCATTGACGAGGCCTAAGTAGTAGCAACTTTTCAGGATAATTGATTTAGGCTTCGTTCCAGAAACCTTCTTAAAAAATAAATACTTATTTTGGAACTTCTCAATGTAAAATAAGAATGGTCATTTTACAAAATTCAAATAAAAAGTTTATTTCACATTTTCAAACTCAAAAATAATGTAAATGAAAAAAAAAAAAATTTTTTGCACCCTATTAAAGATCTCAATGAGATTTATCAAACAAAATCCATATTGATAAGAAAATTATTTGCGCAAGCACATGATTTTTGAGCTTGAAATTGCCTTCTTAAAAAATAAGGAGTTGTGCTATGAGTAATGGGCGCTGGGGAGGGAAACCGTACCGACGGCCGCGTCAGGCCGTCTCCGGCCATCGAACGGCCGATCCGAGCCGTCCAAAAATTCTAAAAAAAAAACGGAGGGGGCCAACGTGAAAATCAACGACATCCGAGGTGTGTAGGGTGCTCGGATGGTACCTATATAAATTCTGAAAAAATAAGTACATTTTTCTTATTTTTTTGGAACAAGCCTTATTATTGAACAAAAAATAAGTACTTATTCCGTTTCTGGAACGGAGCCTTATTAGTCCCGTCTCATCAAAAAATACTCATCCAATTTTATTTTATATTTGATAAAAAAAAGCTCCTGGCTGATGTCTTTTCCAACTTCAATAAAGAGCATTATACTACTCATACAACCCCAACAGATTGGCCTAGCATTATACTACTCATTAAAAGCTTCTTCTTCTTTTTTATTTTCCTAAGTTATCATATTGTAAATCTCTCAGGTGCATTCAACTCTATTAGTGTCAGTCCACACAAAATTTTGTTTTCTAGTTTAATTGAAAAACCCACAAGTAGGAATTGGAATGGATCTCCGAAGATTAATTGAGACACGTATAAGTTGATCCAAACATTTTAATACTC
Organism: Rhododendron griersonianum; assembly: GCA_018127125.1. NCBI lineage: Eukaryota > Viridiplantae > Streptophyta > Magnoliopsida > Ericales > Ericaceae > Rhododendron > Rhododendron griersonianum. The sequence continues at coordinate 6,553,828 of CM030792.1, forward strand.
CCCTTATTTATAATCACACCCTCTTTGTCTTTTTGTAATTTGAATTTACAATATTACCCTTTAAATGTAAAATAATACTGTACAGTATACAAGTAAAAGGTCAATTTTGTAAATTCATATCGCAAAAAAACAAAGAACGGTGTGATTATGAATAAGACTAGCACTATTATAATCACTACCCTTTGTGATAATTCTTAAGTGTTCGGATCAATTTATGCGTGTTTCGATTAATCGTCGGAGAAGAATTGGTAGTCTTTACTATACGAAAATATTTTTCTCCCATCGAGAACACTCAGCTATCAGTAGTAGCAGTAGAGTGCCTACAATTCCAAAGTCCTATCGGGCAATTACTTTTGCTGTCTATCAATTTTAATGCAAAAGCAATCATCATGCCTGGGGCGGCATACACACGTGCTGCAAGTCTAGGTCAAGTCACTATCGCCAGAACTAGTCCCACGCGCACCTGCTCACTTGTCGATTACCACTACTTCATCATGGTTAGGGGTCGGAAGTGCTCAAGACACGCCTCTCGATCATTCCTCGGACACTCCTCTCTCATAAACAGTGGGCTCCACGCATCTTCAAGTTCCACTGTTTGTAAGAGAGAAGTGTCTAGAGCGACCGAGAGACTTTTTCGTAGCATGATTGGGGGTCAAGAGCCCGAGATCCAATAAAAAAGTCTAGAACTAGACTCAAATATAAGAGCATCCGCATTGTAATAAGCAAATGTGTGTGGATAAGCAAACTTAACAACAATGCTAAAAAAACACCCCACATTGTAATAAGTAAAGTTACAAGTCTTTTAGCAAATAATCAAATTCCACCCATTCCATAATCAAACTTAACAACTTTTATCAATAATCAAAACTCAATAACCAAATTCAATAAGCAAACTCAAAACTCAATAACTCAAAAACACCCCACATTGGAATCGTCTCATCGAGACGAATAATTTGGTGTGGTCGGGTGTGTGATTGGAACTCGTTTGCGATTTGACATATGTGCATTGTGTATTGTGGGGAATTTTTTGATTAGGGATGCAAAAATAACCAATATGGAGGTAGAAGTTGTTAAGTTTAATTATGAATTAAATGGATAATCAAATGCTGATGTGGCATATTTTGGTTATTGATTTTGATTATTCCCATTGCGGATGCTCTAACACCCCTACACATACAAGTTTTTTGTGAAGTAATGTGATATTCCCACGTGTAGGGCTGCAAAAAATAAGTCGAGCCGAGTGGAACTTTAGAATGTTCTTTTTCTTTATTTAAATTTTTTAACAAATTCAAGTTTGAGCTCGACGAGAATCTAACGAGTTGAGCTTGTATATATTTGAGTCAAACTCGAACTTGTGCACGAGTCTAAACGAGCTAAGAAAATCAAGGTCTTGTTCGTTTGCTAGTTTTAGGTATTTTAGTTTTGGTAGTGAGTGAAGAGAGAAATATGGTAATAATTGGAGAGAGAGCTAATGAGTAGAGAGATAAAGAGATAAATGAAAGTAATAATTAGATAAATAGGGTAATGACTGGAAAGAGAAATAGAGTAATGATTAAAAAATAAAACTAGAACAAAATTAAAATGAGAAACGAACAAAGCCCAAATAGTTATGCCCTCATATAATTCGCGAGTTGCAATTGCAAATAAAATATTTGTTATGTACATAAATGAGTTCATCGATGTATACGATTAAACAAACAATATACTCCATATTTTAAAGAAGGAAATTGATTTTGGCACTCCAGTTTTAGCTGTTGGCACTCCACTTTGTGTCTTGATCATGTGAGAAAACAAAACTAAAAGTGGAGTGTCATTGGCTAAAATTGGAGTGCCAAAATCACATTCCTTTAAAGAAATAGTGAAAATTTATGCCAGTATTCCGTACAAATTATAAAATTTTCATTCATTATATACTTATATTTATATGAAATGCATTATATACATATATAGTATAAGTTTATTTATATTCAAGATTGTACATGAAATTCTCAATACATGTACATATACTCCATGTTCGCCGTGAATGCTATCAAATTCAAGTTTAGTTCATTCATTAAACAAACCTAAAATTAAAGCTTAGGTTGGATTGGTTTAGTAGACGAATTGTATTGGGATGAGCATTTACCGAGTTGAGTCTCGCACAGTTCACAAATTGCTCAGTTCATTTTGCAGCCCTACTCATATGCAGCAAAATAAAACCTATGGAAAATCACTTAACGATTCATGGTGTTTATTCAAAAAATCAGGTTGATCCTACTTCGGTAAATGTTTCACCAAACCGCATTAGTTATAATAGAAGTGAATCGTCAAATGCTCATCATCAATTTCTGTCATGACAATTACGTTCTATTCGAGTTGACATCAATATTTGATCAGTTTTGAATTTTCCAAAATGGTGATGTATATATTGAAGCTTACCAAATGAACGATCGGATCGTTAAAGAGGAATCTTGTTTGGTTCCATTTGGAATCAAACAAGATTAATGACATATAATGAAGGATCGAACAAGAGGATCCACAAGTACTGGGCCAATAAGATACCAAAGTTGCTCAAATTTGAGCTTGTATTTGTTTATTAATAGTACGTTTGAGATTGATTTTTACATAAATGAAATTCAGTCTGGATTTTTTTTTGAAGAAGGTTACACTTTTAAACCAAACTTAATAGCTCCAACATCGGCCTATAATATATAATCAAGCTATTCAAGATCAACTCAATTAAAACATCTCCAGCATGTGGTGTGCTGGCACAGGTGGCCCAGCACTATACCCCTAATGCATGAGGTCCGCGGTTCAAACCCCACCTCCTCCCCTTCCCCCAACACTAATCTCTAACAGCTACTAATATTTTCCTAAACTATGAAAAAAAAATAAAAAATAATAATAATACATCTCCATCAGAACTTTCAATTTAATAAGATCAGAATACTTCCAGTTGGTGGGAGTCACCACCTCTCTTTAATACCTGCGCCGGTTCGAGCCCCGAGAGGCACATTTGTGCTGGTATCCGGTGGTGCTATTAATAGGCTTTATTTCGAACCTGTATGTGGACCGAAGAGGGGGATTTCTCGCCGCTGTGCACCAGATGGTGTGTGGTGACGGCCTGTTCTCACAGACGGAAGCTATGGCTCGAACCGGACATTCTATTGGCGGGTAGGGAGCCCCTATGGTCACGCTAAGGAGGACTTACTACTCTGGTCGTCCCTTCCCGCCCTTTTTTGTTGATAAAAAAGAAGAAGAAGAAGAGATCAGAATACCTGGTAAAGTATGATGATAGAAGTACTTTAGTCGAATAGAAGGACGTTTGTAGCTAGGCCAACACAGTATGTTAGGTAATCCGTTAATCAATCATCTGTTGCTTCTTTACTTGTACTTTTACTTGCAAGTTGTAGTAGTAGGAGGAGTACTACTCTCCAGGCCTCAATCCCAACTAGAGAGGCCTGGCTTGCACATAAACCCAAACTCCCGATGTGGGAGTCAGCTCAACTGACGCAGGTCCAAGAGCCCTCGTCGTGGATCGAATGGTTCACTCTACCTCTTCCTAATCAGTAATTGCCTAGGTGAGTTGGTAGGTGAAGTTACTCTCTTGTCCTTCCTAAAAAAAGGCCTGGCTTGGCTTGCTAGCTACTCTAGAAAGCAGCAAGTAGGAGTACTTGCCTTTAATTATTTGTATAGAGGGAATTAACTTCCCGGGCAGGGGGATCTGGTTGGATCTCAACTTCCACTTGCTCGCCGCAACCGACTGACTTTGTTAACTACTACCAACCTGGCCCACAAACGAAGAGAGAGAGAGAGGGGTCCAAGGCATATTATGTAGGGGTGCTCGCGGTCCGGTTCGATTTTTTAAGAATCCGAGAACCGAACCGCTAGTCACGATTTTTTGAAAATGAAATTCGTGTCCGGATCAAAAGTCCTACGGTTCGGTTCTAATCCAATCCAATCCAATCCAATCCGTGACTCACGGTTCGGTTACGATTTTGTCCACGGATTTTGGTACGTAAGTAAGCGGTGTGCGAGCGAGACCCCCAAGCGGTGTGTGAGCGAGAGAGAGAGAGAGGTGTGCGGCATCTTTTTACTCTTTTGAACTTTGAAGAATTAGATCTACTGATCTAGAAAATACCGAAATGCGGCGTCTTTACTCTTTCTGTTGCTCTCTCTAGAATATACGTAGCTACATATGGAATGACGCCCAAAGCTTCTACTCCGTATTTATACTCAATGCAACTATAATTTACCCCCTAAAGTTTTTGCAGACTTAAAATTTATCCCAATATTAAGTAAAATACTAAAATTGGTATAAAAATTTATTTATAGGTGAAAATTGTTTATGTATAGACATATATTTATTTATTTATAATAAATTCTCATGGTCCGGTTCGGTTAATCCACGGTTTCGTAATGAAAATTCATGGACCGAACCGTGAGTCATGGTTTTTTAATTTTTCAATCCGTGTCTGAACCATTAATCCACGGACAAAATCCAAAAGGTACGGATCGATTCGGTCCGGTCCGGTTTCAAGGTTCACCGGATTTTTTGAGCAGCCCTAATATTATGGAATAGGATCCTCACCCGTATCCTAACGGCCTGTTTGGCAGAAGGAAATGGAAGGTGGATATATATAGGGAGAAGGTATATCCGTTGTTTGTTTGAGTTTTGCTTCCAGGATATGTTTTGGCTGGGATATGTATATCCGGCTGGAGGGGACTTAATTTTGCACCCCCCTCCCCTTATCTTATTAAGCTAAAATTTTTACCAGAAACGCCTCTTGGTCTAACTTCTATCTCAGGATCTCATACACACAAAGAGAGAGAGAGAGAGAGAGCAGTTGAGCGGTACCGTTCAGGGAAGTACAAAATGACGAAGTGCCGGGAGGCCGTCACCGTCGTCTCTTCCATCAAATTTTGCAAATATTTCAGATCCATAGTAATGATTCGAATTGTTTAGCTCGTAACTATACACTTATTACATCAAAAATATTTTCCAAAGATTGGAACCGAATAAAGACAACTTTTTCAATTCCTTTTGTCGAGACGAACCAATATTACATATAAAAATTTGGCGCAAAATTAACAAATTCAAAAAACATTTGAATAAGAACAAAACTAAAAAAATTATACTCCAATTCACGTGTTGGTTACTGGAAACACTCTCTCTTAAATGAGTTAGGGATCGTTTCGCTTTCTTTTTAAATTTTTTTTTCCAAAAAGGATGTAATTTCAAGCTTAAATATAATGAAAATAGAAAATAATTTTTCGATTTTTTTTTGCACCGTTTAAAAGATTTCAATGAAATCTATCAAATAAGATCCATATTGATAGAAAAATTATTTGCGTAAATACATAAATTTTTAGCTTGAAATTACCTTTCTTTTCAAAATGTATTTTTTTCAAGAAACAGAAATGGGGAAGAGACCGTGATCGTGATTCAAGGAACGATCGATTTGTGTGGAGAGAGAGAGAGGGAGAGGGGGGAAATTTTTTTAGTGCCGAGCGGGTGCCACATGGTGTCCGCTCGCGCATCTAAGCAGTCCATTGCGTGTTTGAACGCCTGAGATTTGGAGAGAGAAAAAGGAGAGAGAAAGTATTGAGGTGAGAGGAGAGAGGGGATTTCAATCCGAGCCGTCCAAAAGTGTATCGGACGGCTTAGATGTGCCGAGCAGGTACCACGTCGGCAATACCCGCTCGGCACTGAAAAACTCCTCGGAGAGGGGAGATTGATTAGCATAGTAAAGAGGCGCAATGATTATCCCGCCGGCTCCCAGTCACATTCTCACGCCCGGCCCCCTCTACCCTCCTCTTTGTCCCCCGTATTTACTTCCTATCATGTACTATACTACTACCATTTTTTTACTAGTTCATGCAATTCTTCTTTTTTTTCTGCTAAGCATTTTTTTTTGCTAAGCATTTTTAGCATTACCATTGTTTTGGCCCTTTTGGGTATATTTTTCGTCTGGATTTTAGTACTACATTCACATTATATTGTTGGATTAGATATTAGGCTGATCAGAGGAATCTAAAACACAAAAACAAAATGTATATTCCAATGGCAAATATTTGGAAGGAAGAAAAGAGAATGATAACAGGATAAAACAGGACAAAAAGAGGTAAGCTCACCACTCGAGATAAGATGTCAGGGGGTGTCTAATAAGGGATATAGAGCTTAAAGAAACTCAACACCTATCACAAGTCACAACCCACCAAAGGATAATAAGAGTTAACAGGAAGACCTAATCTTATCGCAAGCCAAAGGCTATTAAACTCATACTCAAAACTACTCATTTCATTGATAGGAAAAGGATATATATATATATATAGGATCTATTGGAACATCCCTCCAAACATAGGAAAAATAAACATATATTTTTCAAGAAGATAATTAATAAGACCTAAGATTTGACCACCAAAACTAGGAAGACTCTTTGAACAACTCACTGATTCTTTGAATGACCAAATGACACTAAAATCTGTGCGGATAGATACTTAGAATAGAAAATAAAAGACATGATAAGAAATATAGAAATATTGCTTATTGTTTCTAGCATCTTCATTATACTTTTGCATTATTCTCCCCTGGTTTTCTCCAACTCTTATTTAATTTGTAATAAAAATCGAGGTCCCTTCATATTATGCGCAATCTGATTTTTGAGTTAACGTGTTCAATTTGAAGTTTTTTGATGCATCACTATGTGATTGGATATGTCATTAGGGAGAACAAACTCCACAGATGAAGCTGGACACAATATCAAATAATCAAAAATTGGTGATTGATTCCAACCAAATTGTTTTGTCACTTCCACATCATGTGATCTACACTTCTCAACTTCATCAATGACAACTAATGTATTGTTCTTGATGTGATCATCTCGCAAAATAAAGTGTCCATCTTCGTTGTACTTATTGTAAATTGGAGGCAAGTTTCAATCTACTTGTGGTTGTCAAACTGTCAAATTTTCATAGGAAAAAATTCCTTCCAACATGTTTTTATCTTCAAACGCCTTCAAGAGGATGGATAGCTGTGCTTTGATATCATACTGTGGCAGATTTTTGCAAGAAAGATAAGAAAATTATAGCAGGATAAAATGGAGTGAAAATTAAAGGGGTAAACTCACCGCCCAAGATAAGATGCCAAGGGATGCAGATAATCACCACCCGAGGTGTCTAACAAGGGATACATGGCTTAAAGAAACTAGCCACCTATCGAAATCCACCTAAGGATAAGAGTTAATAAGAAGACCTAATCTTCTCACAAGCCAAAGCCCATTAAACTCAACACTCAAAACTACTTATTTCATTCATAGCAAAGGATGTATATAGGATTTGTTGAACATCCCTCCAAACATAGGAAACGTAAACTTATATTTTCAAGACGATAATTAATAAGACCTAAGATTTGACTACAAAAACTAGGAAGACTTTTGATCAACTCATTGACTCTTTGAATGACTAAATGACACTTAAAACTGTGTGGATAGATACTTAAAATAAAAAATAAAATAAAAGGCATAATAAAAAGAATAAAAATATGCCTCATCATATATAGCAGCTTCATTATACTTTTGCATCATATTCCTACAACCAAAAGCCAAAAAAGTTCACTTAAAATGAGAAAATACCAAATAGTTTGTACTTTTGTCTTTAGAGTCGTATTATATTAAATTTTTTTTTCAAATTTGGTCTCTATTTTCATGCATTTTTTATTCCTTTCGTCAAGATAAATTATAAATCTCAGAAAATACGACAAAATATAAAAAAATATTAAGAAAAGTACAATAATTAAATAAATACCAGACCAAAAGTTTAGAAAGAACAGGGCCTAAGTGCTGGTCAAGTATTTGAATTTCAAAAATGGTACAACCAAAAATACTTGCACATACACACACACACAGAAGATTTGTGAGCTCCACACACAGTACCATTTGAGTGTGTGCATTTCGTATCTAAATGAGACAATGAATGTAGTTGTACCATTTATTTTCTAATTCTTCTCGTTCAATGTTTGCGTTGAGTCTCTTTAGTCATGTATTCCGTGACTCCTAGAGCTAGCTCAAGACATAGATTTTGGCCTCGATGTAAGTGAGGTAAGGTACTCAACGGATGGTTGTGTGATACGAGGGAAATATTTTCGATGGATATGTGAACCAGTCTATCAAGATATCTATATTTTTGCATCTAAAACCAGACATTTTCACGTGGTACTATTACCAATCACGTAGAGAAAAATTTTACTCTTGAGATATTAACAAATAGCAATACTTCGAGGTTAGTGTATTCTTTACCTCATTGTCAAACTATTGACTGTAATCACTCTTTCTTACAGTCACTCTTTCTTCACGATAAGAATTAAAAAAGTATATCACAAAAATACAACCACTGAGGCGGTAAAAACGTCATCTATTTGGAACTTCTTTTGTCTTCAGTAATTATATACGTAGTATATATAATGGTTCTTACTACTTAGATTTCTCTCAAGATAGATGATTAATTCAAAATATTTGACGCGAATCCCGGTAAACAACAACAACAAGTGTTTGGATTGCTGTCTGCTTCAAAATTTGGGCCAGGCTTGCCCTAAATACTATATCCAGCTGCAAACATTGGTTTGGTTTTATCTGGGCCAGCCCATGAATACTCCTGCGAATGTGAGTCGAAGATGGCCAGCTGGGCCAAAGTTTGGGCTGCCAAGCTTGAGAATGCAGGCCTCTGTGTACATTTATAAAGCTTAAGACAAAAAGAAAAAAAAATTGGTATACAAAGCTTTAGACAAACAAAATGAAAACGAGACTTAAGGGTTTGTTTGGAATTTATGAAAAAGAAATGAAATGAAACTTAAAAAAATTTCTCCCCCATTATTTGATTTGGAGAGAAAGAGGGGAGAAAATAGAAAATTCAAGTTCTGAGAAAAACAAAAATTTCGTTCGTTTTTCTTTTCTCTCGTTTTCCTTGTGTAAAGTGGGGTGGAAAGCCAAATAAAGGCATCATACAAGATCTATGGTCAAATCCTACTAACAACACTCTCAACTAACACTTTTTCCATGTTCGCAAAAAAAATTAATAAGATAAAATTTTAAGTAGGAAAATTGTTCGGTGGGAACTAGGGCTGCAAGCAAATCGAGCTGCTCGTGAGCAACTTGAGACTCGGCTTTGCTCAACTCGCTGAGTAATTGAATCGAGCTCGAATTTTAAGGTTGCTTAGTAAATGAGCCGAATTCGAACATAACAAAGCTTGATTCGTTTGTAGCCCCTAGTGGGAATTGGAGGTGTTAACATAATATTAGGAAATATTATGTTGCCATATTTTCTAAGCTTTATTACTATTATGTTTCCAGTTTAGGCAGATTATTATTTATGTTTCCTAGTTAGTCTAGGTTTTCTTATTATGCATATTTTCTTTTTATGCGTCTTGTAGCCTATATAAAGGCGTGCTAGGTTATGGTTTGAATACATTCAATAATACATCATTTCTCTTTTCTTCACATGGTATCAGAGCTATAAGATCTAGGTCCTGTGGAATTTTCGCTCTCGGCGGGCGGCCTATACTTTATTGCCGTCCGCCGGGCACTCGTAGTAATACGTAACCGGCTCATGCACTCGGATTTCACTTCAAATCTCTGCTGTCATGACTTCTCTCGCTCATGGATGTTTTTGGCTCTTCTGGCCGTTTCTCTTTTCTGGCTTCTTCTGGTTTCTCTTGGCTTGGCTTGGCATGGCTGCTCCTGGTTTCTTTTGGCTTTTTCAAACTCAAGTTGGTAGATCTACTTGAGTTTGAGGGGGGATGTTAACATAATATTAGGAAATATTATGTTGCCATATTTTCTAAGCTTTATTACTATTATGTTTCCAGTTTAGGCAGATTATTATTTATGTTTCCTAGTTAGTCTAGGTTTTCTTATTATGCATATTTTCTTTTTATGCGTCTTGTAGCCTATATAAAGGCGTGCTAGGTTATGGTTTGAATACATTCAATAATACATCATTTCTCTTTTCTTCACAGGAGGGATTTGACCAAGCAAGAATGATTCATAATTGTTTTGGTTTGATGAAGGAGCACCAACCAGCGAATTCTAATCAACTTTACGCGAGAAAGGGGGATAAGGAACCATCTACCGGTTAGTAAGCTAGTGCCCAGATCTAAAACTAATTAATGCATTGTTCAGCTAATGTTCTTATTTATTAAGTACTTATTTTCTATTTTACGAGACATATTATTCTCTCACAATACATCATTTTTAATTTTGAAAAATAAGTACTTCATTAAAAAATAATTACTATTTTTAGTTGGTGAAACACACTCTACTTTTTGTCTTCCACGAGGTTCCATCTCGAATCTTAGAAGGCCTGACAGTCAAACCTTGGGACCATCGAAAAGTTTGTACAATTGTTAACTTTAGGACCCGAAATTAATCGAGGTATTAATCAAGGCGCAAGTAAAGTGACTCGAACATGCTGTTATGAAAAGAAAATTATACTAATCAAACTATTCTCGTTCTAGTTTTATACTTTTTGATTTGATTTCCTAAACAAATGAGTTATTCAAAACATTTAAACAAATAAGCGATACAACAGAAAACACTCCAATACCTTCAACATCAATTATTTTAATTAAATGCAAAAAGTATGATTCCATGATGGCAAGTACATATATATATATATATATATATATAAACAGAAGCAAAGACTAGAACAATAGTAATAGATAAAGATCACAATTTTTGGCGTGATCTTTCACTTTTACTCTCGATTTCAAAACCCTGATCTATCCGGCCGTAATCAAAAGCCCGCATCTTATCACCACAGTTTCAAACCGTGATTAAAACTCATAAAAACCGTGATCTTAAACCGTAGTCTATAAAAAATATCTTCCTACGCAAAATGTATATATCATGAACCTCGGCATTAAACCTCAATTAAACACCTGCAAATAAGCCAAAAGAAATGAAACGGACAACTCAAAGCACAAAACGGATTGATAATATTCTTTTGAATATTATCTCAATCTGACTGAAGTTGTAGTATTTTGTTTTGGAAATTATATATGGAAGGGACCAAAGGGAATGATTAACAACTTCTTTACACTTCAATATATAGGGAAACAAAAACAAAAAGAAATCATGCACATATATGTGGATACATATTATATATACCAGATATATGAAATTAGACAAAAAGAACAGTCCAAAAGAGAGGAGTGCTAGGTACCCAATGAAAGTGAATCTGGACCATCGATTTTCAAATTTGGTGCAATTTCTGGGTAATCTTTCTGGGTACCTGGCACTCCTCAGTCCAAAATCCCTCCCCCTATTGCAACATATATGTGGATACATATTATATATACCAGATATGTGAAATCATCATCAGTTCTACCGCGCGAGCGATTTCAGTAGTCTGCAAACCACTGAACCCCACAGTCGGCTTTGGTACCTCTTGCACCACCTCACCGCCCCCAGTCCAGATTAGCAATGGTTTCATCATGCACAGGCACATACTCCTAACACAAAAACCAAAAACAAACAAAACTGGTATATCATTAGTGCACAGTGGACACCAATACTATTTGACAGGAAATACAAGATCCTGAATACACTCAAATGTGGGAGTACTCGGCGGTATCGGAGCACAGACATGTGGTGCTGCGAACCACCTCGGTACCACACATTTACGTGGAGTTTATACGCTTATTTGTGAGTCGAACAAGAAAGTGTGGTTGACGGAGGGATTTGTAGCACCGTGTTGGCGATGCTCCAGGAACACTGATCATGAATAACTAGACCCAATATGATAATCTGTGAAGACACTTTTTCTGATTCTCACCCAGTTTCCCCATCTCAAAAAATGCCAACTAGAACTGATGAGAAATTAAAGAGGACCAGAAAGAGTGGGTTAGAAACAAAAAATGTCAAAATCCCACCTCAAGTTTCTGAACAAGTTCTTTGGGATTTGGGGCAGACACAAAGATGTGACGCTGAGAAGGTTTGATGAAGCCATCATCTACTGCCTTGTCAATGAAAGTTAACAGGGAGTTGTAGTACCCATCCACATTCAGCAAACCCACCTGCATATATTTCATTGGGATGGTGAATTCAGACATGCACATTAGTTCATGCAATCAGTGACTACTTACTAGTATGGTACTATATTGGACCATATTTTATGCAGGTAATCATGCTCCGAACTATTTCGGAACCACATACGAGTAGTATTTATGAGGAATCCGTGCACTAAGCCGTGAACCTATGTTACATGGACTCGGGTGCGAGTATCGGGTGTGGGTGCAAGTCCAAGCGTCGGACCTTCCTAAACTTAAATCTTAGGATACGTGGATATGTGTCCCCAACTTGGGTACGGGTACGGGGACACGTCCTGAACTCTTGTTTGTATTATATATTGCATAATTTTCTCAGATTATGTACTGTAAACTATGTTTACAAATGTATTTAAACAAGAAATGATTAAGAAAATTATGTTTTTGCTATTTCTCTATTTCCTGTCTATGTGAAATACTCGAATTCTCGCTTTTCTAGCTATTATAATATTCCTTTTCTGTAAGTATCTTAACAAGTAAAGGATCCGAGTGTCCAAAAAGATACGGGTGTCGGACACATCGACACGGGTACTTGAGCCAAAATGAAGGATCCATGTAACATAGCCGTGAACCTCACGAGAATATGTGATTGTAGAATGGCCCGGAGCACGTGCTCCCAGACTACCACTACAACACGAAAGTGCTATAGAGAGGATTTAGTTTCCTTGCCAAAGCACCCAATTTCCTTTCAAAATGCATTAGCAAGGAAACTTCGTCGCAAAAGGAATTTGCGAGGAAAAATTATATTTCCTCGCCTATTCTGACACAATTGGCGAGGAATATCTATCCGCGTCTTCTTCAGCTCCCAGCATTCAAACCTTGGACCTCAGCTATAAGAGGCGCGACACCTACCAACTGCACCACGTTACACTTCTGGAAAAAAACGGTGAACTTTTTGCTATATATCATCGTTTTAGCATGTCTATCTTTTTTTTTTTTTTTGATAGGCAACAAAGTTTTATTGAGAAACTAGACAAATGGTACATCAAGTTGGGGAAAGGGGGAGGAGAATCCAACAAAAAGTTGGATGAACATCTATTGGGACAAAGCCCAAAACATCCAGTGGGCAAAGCCCAAAACATCCTGTAGGCCTCAACAAGCCCAGATTTCACCTCTCCAAATTAGTTTCTTCAATATTAATTATGGTCTTTCGATTTTTTGTACTCTTATAGTGTCTGAACTTTATTTGACCATGTTTAATTTTTTGCTAGCATAACAATTTTTTGGGTTGAAACATGTTACATTGGTATCTGACAGCAACTTCTGAATGACTAATAATATCTATTATTATTCTAATTTTTTTTATGGGATTATCCTAGCTCTTATGAAATGAGGTTTTTGTCATCATAAGCTTGAGATATATTTAATATCAGATTATGCTGACGATAGGAATCACTGCCATTTTTTAATTCTAAGCGTGAGTTTGACCTTTTTTTTGCCAAATACAAAGAGTACTATAGATTCATGGTTATTTTTTAAAGCTTTTTTCATCATCGCTATAATAATATGAACAAAATTTATAAATATTCAGATAAGATCATCCTAAAAACATTAAAGAAAATACTTTTTAAATTTTTTCATCTTTAACGATTTTTTTTTAAAATTTTAAATTGCCCCTGTATCTCTCTCTCTCTCTCACACAATATGTATGTGTATATATAAAAATATGAATGATACGTACTTGCAAAATTGCATTTGATAAAAATCAATAACGGTTTACAAAAAAATTCTTTATAGCATGAATGCACAATAGATTTGTGATAATAGATGGTGGCAATGTAGATGTTTTGAAAATAGTTTTGTGATAATCTAACTTTGAGATATTTTCAATACGACATCACTTCAAGATGTTTTTAATTTTACCTAGCTTTTGTTGAGTTTTTCATTACAATGGGATAAATCATCGATTCCTACACTTCAAGTTACTCAGCTACTATGGGATAAATCATCGATACCTACACTTCAAGATACTCAACTACAATGGGATAAACTCGATAAAAAAATACAATGGGATACATTTTTTTTAGCATGTCCTTAAAAAAAAAATTATTCAAACAATAAACTTTATTACAATTTGAATAAACTGACATTGTTAACAATTAATTTAAATTGAAAAAAGTGAATGCATAGAATTAGTGAGAAACGTATCTTTTATTTTATTGCTAATTAGAATAAGAAAAGTGACAAATATCACTAATTCAATGTGATTGGCGACGAAACTATTTTTTCCTGTTTACCACTTTTTATTTTAATACATTGGATAATAGTATTGAATTATGTAGTTGTTTATGTTTTACCATCGTTATATTACAAATACATATGAACATAAATTAATAATGACTTAAATATCAAAATAATGAGTCCTAAAAAAGGTGACGAAATATTTCCTCGCTAAAAAGGTTACATTTGGCGAGGAAAACATAATTTCTCGCTAAAAGGTTACATTTGGCTCGTGAGAAATTCTGTTTCCCTCGCTAGAAAAGGCGACGAAATTAAATTTCCTCGCTAATGTACTTTTAGCGACGAAATCCATTTTCCTCCCATATTTTCTAACTATAGCCCTTTGTGTTGTAGTATACTGAACTATGCAGCCACAATACGATATGAAGGATTTTGGGCAAAAGACTTATACTGGCTTGTCATGGATGCCAAGTTGAGCCCAAGTTATGGCTTCCATTAACTCCTCCAAAGTTCCATACCCACCTGTTATGTATGAGAGAGAGAGAGAGAGAGAGAGAGAGAGAGAGAGAGAGAGAGACTTCAAGTTTGAGGAAGAAAATGGGTACCGAAGCAGAGGCCAAATATATATGTATAGAAGTGGAAAATGGGGAGAGAGAGATATGGGACCTGGCAGGGCAATGAAGCAGTCGGAGTGGCGAGCCATCTCGGCTTTCCTCTCATGCATATCCGCCACAGCCTTGACCTCACCAACCGTTTCACCTGTCAACTGATCCCCCCATGGAACCCACCGATTAAACAATGATTCCAGTTGCAAATACAAGAGAAAACCCCCCCAAATAAAATTTAATTTCTCTATGTATATATGTACCTCTTTGCTCATCAGAGTTCTGGGTATGATTCTGTAGCGAGGGAAAAAAAAAATTAAGTTCGATGGATTTAAGTGGATGATTTCTAAGCAAGAAATCGAATGTTGAGGAAAATACACTGAAATTAAAGGGTACGTACCCAAGAACGTGTCCTCCACCGAGGTGAACAGCTTTAGAAACCAAACCCATCAAGCCAATGCTTCCACCTCCATAGACGAGGTCCAACCCCCTGGAAACCTTCAACAAACACAACACACGAAGAAACATCATACCCATCAACATGCTTCGGCTAGCAAAGAAAAATCAGACAAATGAAAGCAAAATGGGTGTGTACATGTACAGCCCCTTTGGATGGAGGGGTGAGAAAAGAAAAGAAAGTGTTGTGTTTTTCCTTATTAGTGAGAAAAGAAAAGAAACGGGTGTGATTTCTCACTCTCCAATCCAAATAACAGTGAGAAATCAAATTCTCATAGGCGACTGATAGAGTTTCGGCGACTCTCCGACGAGCTAAAATTATCTCCCTCTCATCTCTGGCAAACCCGGTACTCTCTCTCTCCTCCGGCGACGCATAGTCACTCGTCCGACAACTAGGAGTGAGCAAAAAATCCGTCAAATCGCGAATCCAAACCAAACCGAAAGATTTGGTTTGGTTTTTTAGTAGTGTGGTTTGGTCATAGTTTAAAAAAAAATTAGAAACCGCGTTATATGGTTTGGTTTATGGATACACGTTCATGGTTATGGTTTCAAAGCGATCCGAACCGTATAATACACACACATATATATATATATATATAATTTAATTATGATTCACCAAATAAATATGAGAGCCTTAGTTAACTAATTTCCTAATTTTATTAATCTTATTAAATCCACTGCAATATTTGTTTTTTTCTTTCCTACCAAGATAATTTATATTAAACTTCTATATATCAAATCTAATCCTAATTTTCTATGATTATTGTAATTTATTATACACAAAAACCATCACCAGATCAGTCAATTTCTACGACCCAATTTTATTGATTTATAATTTATAATATGTATATATATATAATTTAATTTTGATTTACCAAATAAATATGTGAGCTTTAGTTAACTACTTTTTTAATTTTATTGATCTTATTAAATCCACCGCAATATTTATTTTTTCTTTCCTACCAAGATAATTTAGACTAAACTTATATATATCAAACTCAATCCTAATTTTCTATAATTATTAATTTATTATACACAAAAAATCACCAAATCAGTCAACTTCTACGGCTCAATTCCTAAATTTCTATACATGAAAACCAATTTTAATTCCTATTCCTATAATTCCTTCACTACCAAGACTAATTAATTACCCTAAATTTCTATACATGCAAACCGTGGTTTAAAATCGAAACCGAACCGTATTTTAATGGTTTGGATTGGTCTGGTTCTATGCCTTTTGTGGGTTGGTTTGGTTCTCCAAATTCATAATCCGTAGGTATTGGTTTGGTTCTTTATTTACTATAAAATCGAACCAATTCGGACTATGCTCACCCCTACCGACGATGATCCGATGAGGGGTGGACCACACGCTTCCCTTTCTCACGAAACCTCGCCACTTTTGGCAAGAAACGGAATTGGACTTGGAAGGGGTTCTGGTCTCCCTCCGTCTCTCACCCTCTCTCGCCTTCTTCCCCTTCCTCCCCTTCCAAACGAGAGAGAGATTGAGCTCTCTCCCCGTTTCTTTTCTTCTCTCGCGAACGCTCAAGTACCAAACGAGCTGAGAGAGAGAGAGAGAGAGAGAGAGAGAGGTATTACCAGTTCTTGGCCGAGTTCAACGGCGGCATCTCTGTAGCAAGTTTTCTTGCCAGTGCTGCTTCCACAGAACACACAGACGGTCTTGAACCTAGACTTGTTAACCAGCTTCCCCTTCTCCATTACAGGGCTGTTGCTTTTTGAGGAGTGGACTGTGGAGAATGAAAAGAGGAAGATAGACAAGAAAGTACTCTCAATCCGTTTTATACCCACCCCAGATCATCAAAACAAAAGCCCAAAAAAAAAAAGAAAAGAGGTTAGTACTGATCCACTACTTACCATAAACTGTTCACTCTTAGGGCTTGTTTGAATGCCACGCTACGAAGGGATATTGTCCAATCTCCCCTTCTAATTCGTGGGGCCGATTCTATGGCGTGGTTTGGGAAGACAAAAACCGGGAGATTTGATAATACCCCCTCCTCCATAACCCCACCTAATACCCCTTGAGAGGGGCTTACATATGGCTAGGATTTGAGCCGACATTGTGGAATTCCCCCTCCTAATACCCCCTTTCTCTTCCATTTTTTCAACTACAAAACAACCTTATCCCCCATTTTATCCATCATCCAAACCAAGTATTATTTAATCCCCCGTCACATTAATGTGAACCCACACTTCTTACATAATATCTCCTACTATCCAATCCTCCATTCTTAGAGCATCCCCAATGGGGATGTATTTTAGAAGGGGATGGATAGCTATTTTAGATGTAAAAAGTGGTTAAAAATTAGTTGGATATAAAATAGAATCTACCCCTCTCTAATGGTGAGATGTAAAAAAATGATGGATAATTTACTAACTTTTCCTCCTCCTTAATTTTCCCCAACTTTCTTAACCCTAATTCAAGTACTACTTCCGTTGAAAAATAATTTTGGTATCCGGTAATCGAGGACTTAAAAAAAAATACTTCCGTCCCAATTTTTTTTTTTTACTTCCCTCTGCCATAATTGATACACTATTTTTTTTGGAGGGTGTTTGTAAAGAAGGGAGAAAATTTTTGTTGTGTAAAATCTATTCAAAACACACATTTATTTATAGGCAGGGAAAAAAAAATTACCGTTGGTGCCATTTTGTGATTTATTGCTGAGCCAACGGTCAGATCCTCATAATTAAAAAAGAAAAGAAAAAAGCCCAACGGTCAGATCAAAACCCAACTTTACTCTTTCTTTTTCTCTCTCTCTCTCTCTATACGAACAGAGCAGAAGAAAGATCCAGACCCTCTGGATCTGCTTTTGAACCAGAAACCCCCGCACCCCTTCCTCTCTCTCTCTCTCTCTCTCTCTCTCTCTCTCTGATGAGAACCACACTGCCTTGAACCAGAGCTTTCTTTGAAATCAGTTTCGACCGGCGACAGGGTTTCGGAAGGCGCAGCTAGGGACCGAACTCGTATGGGGACGAGGGTTTCGCATGGCGACGAGGGTTTTGGATGGCGACGACGATCCAACCCCTCTCTTAAATCTATTCCGGCGACCTACCGGCGTGTTCTTGCGGATTTCGGCGTGTTCTTCCAATTTCTGACGACTTTCCTATGAAATCAGGTAACCTCCGACTGTCCAAAACTTTGGTATAATCAATTGGGTGATGACCTGTCAATTATAGCTGTAGTAAAATGGGGATGGAAATATCCATCCCCTTTTTCATCTCTGCCATTTTACATCTCCGAAATTCCTATTTTACATCCCCATTGGAGCAATTTTTTTTACATCTGGATTGTATTATAACTATAGCACCTGATTTTACATCCCCATTGGGGATGCTCTTACATAATACCTCCAAATCTAATCCTGCATCTAATCGAGTCCTTATGAATAAAGTTTTTGTTTTGTTTCGGAGGGGGGAGGGTGGGAACTGGGAAATTCAGATCAGATGATAGAGTCAAAAGGGAAAACAATGGAGACAGAAGGCTGCCTATGGTTTCTTCCTGGGGGGTAGCGCTCTCAAACCCTAGGCTTACACGCGTCATTGTTTTGCTGCCAATACTCATGAAAGGTTAGCTTGAGCGAGAGTGGTAATAACCGCAGTTTATACGTATTCGGCTGTCATTATTGGGTGCTGTCGTTATGAGACCTGCTTTTCCCGCCCCCCCTGACACTCCATTTCCCCTAGGGTAATGATACACCCACCGAAGGGAACCCACCGCACCGCCCACCGCACGCCGGTCGGGTCCACTCCGGCTACTGGACGGCCGATCCGAACTGTCCAAAAATTTAAAAAAAAAAATCGAGTGGGCTTACGCAAGAATCAACGGCATCCGACGTGTGTAAGTGCTCTAACCAATCTTACATTTTTTAACGGCTCGGATCATCTGATTTTTGGAAGTTCGGATCGAGCACCTACACATGTCGGATGCCGTTGATTCTTGCGCGGGCCCATTCGGTTTTTTTTTTCAGAATTTTTGAACGGTTCGGATCGGCCGTCCGGTGGCCGGAGTGGGCCCGGCCGGCGTGCAGTGAGCGGTGCGGTGGGTTCCCCTTCGGTGGGTGTATCATTTCCCTTCCCCCCCCCCCCCTATTACCCTGCCCCTCCCCTTCTTTTCCCCCTTTTAATTCTTTCCAGTTTGAGTTTTTTTTTTTCCTCTTTATTTCCTTTTTTTTTTTCCAGTTTGAATATTTTTTTTCTCTTTATTTTCTAATTTTCAATTATTTTCTTGTAAGACAATTAAGAGAGATAGAGGTGGCAATTTCAATTCATATTTTTTAATCCGTCCAAATCCGCTCACTTATAATCCAATCCAATCCGTCCATATTTTATAATGGGTTTATATGGGTTCAACCCATATAAATCCACATTTACATGGATTTAAGTGGGTTAAAAATGGGTTCAATATGGATTAGAGTTAAAAGACCCACTCCTAAGTGAACTACGGGTACTCAATGTACGAATCTCCTGCTCCTGTTGTACGCATCCTGTACAAAACAAGAAGGGAACTATTTTTGCTGCCTGGAAGGCATTTTTAGTCTAATAAAAAAAAACTATTTTTGCTACAAAAAAATCCAGTGAGATAAGTACGTACATCCTCTCTCTTTCTCTCTCCATTCCAAAGATAATCTCCAAAACCGATCACTCTGACAAGCCCCGTTCCGTTAAGAACTTTATCTTTTTAACATTTTTTGTTCTTATTAAATTTTTTTCGCCTTTATTAGTTTTATGCCAAATTTTTGTGAATTCTTGATTCGTCTAGTTGAGACGAATTGGAACAGTAAATAAAAATTACAGTTGAGGCTGCACGCTTTTAATAAGTTTTACGCCAATTTCTTCCAAGTTTTAAACTCCAAAACACGACCCATGAATTGTGCACGCTTTCTCATATGTTAAAATATTAGGGTGAAAGTAAAAAAAAATATTTACTTTTCTGATTCCTCTCGTCACGACGATCAATAAGGCTAAAAAGTTTGTTGCAAAATGATCCAATTCGAAAAAAAATTGATTTAGGACAAAACGGGGAAAAAAAAAACAAAGGAGTTTTTTTTGGTTATTATATATATTTTGAATTTTGAAATCCACTTTTGTAATTATCTCCCGTAATTATTGTATTGAATTCCACTAAGAGAGCCCTGAAAGGCCGTTCGGCTAAATATGCCAAGTGGCTTATTTTTTGTCCTTATTAAATTTTTTTTTCATATTTGTTAGTATTGCGTCAATTTTTTGGGGATTATTGCATCTCCATGACGAGAAGAATCTAAAAAGTAAAAAAATTCAATTGAAACCTACTTTTTTTGAATAAGGACAAAAATAAGCCAATAAGCCAATTTTTTCGTTTTTATTCAAAAAAAATTGGATTTCGATCATAATTTTTTACTTTTTAGATTTCTCTCTTCATGGAGATGCAATAATTCCCAAAAAATTGACGTAAAACTAACAAATACGAAATTTTTTTGAATAAAGACAAAAAAATAAGCCACTTGGCTTATTTAGCCGAACAGCCCCTAAATAATGAGTCTTAGGGTGTTCGTTGAAAGGCTTAAGAGCAAAAAAATCATTATGGCCATTTAGAATAAAATGATCAAAAAAATACGATCTTCGCCCCGGTTAAACGGAATTGAAAATTGAAGCACTTAATTCTTGAATTATATTGAACAGGTGGAACCACAAAATATATAGTTTTTCCATTTTCCATTATTTCACCATCAATATTAGGCTCGTTTGATAGGTTTCGTTGAGTAGATTTCAAAAATATAAAATTTATTTAAAACAATACGTCAAGAAAAAGTTATTACCATTTTAAATTTTATAACAAAAAAATAAAATGAGAGAGAGGGGGGGGGGGGGGGAAGGCAATTTCCTGTCGTTATTGGGTGTTTCTCATGACGGTAGGTTTGGATTGAAAAGTATGGTGACTTATTTTTTTTATTTAATTTTTTTGTATTTGTTTATTTTTCGTTAAACTTTTGTGATTTATTGATTCGTCTCGACTCAAGAAATTGGAAAAGTAAAAAAAATTGATCAAAACTTATAATTTTTTGAATAAAGACAAAAATAAGTTAGACAACTTTTTTTTACTTATTCTTGTTTTTTTTTTATAAAAAATTATAAATTTCGATCAAAATTTTTTACTTTTCCAATTCCTCTTGCCAAGATAAATCAATAAATCACAAAAATTTGACACAAAAATAACAAATGCAAAAATAATTTGAATAAAAAAAAAAAACAATTACCACTTGACTTTTGAACCCAAATGAGGCCGTAAAAGTCCATAGAGATATGCTTTTGAGATCGATATATATTCCATCTGATCCCAAAAAAACACTATTTCCATTGAAGGGATGTGAATTTATCACCTCTTTTTTCCCCTAACAACACTCCCATTTTGTTTTACTCCGTAGTAAGTGAAGTTACCAAAATACCCTACCGCTTTTCGATATTTTCTTTTTGTTATTATCCAGATAAAATAGTTTTTTGTGTTTAAGTTTAAAGAAATTTTGATAATTTCAGACACTAAAAAAATGGGGATGTGGTTAGTAAAAATAGGACTACGGAAATCACTCCGCTTCTTAAAAAAGTTACCTATATTTGCAAAATTCATAAAAAAATTAATAATGATGAATTTATTTAAATGTAATCTTCAGGTGATAGATATCAAATAAATTCCCTATTGCACAGGAAATATTGTATAAGTCAAAAAATAAATTTGTCTTTATAAGAGATGTGAATTGTACAAATAAATTTTTTTCTTTATTCGACAAAGGGAGTATATAAATTGAGTGGGGATGCTTTTGTCAAGGACTTACAAATACATGTATATATCGAGGGCGGGATACTACTAAATTTTTTATCTTCAGACTAATGGCAACAGTCAAGTTATTTTTAATAAATTATATTTTAGTTATTGTATGTGCGAAAAATAATTTGCCTATAAATTCGTGAAAATATTGGCTTTGGTCAATTTATTCAACTGTATTGTGTAGCCCTATGTTATAAGGGCGTTGATGGGTCACGTGATCATATTTGAGAACCATTGAAGTTTAGCTCGACTTAAATTTTAAGGGATTTTTTAAAAATATTTTTTGCTATGTTTTTTATTTCTTGGTAGATTCGCTTCAATTGTTTGCTTTTTTTTGTGCCACAACGATAATAGGTAATATTATAGATCAAGAGATCAGAACATCAGGAGAAAACTTAATTCCTAAACAAGGATCAAGAAATCAAAAGGAGGGGATTCCGTCCAAAGACTACACCCAACTCCAACTAAACCCTCAACTCCAAACAGGTGGAGCACAGCAGAAAGTAACAGAACCACCCACGCAGGGATGAGAGAAGCCCCATAAACGGGGAGAAATCTGGAGACACCAAAGAAAAGAACCAAAAGACCAAAAAGAAAAATCAACCCAAACCCAACCCTAACAGAAAACAAGACACCACTCCACAGAAACGCCGAGCAATATCGGCGCTGTCTGCAGACGCTCTGCCTCCAGCGCCGAAATATGAGAAACGCCAGAGGAGCCGAACCGACTCTGGATCAACATGCCTTGCATCCTGTTAACGCCAGATCGAACTCCAAACGGAATCAAAGAACCCAAAAACGTCTGCCTCTGCCTCTACCAAAGACCGCCACAGCCTCACCACCATAGCCACCACCGAACCCATCCACCACCACACACGTAGTAGGAATTTTGGATATGGGAAAAAAGTGAGAAGAACGAGCTTTGAATAACCAAAACAAAGGAGGTAGGAAGAATCTGTACACAAAAACATCCAAGAAAAAGTTCCAAATCAAAAGATTTGGAGAGAAAAACCCTACAGGGGAGAAATCCTTCCCCTCCTGCCGCCAAAAATGAGTTTAAAACCCATTGGGGAGGAGGGGAAGGAAGGGGCTGCTGTGGCTTTTGGATAACCTAGCAAAGAGAAAAGTTTAGAGACGCTTCAATTGTTTGCTAACATGTGGTGTTTTGACTAGCTTACTTACATACTCCTATTACCTAAATTCTTGAGGGTATCTCACTCTTTGCCAGCGAAACTCTGATTTAAAGTTGTGTCGACAAATTAAGCTCATATGAACTAGCCAAATCTTCAACCCTAAGCGGGTTAGTCGAGCAAGAACATGCCAATTAACATATATAAATGACTAATTTTTTAAAACTCACACGTTCAACTTCTATCACTAGCAAACAACTATAACTAAGAGTCACCCAAAACTGGTCTGGTTATTGAGACATACTAGTTTCAAATCAACGAAGATGCGCTAAGGGGTGCTTCCCCTAAATTAAATGGCCTAAAAGCACATGTTTACACGGATTTATAGACAAATAATTCTCTGCACATACATCAACTAAAATGTCAATTAACGAAAACTACTTGACTTTTATCATTAGCATGTAATTCAATAATATAACGGAAACGCACCTTAAATTTAATAAGATGAGAATACCTGATCATAAAGTATGATGACATTTATTGTTAGGTTTATTTCGGCTAAATAAGTTAAGGTGGCCTATTTTTTTGTCCTTATTCAAAAAAATTCGCATTTGTTAGTTTTTCGCCGATTTTTTAAGAATTATTACTTCGACATGACAAGAAAAATCTAAAAAGTAAAAAATTACAATCGAAATCTATTTTTTTAATAAAGACGAAAAAATTAGTTTATTGGCTTATTTTCGTCTTTATTAAAAAAAGATTTTGATTGTAATTTTTTACTTTTCAGATTTCTCTTATAATGACAAAGGAATAATCCTCAAAAAATCAATAAAAAAAAGCTAATAAATGCAAAAAAAAATTGAATAAGAATAAAAAAGTAAGCCACCTTAACTTTTTTAGCCGAAATAAGCCAGAAGGAAGTTTGTACCTAGCTAGGCCAACACAGTATGTTAGGTAATCCGTTAATCAATCATCGATCTGTTGCTTCTTTACTTGTACTTGTTGTAAGTACGTAGTACTCCAAGCCTTTCAATCCCCACTCTTCTTAAATTGGACCCGGCCCATACCAAACGGCACCGTTTTTGTTAAATAAAAATTCTTACCACCCATTTGCAATCCTATGAAGCAAAAACGTGATTACGAGAGCCTTAGAGACAAAATTTGATTATGTCTCTTTAGAATAATATGATCAAAATAGTAAGATCTTCGCACCCGTTCAAACGGATTAAAAATTGGACCACTTAATTTTTTAACTATTCTCTTTTTTTTTTAAAAGGGTCTCAAAAAATTAGAACTCAAATTTTCACTCCGTTTGAATCGGTGCAAAGATCTTGTTATTCTGATCATATTATTTGAAAGAGACATAATCAAATTTTGTCTCTAAAACTCTCATAATCACGTTTCTGCTCCATAGGATTGCAAATCGATGGCAATGATTTTTTATTTAACCAAAACGGCAACGTTTTGGCAGTGTGGGTACGGGCTCCTGTGCCCCTAGGGCAGCAGAGCCCCCGGGTCCCCTTAAATTACTCCCACTTTTTAATTTCTTTATTTATTTAATTACTTTTATCTTATTTATTTAATTTCTATAAATACACCTTTTCTATATTAAAAAATATAATTCAAGAATTAAGCGCTCCAATTTTCAATTCCGTTTAACCGGGGCGAAGATCATATTTTTTTTTATCATTTTATTCTAAATAGTCATAATAACTTAGGCCTTTCAACGAACACCCTAAGACTCATTATTTAGTTTCATGGCTTTCTTAGGGTGTCTATTGAAAGGCCTTGGAGCTAATACAATAATTACAAGAGATAATTACAAAAGTGGATTTCAAAATTTTAAACATATATAATAACCAAAAAAACTCCTTTATTTTTCAAACAGATTGAAAATTGAAACACTTATTTTTTTATATCGTTTATGTATTGAAAAAATTGTTAAAAAAATAAGTGTATTCAAAAATTTACTACGACCATTTAGGATGAAATGTTTAGAAAAATAACATCTTTGCACCGGTTCAAACGGATTAAAAATTGAAACACTTATTTTTTAACTATATTTTTTAATATATATATATATAGGATAAAAAGGATAAAAAACAGTCGGATTAATTTTTAACTATATTTTTTTAATATATAAACGGTTTTAAAAAATAAGTGTTTCAATTTTTAATTCGTTTGAATTGGTGCAAAGATATTATTTTTCTAATCATTTCATTCTAAATGGTCGTAATAAATTTTTGGCTCTAAGGCATTTCAATGAGCACCCTAAGAGCTTTAAAACTAAATAAGGAGTCCTAAAAAATATTAAAAAATTAATCCGACCGTTTTTTTTCCTTTTTTTCCTATATATATATTAAAAAAATAAGTGTTTCAATTTTCAATCCATTTGAACCGGTGCAAAGATGTTATTTTTTGAACATTTCATCCTAAATTGTCGTAATAAATTTTTGGCTCCAAGGCCTTTCAATAGGCACCCTAAAATAGTCCTGAAACTAAATAAAGAGTCTTAGGGTGCTCGTTAAAAAATAAAATCTTTGCACTGGTTCAAACGGATTGAATCACTATTGAAAATTGGAACACATATTTTTGTAACTATATTTTTTAATCTATAAAGGACAAAAAAAGAAAAAGAAAACAGTCGGATAAATAAGATCAATTGAAACACTTTTTTTTCTCTCAATTATTTTACAAAGTCTAGAATTAGAATTGAATTTATTATTAAAGAGGAAAAAAAGAAAAAAAAATTCAAACCGGAAAAAAGAAAAGGAAATAAAATGAAAAAAAAGAAGTAAACCGGAAAGAAAAGGAAAAAAAAGAAAAAAAGAAAGCAAACTGTAAAGAAAGAAAGAAAAAGAAAGAAAGAAAAGGGAGAGAGAGAGAGAGAGAGAGGCGGGGGCAGTAAGGGAAAAGGGAGGTGGGGCCGGGGGGTTGAAAGCAGCTCTCCAACTAGAGAGGCCTGGCTTGGCTAGAGTACAAGCAGCAAGTAGTAGTACTTGCCTTTAATTATGGGCAGGGAGGGAATTACTCGTAAGTCGTAACTTCCCCACTTGCTCGCCGCAACCGATCGAATGACTTTGTTAACTACTCTCTTCGTCTGGATTTAATCGTTCATAATTCTATTTTAACCGGCTAAAAATGGATTATATCTTTGAATTCTTAATGAATTTCATATCGAATATGAATATTATTTGATAGATCTCGATTAGTTCTATAATACAATATTTTCGAAATCACGTAAAACATTATATGAAAGATATAATCGATTGAAAAATGGCACGAACTCCAAAAAATAACTATTAAATCCGGACGGAGGGAGTACCACCAACCTAGCCCATAAATCAAGAGAGAGAGAGAGAGGGGTCCAAGGCATATTATGGAATAGGAATCCTCTCCCGTCTTTCTAACAGCCTGTTTGGCAGAAGGAAATGGAAGGTGGATATAAGGAGAAGGTAAATGTTGGATTCCGATCTTGATGGTTCGTCCACCTAACACCCTTGGTTCGGTTGGATCAGGACCCTGGTCTCTTCACTTGACCTGCACCACAGAACACGGCTAAAGACCACACTGGAGGAGCTCCAGGATGGCCCTCCGGTGCAAGGATACAAATCATGCAAAGAGAAAAGCAAAGGACTAGGATTTAAGTGTAGGAGATCATGTACCTCTCTAGGGTTGCTATCAAGGGATATTTATAGAACTCTCTTTTGCTTGCCCTCCAAGGATGCACATGTGCGTGACATGTGTCGGCTGATGTCACATTGTCGTTAAATTAGGGTTTTGTAACTGCCAAAGGAATGAGCTGGTGCCCTCACTACAAGAAAATCGTTCTATAACAACGGTCGAAAGTGTTGCCAAAAAGCCGAAAAACCGTTGGTAGAGACCCATTTAGGCTATACCAACGGTTGGTCAAACCGTTGCAATATATCCATTGCTGTAGGGGTATAGCAACGGTTTTGACGAGCGTTGGTACAGATTTTTTTTTAGTAACGGTTTCTTTAACCGTTGCTAAAGGCAAGTTTTTTTTTTTTTTAAATCTAGGGTAAAATATGACATGGCAGCCACGTGTCATCCACGTGGCGCATGGCCTTAACACAATTTTGCTCCTCTTGGGAATCGAACCCAGGACCTCGCGTATGCGCACGTGAGTGCAAACCAACTGAGCTAGCCCAGCACTTGTGTAATATTAAGGGACTACTAATATTTATATTATGCGAACTGTCATTAGAGCATCCACAATGTAATAATCAAAACCAAAAAGTTGTTAAAATTAGCAATATTTGCTCAAAAAAGTGTTCACATTGCAATAACCAAACTTAGCAACCTCTTAATTAGTAACTCATCAAATTTTGGCTTTTGAATAATCAAAACTAGCAACTTTTTTGCCAATAATCAAATCTAATGGTCTCTACATTTTTTCAATCAAATACACCCATCATTACATAAAATTTTTTTCTCTTTCTCAACAATGTTTTCAGAAAATTATTTTTAAAAATTGTTTTTTTTTTTCCAGAAACTTCAAAAAAAAAAAATTTTTTACAATTTTTTTTTAAAAGAGTTTTAACACAAAAAATTGTAATAAAAACTGTTTTTTAACACAAAAATTGTTTTTTTTTAATTTTAAAAAAATAATTTTTAGTAACGGTTATTGGAAAACCGTTGCTATAGTCCGGTTTTTAGTAACGGTTATGGAAAACCGTTGCTATAATCTTGTAATCTAGTAACGGTTGCATGAAAACCGTTGCTATAGTCCTGTTTCTAGTAACGTTTTGTAAACCGTTGCTACACACTATCTATACCGACGGTTTTTTGAACCGTTGCTAAAAAAACCGTTGGGAGATCCCAAATTTCTTGTAGTGCCTCACGTGCTATGATCATCCTTATCTGAATGCGTAACTGCTCGGATGACGTCACCGTCGTCATCATGGCTAAAGCGGTCACGCCCACGTGGATGAGCTGGCAGTATGGAACTGCCGACTGTTCATATCCGATCACGAGGTCTGACCGTCAGAGGGCCGGCAAGCTTCATTGGCAAATCCACCCATCCCGAGGGACGTATTACCGAACACTATGGTTTGCCGAGCGAAAGTACTGTCGGGTTAATCGTGGCCTGAAACCTCACGCGTTCCTTCACCGTGGGCTCGGTCAGACCGAAGGGTCATCGTTTGGCCCGCTACAGTATATCCGTTGTTTGTTTGAGTTTTGCTTCTCGAATATGCTGGGATATGTATATCCGGTTGGAGGGGGCTTAATTATGCCCACAAATGTGAGAGAGAGAGAGAGAGAGAGGTGTCCAAGGCATATTACGGAATAGGATCCTCTCCCGTTTTCTAAAGAGATAATTTTGCAAACATTTCGAATGCACAGTTATGATTCGAACAGTTCAGCTCGTAAAACACGCAACAAACGATGTCTACAAAAAAAAAAAAAAAACTAGTCTGATAGGATATTGATAGACACATGAACAAGTTGCGAATTGTCATATACGGAGTATACAAAATGAATGGTCAATGTATTTCGACCATTCCAATTTTGTTAAATTTGTAATTCTTTGCGTGTTCTATACTCGAGATGTGGATATATATAAATTGAAAACATGAAGGGGTATAGAGGGATGAGGTATGAAGAGGAGCCCAACCTGTTTTCTAAATTAAGGAGCCCAGAGTCCTGCACTCCTGCTTAATCTTTTTTTTTTTTTTTGTCCATTCTAGTGAGTTCACTTAAGAGTTCGTAAAATCCATTTTTGTGTGTGTGCATGTGTTGTTTTTAAGTTTGTTCTAATTCAGTGTTTCAAACCTTATTTTTTTATTGACATCAAGACTGTGTTAATTTGCTTTAATTTAATTGGGTCACTAGTACCAGCCTATCTCTCTGCGCATGGTCTCCAATAAGATTTCTCTTTAATTATTACTCTTATTTTTCTCTATTTATTACTCCAAAAACCTTCCTCAAAACTCTAACCAAATAAAGTCCAAAGTTTTAGACTATGATTTTCACAAAAAATGTAAAAAGTGATCGATTTTAATTTCATACAATAAAGTTTAGAAGAGTCCACAAATAGGTTGAAGAGGAGACGCGCCGATTCCTTTGATAATCTAGAGAGAGGATTCTATTTCTTAAGTTTACACTCTTCCATATTTCATACTTCATACGGCACTATCTTTATCTCAATGGTGATATATGTCGCTAGTGGTATTGGTGGAGCAAATACTGTGTGAGCAGGCCCGACTCTAAAATTTTAGAGGCCTCACGCGAAATATGAAAATGGGTCTCATGTTTTTATACATAAATTAGTTGTTCAATATGAGAAGCAAGATGCATGGCTTTGTATCATGCGGCTTTGACTATGTTTTCGATGTCCAATATTGCGGGTTCGAGTGTCACTGCCATTAGTTTGAACATTTCATTTGCACAAGTCCTAGATCGCGAGTTCGAGTGTCACTGCCATCAGTTTGAACATTTCATTTGCACAAGTCCAAAAAATCTGCTCCAAAAATGAGGCTTCCGTGGCTTGACACCTCTAGGCTAAACTGCGTAGATTTAAGAGCATCTCCAGGAGACTAGCTCCAGCCCAAAATTTCACAAAAATGGCAACAAACTGGTGAAATCACATACCTAGGAGACTCGCTCCAGCCACGCCAATCTGCTTGGGAGCTACAGTACCTCGCTCGAACGAGCGAGGTACCGAACACTCGCCCCAGAGTATTTTACTCTTTTCTACTTTGCCGGACTGCCGGAGCTTTCGAAATCGACGGAACACTCGCCCCAGAGGTACAGATCATCTCTTTCTCTCTCTCTCTCTCTCTCTCTCTCTCTCTCTCTCTCTCTCTCTCTCTCTCTCTCTCTCTCTCTCTGTGACCAAGCAACTTCCCTTGCCCTCGACGACAGCAGAAACGTGGATCTAGTGGAATCGACGATGTCGGATTCCGAAATCAAAACCCACGCTACATGCTTCTCCTGTCGTCGACTTCCCGGTGAGTTTCTCGGTGGATTCTTGGAATTTTTAGTATGTATATATGTACATATGTATATATAGGCGTATGTATATGTGTGTGTCGGCTGGATTGAATTTGTGGGTTTCAACTTCAATTTTTGTTGATTGAATTTGATTTCTGAGTTTAATTTTAAGGTTTGATTTGGTTCTTAAGTTTGATTTTGTATTTGTGGGTTGAGGTTTGTGGACTGGTTTTGTTTTCTCTGTTGAATGAATTTGGTTTGTTTTCTTGTGGAAGGCCATGCGGAAGGAATAGAGAGTTTTGCTGGGTTTGTGCAGAGAGAGAGAGAGAGGGGGAGGATTGATTTGGTACAAATGGCATTTGGTTTTGCTTAGGCTTGGGTACCCATACATTGAATGGCTAGCTAAATGAGAGAAATTGCACTTTTTCTTGCTTAAATGGCTAAAAATTTGGTGTGACTGCTGGAGATGCTCTTACCACACACTACACTTCTCATTTAGGAAAAGTGACATAAATAATATTTAACATATCTCTCTATTTTGGGGCCCAATAATTTGGTCCAAAACAAAAAGCCTAGGCAGTCGCTTGGTGAGCCTATGCCTGGGACCGACCCTATGTGTGACACCCCGAAATAAATTCAACTTTAATCTGGTGTACATCACATCAAATGATATACCCCTAGTGGGCTCACTTCCAACTGACTATTGTAACCAATAGTTCCGAGAACATGAGCCAGCCAATCCCTACAGAGTTTTTCTCTAAATTTAATTGGGACCCTCGCAAATGAATGGAGGAATTGATCCTCAGAATTAGTTGATATGCGAAAAAGCTGGCCCAAACGAGTCAGTATAAAAAAAAGTTCCCCGAACCCGAAGGGAGTAAAAGCAAGGAGATACACTGCTTGTTACTACTCCCTCTTCAAATTTCATGATGTACAAATGGACCGATGGAAGGGCATAGGGCGTAGTTTAGGGAGTGTTTTTACTGGCCAACAAGTTGTGTGGACCACAATTTGTTGATTTTGTCCTTATTCAAATTTTTCTCGCATTTACGGAGTATTAGTTTTGTGTCAAATTTTTAGATAATACTCCGTATTGATTAGTCTTGAGGACACGAATCGCAAAAATAAAAAATTACTACTCCCTCCGTCCCTTTTTAAATATCTCACTTCATAACCCTAACTTATTAAGAAAATATCATCATTACACATTTCACATCAACTTTTACCTCAACTTTTTCTATTTACCCTCTATGGAGACATCATCATTACACTTTTACTCACTAACTTTTTAAAATGAAATCTACTTATAGGGACAAGATGGAAAATGTATCAATTTTTACCCACTAACTTTACAAAATGGACACTTATTAAGGGACAGTTCAAAATGAAATTCTGAATTTTAAAAACGGTCCTGCTAATAGGTGCCCCTGGGGCATAAGTTTGAGGCACAAGTTTAGGAGTCTTTAAATGCTTTAGGTGCAATAAATACATTTAAGTCCATGAGTTGTGTTTATGGGTACTCACAAAGTATTAATTTTCACCACTATTTTTTAAACTACACATAAATGTTTGTAATACTTTTTTTAGTGACAATACTACCCTCATTTCCTTTTAAAAATTAGGTAGGTGAAAGGTTTTCCGTGCAAATAAAAAGATTAGATACAAAGGGATATTTTTTCCCTGTCGGCTACCCTCATTTCCTGAGAAACATGCTCAGTTGGGTCAACCACATCAAAACAATGGTGAAAAAAACTAACATTAGAATATCTTTGTAATAAGGAAAATTAACAATTGGATAATATTACCACAAACAATTAAATAAAAATTTAGGAGTTCCAATTTTTAACGTCTCAAAGAGAGGAGAAAATTACAGTTGTATAACAACCGTACAAAACTCGGGTGAGATAACAAAAATAAAAATTAACCAAAACTCCAATTTCTAATGTAACGAACTTTTGTAAAAATAAAAAATTCATACCTTTGTTATGTCCTTAGGAAAAGGAATGTAACGAACTTGAGAACACGGTATTTTTTTCTGGTTTGAAACAGAAGGTCCACCTACTTATGGAAAGAAACTTGCGCCAAGTCCTTCCGAAAAATTGCTCCACCTGCTCTTATGCAAAGAAACTGCTCCAACTCGAAGGAGCTAAAGATTTTGCTCTTATGAAAACAAACTGGTGCCTATTGTCCTTCCGAAAAGTTCCTTCCCAAACAATATTTGTTTTGGCGCCCAGTCCTTCCATATGAAGAGTCATATGTTGAACTAAAATTTCTCTCCAAAACAATAATTATTTTTCTCACCTTAACAAGTGAAGAATGGGAAAAGTCATATGGTCATTTTTGTCATTCAAAATATTATTTGACTTCTTTTAATGGAGTGATTTATATTTTCAATGTCATTATTAATAGATATTGGAATGAGTATAAGAAAATGTAATTAAAGCATTTAAAATGCCCCTAACTAGTGCCCCAAATTTGTGCCCCAGGGACACTTTGTAGAATTTGCCTTTTAAAAAGAGGACGGAGGGAGTATAACTTTTACCCATTTATGTGAAATCCAAGTAAAAGCTCAAAAAATTCACAAACTTGTCGGTCGGTGAAAAGTGAAAACATACCCCTTAAATGAGTAGGGACCGTGATCGTGATTCAAGGAACGATGGGTTTGTGAGGAGAGAGAGAGAGAGAGGGGAGATTGATTTTTGCATAGTAAAGAGGCGCAATGATGATTATCCTGCCGGCTCCCAGTCACATTCTCACGCCCCCCCTCTACCCTCCTACCCTCCACTTTGTCCCCGTATTTACTTCCTATCATATACTGTACCACTAACATTTTTTTACTAGTTCATGCAATTTTTGCTAAGCAATTTTTAACATGCAATTACAACTGTTTTGGACCTTTTGTTATATTTTTCGTCTGGATTTTAGTACTATTACATTCACGTTATATTGTTGGATTAAATATTGAGTTGTGCTATATGTACCGATTGGGGTTAGGGAAAATGTACCAACCGCCGTCGGTATAAAAAAAAACCGAGGGGGCTCTTTCGCGAGAATCAATGGCATCCGAGGTTTTTAGGGTGCTTGATCTGAGCACCCTTTTTTCGTGTATATACACGAAAAAGAGGTGCTCGGATCAAGTATCCTACACACCTCGGATGCCATTGATTCTCGCACAGGGCCCCCTCGTTTTTTTTTATAGAATTTTTGGACGGCTCGGATCGGGCGTCCGGTGGCCGGAGACAGCCCGCCGGCGGCGGTCGGTACATTTTCCCTACAAAATGGTCGGTACCTATATCTTTACCGTTAAATATTAGGCTTATAGTTTAGTGCTTGTGTCAACTTGGTCCCTGCAGTTTGAATTAACTCGATTTACACTCTGCAGTTTTCATTTTGTTTCAACTTGATCCAATTATTAACTGCCGTTAGACTCTGTTAACCCCAGACAGGAAGGGGCCCCTTTTCCAGAGTTAAAACCGTAATATGTCATTCTCCTCTTGCCCTAACATACCTCTGAACCAAAACACATAGCCTCGTTGTTCTATTCTCCTTCTTCTTCTTTTTTCACGTACGGCTTCTCTTCTCCATTTGTCACTCCCAGGATTTTACTTTCGACCGAAACTTATCTCATTCGCCTTGGGGGGAAAGAGCGAGAGGGATTAGTGCTTGGATAAGTGATCCGATTCCTATGGATTACGACGTAGTTCTTGAAAAGAAAGGAAAAATGAGGAGTTTTGTGTTCTATAAAAGACATTCGGATATTTTTTAAAAATATTTGAATTTTATAAAATGAAGTGGGTTTTATTTTAAAAATGGACCGAACTTTCATCAAGTTGCCTACATATCTCCGGGTAAATGAGAATCATGTCCGGCTGTGGTTCGGGCCACAAAAGGGTTTAGAAAAAAACTTTTAGAGTCTCTACCGGGCATAGAGTTTAGGTGCACCTCTTGAATATCAGAAGAATAGTTCAAGTATTTTAGAAACAAGAACACTGGTCAAAGAACCCGATTTTTAGAAAAGATTGACTCCGTTTTGCTTTTTAGGAAAATGCTTTAGGTCAGCGAGGTTAGAGAAGAAAGGGTTCGGTAATTCACTAGAAAATGGACCCATTTATGTCTGGGGTTCACGGAGGCTAACGACAGTTAGTAATTGGACCAAATTGGAACAAAATCGAAACTATAGAGTGTAAATCGAGCCAATTCAAATTGCAGGGACCAAGTTGACACAAACACTAAAATACAAGGACCATTTCGGGTTTTTTTCCAAAATTGTATATTCCGATGAAAGATATTTGGAAGGAAGAAAAGAAAATACCAAAATAATAACAGGATAAAACGGGAAAAAAAGAGGTAAGCTCACCACCCGAGATAAGACGCTAGGGGATACAGAATAAACACCACAAGAGGTGTCCAATAAGGGATAAGAGCTTAAAGAAACTCGACACCTATCAGAACACACTGAAGGATAAGAGTTAATAAGAAGACCTAATCTTATCGCATATATATATATATATAGAGTCCCCTTCTAATAAGGACCACCTCATTTTAATAAAATGATGACCTCCCTTTTTCGATTGAATTTTGATGATCCGAGCCGCTCAATGTGTTCAGAACGTGATTTTAAGGGTACCCGCGTGAAATAAACAAAAAAAAAGACCGGGAAGGGCTTCATCCGAGCAGTTTTTATTTATTTTTTATCGAACGGTTCAAATAAAAACTGCTCAAATCAAGCCCTTCCCGGTCATTTTTTTTGCCGATTTCTAGCGGGTACCCTTAAAATCACGTTCTGAACATATTGAGCGGCTCGGATCATCAAAATTCAATCGGGAAATGGATGAAATGGGGTAGTCCTCATTTTAGGTCCTCATTAGAAGATTAGTGTGTATATATATATATATATAGTAAGCTTTTAATGCGGATCTCCGTATCAAAGTAAAGTGCGGACCTCCCATTTTCTGATCGAATTTCGATAATCTGAGCCGCTCAATGTGTTCAGAACGTGATTTTAAGGGTACTCGTCTGAAATCAGCAAAAAAAAAAAGACCGGGAAGGGCTTCATCCGAGCAGTTTTTGTTTATTTTTTATTGAACGGTTCAAATAAAAACTGCTCAAATCAAGCCCTTCCTGGTCTTTTTTTTTGCCGATTTCTAGCGGGTACTCTTAAAATCACGTTCTGAACATATTGAACGGCTCGGATTATCAAAATTCAATCAGGAAATTGGAGAAATGGGGTGGTCCGCACTTTGCTTGGATGCGAAGGTCCGCATTAGAAGCTTACTCTATATATATATATATATATATATTGTTGGAACATCCCTCCAAACATAGGAAAAATAAACTCTTACTTTTAAGAAGATAATTAATAAGACCTAAGATTTGACTACAAAAACTAGGAAAACTTTTTGAACAACTCACCGACTCTTTGAATGACTAAATGACAGTAAAAACTCTGCGGATAGATACTTAATTAGAATAGAAAATTAAAGACATGATAAAAAATATAAAAATATTCCACATTGTTTCTAACAGCTTCATTATACTTTTGCATCATTCTCCCATGGTTGGAGAAAGTTCGTTCTCGAATTTTGAAATGTACGTGGTTAAAAATTTCCAACTCTTATTTTGTGATAAAAATTGAGGTCCCTTCATATTATGCACAATCTGATTTTTGAGTTAACGTATTCAACTTGAAGTTTTTTAATGTATCGCAATGTGATTGGATATGTCATTAGGGAGAACAAATTCCACAGATAAAGCTGGCCACAATGTCAAATACTTACCATTTGCGTGCACATCAAAAAATGGTGATTGATTCCTACCAAATTGTTTCGTCACTTCCATGTCATGTGATCTGCACTTCTCAACTTTATCAATGACAACTAGGTTGTTCTTGATGTGGTCATTTTGCAAAATCAAGTGTCCATCTTCGGCGTACTCATCATAATTTAGAGGCAAGTTCCAATCAACTTGTAGTTGTGAAACAGTCAAATCTTCATACAGAATAATTCCTTCCAACATGTTTTTATCTTTAAACGTCATTGAATGAGAACTCAACAGAGATGGATAGTTGTGCTCTTATATACCAAATTGATGGTGGATTTTTGGAAGAAAGATAAGAAAATTACAGCAGGATAAAACGGAATAGAAAGGGGTAAACTCACCG
Source organism: Rhododendron griersonianum (assembly GCA_018127125.1). Lineage (NCBI taxonomy): Eukaryota > Viridiplantae > Streptophyta > Magnoliopsida > Ericales > Ericaceae > Rhododendron > Rhododendron griersonianum. Next base: position 6,590,210 of record CM030792.1, read on the forward strand.
CCCGAGATAGGATGCCAAGTGATGCAGATAATCACCACCCGAGGTGTCTAACAAGGGATACATTGGGATTAAAGAAACTCGCCACCTATCGGAATCCATCGGAGGATAAGAGTTAATAAGAAGACCTAATCTTCTCACAAGCCAAAGTCTATTAAACTCAACTCTCAAAACTACTCATTCCATTCATAGCAAAGGATGTATATAGGATTTGTTGGAACATCCCTCCAAACATATGAAACATAAACTTAAATTTTCAAGACAATAATTAATAAGACCTAAGATTTGACTACAAAAACTAAGAAGACTCTTTGAACAACTCACTGACTCTTCGAATGACTAAATGACACTTAAAACTGTGTGGATAAATGCTTAGAATAGAAAATAAAAGGCATGATAAGAAGAATAAAAATATGTCTCATCGTATCAAGTAGCTTCATTATACTTTTGCATCATATTCCTACAACCAAAAGCTAGAAAACTTCACTTAAAATGAGAAAATACCAAATAGTTTGTATTTTTGTCTATAGAGTCGTATTCTATTTTTTTTTTTTTCAAATTTGGTCTCTATTTTCATGCATTTCTGATTCATTTTGTCGAGATAAATTATAAATCTCAAAATTTCTGACGAAATATAAAAAATATTAAACAAAAGTACAAAAATGAAAAAAATATCAGACCAAAAGTTTAGGAAGAACGGGCCTAAGTGCTGGTCAAGTATTTGAATTTCAAAAATAGTACAACCAAAAATACTTGCACATACACACACACAAGGTTTGTGGGCTCCACATACAGTGCCTTTTGAGTGTGTGCGCACTTTGTATCCAGGGGCGGATCCAATGTAGGCACAGACGGGTCACGTGACCCGTCTGAAATTATCGGCTTACCTGAAATTATCAAGGTTTTTTTGTGTGAATCAAAATAGAAAGTATTATATATAAAATTACCCAAAATAAAGTATAATGGGCTGCTAGATCAAGTGGTAAGGTCTTGTGCTAGATCAAAATAGTACATTCATTTTTTTCTCGTCATATTTTTTTGAACGCTTAATCTTTTTATATTAGATTGTGGGTATTTTTATTAAGTTTATAATTGAAAAGTGACCCACCTGTCCGAAATTTCTGGATCCGCCACTGTTTGTATCTAATATTTTTGCATCTAAAACAAGACATTTTCACGTAGTACTATTGCTACTTACGAAGAAAAATTTTACTCGTGAGATATTAACAAATAGTAACTTTGTTGTGTTATTGTGAGACAATTAATTTCCCAAATAATGCTTGTTGCAATAGTTCATTGGTTTAGTACGTATTACATATTTACATATACGATAATACTACTACTTGATAATCCGAGAGTACCACTCTAATACGAGTGTTTCTTTTATAATTTTTTTTTTTATCAACGGCAAATTTTGTTACATTTCAAACACCCGAAGGCAAAAAGTACATCACAATAATCAGGAGTGAACCAAAACCACCAATATCTAAGACATGAGCTATTGTACAATAGCGGCACTTAGTGTAGGCATGTAAAATTTCCAGCTAATCACAAGTTGCCACGTGTTGCGGGACCTAATAAATAGGGCACAGTAAATGACCAATCAAATGTTGCCTAGTGTCTTTAGGTCAAAAGTTAAAATGATGCGAATGAGCCAATCAAATGGTGCCACGTGTCTAAATGACGCAGTTATTATTTTTATTAAGCTTGGCCAATCAAATCAAGCCACTTGATAAAATAATAATTGTATTTTTGTTTATATAATTATCTTTCAATGATAGTTATAAAATTATAATTATTTCTTTTACGTTAAATAAGAAAATAATTAGGAAGATAACTATGAAGGAGGGAGAGTTGGTCATGACTCTCCATCTTACATCGAGGTGTTTCTTCACATATTTTTCCATCTGCACGTTCAAGCATACAAGCTCCAAAGCTCTGAAGATCAAAACCCTCAACAAGAAGTTCTTCGAATCGAAGCTTCAAAGCCTCGAAGAACATTCGAACCAAATCGGATCGAGCATCAAGCCCTCGTTTTATTAACCGAAGAGAAGAATCAGAAGACTTTATTTTCTTTAATTAGAAAATACATCAGAGATTGTAAACCCTAATTCATACATCAATAAAATTGACTCTCGTTCATCATTTTTCCCTCTTTTTTTTCTTCTGTAGACTCAAAATTTGTGTCCAACACTTAGGCTAACAGGCTCTACGACGTGAATTAAGGTAAACAACAAGAAGTGTTTGGATCGCTGCCTGTTTCAAATTTTGGGCTACTCGAATTTTGGGCCAGGCTTGGGCTAATACTCTGTTGCCCTGCTTATGTGAGTCCAAGATGGCCAGCTGGGCCAACGCAATAAGTAAGATGGGCTTCTTCATTAATTACCAATGTAGGTCGAACATTTATCCATAAATAAACAGGCCCAAATATGGGCTTCAATGACGCAAATGCCCTTTATAAAGTTTGGGCGGTGGCCCTATTCGGTTTGGGTTTTGAGAGTAATAAGTGGAAAGAAATAGATAGAGAAAATTTATTGGAGACCGTGTCCAGGGGTTTAGACCGGCGCAGGCCTTGTGTAAAATATAAAGCTTAAGACCCAAAAAAGTTTTGGTACACAAAGTTTCAAGACAAAATGAGAACAAGACTAAGGGTTTGTTTGGAACTTACGGAAGAGAAATAAAATGAAACTTAAAAAAATTTCTCTTCCATTGTTTTATTTGGAGAGAGAGAGGAGAGAAAATAGCAAATTCAATTTCTGAGCAAACCAAAAAATTTGATTTTCTTTTCTCTCGTTTTCCTTGCGTAAAGTTCGGATTAGCAGACCTTTCGGCTATGTTCGAAATTTTTTATTTGTAGTTCTTGAATTTTTTTCATCTTTAGTGAACATTTTCTTTGCTTTAGATCATAGTTTCATTTTCAAAATTTTCTTGCCCGAACTTCATAAAAGTTTCCGCAAAAATTGAAAAAGAGAAATATAAGCCATAAAACGCCACGTCAAAAATAGGCTGATCTAGGCCGAGTCCATGTGCGCGTGTGAGAGAGAGAGAAACATAATAAGACGGGAAAATTTCATTGAAATGATGAACGAGATGTGTCATTGATGAGCAGCACTTTATTTTGTTGAGGTACAGAATAAAGCTAATACTATCATTAGTGGAGTATTATTCACACAAGATGCATCCTTTCCTTTCATTTCCAGATTCTTTCGTCACACGGCGAACAACCCTCCTGTGCAATATCGCTGATCTGAACTCCGGAATCATACATCACCCCAGCTTTCCAATCAGCCGGAAGCACATTCTGGGCCCAGATATTCTTCCCATCATACCCCGACGTCACCACCACTCGGAACTGCAATGGCCCATCTGGTACTCTGCTTGTGTCCCACACCGCGCCATAGTTCCTACTCATAAATGTCCAGTTTGGCGAACCAACCTACACATACATATAGCACAAACAATGTTATTACTCTTAGGGTACGGCTCCTTTCCTGTCACTTAATTGTTAGGGGCCATACAAGTTGGGTAAGTTATACGACTCGAGAAGCTTAATTTTTAACTGTGTTTGAATCACGATTTTGTGAAGAAAAACCGGGAATTCTGACGATAATACCCAGTGAGAACTTCAACATTTTCGATTCTAGTTGGTCTTTAAAAATAAATTGTGCGAAATTTTACCAGGAATGGATCTTTGCAGCTTACCTTAGCCACATCAACTGCTACAATCTCTGTTTGACCACCTTGGTACAAGAACTTCACTGCTAGATAATTTGGCTTTTGGCTGATCTCTTCCACTCGGACAGCCAAATTCTGGTTTTTGTAATCACAAGGCACCCTGTTTTCACGCAATAGAGATGAATAGATGAGATAAATTACAACTGTTACCCATTCTTCAATCTCCCCATTTTTGTTCATTGAAAATAGCAGACACATTGGGCAAATATTGACAATTCATGTGCATGTGGATGTGAAGTCCATACTTTTTAATGGGGTGGGTGCAACCAAACCAATTTCGCATTCCTCAAACTGAATGAGACGCAAGTATGTCATACTCAGCCTACAGGCACCTCGAGTAATTCCAGAGCCCTGAAGTTACTGACCGGGCAAACCCTCCGGTGGTCCCAAGTCATACTATTTTCTTTATAACTCAAGTATGAACAGTTTAGTTGATTTTGACGAATCTAGGAATCAATCCGGCCGTTCACTAGTGTTGGGATTAATTCCCCTAATCAATCCCACCCGCAAACAGAAGCGCAACAAACAAAAACAAATCACACATCGAGAGAACACACACAACCAAAATACGTGGTTCTCCAAACTCGGGTACGTCCACGGGAGAGAGATCTTCCACTATATGAAAAATAGGGATTACAATGTGAGATGTAAAACCCTCCCCGAGCTCCTAACACTTGGCTCTATACAATGTTTTACCCTCACCTCCAACATCTCTATTTTTCCCTCACATCTACTCTCTTCTCACCTCCCGGCCGGTGTATCCGGCAGCCCCCAAAGGGGCTGCCCTCTCCTTTTTCTCACACTCAGCACACAGCACACATGCACCACTTCACTTAAGAGTACTGCTATTTACACCGACCACCGCCGGGCCGAAATCGTACCGCCGGCCGCGGCGGTACCATTTCGGTCCGGCGGTGGTCGGTCCTCATATCATTTTCGTTTCACTTAAATAGGGCTAGGAAAAAGATCTACACACTTGGCTCTTCAAATTCCAAGCATCACAAATGTTCTTGGAATTGTTGGCACCCACTCAATAGGTTTTCCAATGACCATATTTACGTGGGCCAATTAAATACTCAACAACCCATTATTCACTTTTTCTTTTTCTTTTCAAACTGCATTTAATGCGGGAAAAACCCAACAACTAGCAGAATACTCAGGCCCCATTCCACTAAGAGAAATAAGTACTTACTTATTTTTTGAATTAAAGGTCATATATTGTGAGAGAATGACTTGTCTCGTAAAGTAAAAAATTACTACTTAAAAAAAATAAGAACTTTAGCGGAACGAGGTCTCAATTAAAGTCCGACGAAGTCTAGTATGTGCAAACATGTCATACATTCATGAACATACATGCATGATACATATCTGTCTATGTGTACTAATTTATGTATGTCTGTCTGCTAACTAACCTCTTGTATTCCACGTCGACTAGGCCAAGTTTCAAAATGTCCTGGCCCATGCCCTTGTTAGCCATGCCCATGAAAGCTCTGCTGCTGAGAACGAAATCTGTCTGGTTGTTCTTGTTAAGATCAGTGACTACCACTTTGGTCCCTTGTTTGGTACACAGAGCTGCGTTCTTGCATCTAATCTGCAAAAAACATAACCCAATCACAATACGAAATTTCACATGTTGGCAAGGGATACAATTAAATTGACAAATTTTACTATTTTCTTCTCCAGAATCCGTTTGGAACTTGTGGAAAGGAAATGGAAAGAAAGGAAAATGGCTAAGAAGAGTGTGAGGAAAATGTACTGTGCTCAAAACTTGATTTTCTGAGTTTCCTCCCACTTTCTTTCGAAACCGAACAAGGGGAGGGAAAATTTTTCCTTCCCTTTCCTATCTTTTCCATTGGTTCCAAACGAAGGGGATTTTTCTTAGTTTTCTCCCACTTTCTTTCTAACCAAACAAAGGGAGGGAAATTTTTTCCTTTCCTTTCCTTTCTTTTCCGTGGTTCCAAAGAAAGGGAAAGGATTTAGTACTAATTTGTTTGGAACTAAGAAAGGAAAGAGACCCTTGTATGGCTTAACAAGAAATTGAAGAGAAAATAAGTATTTTTCTTTCTTGCCTCTGTTTGGAACTCAAGAAAAAGAAAGGAAAATTAAAAAAATTGCCTTTCTATTGTTTGGTTGAAAGAGAAAGAGTGAAGAAATTTTCCCTCCCATTTTCCTTCTCTTTCTCTTTTCTTTTCCTTTCCTTAATTCCAAACGGAGCTATTTTCCATTTTCTTTTCTTCTTCCCACAAGTTCCAAACAGACGGGGAAGTACGAAATCCACAAACCTGAAAGCATGCACCACAACCAGCTCCATCTTTGTAAAGGCTAGGAACAGCGGCCGCAAGTTGGCCGCCGGTGAAGCTCAGAGCCAGGGAACCATACCCACAAGATCCAGCTGCATTAAATTGAGAGAAATTAAAAAGGTAAAACAATTCTTATTGGAAAAAGTAGAGCAATTACAGTAATATCTTGGAAAATATCATCTAGGTCTATGCCAATTTCATGTATTTTATCACAATAAAAACATGAAATTCAAAGAAGGCCAAGTGCAACCAAATAAATATTTTGGAAAAATATCACCTGGGTCAATTCCAGTTTTCGTGTTTTCTCACTCAAAATATCATCTGGGTCTTTGTCAAATTGAAAAAGTCAAGATAACCCACAACGAAATTCTCGAAAAAACCAACTGGGTCTACGTTAATTTTGTGTTTTCTTGATCATGAAACGGTGGGGTCTTCTCATGATCATATCACTATCGAGAATTAAGGAGAAAGAGTCTTTACATGAAAGAGCAGACGCTTTGGAGAAATAGGCAACTTTGGCTTGATGGACACAGCGATCACAAGCACTTGCAGAAGAGAAGATGACCAGAAAGAAAAAGAAGCAAAGAAAGGGACCCATTTCGCAAACCAATGTGATGAGAGAATGAGAGGTAAAAAGAGAGGTTTTGAATCAAACATATATATAGAAAACCCCAGTGAGTTGGTCTGGTATGGACTGTGGATTAGGGGTTTGCTTCCTCTTACGGTTTCGGATTTGAAACCTCTCGGGTGCTATCAATTTTTTTGGATTGGTCCATACAGAGCATTTTTTTTTGCTTTAAATGGGGTCCCTGCTAGTGGACCTTGAATTTATAATCTCCAAATTAATTGAAGTGCACAAAACTGATCCGGACACTTACTAAAAAAACTTAGATGGGGTGAACAAGTGTGGAGTCCAGTTAGCATTTCAAAGCAGATTTGAGTGGGATTCTTTCTTCCATTTGGTTGTGTGATTATTATTTTAATGGGCATTGGTTGGAAATCCTCTTAGATGGCAAGGAAAGAGACAGGCATTTGCGTATACGCGGCAGGGAGAAACTTTTGTGTATTCCGGGGATACCAAGCCTCTTGGTATTTCCTCCAGTTTGTTTCTTATTTTTTGGCTATTTTTTGATCACATTTTGATGATCGGTTCTGTTCATTTTGTAGAGTTCGATGAGAACCTTATTCTTGATAGAAATCGCGTTCAACGGACTTTATTTGATACATGATCGGCACACATAAAAATCTAAAAAAAACCAAAACTATGTCCAAAAACACACTGAATTGGAACCCAGTTTTGATTTTTTTTGCAATTTTCACGTGTGCCGATCATGTATCGAATGAAGTCCATTAAACGCAATTTTTGTTATGAATAAGATTCTCATCGAACTCTACAAAATGAACAAAGCCGATCATCAAAATGTGATCGAAAAAATGATAAACAGACCGGAGGGATACCAAGGGATTTGGTATCCCCGGATACACAAAAATTTCTCCGCGGGGACAAGGGGTGGACATGAGATAAAAATGGGTATGATGGGTTTCAGTGTCTCCTCACCGACTCTCTGCCTATGCACTAACAGCTAGCTATGTGAGGACATAGACTTCTTTTGTCATTTGCGTTTGTGTTTTTGAGAAAAACTACTTCACGGAGCAACCCGTAAACAAAGTTTAAGGCGCTCAATTGTGTGCGTCCAAAAGAGATTTGGACTGTCCACATTTTAAAACAATTGTTCCTCTATTCGCTAGAATATTCTACAGAATAATTTTTTAAAATCCAGACTATTAATTACCGAAACGGATGGTTGAGATTGCGTGGAGCCTTGAATTACTTGTTCAAGAATTAATGCTGTGTAAGTTTCTCTCTTGTGTTTTTCCCTTCCCATCGTCCATGTTTGGGTTTTCTCTCTAAAAAATTGAGCAGTTGAGCAGTTTCGCCTTCACGAATTCAGAAAACATACCTACCGATATTAAATGGAGCTGATTTTTTACAGGGTCCCGTAAAACTTTTTTTTAAATTTTATGGGTATTTTTCTATATTCGGTCCGGCTAACGGGTGCACACATGCTCCCTATAAATTACAAGACACAGCCACGTGTCATGCTTTAACCTTTTCTACTTTATTTACTTTGAGAAGACATCATTCCAGTCTGGCCCATTTCAGCAAATGACCATTTTAACCTCCTGTCTTTCTTTTTGTTTTGACTGCCCTCTCTCTCTCCTGATCCTACCATTACAGCCGTGGGAATTCTTTGCAAAAATTCATTCTCTCATCATCAATTGCTTTATTTCAAAAATATAATAGTTTATAGAAAATGATTTTGGCACTCTAATTTTTTATGATGTCATTCCAAAATTTATTTTTTAGTGTGTCTTACTATATATAATTTTTACACAAAAAAATAAATTTTAGAGTGTCATCATAAAAAAGTGAAATACCAAAATCATTTTCCTTAATTATTTAAAATTTCAAACGGTATCATACAGGACTCCTTTCTCTTCTCCTCAAGAAAGATGATTTTTCTTAATTATTTTTTAGTGTGCCTTGCCATATATAGTGTTAGTTTTACAATTTTTTTATTTTTGCGTAAAAGTTTGTGAATTATTAGTTTATCTCGACAAGCTAATTATGGAGAGTAGAGGTGGCAATTTCAACTCATATTTCTTAATCCGCCCAAATCCGTTCATTTATAACCCAACCCGTCCATATTGTGTAATGGGTTGATATGGATTCAACCCATATTTTTATGGGTTTATTTTATGGGTTGAGAGTAGATTTAATATGGGCTAGAATTAAAAATGGTCAAATTTTCACCCAAATATTTTTGAAAACATCCAAGATAAAGTCCAAAAAGCCGATTGTTGGGATTTATCTTGAATATTACAAAAAATATTAGGGTAAAAGTAAAAAAAATTACTTTTTTTATTCTCTTGTCGAGACGAACTAATAGGGATAAAAAAATTTCTCGCAAAACAAATAAATACAAAAAAAAAAAGAAAAGAAGAAGAAGAGGAAAACGGGTCGGGTCTGGCGTATTTGGGTTTGGCTTGATCCATATTCGACCCAACCCTTTTCAACCCGTTTACTTTTTGACCCATATTCAACCCTCTCATATTCGACCCACGACCTGTTTCAATCCGCTCAGACCCGCCCCTTTGCCACCTCTAATCGAGAATTGTATTCTATTGGCGTCATTTCATGTTAATGGATCGACACGAAAAGTTAAACAGTTAGTTTCTGTTGATTTCTGGGCCGATAAGTGGATCCCCTCTTTACCTTCTTTCTGCATTCAATCTCCGAAACCCCCATGGGTATCTAGTAACAAAGTTGCTGACTTTATTAACCCCAACTCAGGTGAATGGAGAATTGAAAAGCTTGGACAAGTTTTAACAGTGGCCGAGGTCCAAGCTGTCTCTAATATCCCAATATCTATTTTGGATGGTGCAGACTCGATAGTGTGGGGTCTCCATCCAAGTGGCAAGTATACAGTCAAACGAGGTTACCATAAGGCTTGGTCCGACTATATTAATTCCAAACCCGAGCGTCCATCTTCCTCCATTATCCCTGAACCCAATTTCTGGAAATTCCTATGGAATTTGAGGATCCCTCCCAAGTTGAAGCATTTTTGGTGGCGGGCTTGTCGAAATAGATTAGCAACCAAGGAGAATCTAATGCATCGGAAATGTGCTACTTCACCTATTTGTCAAAGCTGTGGGAAGGCGGTCGAATCTGTCGAACATATCCTCTTTCTCTGCAAGCGGGCAAGGAAAGTCTTTTTCGCTAGCCCACTGATTGGGGGTTTTTTCCCAAACGAGATTGTTTCTACTTTGGGTTGGTCTATGAGGATCAAAGAGGAAATTGACAGGGGAAATCTGGATCCTGATTATTTCCCCAAAGTAATTTTCCTGTGTTGGTTTATCTGGAAGGCGAGAAATGAGCTTATTTTCCATTCCATGAATCAACTCCCACATGTTGTTGTTGCTCGGGCTTTGGGGGCATGGGATGAGTTCTTATCAGCTACAGAATCCTCAACCAATCAATTATCCAGGTCTCCCCAGCCCTCCACTTCTCTCCACTGGGTTCCCCCGGTTGCTGGCTCTTTGAAGATAAACTGTGATGCCTCTTGGTCCAAGGGTCTCAATAGGGGATGGGGTGGTATTATTCTGAGAGACAATCGTGGTAATCTTATCGACGGAAGGAGATTCAAGATCTCAGCTACTTCGGCCTTTCTTGCAGAGGCTTCTGTTCTCAGAGAAGCATGCCTCTTCGCTAAGGCCTTGAACCTGTCCTCAGTTTGCATTGAGAATGATAATGCTCAACTTATTTCTTTGAGTGTTTCGGAGCTTGTTCCACCCTGGGAAGTTTTGGCCATTATCTCTGATATTCGCTTACTAGCTAGGGAAGAGGGACTTTCTTTCCGTTGGACTCCTCGAGAGGGAAATGAGGCTGCTCACTGGGTAGCCTCCTCTCAAGCTTCTAGTATAGGTCCAAATTGGGTGGTTTATCCACCGGAAATTTTGTATTCAATCCTATGTAAAGATCTTCGTTAGTCATCAATGAAAGTCTGTTCAAAAAAAAAAAAAATACAAGTTTTTATTGATGTCTAATGAGGAAAAGGTGAAAAAGAAATATCAGGGGAAATGACGTCTAAAGAGGGGAAAAAAAAAAGGGAAGAAATGCTTGGGAAATGGCACCTACTTTTTCTGATTGGGCTATTGGCTATTTTGTTATTAGTTACAAAATTAAGGGTAAATTTGTAAAACATGTTAGAATTCCATTGTGATGTCAATGTCCAGTACGGGAAGAATTGGAAAGCTGCCAATACGACCCACATATCCGGTGCAACATTGCACCGGTTAGCATTTGCCTTCTACGGAGTACTCCCTCCGTCCCATAATATTTGTCCGGTCCGTAAAATAAGGAAGTAAAAATAATATGTTTTTTGCAAGAAAAATTCAAATTTTTTTCAACAATTCATTAGATATCGATGAGTTTTTGTAATTTATGAAAAAATTTTGAATTTTTTATTGAAAGAAATGCATTACGGAGTATTTTTTAGTTCTCGTTTTGCAGACCGGACAAATATTATGGGACGGAGGGAGTATATTTTATGGGCCCAAAGTGAGCCTCATGTAGACGTGCGGTGGACAGTGGACTTGTGCAGTGACCGTACACTTATTAATGACTGCCTTTGCACTAACAGCTACAGCTAGCTACGTGAGAACACAGACTTCTGTTGTCAATTGCATTTGTGTACCCTTTCTCCTTTGTCCTTGTTTGGGTTTTATCTCTTTCTAGTTTGAAGAAAAAAAATGGGTAGTGATTTTGCCACACCCTGCAAGTGTATTTTGATAATGTCACATCCTGCAAGTATATTTTTTGGTGCAAAAATACACTTGCATGGTGTGGCGTTATCAAAAAAAGATGTGGCAAAATCATTTCCCAAAAAAATTCTCTCCTTGTACTCTCAAACATAGTGGTTCCTATAATTTCTTTTGACTCCCTGTATTTTCAAAGAAAAAAGATGGCGGTTGGTTGCTAAATTTGGGGACTGATTTCCATGTGTCGACAATGCAATTTTGTAGTGGCCCACCTTTTGAGTCAATTTCAAACATTCCAATAGGTGATAAATCCATGAACACTAACCAATTGAATCAAGATCCTCTCATGTGACGTTAAACAAAATTCATCACGGTCTTAATTCATGATCCGAACTGTTCATTTAGTAGGTCTTGATGTATTTAACAATAAAGAGATGTTGCTCATTATTTTACTACTCTATGTGCAATCGCCTACTAGGATTGGCATTCAATGTGGGTTGTTGAATGGAAAAATGGTTTAAGGATTGGCATCAGTTTTGTTTCAATTATGCAGATTACTTGTATGATTTAGGGATGGCCATCTCGACCGACCTGTCCGTCTGATCCGTTATCCGTCCCGAACGGATCGGATTTTTCGGATATCGGGGTAGATTCAATTTTTTTTAAAAAAAAATCGAAGATCAGATCGGATTCAGAGGTAAGTCTGCCTCCGATCCAATCCGCCCCGAATCCGATCTCCATCCCCGATCTGTCCCCGAATATTCGAAAATCTATTTTTTTTGATAAAAAATCCGCCTCCGATCAGCCCCGAATACTATTTTTGATCAAAAATCTGAAATTTTTTTTTTTTCAAATTTGGATATCCGAATCTACGATCGGATCTCCATTCTCCATTCGGGACGAATTTGGAGGACCGAAAATATATCCGATCGGGGATCAGGGCGGATTCGGAGGTCGGGTGGAAGGTTCGGATTCGGATATGTCAATATCCGCCTCCGATCCGCCCCGTTGCCATCCCTAGTATGATTCTCTAGTCTAGAAGTTAAGAATAATATGAAAAGAAAGCAATTGATGCTAAGTTTCGTTTGTTGAGCATCATGATTTGCTTAGCTTGTTAATTCATGAAAGGATAGGAACAAAATAAGTATTCCACTAGATAACAAAAGTGCTCTAATCAAGCAAGAATGATGCCAAAAATATGCAAGCTAAGATGGGCTGCGTTCCATAAAAAAATGTGATTCTTTTCTTCTATCCTCTCCATAATTTGCTCATTGAAAAACAGCACCAACTTCAGACCCTGGGCTCAACCCAATTCATGCATGATTGATTGAACAAGCTCGACTTTTCGCAATAATCTAACTTACTAACATACTAATCTCCCATCGTGTCAGGACCCTGGGCTCAACCCAATTCATTTCATCGGGCGAAATTGTAAACTCAATGCTTGCTTTGATTGAACAAGCTTGACTTTTCACAATAATCTGACCTACTGACATACTAATCTCCCGAAAATGATATGAGGACCGACCACCGCCGGACCGAAATCGTACCGACGGCCGCGGCCGGCTGTCTCCGGCCACCGGACGGCCGATCCGAGCCGTCCAAAAATTTTTTAAAAAAAAACCGAGGGGGCCCCTAGCGGGAATCAACGGCATCCGACGTGTGTAGGTGCTTGGATCAAGCACCCTATTTTTCGTGTATATACACACGTCGGATGCCGTTGATTGATTTCGGTCCGGCGGTGGTCGGTGTAAATAGCAGTACTCCTAATCTCCCATTGTGTCGGCAAAGAAGTACTCCCTAAAACTCTGAATGTGACCACAGTAGAAAGTCAACTAAGAGTAGAATAGCTGAGTTCAATGACCATAAGCCAATCGCATTTTGTTGGTGTCCAAGCCATATTAACGAAAATGCTATGCACACGTCGTCTCAAGCATAACAACTCACACAACCACTGATGTTAGCATGACGTCTGCGTAAAATGATGTCGTTTTGCTAAAAAAAATAAAAATCGCGTACTGTCACGCCTTTCCCTTTCCCTTCACCTTCCTTCCCCAATTTGACAGAGAAGATCCCCTCCTAGACGAGAAGCTGATGGCAGAGACGTCGCACAAGGTGCTGGCGGTGGACGTCTGCAGCGACAAGATCAAGCACCTCCTTGAATCGGCCGAGGCGTCCGTCCCGTGGGCCGACCGCATCCAATTCCACTGTATCAACATCAAGAACGATTCCAGGCTCGAAGGCCTCATCAAAATGGCAGATTTGGTCACCCACGCACACACTCTCTTTCTCTCTAAACAATTTCGCACAATTTCTTTCTGGTTTTTCAAATAATTTTTTTAATTTGTGTTTTTTTTTCTCGTTTTGCGTGTTGGGGATGGGAATTTTATGTGGTTTTTGGATCTCTGTGCCACGAAACTTAAAATGCACATTTGAGAATCTCTCTCTCTCCAATTTTGTGCAATTTCTCTTTCTTGCTACTGGTTTTTTTTTTTAGGCATGTAGATTTTTCTGTTTGTGCTTTTTTTCGTCTTGGTTTGGTGCGAGTTTATATCATTTTGAATCTGTGTGGCCTACGGCAGTGGGGGAGCGCTGGGGTTGGGTTGTGGTGATCATCGGTGGTGATGGGAAGTAGGTTGCGGTGGTCGCCGGTGGTGGTGGGAAACCGGGAAGGGGATCTTTTCTGTCAAACTGGGTAAAGAAGGGGAAGGGAAAGGGAAAGGCGTGACAGTACGCGACCTGTTTTTTTTTTTTTTAAACAAAACGACGTCATTTTGCGCTGACATCAGCGGTTGTGAGTTGTTGTGCTTGAGACGTTGTGTGAGTAGCATTTTCGCCATCTTAAATGGTTTCAAACTGACTTCTGCACTATGTCACTTGTTACTTTGAACTCAAGTCAAATGCTAGCACAAGAGCCCCATCCTATCCCTGTAGGGGTACTTCTGATGACGAATATGTACAAATTGGCTTACACAAAGCCAGCTCACAGTTTGACCAAATCATGAATGCTATAAATGCATTTTACAATTTTTACCTTTCAGCCCCTCCCACCCAGAAAATGTAATATTCCGAAATTTTTTAATAAAATAAAAAAATTCCGTAATATTAGTTTTTATTTAAATTCTTGTTATTCTTAGAATTTTTCGAAAACGAAAACCGGACGATCGAACACCACGCGACTCGTTTCTACGTATATTGGTACACTCTTTCACACTAGATTATTTTCCTCCAAATCTTCCACGTCAAGATTTTCTCTCTCTCATCTCTCTGCCGAAACCTCTCTCTCTCTCCTCTCCTTTCCTCCCCAATTCCTCTATAAATACTACCCCTCCCTCACCTCCAAAACCACAACTCCTCACTTCTCTCTCAAACCCCTGTCCAGTTAGGAGGCTAATAGAATAGTAGGAAAAAAAAAAAAGGAAAAGAAAAGCTTAAGCTCCTCCCATGGAGGATTAAAGGTGGGTTTGCTTTTGCACCACCTCTTAACCCGAATTAACCTCCCCAAACTTCCATACACACCTCAAACTTCCCAAAACATCCATCATCGGCCCTAAATCAATCCCGGACAGCCGTACTCCGATCATCTCTCCGGCGAACCGAAAAACTCAAAAACTCGTTTTAAGCTTGTTTTGATCAAAACCGAAAGTATGTACCTCTTCTCCCACTCTCCCTAAGTATAATAGAGTAGTTTTGACGTGTTTTTAGGGCTTAAAATGATCCCAAACGAAAAATATAGCTTACTGTCCATTTTCGGCCAGATTCATCGTTTTGATATTATTTATGGGCCCGACTATCTATTTGATATTATTCACGTTGAAGATGACCCTTATGATATTTATTTTACAACCTTTATGATATTATTATTATGAAAAACTACTGACTTGATATTATTTTTGACTGAGTAATATCAGTTTAGTATTAAACGAATTAGTTATATCAGTTTGATTTATCTAGTTGATTAAGTGGATAATTGGTAATAATTTTAGTTTATATGTGTGCTCAAATTTCTTTTTTTTTTTTACTTGATGATTACACATATAATATCTTGAGATCGTAGATTAATAAATAAAAATATTAAATTAATAATACTTTTATTTAGTAATTTTAGAAAGGAAATTAGTGAATAAAAGATATTCATATCCTTAACTTAATATTATAAGTGGTAATGAAATATTTCTCCAAATTATATTAAAGGATAAAACGATAGATTAATAAACCTTGTTAACTAATAATAGGATTTTCAAAAGAAAACGGTTTCCAATGTCCTACTAAAATTTAGTATGTTGCACAAAAAAGGAAAAGAAGATATTATCTTAGTATGATATTTAAATAAATATCATTAAGGATAGTATAGTATTTAAAGTAAATATTTATTAAAGAAATAACTATTCTTGTGATTAATCTTAAAAAGAAATTATTTTAAACTATTTAGTAATAGGTGGACTATTTTATAAATCATAAAAATTACTAATTTGTCATTATAAATAATCAACTGATTTTATCCCTAATAATAAATAAATAGTAAAAGAATATATAAAAAGGACGTTTTAATAATTAAGGGTACTAAAATTGTGAAAACGAATTTCATGAATTTCGATAAATTGTTATTGCCGTATTGTTGCTTCGTGAACGTAGAAATTGGACAATAGGTACCCCGGGCGGTATTCGCATGTTGGAATAAATTAATTAGACGTTAAATTCCTAGGGAAAGTGAAATTTTGTTTTGGTCAGGAGATAACCAAAGTGGCCGAGGACCGTGGGTTTCCTGAAAGATTGGTCGTCGGTATCGGCACTTGTGGTTAAAGACCGGTGAATTATCATCTTGCGAACCTTGAACATGGCACTGTTGGATTTATCTTCCGGATATTCCGGGGGTGGATTTATTGGATGAAACCGGAGTATGGGTATCATTTCTCGCGGTTGGTTGGTTATCATTCGCTCCTTGTGATGGTACGGTCGAGTTTGACCCGACATATAGTTTGGTCTTATTCGTCTGGGACCCCAGGCTGGGCAAGCAAGGAGAGGGTAAATCGACAGAGTCGCCATAGTTCAGAGGTTGTTCGGGAGGATTATTTCTCATGGTAGAGAAATCTAGAAATCACTTAAAGACAAGATAATCTCATAATATGCTCTTGATTGTTGTAACTTTATTCATTATGCTTATTATTATATTATTGTTTGTATTTTATGGGTTATGGATTTAGGGGTATCTACTGAGTGATTTATCACTCACGGATACGTTCGTATCCTGGTAAATCGATTGCTTCGGCGGTCAATTTGCCAGAAGCTGCAGGTAATGACGACATAGAAGAACAGGAACCCAGTTTGGAGCAGTTCATCACTGGAGAGATTCCAAGGACGGAGACTGAGCAAGAGTTCGCTTGGAATCCGTATCAGAACTAGAGTCGCTCTGAGTCTTTGCTCTGTGACGTCATGTCACCCAAGGGCCTCCGTACATGTGGGGTAGAGCATATTAACGTCATTCCAAACTGTAATAAAGAGATATGTTGCGGTGGTTTGTAATAAAAAGGATATTATTTATGCTAAGTATAATCTATTAATGCTTCCGAAATTCCTCAGAAAATCGGGGCGTTACAGAAAAATTTATAAACAAAAAAGAAAGAAAAAATTATATGGTATTGCTATGGTGGGGTATGATGGCAAATGTGCACTTGCCTGAGAATTTCAAAAATGGAGTCCATTTGAAGCTTCACAGCCTGATGATATCTATGGTAGGCTTCTGAGCAAGTAGAAATGGTTCTCAGCTTGCTTTTTCAGACAAAAGAGAAACAAGCTCCGCTCGAGCTTTCTCAAGCGCGCTTGACAAATTCTCAGGTTTTCTACCACCTGCCTGAGCAAAATTTGGCCTCCCACCACCTCCTCCGCCACACAACTTAGCTATTGGCCCAATAAACTTTCCCGCCTGAATTCCCATACCAACAACTGCCGGAGTGAATGCAGCAATTAAACTTACCTTGCCTTCGCCTGGACATGAACCCAAAATTACAGCTGCAGGGTCTTGCAATTCATCCATCAAGTATTCAGCTGCACTTTTTAGTGAATCAGCATCCATATCATCCATGCACTCGACCAGCACCCTACAATTTTTGTATTGCAAAACTTTGGATCACCGAAGAGAACGTAAAAGAGATTTAATAACAGCGACGGCTTCTTGTTCTTGGTTGTCATGCACTCTACAAGAGCAGCAATGATTGATTTACGAAATCCAGTATTAGCACAGTAGATGCATGAATACCTGATTGTTGTAGAAGTTCCCACAGGGAATGCTTTATTTGCAACAATAGAGGCTTTGTAAACTGCAGCTTTGGCACGAGCAGCTGAAATTTCGTTTCTGGCCGTACGCAATTCCTCCAGGAGGGTTTCTACTCTGGTTGGTACTTCTTCAGCTTTAACCTTCACAGAACGAGATTTGATAGCACAACATTGAGAAGTTAGAAAAAGTGTGCCAGAAAACCACTTTCGCTTATTTTGGTACTTGATTATCATACTTGACTAAAAGCATGTGAAGCCATTTGTATTGTAATAAGGTTCTACTAGGAAAAAGAAAAGGGCTTCTTCCTTCTTAAGAAAGGATATAGAAGAAGAGGGTCAAGATAATTGATAAAGAGCAAGCCCAACCAATGCAAAGGGGAAAAAGGCCAGGGAAACATGGTTCATCAAACCTTAGCCGTTCAGGCTATTTCTATGAGCTAAAATTGTGGAAATAAGAATCACACAATTCAGAAGAAAGACATACTTTGAGAGTGGAGCATAGTTGTTTCATATAACTATCTCTGGCATTGATGTACTCGATAAAAGCTTCACCAGCCACTGCTTCAATACGTCTAATCCCAGAAGCAATACCCTGTTCTGAGATTATCTTGAAGCCACGTAGTTCAGAAGTATTGCTAACATGAGTGCCACCGCATAGTTCCATAGATACCCCTGGAACCTCTACAACCCGAACCTAAAAAAATTCACATTAGTTGAAGGAAAGCCCAAAACTGATCTCCTATTGCACGAACATATTATTGAGCATCCCAAATTTCATCATTTTACCACATTTCTAGTAAAAGGTAAAATTATTTATATCTGTAATTAGCAATCATGTGTCATGAAGTGTTCTTGTGAAGTGCTTTGATAATACTAAAATATTTTGCAGTCAAAGCTACTTAAAAAAAGATTACATAGAACTTGAACCTCTTCTCCATATTTTTCTCCGAACATTGCAATGGCCCCTGCATTCTTTGCATCAGTTAGAGCCATCACTTTAGTTTGCAGTAGTGTAGCATCCGTAATCCAGCTATTGATCAGTTCTTCAATCTCCATGAGCTCATTATCCAAAAGTGGCCGGTGGAAGTTGAAATCAAATCTAAGCCGATCAAAAGCTACCAATGAACCAGCTTGTGATGCTTCCTGGCCTATTACCTTTTTAAGTGCAGCTTGTAGCAAATGAGTAGCAGTATGATGAACCTAAGAAAGAGAAAAGAGAGTTTAAATAAAATCCGCAGGAGAAGCAATTATATAAAATGTGCAGAAACAGAAGATAAGAAATTATTTAAGCCATTACCTTAGCGCGCTGCCTCAGCCTTGCATCTACTGCAGCTTCCACTTCTCCCCCAACCTCTATACTTCCCTCCTTCACAGTACCCGTATGAACAAAAATATTACCATGGGACTTTTTGACGTCTTTTATCTCTACAACAGCTTGCTCTTGGTTTCTAGCTTCAGGAATGAAAAGAAAGCCATTGTCTCCAATTTGACCACCTGATTCAGCATAAAATGGTGTTCTGTTGAGAAGAACTTCTACTTCATTTCCTTTAGAAACCTGTAGTACTGATTTCCCATTAACTAAGAGACACTCAACTACTGCTCTGATGGAAAGTGTGTCATAACCAAGAAACTCTGTGTTAGGAATACTCGCAGTTAGATCAGCATCATTTCCAACTTCAAGTTTAACGGCACTATGTGCAGCCTGAGACTGACGTCTTTGGTTTTCCATTTCAATATCAAAAGTGTGCATATCTACACTAACGCCGCGTTCACCAGCCACTTCCCTTGTTATCTCCACAGGAAAACCATACGTGTCATACAATAGAAACGCATCCTTGCCTGACAAGCAAGGCGTGGTTCCATTTTCCTTAGCACTTGACAAAGCTTCCACTAACATTTGGTCAAGCAGTTTTTCCCCTCTCTCCAATGTTTGTACGAAACGCAGTTCTTCCCTTTTCAACTCCTCCAGGATCCGGGGTGCTCTTGATTTTACATCTGAATCTATGTGGGTGCTCATGTCAATTACTTTTTCAGCGATTGTTGGCAAAAATGCTCCCTCATTGTTTCCCCTACTGTCGCCCGTTATACCAGCTAACCTGCCGATACGAACAGCCCTTCTGATGAGTCGCCGAACTACATAACCTCTCCCAATATTTGATGGGACAACCCCATCTGATAGGAGAAAAACAATAGCCCGCATATGATCGCCGATTATCTGAAAAAAAAACCGGAAAGCTTTAAGACGGCATTGCAAATAAAATAATAATAAACTAAGAAGCACAGATACAGATATACAGGACACACTATGACATGGATACGGCAACACAATAACTTTACAAAAATAGGGACACGGAACACCATATATCGGCGACAAACAAATCATGTTGTCAAGACCATTAATGGTACTAATAACTACATTCCTTTTTCCTCACTACATTGCGTTCATATTTTACCATTATCAAATAGTAAGACACCATTTTGCACATTCCACTCATAGAAGATAGTTATAAATCCACATTGCTTTTATTATATCGTTGGAATCTAACTCTTTTTTCAAACTTGTATGAATCATCCGTGTGTAGGTGATGGATATGTGTATCCAACAAGTGTTCGAATAGTCTCCAAAGAGTATCCAGTTTTAATAACGCAGAACCAATGAGATATCTTTGGATGACCATCCAAAACTAGCAGAGTGACCAAAGAGTATCTGACAAAGAATGATGTTGAAGGTTTATCAAATTCTCTGAATCACGTACTTTGAGGTTCGTTTTTACAGAATCATCTGCACGAGCATATGAGACATTTGCCAGTTCTGATGCTTTCTCTATAATGGGAAAAATCAAGTCAGTCTCATAATTGTTGGGAACCTGCAAAAGAAAGTGCATCATAATGAAAAGAAATTATGAATCAGAATAGACATGGAAGGCTACAAAACAGAAAAGGCAAAGTTGAACTACAAATAATCAGAAGTTCCTGCAAGCAATGGTGAAAACTTCCTCAGAAATAAGTATTAGGACAAAAAGTCTCAGAAGTTGGTTTGTATTGCTATGAGAACTACTTATCAGTTCATAAGACAGATGTGGCAAAGCAAGAAGTACCTTCTGAAGGATGCGAGCCAGACGCTCCAAACCTAGCCCAGTGTCTATATTCATTTGTTTCAATGGTTCAAGTGAACCATCATCCGTTCTGTTGTATTGCATAAAAACCAGATTGTAGAACTCTATAAACCTACTATCATCTCCGAGGTCCTGCAAGTAAATTCATCAACAGAATAATTACACTATTCATCCAACAAACAAACCAAATACTAAACAGTGCACTTCGCCCCAAACAATATCCCAAATAAAAATAACTAAGGGAAAAGATGTCTTAATGAACTACATACTGTTTCAGAGACTCCTCTTTCAGGATGAAAGTCGTAATAAATCTCGGAGCATGGACCACAGGGACCAGTAACTCCACTAGTCCAGAAGTTGTCTTCCTCACCCATCCTTTTTATACGCTCCACAGGAACACCTACCTGAACAAAGTACCAGGTTGATAAAACTTATTTGAAAGATATTTCTATCTAGAATCCACCCATTCGTGGAAGAACTCAGGTGAAACTAACACTGTTCTCCAAATAAACAAGACAGTTATCATAGGCACACTTAACATACTTAAAACTGTTTCAGCCGTGGATAGTACAAAGGAGATAGCTCTGGTTAGAAGGCGGACATCTATGACTCGAATGACAATGAAGAGTGCTCATAACTGCCTAGTCCTGGTCTACTTGCCTCGTCATGCCATATAGAAAATGCTTCATCGTCATCTTCATAAACACTAATCCATAATCTTTCAGCTGGTAATCCAAATCTGTAAGGATACACAAAGCACAAATAAATTCTGTTCTGCTTGCTGAGAGAATCACAACAATTTGACGACTGTGAGGACAGGGAGAAAGATTCAAAAGATGGAAAAAAGAAAAGAAGAAAAAAAACTTGTGCAGAAACCCAACCTTAAACTAGTACTACCCATTTTCCTTTGATTTGAAAAATGAGGGCTAAAAGAAGTGATGACTAAGATATACGGACAAACAACAAAGGGATGAAAGTTAAGGTTTTTGTTGAGTTCAAACGAGCTCTATCAAATCACAGAACACCAACTAAAAATATAGTTTGGCAATATATCAAACCTCACTATATGAAGTCATAAACCAAGAACATTAATTAGACGAATGAAGTTTTAGACTTTTAGTGCTCTACTAGTTCCAGCATAATTTTGGTTGAAAGATAGCGATCACACTTCAATCAAACTATCAGTCTGGACTTTAATGTCAAAATAAAATTTATACATACTCAGAGATTGTAAGCTCCCATGCCCATTTAATTGCTTCCTTCTTGAAGTAATCTCCAAAACTAAAGTTTCCAAGCATCTCGAAGAATGTATGATGTCTAGATGTTCGACCTACATTCTCAATATCATTGGTTCGTATGCACCTTTGGGAAGTTGTGGCACGAGGTACTTGTCTAGGAACCTGAACAAGACGTGCTAATGATGTTAAAGTGGCTTAAATTTGTATTCAAAAGGACAAACATCACATGTTCATTAACACAAAAAAAGAACATGGCAGAATATTTAGAAGCAACAGACAAGCCAGTCCATGTACAGAACTCATACATGGGTCAAGACCTCCCGTGCCCACCCAAACCACCTAAGCAAGGAGACACATAGCAAGAAAGAGGCGCAAAAAGGAAGAAAGAAAACTAGCACGCATGACCATGAGAGAAGACAAATGGTGAAAACCTAGCCGACTCCTACTTTAAAGATCAAGCATCTGTTATCACTAGACAGTGCATGAATCTGTTACCCAGCCAATATGGTACATGTATTGGTTCCCTCTGACAAGAAAAGATTTGATTAAGTAAATGTCTCTCTGTTCACTTAAATTATTATAGAGTCAAAGACACAGTGACAAGGTCCGATATCATGTGATGGGAGATTGGACTTCAGGTCTTAATAATTGGTCACCTCGATGTATTCCAAAAGTAGAGAAGGGAATCCAATATGGATCTCATTACTTCGGATGTGGTAAAATCAGATCCTTAATCACTACATACGGAAGGAATGAAAACATAAATACAGAGATATTTCAATATTTCTAGAGAATGATGTGTCTAATGAGTAGTGATGCTCTATAAGCATGGATATCCGGTCATAAAACTATAGAACATAACAGATTGATCATGTTTGGCAATAATCTCAATGTCCTATCACTCCTCAAAAAATAATCTCAATGTCCTATCCTTAAATCTGAATATGAGGTACTCAATATGATGCTAAATTTTTGTTTTATTTTCAAAATAAAAACAGAGGCAGGCTTTGTAGGTAAAATTTCAAACCAGATGTAGATACCTTTCCAAGAAATATTGGCTTGAACTGTAGCATTCCAGCAATTGTAAGCAGAACAGTTGGGTCCTCTGGCACAAGAGAAGCACTTGGAAGGATTTTGTGACCATGCAAAGCATAAAAATCGAGAAACCGGCGGCGTATAGAATCCCCACTTGTGTACAGATCCTTGGGGTTATCCTCTATCAATTCCTCTGTAATGGGTTGTGTTGATGCTGCAAGAAGAGAGCCTCGGATTTATGATTTTGAATACAGATTGCTGTAGAAATCTTAGGCTTCTGTGCCAAGTGATAAGTTTAAACGAGATACCTGATGTACTTCTTGTGCTGACCTGGGCTGACCATACTCCTTTCGTATTGCAATGTTTAGAAAGAAAGTTAGTTGGGAATACGATGATGAAACCTGAATGATTCCTGCAACCTGTATTCAGGTTCTAATGTGTCAGTGTGGGGAAATAGGCAGAATGCACTGAATAAGCAAAACAAGAAAGCATCAAATACCCATATGAAATGCCGATTACAAAAAGAGAAGAGAAACAAAACCTTGACTCTTAAATGCCTAACAAATACATTACACATTGCTCAACAATCTCTAAGTCTCTTCTTTCTTGTGCCAGGAAGGATGTATGCACTCCTGAAACCTTTTCCCAACTGATATTAATACTACAACCAACCACTTTGAACAGGGTCAAGTGAATTCCATTCTACCATTTGCCCTTTCAAAAGAGTAATTGAACTAGGAACAAATAAGTCATGACCTTCCTTCATACTAAAACAAAAAATGAATTCTTTCTCCTTCCCAGGATTGCTAAGAATATTTTGGATTTTCAAGATTTCATCAATATGTTCAACGGAATATTCATCAAGCTGAAGCCTTAAGTCCCACTCATTTGGGGTCTGTTACATGAATACATCATCTCTATTAAGCTCTATCGAGGGCATCTTTTCCATGATATCCAAAAGACCTATATCCTTTTGAACTACTGCGGCTAAAGTCCATTTTGGTCTACCCCTGCCCTTAGTGCTACCATCTATTGTAACCATATCACTCCGGCTAAGTTTTGCATAGACCAATCTACACATATTCAAACCACCTTTTTTTTTTTTGCTCATCTTATTTTCTATCGGTGCTACCCCGCCATTCTGGTAAGGTTTCCGTTACTAATTCTATCTCACAAAGTCTTGCCACACATTAACTCTTACTATTACAGGGAGGCAAACCTTCGTATCATAAACCTGTCTAGATAATTTTCTAAGAATGCTTAATTAGTCGCTCCAGACTCAATTGGTAGACGGCAAGCCTGAAGCATCTTCAACCAATATATATACCTTGAATGCGCAAGGGATACTTGAACTCTTGTTAAAGAACACCAGATACCCCAAATGGAAAAACTCCAATCTTATTAATATGAGTTTAATTGTCTTGTGCTTACAAGTCTAGTTATACTGTAAGTAGGAATCCAATGAGACTTCCCCCTCAGGGAAACCAAGAGAGGAAAATAGAATTCTCTAAGGATTTTGACATAAACCCAAATCTGAAAACTAACAGGTAATTCTAATAGAATGGAGCAGAAAATATTAGTTAAAAAAGTACCCTTTTTTGTAATGGGATTAAATTTACAGTTCCCATACTCGAAAACCCACAAAAAGTTCCAAAATTGACGCTAATTTTAGTTCGAACTAGATTACACACATACACACTGGTACGTGCATGTGTATGTGTAAGTATATGTATTTTACCATATGGGTAGGTTAGAGAAAAGCAAATTACCATTGGAGAGCCCAAGGTTGCATCTTGGGTGAAATCTTGAAACTAAGCTTGAAGTAAGAAAAGGGTTGCTCATGCCAAGAGAGAGGGGAAGCTTCAAGGATTCCATAGCCGCTTATCTTTTTTCTACCGTCGAAATAGGCGTTTAAAGATGGTGTTCATAGAGGCTGAAAGGAGGGAAAGAGAGGGGATAAGCTCTATTGCAATATCCACACATTCATCAGTTTAACAGTTGAAAATTGAAATGCAAAGTGAGACCACTGCACCCCCAAGCCTCAGGCCAAATGTTTTGGGTCTGTTTGGGTTACAGAATAGTGAATTCAGGATTTGGCTATTTGCCCTTGTTTGGGTTACAGAACACAATTCTGGACGCAATTGTGTTCGGGATTGTATTTGTAGCATTGCTCAAGAAAAATTATAGTTTGACCAAGTGCACAGATCCAGATCTATTCTGCACAAATTGTATTCAAATTCTTCGTAGGGCTTACTTTAGGACTCATAAAAATCATCCGAGTCGTTCATCAACTTAAAAATATATTTTCCCAACTGACTTTGGAAAAAATCACAAGTAGGGTCTCAAAGAGGGCCCCCCAAAGGATCTGAACACGCACTGTTTCCAGAAAATTAAGGATTTGTTTGGAACCTATGAAAAAGAAAAGAAATGACAGAAAAATTATTCTCTTGTTTGGTTTGGGAGGAAACAGAGACGAAGAATTAGCACAGTGAATTTTCCTAAACATTTTCTTTAGGCCTCGTTCAGTTGCCAAGAAAGTACAGGAAAGGATGAGAAAATCAATTTTCCCATAACTTTTGTAGTGTTCAGTTGGCAGGAAAGTAGTGGGAAACATGTTTTTAAGTTTTCCTGCAAGATTTACTTTCTTGCAAAAGTGATCCAGCCAAAAGCATAGGATTTTGCATCACGGGAAAAGTTTTATCCATTGTGAGACCAAAATAATTGGCGGGTAAGAAAAAAAGTGAATGACGGCATGACGCCAATACCAAAAAAATACAAATTAGGTTCTTAGGAAGACACTTTGACATTTACATAAGCAACAACAATTTCGACTACTATGGTGCTTTCTGAGATAATTATTATGGAAAAAGATTGATAGTTTTTTTTTTGGAAGTATTTATTTATCTTGTAGTTAGTCTTTAATTTTGTTTTGTACTAACTAATTTTCAGTGAGTTTTTGCATTGACAACTAATCAAGCACGGTTGTTTAATATTTATTTATTTAGTTATCATCTACTTATTTTTTAAGCTTTATTTGTACGGTTGATTATCAGAGAATGTCAATTTAAATGGGAGATTTGCATGACCATTCAGAATATAGCAAATTGAATAGGGAATTGCAAATCGATTTTTTCATTTCATGTTAAGACTTTGCATTAGATAAAATACATTTTTTGTATGTGTTAATTTTTGAAATATGATAGCCTATTATTTAGCTCTCAAAGTTACTTTTATTTAAAATTAGCCATGAGAATAAAAATAAAGAAGTTTCTCATAAGTGCCTTTTTCCGGCAAATGAACCACTAAACTTTAGTTTTCTGCCAAAAAAAATTGTCAAATGAACACTCACAAGAAAATAGATTTCTTTTTCCATTACTTCACTTGACTTAACTTTTCCTGAGAATAACTTTGCAGTACAACATTCCTGACAACTGAACGGAGCCTTAGAGTTTTCTTTTCCTTATCTTTTTTTTCCTTGCGTTCCAAAAGGGGGGCTGTATGGTGTTGTTCGGAACTTATAAAAAAGAAAAGAAAAAAAAGGAAACTTCAGAAAATTCTCATCCGAAGCTTGGTTAGGAGAGAAAGAGGGGGAGAATAGGTGGACAATGCTACTCACACAACAATTCAAACACAACAACTTACACAATCTCTCACATACATGTGGGGTCCACACATATTTTTGGGGGAGAATATAGCAAATTCAAGTTTTGTGCACGGTAAAGTTTTTCTCTCATTATCTTTCTTCTTTTTTTTCTCTCTTTCCTCAAGCTCCAAACACACTGTTAAATTTTTTTTTTTATCTTCCATTGTTCGGTTTGGAGAGAAAGAAGGGATATAATGACGAATTAAAGTTATGTGCACGGTAAAATTTTCCTCATAGTATTTCTTTTTCTCACTTTCCTTGAGTTCCAAACACAGTGTAAGAGAGAGACCAACTCTCTGGTTTGTTTGGCTGCATCAAGATGATTTATCCTTCAATGGACTAGCTTATCCCTTCATCCACTAGTCCAGCAATTCAGTTTTTTGGCCTGAAAATTCAGATAGCAAAACCATATGCAGGATTTGGAAAGACGTGGATTTGAATTGGGTCCTATCCCTGATAAAAAAAATAAAATAAAATAGCTTGTCTCAAATTACTACTATATATTTTTGGTCACATGGTCTGGCTAGAACTAGAAGGTGGATTATACTATTCGCGTCACTGACCAGTGACAAATGATCAGTATTTTTCGCATTATAAGCATTTTTTTATATTCTTCTTTTAACAGATCCGATAGTGGCAAGTGAGTGAAATTTTATTTGTTGGGAAAATTTCGGCAACAACGTATAATTCCAGAGAACAATTTCATTGATAACAATCACATGATCGAAACAATTTACAAATACCGAGCAGATTTACCCAAACGAGATACAAACAGAACTTTTCTGAATTGGAACCGAGTCCTGTGTGATACCACAGTCACCTTAAGAAAGATTTGCCGCCTACCGAGGGTGTTGTAGGTTGCACCAGCGTCTTCCTCCCAGGGTTGGCTAAACTGCAAGCCGTCGGAATACCGCCGTCGACCGCCTTGGCGAACTGAACAAGCGTCTGTCTCTCTCTCTCACAAGAACAATATTCAGAGTATATGGAGCAATACGAAACTCTGGTGTCTCTACCAAAATGTGATACACCAATATAAAGTAAGGAAACCTCCTATAATGAATTCAGGAATTGAATTGCATGTAACTCCCACAATGAATTTGAGAATTCAAATATGCCATTAACCTCATAATGGGGAGGAGTAAACCAGGTTGTAACTCCTGGTCATTAGTCCACGTCCAGATTTGTTGAACCAAATAGAAGCCTATCGGTTGCCTCGAGAGACCCTTCGTATGCCTCGATTTTATTCATCCAATTTTCCTGGAAAAATTCCAACATTATTTAGCTACTCAAAAAGTGGGTAACCATTACTCATTTTGTGTAGAGTCCATATCGAATTTAGCATGCCAGCGCGGAGGATCCATTGAGGCCCCGTTTGACAACCTTCCAGGGGGTTGGGATTTGATTGGTAGAGTGATGGTATTATGAGTATCTTGTTTGTTTTCCAAAATTGGTCCGGACTACCACTCCGTTTGGACTGCTAAGACCTCGACTTGGGGGTATTGCTAATACCCTCTTGGAGATGGTATTGGTAATTCGATCCTCTTCCTTAACGATGCAATGCCCAAATTGTCCCTATATTTGAAACCCTTGTAGAACAGATATTTGATTATAAAAGTCTTAGAAATAAAAATTAATTATGACTCTTTATGATAAAATGATCAGAAAAATGAGATCTTCATACCGGTTCAAACTAATTAAAAATTGTAGCACTTCATTTTTTTAAACTATGTTATAAATTAAAAAATATGATTAAAAAATTATGTGCTCCAATTTTGAATCAGTTTAAACCGGTGCGATGATATTATTTTGCTGATCATATTATTCTAAAGAGTCATAGTTAAATTTTGTCTCTAGGGCTCTCATAATTAAGTTTCTGCTCCATGGGGTCCCAAATAAAGAGTAGAAACTTAATTATGAGAGCCTTAGAGACAAAATTTAATTATGACCCTTTAGAATAATATGGTCAGCAAAACAATATCTTTGCATCGGTTTAAACGAATTAAAAATTGGAGCACTTTATTTTGTAACTATATATTTTTAATATATAAAGGCTTTTATTTATTTATCGTTTTCTCGTTTTGCTTTTGATGCACAGTGCACGGTGTTGTTATCCTTTGGATTTGCGTAAGGGCAAAAATAGAAATGTATACTATTAGTCCAATACTCCAATCCAATCTCATATGAAACAAACATGATATTAATAATTCCATCATCTAATCTCATTCTAAACAAACAAGCGAGTTACCAATCTCATCTCATTACCAATCTCAATCCTAATCTCATCTCCTTGCGAATCTCACCCATCTATGACCGTTATCAAACGAGGCCTGAGAGTTTGTCTTGGCAAGGAATTGCACAATCTTTTCTCCGATCCTGTTGGATACGAAAAAAAAGGTTAGTGCCACGGCCGCCTATTGTTTGGTCCAATATCGACCAGGGATGAGCCCGGACTTCCATAAGTCCTTGGTTTGGCCGCAGGCCGAGTTAGATGGCTCGGTCCGCACCGAGCGTAATGCCGTGCCACAGGACCGACGGTCCAGTTCGTTCCGAGGAAATGCCAAACAACGCCTCGGCCAATCGACGGTCCGGCTTGACCCGAAGAGACATCTATACACCTCGGCGTGCCGAGGGGCGAGCATCACCTTCTTGGTCTCTTTCACTGTCAACACCTTCTCGGCTTGCCAACTCTTTGATTGTCGGCTCACATTCGGCTCTGAACGAAATGTGGGGGCCATGATCCTCTCTCACTCACGTGGGAATGCCACCGTGGCCATGATGACAATCGTGACGTCAGCCGAACGGTTATCAGGGTGATGGTAACACGTGAAGAAGCCAGCTCACTCTCCAAACGGTTACAAAACCCTAAAGTGACGTAAGGGTGACATAAGCTGACACCTGTCATGCATCGAAACCGCCTTGAAGGTCAAGTTTGGACTCCCTATAAATACACTGTGATGCCTCCTGAAAGAGGTACGTTTTTACTGAACCCTAAATCCCTAGCTTCTGATCCTTCATTAACTCTTAGCAAGTGTTCTGATTCTTGCACCGGAGGGCCATTCCGGAGAACCTCCGGTGTGGTCTTTAGTCGTGCTCTCTTTTGCAGGACGCTGAAGGACTAGGAATCAGATTTAAACCCCAAAGCAAAGGTGATCGAACCATCCAGAAAGGAGCCCCACACTCTCGTAGAGGTCCTTTCCTTTAAGGGCATGTACATCAGACTAGCAAAAAGGACATTTGTAGCCATTTTACCTATTGAGCACACCAAAAACAGTTTGCACCAGCCTAGCAAAACACTTCTCTATTTTTCCTTTCTGAGAAAACCTCGGTATTAATACAGAGCTTCTGTTCATCGGTAACCTATTATTTTGATTATAATACTCTCTCTCTCTCCCATATTATAATATATAGATAGTAGTACCAGATTTAATAGATAGCAATTGAATAATATTTTATATAGTATTTTATAAAGATAGAGATAATAATAGAGAGGATTGATGTGGAATTGAGAGAGATTTGAGTAGGTAAAATGAAAAAGTGGATTGTTGGATAGGTAAAATACATATTCCTTTGTTTACATGCTCTAACAAAGCAGAGTAGGCTAATTTCTCTACTTTCGTTGAGTGCCTCGCATGGTTCAGTGAGTTGTTGGCCTGCGAGGCACTTGCTAGCTACTCCTGTTGCCCGTCAAGCTAGCGAAGCGCTCGTTATCCTTACTTTTTTCTCTACTGGATCTCTACCATTGATTTCCATTATCAAAGCCGTTTGTTTTAGTGCTTGGTTCTTTAGCCAATCCGGTCAGCAAAAAAAAAAAGAAAAAAAAGCCCAATCCCAATTTGGTAAGGACCACGTCAAGTCAAGCTAGTTGAGTTTCAATTCAAGGCGAGTTAAAAAGCTTGACAATTCCTAGTTTAGTTTGAGATTGATTTTCATTTAGTTTATACTTGTACCAAATATGTATATATTTCGGAAAAACCCGCTTTCTTTTCGCCCCCTACACCTCACAATTGTATTCTACACATTCGATCAAGGAAAGGCGGACCCAGTTCTATCCTTTCTGTGGCGACATGGGGACGGAAATAGCGTTCGACCAAAGAATGCTTATAGTTGTCGAAAATTATAGTCCATAAGTTACGACTAAGAGTTGAATGTTTGGATTAAACAAGGACCGATATCTAACTGAATTGATTTTTGGCAGAAATAATTAAAAATACAAGTCATACGAAATGAAACGAATCTAATCGTTGGAACGGAACTCAATGTGAGCTACACAAAAAAGACTCATCAAATTTTCAGGTGAATACAAGTCATACAAAATGAAATGAATCCAATCATAGGAATAGAACTCAGTATGAGCTCCACAAAAAATACCCATCAATTTTTCGGGTGAGTGAACAAAATTACTCTCGTGTACGAGATGAGCTTTCATGGTAAGAAGATGGAAAGTCCTAAGACAAGATAAAAACAAGTCTTCAAGGCTAAGTGGCTGGATCCCATGGTGCCTTTCAATCTGCAGAATTCATGCTATCTTCCATTTGCATGCCCTTAACATGCCGATCAACAAACACTCGAAGAAATGCCCATCTCTCGGCACTTAGTTTCTACACCACAAATTATTCACATGGTTTGCCTTGCATAATTCCCGACACAACGAAAGCTGAATCAGATGGTGTCCCCATAATCCTCTGCATAACTAACTTCTTCTTGCATAATAAATTCCCCTTGTCGATTAGTATTCGTTAAGGATGGCAATGGAGCGGGATGGGTTTTGCTGCATTCCGACCTGAAAGTGCGACACAGCCTCGAACCTCGACCCGGTAATATGTGGCTGCGCCGGCCCATTCCATCCCGGTCGGGAGACGGGTTTACCCACCCCGTAAAAATTGAGAAAAAAATTTGTGTGAACTAAATACAAAATGGAAGGAAAAGTTACAGGTCAAGTGTTATTTTATAATGGTGAATAAATTAGGGTATAAATATAATTTTTTAATAAAATAGTGAAATTATTTGGATAAGCATACCATTTTATTTAGGTCCCGTTCTACTAAGGTTCTTTTTTTTACGAGACAAGTCATTCTCTTACAATACATCACATTTAATTTAAAAAATAAGTACTTTCAAATAAATACTTATTTTAGTTAGTGCAAAAGTGTAACGGTAAAAACATAAATTTATATCTAATAAAAAAAAACATAAATTAGATCTGCCGGGGTGGTGGTGTTGGGGTGTTGGGGGGGGGGGGGGGGGGCTCCTTCCCCGGGCGTTCTTCCTTGTTTTCTTAACCTTTCTTCCCCTCTCCCTTGCGTTCATGTTGCTCCCTCTCCCTTTTAACTCCCGTTTCACCTTTCCCCTTGGATCTCTCTTGTTCCGCCGGGCACACCCGTCGGTTCTTTCTCCTGGGTTGCTCCGATCTTGTGCTTAACGGTTTGGTGGTGTTTTCTCAGTGGCGGGTATCATCCGATGGTGTGTGGTCTCCCGCCGGTTCCTCTCTTGAGCGGATCTTGGTATAGCTTAACGGCGTTTGGGTTTCCACGTTTGTCCTGTTTACTTCCCCTCTTCGGTGGCCTCTCTGGCCAGTGATTCATCCTTGGCGCTCTGGTTTTGCGGTGGTTGGGTGCATGCGTTGCTCTGGCAATGGTGGCTGCTGATGGTGAGGGTCTGTTTGGTGCCGGGCTCTTGGACTAAGGATCGGGGTGCGGTGGTGGCCAGACTGTGTTTTCTGGGGTGCAGCTTTCAGTGGCTTTTGAGGTGGTGGTGTTTGATGGTGGTTTGGGTGTTGGGGCGATTGTCTAGGGTCTGGGTTTGTTTTTTTTTGGCAGGTGGTGATCGGTGGATGTTTTCTGGCAATGGTGGCTGCTGATGGTGAGGGTCTGTTTGGTGCCGGGCTCTTGGACTAAGGATCGGGGTGCAGTGGTGGCCGGACTGTGTTTTCTGGGGTGTAGCTTTCAGTGGCTTTTGAGGTGGTGGTGTTTGATGGTGGTTTGGGTGTTAGGGCGATTGTCTAGGGTCTGGGTTTTTTTTTTTTGGTAGGTGGTGATCGGTGGATGTTTTGTTGGAGTTGGGGGCACAGATCTGTGTAGGTTTGACGGAGTTGGGGTTGGCTGTTCCGATACGACGGTTGGTTCAGCGGTAGTGGAGCTTTGGTGGCAGCTCACGGTCCTCCAGTGCTTTGGTTGTTCGGTGGAGGGCGCGAGCGTGCATCACCGTTTGTTTGGCTTTGGTGGCTGCTGTTGGTGGTGGCTGGTGGTTGTGGGCTCTTGGTCGACGGTGGGTTGCGGAGGCGGCGGCGGTGATCTTGGGGCGTGGCTGTTGCTGTTTTGTTCTAAGGTTTTAGGTGTTTTTTGTTTGGGCTTTTGGGTTGGGTTGGTTCATTACCAACCGTTGGATTTTTTTTTAGGGTTTTCCTCCTGGTTTGGGCTCAGCCTGTTGGGCCTAAATCAATTTCCTCCGTATGGTTAGGAGAAGAGGGTCTTAGGTGGTCAGGCCGGTATACCCAAACTCTTATTATCTCTGTATTTCGTGTTATGAGTTAATAAAATCTATTTTTGCTGAGAAAAAAAACATAAATTTCTATGTCAAAATATTTTGCAGTGGGAAAATATCACCCGGAACCCTACCCAATCCCAATCGTTTTTTTCTATTTTATCCCGAACCCAACCCAGAACCCAAAAAATTTGACGAAAACACGCCCCAAACGGTGCGGGGCCGGTCCAATTGCCAATCAATCCCAACCTGTCGTCCCTCTAATTGTGCTAATTGCCGGACTTGACAAACATGCCCCCCACCAAATATTGTGTTTCCAGTGCAACAAAATCACATGGCCGGTTCGCTAATCTCCCGGGAAGTTGGCAAACTTGGCACAGTACTAGACTACTAGTCTCCTAACAATCAGGCGCCTCACGTAGTTTTTGGTTTCGACTCCCATCCGCATCCGCATAGTACTTACCCAATTCCTGTGCGGCCCTGTTTTAAGCTGGCCCCGCTGGAAGTTTTATCGCCAAATTGATCGTCGGTTTGGCCGTATACGGAGTTAGGAAAAGAAGTTGCTATCTATTCTATTCCGTCCCATAATGTTTGTCCGGTCCGCAAAACGAGGATGTAAAAATAATACAATTTTTGCAAGAAAAATTTAAATTTTTTTCAACAATTCACTAGATATCGATGAATTCTTTTAATTTATGAAAAAAGTTTGAATTTTTTCTTGAAGGAAATGCATTATTTTTTAGTCCTCGTTTTGCGGACCGGACAAACATTTTGGGACGGAGGTAGCTAGTAATATATAAAGGCAAAGCACCACTTTGGTGTCTTAGATGTCTCCCATTTTTGAAGCGAATTACATATTTACGGTTATTTCTAACTGGCTAGTAATTGTTTTGGGCAAACTAGTAATCAATTTAAAACTAGATATCATAACCACGAACCCACTATCGCCACCTATCTAAAAATGTGCACACATAACTTTATGGGGTTTGGCCAAGTGGTTATGAAAAAGCAACAAATGCTCCTCCATGAGGTCATAGTTCCATTCCTACGGAGGCCAAACATTTCAAACTTTGGGACGGGGTTATACCCGGTCAATACTTTTAGGGGTCCGGAATTAGTCGAGGTGCGCGCAAGCTGGCCCGGACATCCGATTATAAAAAAAAAATGTTCTCACATGTGCCCACTTTCTAGTGGTATGTAAGGCATGAGTACAAGAATAAGAAAGCAAAAACAGAGATTGATCCTTGCCTATAAATTGCCCACATCCGTTGCATTAATTGGACTCTCGCATCAACACATTCTCTGTGTTCTGCTATTTAGATCTTTTTGCAATTTTTCCATTTCGAGTCTTTTTTTCACTACCAAAAGGGTATCTCAAACACAACATGATCAGTGTCAACAAGCTCGTCAAAATGGCAAGGAAGTGGCAGAAGGTAGCGGGCATTGGAGAGAAGAGAATATCGTTGCCGAAATGCGAAGGCCGTTGTATCGCCGAAAAAGGCCATTTCGTGGTCTACAGTAGTGATCGAAAACGGTTTGTGATTCCGTTAGGGCATCTCGAGAGTGGCGTATTCCAAGAGCTCTTGAAGATGTCGGAAGAGGAATTTGGACTGCCGAGAGATGGGCCGATTAAGCTTCCGTGTGATGCAGCGTGCTTAGAACTCCTTCTCTCCCTTATGCAAGAGAGGTTTCGCTCAAAATCTAGAGCAAGCTTTTCTTCTTTTCCCGTTGTTAGCATGCGCTCAGTGGCGGTCCATTCGTGGTAGGAAGGCAAGAATCCCATAATGATATATGAGGTGGGCTGTAGTCCAGGTGAAATTTAAAAAAAAAAAAAAACAAATAAGTTTATATGTAAGATTTTAACCGAATAAGTTTTAGCCCATCTCATTTTCTTTTTATAGTTCAACCCATTCTATATGATTATCTTTATTGAAAAAGAACTTGTAGTCCAACCCATTCTATGCGAATTATCCAAGCTTTTCTTTTTTTCCCTCCGTTAGCATGCGCGGCTCCTTACCTCGTTATATGAAAGCAGAACGAGCGCGCGGTTAATTGGATATGTAATCACATAGACTTATGTATGTAATGCTTGCAAGTGTAGGGATATACCTCCTTTGTGAATAATATCCAAGGATACATGTTAGTAGTAATTCTAACAGAACATTGAGCATCTCCAAAGGGAGAAGCAACATTTTATACCAGAAATAGTAATTGCACCTATGTGGCAAATTGAAGAGTCATCAGAACAAATCGATTCCAACGGACTCTTCAGATTATTTTCTATCAACCAATTTGAAAGATTTCAATTTTTTTCTTTTATTACTACATTTTATGGACTATTCTCTATATTTCTCTATAGAGACAAACTTTTTTAGCGGCGGAGCCGTGAATATACTTTACGGCGCTCAGTCGCGCGAGTCCAAAAGTATTTTGAATGGATTTTAAAAAAGAACTATTCGCTAGAAGAGTCTAACTCTGGAAGAATTTTTTTTAAATCCAGACCATTGATTGTCGAAACAGACGGCTGAGATTACGCGGGCTCTGCTGTGAATAAATTTCTCTCTTCTCTATATCCAATTATCCAAAGAGCAGATTTCCAATTCGAAAGTTGCAAGACCAATATGACTGTTCGTTTGTTTTTTAACGTAGGAGACCGAGGTTGTTGCAAATGAGTACTTCATTTCTCTAAAGAGAAAAAACGAGCTCATATAGACCAAGTTGGTAACTCTAGGCTCTCCCACATGGGAAGGGAGACTAGGGTTCGAGCTCTGTTGTGGACGGTTTGTGGGTTTTAGGATATGAATAGCCTCTGAACCCCCTATGGACTAACTCACTAACTTCCCCGACTAACTCCGTTGATGTATACAATATTGGAAAAAAGAAAAAGACCCGGAATTTCTTCACAAAAGCGTCCAGAATGTTGGTCCATGTAAACACAATCGTCAAAAAAAGCAGGAGTAATGGTACAAACTGTACAATAAATAATAACCTGCGAATGACCAACATGAACGCTATCTTGTCCTTTTTTCTCTGATAACTAAGGTGTCCGGGCCAGCACGCTATCTCTTGTTCTGATTAGTTGTAAAGAAACTAATTGTAAAAATTAGCGTCTTTTTTTTTTAACAGAACCCCACACACACGATATACGAATATGAAAAACAGTAAAGAAATCAACACATAGAATTACGTACGTGATTCCTCGAAACCGGATACGTCCACGCGAGCGAGAGCAGTTGTTGTCTTTCTTATTATCACTCCAGTAGGGTTTTTACACAGAGTATTTATATTCCACTTTATTCTAACCCTAATCCAAGTACATGGTATTTTTTCCAAAATACTCATACAGTCCATACCGTACTCCGTTCCAGCAACTGACCTCTTTCTAGAACTAAGCATCTCCAATCCAAGACCCTCCAAATCTCTATTTGAGAGGATCAAATTAATCTATTTTATTTGAAAAGTAGATTTAGAGGATTGTACTATTTATCTCAACTCCAACCTAACACTCTATTTCTCAACTCCAACACATATTTGAAGGAGATCCTCTATTTTTTCCTTCATCCTCTATATTTAGAGGATCAAAGTTCATCCTCTCAAATGGAGGAGAGTTTTAGAGGATGGGTTGGAAAATATTTTTCCTCCAAAATGAAGATATAGAGTATGGATTGGAGATGCTCTTAGTTCTACTTTTACCACATTCTAGGCATGTTTTGAGTTGGGCAGATTTTTCATTTTAGCAAATTTTCTTATCGGTCGCCACACATAGCTAGATCTTTTTTCTTTTTTCTTTTTTTAAAAAAAGAAGCACAAATTGCTCGGCTCGATAAGAACTTGCCGTTCAAGCTCGGTTCACCC
Source organism: Rhododendron griersonianum (assembly GCA_018127125.1). NCBI lineage: Eukaryota > Viridiplantae > Streptophyta > Magnoliopsida > Ericales > Ericaceae > Rhododendron > Rhododendron griersonianum. The sequence continues at coordinate 6,627,204 of CM030792.1, forward strand.
ATTAATGAATGGGCTCAAGCCATAACATTTGGCTCGATTGGTTAACGTGCCGAGCCCGAGCTGTAAAATGCTTGGCTCGAGCTGGCTGGCGAGCCAATGAGTATATATTAATACTTGTAGATGTTATATATATATATATATACACACATATATATATTAGCATTGAATATTGTCTATGCAAATTAGTGCCACGTGTTAGTATAAGGCTGTAGCAGCAGATGTGGTTCCAAATTGGACATGTAATTTTTATTTATTTTTTAACAGAGAAAAGGGTAAGAGGGAGCGATTGGCGTAGCAACCCTCTTGGGCGTGACTATAGGGGCTCCCGATCTGCTGTGGAATGTCCGGTTCGAGCCATAGCTACTGTCCGTGAGAACAGGCCGTCACCACAGCACCACCTAGACGCACAGTTGGCACAATGGCCCTCCACGCGTCCCTCCAGCTCATATATTTTTTTTTACAACTAGAGGGGCTAGAACCCGAGTGCAAGTGGAGGGAGAGGCACTTAAGCCCCATCACCAGAACCAACTGGGCTACCACCCTGATGGTGGACATGTAATTGGTGATCAATAAAATTGTACAAAATTCTCTCGCCCCTCTCAACTTTATGATGTTTCGCTTAAATCAACCAAATGTTGATACCAAGAGGGACTTGCATTAGGTAATCTTTCTAGAATCAGCAAATTCAAAAGGAATGGGATCCTCTACCGTCTTTAATGTGGACGGTAGGGGTATTCAAAATCTGGATCGTTCATTGTTGCAACTAATGGTTCAGATTTGTTCAGAGACTTTTACTGGTAAGAATCTCTAAACAAATCCGAACCATTGGTTGTACCAATTTATGATCTATATTTGGATTGTCTCATCCAGTCCAAAACTTGGACAGGAGAGGATCCAACCCAATTCAAAATCATACACCAACTTGTCTTCAAAGACAGGCTGTATAGATAGGCAAAACTTGAAAATCACAATTAGTTTAAGGCCTTGAATTCTCTTGACAGATACAGCCCCCATTCTCCATTGAAGTATAGATACTTTGGAGCCACACATTTTGTTCTTGTTTGGTATCTTATGCCCACATGTTAGGTTCTACATCAACCATTGCCCTGCAAAACCCTTTATGCTGCCAATCTCTGTCTTCCCAGATATTTCATCAAAGTTGTTAACCATTTAACACTAGACATGATATAGTCCATCAGTTCTCAAGGCTTCAAAGAGGAAAAAAACGACGAAGTGGTTGGTTCAATGGGCAAGTACTTGGAATTTATCGCTCAGTAATTAGTTTCAAGTCTCGACAGCCACTTGGTGGTATTTAACATTCATAATTTGTAGTGTATGGCAAGGTGAGACTTTACCTTCGACTCCGACATTAGTGGGTGGAGTTCTTCTAAAATGGATACGCGGTGCCGAGGGGATTCATTTTACGCAAAAAAGAAAAGAAATGAAAAGAAAAATATCTGCAGCTCTAGACCCAGTTTGTCATCTAACCACAGGGCAGAAAAGAACAGCAGAGTTCAACTTGACCACCTTCTGAGCACACTTCTCATCCACTTGGCACATGGGTGTATTAAAAATCTTTGGACTTGTGAATATAAAAGCAACTCATTTCCATTGCTTTCAACTCATCAAAACATACCATTTCAGTGTTCCAAAAGATCTGTGGACTTGGGCAATATGATCAACCCAAAGAAACTCATGAAATTTGCAAGGAAGTGGCAGAAATTGGCTACCATTGCAAGGAAAAGAATTTCATGTCCAAGTGCCAATGTTGATGTCAATACCAATTGCAGCATCTACTCGACATCAGTAGCCGATATGGGCCATTTCGTTGTCTACTCGACGGATAGAAAACGCTACGTTTTCCCCATGAAGTATCTCAACAATGACATCTTCAGGGCGCTCCTCGAGTTGTCTGAAGAAGAGTTTGGACTACCAAGCGATGGACCGATCAAATTGCCATGCGACGCTGTTTCTATGGACTACGTGGTTTCTTTAATCCAACGCGGCATGGCGGAAGGCGTCGAGAGAGCTCTGCTTTTGTCAATAGCAACTAGTAGATGGGCATTGTCTTGCTCTCAACATCAAGAAATAACAAGACAGCAATTGCTAGTCTGCAGCTTTTAGACCCATTTCCGTCACAAGTTTTTTGTATTTATTTTTTCTTAAAATGCATCACATGTTTTTGTATATTCTCCATAAATTGTTATTCTGATGCATTGGAGAATATATGGAAGATTGTTCTTTCCACTTACTTCTGAAACAAAGCAGTAGATAATTCAATTAGGCTTCTCTGGAGTCTATGTTTGGACTGCAGAGAGCGGCCCGTGTAATCTCAACCATCTAAAAGTGTTTCTAATGATGAGGTTTTGTTGAAAGTTTCTTCCATGGAAGAAACTACTCTTCTTGGCAAGAGTTTTTCAATATCTGGGCTATTAATTGTTGTGTTCAACGGTCGACATGGGATTGCAGAGGCTTCTCTGCAATTAGACTACAGAGAAGCCGAATCCTACATAGGTTGCGTTCTTTTAAACATATCTTACAATAAGTTGGTTTGTCATTATTTGAATTTTTTTTCGCATTTGTTAGTTTTGCTCCAAACTTTTGTAGATTATTGATTCGTCTCAACGAGATGAATCAAAAAAGTAAAAAAAATTGACTTTTACCCAAGTATTTTGAGAAATAACCACTTTTTAACTGAAAAAGTGAAATAAGTGGTTATTTCCCAAAATATTTGGATAATTTTTTTTTTTAACTTTATAATTCACAAAAATTTGGCGCAAAACTAATAAATGCTAAAAAAACTTAAATAATAACAAATCAACTTTATTTTAAGATAAATTCAAAAGAACGCAGCCATAATTTCAGTTTTCTTACCAAAAAGAAGACCAAAAGTTCATTGGACTGGTTGAAGATCCATGAGGCCCAGCCCATGAAAGTGGGAAAGTTGTATACCTCTGGTGGTGGTCTTTCATTTGTGGTTAAAGTAGGAGAAAGTCCAGCATCAACTTTCTTCTTTTGGGCCCCCTTTATTGGTATAATATACTGACTAAATGGATGTTTGAGTGTTTTGATTTGTAGATGGAAATGGGTTGCTTTTCACTTTCAACTGGAAAATTATTGGAGGACCATTTGATAGTGGTAACAAAAGAGAGAGATTTCAACTTGATTTTGACATTCTTCCTTACTTTTTGAAATGAGATTAAATTCTTGCCATTATTGGAGGACCATTTGATAGTGGTAACAAAAGAGAGAGATTTCAACTTGATTTTGACATTCTTCCTTACTTTTTGAAATGAGATTAAATTCTTCCCACCAGCGGTGGAGAACCCCACATTTCCACCATCACATTTTTCGGTCCTACAGTGTGTTTATTGTTGATCTGAACCGTTTATCTTGTATGTAGACCCCACATAGTAGTGTGTCCATGCAAAAAATAAACTTGATCGGACATCTATAAGAGTATCAAAAATTGATCTTTACTTTGTAAAATGGATAGTAGTTTATCTTTATTATTATTGACAGAAATTAGATCATTCATTTTATAAACCAAAATCCAAATTTTTATATATCTATCGACTTCCGATCAAGTATATTTTTTGCATGTCAATACTATATTGCGTGTCTTAAAATATGAACAGTTCAAATCACAACAATGGATACTTGGTGGGACCCGTAATAGGCAGTGGTGAAAAAAATGAGATTTTACACCGGCGGTGGATATTTATATTCTCTTTCGAAATCTGGATTGCATGCAAGTATGTCCTCGAGGATTATTCCCAAAAGTTGGTTGAGAATAAAGTTGCCCGGTCATTTAAAAAATGCTTAGCGTCTTTGGAGGCCTTTAGTGTCAATGGAGGTTTGCCTGATCGTTAATTTTGAATCTCAGGGCTAATCGAGGTCTGCGTTAGCTCTAACTAAAACACCCGATTATTTTAAAAAAAATAACCCCGACATAGATGGATTCCAAGATGTAAATATTTACCAATGTAATTAATTAGTGACATCCACAATCCCTTACCATAAGTAAGTGATGTCCTTTCTGTCTCATTTAAGTCAGTTGCTTTACTAATCTCTATTATAAAACAGAAGGGTGTGGGGACAAGTTATTAGAACAACTTAGATTCATTTGATTCAAAGGCTGTAGTGCATCCTCCCACTTCCCGGTTATGTGCCCATGGTTTTCACCTAAATCACACAACTGCCATCCCCTTTCAACCGGGATGCGTAGTACCGTAGGCACGGACTAACACTAGTATATAAGATGATGGGTGATGGCCATTGTGTGCACTAGCAAGCCTAGTATTTGATCAACAACGTAGAATCAGTAGTGCCCAGTACAGTAGGAAAGCAACTCAAAATGACCAAAGCGTGTGTACTCACTTCTCAATGGGATAAAGGGATCCTGTGTCCCTGTAGCGAACTTAAGTCGCTACACCTTGTAGTACGCATTCGAATCGTCCATCTCGGCTATTAATGGTTCAGGTATGTTGTTAATTTCTACCGGTAAAAGAGTTAACTTTGACCGGTAAGAATGCTTCAGCGAATCTGACCATCGATTACGAATACGGACGGTCCAAATGATGTATTGCAGGATGTGGGGACATGAGGTCACTACAAGGGCCTAGATTCCGGGACAAAGAACCCCCCCACCCACTTGGACAAATCCCACAACTTTTGTGCAGAATCCTTGTAAAAGGAAAAGCCCTATATAAGGGAAGAACATCCATACGCAGGTGATGGGACTCAAACTCCTAATCTCCTAGTGAGATAAGAGTCCTGACCAACTGAGTTAGCCCCAATTGATTTCTAAAACTTCACTAAAGATTGACAAATTGTAGGATGCATACCGACCGGTTAGTACAGATTTAGAGGTTGTTCGGCTAAATAAGCCAAATGGCTTTTTTTTTTGTCTTATTCAATTTTTTTTTGCATTTATCAGTTTTCGTCAACTTTTTGTGAATTATTGATTCTTCTTGACGAGAGGAATTTAAAAAGTAAAAAATTATAATTGAAACCTAAATTTTTTGAATAAAGACAAAAATAAGCCAATAAGTCAATTTTTTCGTCTTTATTCAAAATAATTTGGATTTCGATCATAATTTTGTATTTTTTAGATTCCTCTTGTCATGACGAAGTAATAATCCACAAAAAGTTGACGAAAAACTAAGAAATGCAAAAAAAAAAAAATTGAATAGGAACAAAAAAAGAAGTCAAATGGCTTATTTTTCCTTATTACCTTTGGTTTTACTCATTTTTTACTTGGAAAAATCGACGGATTTCATATCGACTGTTTTTTTTATAAAAATGGTCAATGCCATATATCATTCAAAACCCGAAGGCATTACAAAAATCATCAAACGATTAGGAGAAAACCAAAACTACCTAATCCTAGATATAGACACCTACTGCAAATGCAAGCCGGCGAAACGTCGATACATAAAAACCAATCATAGAAGAGGTAGCAGAGAAACTAATATGGGTCCTCAGTTCAAACGTACGCACATATGAAATCTTAGCTAGCTTCACGACCGTAATCTGAGTTTGGTTTTATACAAGTCCTCATTTAAATTCAACCAGAACCGAACCCAAAAATCTGAGCCAAGTGTACATAACTAGAGGTGAGAATTTTCGACACGACAAGAGAATACAACACGAAGTTAGCGGGTTAGGGTCAGCTATTTCCGACACGGAACACGAATATGACACGACACGATAACACAGAAAACTAAATAAGTCGGATTAGGATTGAGAGAATTTGACACAAACACGAGATGACACAGTACAACACGGGAATTTATGAAAGGACACGATAACATAACACGAACCTGATACGAAGTTAGCGGGTTAGGGTCACTATTTCCGACGCGAAACACGAATACAATATGATATGATATGATACGATAACACGAAAAGCTGAACAGATCGAATTAAGGTCAAACACGACATGACACAATGTCCACCCCTATACATAACTGTACGTGTGTGCGCGCACACACAGTTACCTAATTTAGTACACACACAGAAAATGATGGGCACATTTGGTTGATAACCATTAACCTATACATCTCCCAATGGAAAAATACATCCTATATATCAAAATGGGCTATGGCCTATGGGTAGCTGAGTCTGGCGGTAGAGGGTCTAGAAAATGAAGTTTGCATTGTTGTTGCAAGCATAAGCCTAAGTGAAGATGCATTTCTAACGTGTTCCAAAAAAATGCGGATAAAAAAAAAAAATTGTTCCAAAAAAAAGGGCCCTAGCGAAGTGATTCCCAAGAATATCGAGACATAGACGGAACTTATTTAGGCTGTTTCGAACAATTTTTCATCTTTAGTAAATTTTAAATTTTTTTTTGTCATAAAGTGATTTTCAGCATTATCCTTATATAATAATAAAAGAAAAATTTACAATTATCTTAGGGAGTATAACACAAATTAACTGCTAGGGACAAAGTGGTAAAATCACTCACGCTTAACTACCCCACTCTCCCATCCCACCATTCCATTTCAACATACTTGCACGCACGTCTCTGTCTTTGCCTAAACTGCTATGATTTATAAAGATACGATTTTTCCCAAACTTTAATCTTTTTGAATTTTTACCACCAACTGAATTCCAAGAATGTTGAGCCTCATAATTAAGGAAATTGCGTGGTAATTTCCACTTTCCATATAGTAAAACGCATTTGGAACCGCAAAAAAAAGAAAAAAAGGTCAAAAGTGCTGGCCTCATAATTAAGGAATGGATTAATGGAAACTGCGTGGTAATTTTCTTATGGTATATAACGAGTTTTGACGAAATATACCAATAAAGCATGATTTGTACGATTTCCCCCAAACTTATTCCATAAGGGTTCGGATGGAAGCGGGCGCCCTCTAATGATCAAACTCACTACACAAACTCAGGCCCTCCAGACTAAAAGGGACAGTTCAAATCTGAACCGTACATTGTAAGAGTCCCTTGAGTAAATTCGAACCATTTATTGTAGACACTCTAGCTTTAGACTGTCCCTTTCAATTCAAATTAGGAAAAATGACGGCCAATGACGTGTTTTGATAATTAATCCCCGCCAAGGGCATTTTCAATATTAACAAATGTTCTCAGCATGTCTTTGGCGGGTATTAATTATCAAAACACGTCTTGGGCCATCATTTTCTCTTCAAATTAAGGACGGGAGGGGATCCAATTTCGTTCCAGAAATGTTGAGGGTTATTAGAAATTGCGTGGTAATTCTTACTTGCTACTAATATTAGGGCAAATTTCACTCAGACCCCCTGAGGTATCTGACAATGACAGAAGGTACCCCTTAGTTTTCAAAAATGACAGAGACCTCCCCTATTTCACAGTTTGGGTTTCATTCCATTAGTTCCGTTAGTGAGATGGATGGAAAATGTACGGAAATGTATGGAAAATGAAATCTTCAATTTTATTTAGTTCCACAGCTATCTTAGGGCTCTCATTGAAAGTCCTAGAGCAAAAAATTAATTATGACCCTTTAGGATAAAATGATCAGAAAAATAAGATATTCGCATCGATTCAAACGGATTGAAAATTTGAGCACTTATCTTCTCTTCATTTGGTTCTATGGCTCCCTCAAGACTCTCATTGAAAGCCTTGGGGTCAAAAATTAACTATGACCATTTAGGATAAAATGGTCAAAAAAATAAAAATCTTCGCACCGATTCAAACAAATTAAAAATTGAAGCACTTAAGTATCTGCTCTTCATTTGGTTCTACGATTTTCTTAGGGCTCTCATTGAAAGCCCTAGAGCGAAAAATTAATTATGATCCTTTAGGATAAAATAATCAGAAAAATAAGATCTTCGCACTGATTCAAACGGATTGAAAATTTGAGCACTTAAGTATCTCTTCTTCATTTAGTTCTACGGCTATCTTAGGGCTCTCATTGAAAATCTTAGAAACAAAAATTAATTATGACACTTTAAGATAAAATAATCAGAAAAATAAGATCTTCGCATCGATTCAAATGGATTAAAAATTGGAGCACTTAAGTATTTGCTCTTCATTGAAAGCCCTAAAACCAAATGAAGAGCAAAAATTTAAATGCTCCAATTTTTAATCCGTTTGAATCGGTGGGAAGATTTTTTTTTAATCATTTTATCCTAAATGATCATAATTAATTTTTGGCTTTAGGGCTTTCAGTGAGAGCCCTATGAGAGTCATAGAACCAAATAGCAGATACTTAAGTACTCCAATTTTCAATTCGTTTGAATCGGTGCGAAGATCTTACTTTTCTTATCATTTTATCCTAAATGATCATAATTAATTTTTGGCTATAGGACTTTCAATGAGAGCCTTAAGATAGCTGTAGAACTAAATAAAATTGAAGATTTCATTTTCTGTACATTTCCGTACATTTTCCGTCCATCTCACTAACGGAACTAACGGAATGAAACCCAAACTGTGAAATAGGGGAGGTCTCTGTCATTTTTGAAAACTGAGGGGTACCTTCTGTCATTGTCAGATACCTCAGGGGGTCTGAGTGAAATTTGCCCCTAATATTACTCATTTGGAAACCAAACAAAGTGAAAAGGTAAAGTGTGTGCCCCAAGAAAGGAATATTGGAATATTAATGGAAAAAGGGCACTCTTACATGTGAAACTGAGAGAGAAATCTAAAGTTTTCTAGTCGTGTGAGTAATTACTCACTTTTTCCTTTTTGCCTTTCCTACTTCCTAGGTTCCTCTCCTCTGATTCCAAGTTTCCATGATTCAATAGTAAAAATTCAAGTCCACAGGTGGATGGATCTAATTGACTCCATTAATATTACGAGGTCACCTAATGAATGTCTACATTGTCAAAAACAAATTGTATGTCTACATGGGAAGAACTTACAAGAACTCACTCTACTAGTTTCACTAAGTTCCTCTTCTTTTTTCTTTTTTTTTTTACTAACTTTTTAGGCTAAAATGAGTTTTGTCCTTATTCAAAAAAAAATTCGCGTTTGTTAGTTTTACGTCAAACTTTTGTAGATTATTAATCCGTCTCGACGGCGAGACGAATCGGAAGATTAAAAAAAAATTACTTTTACCAAAATATTTTGGGAAATATCCACTTTTAAGCAAAAAAGTGCTACTTTTTGCACCTCTATAGCTTAAAAGCGGATATTTTTTAAAATATGTGGGTAAAAGTACTTTTCTGATTCCTATCGTCGAGACGAATCAATAATTCACAAAAGTTTGGTGCAAAACTAACGAACACGATTTTTTTTTGAATAAGGACAAAACTTCCAAAAAGTCTTTAAAGTTAAGCGGAACTCAACCTAAAAGTTTCCTTTTCTTTTTCTTTTTGAAGCGGTAGGAGAAGAAAAGTATAAGAATTACATGAGACTGAAAATAATTTCAAAATCACTACAAGTCCAACCCAACTACCAGTCTCGTTAGAGGGAGAAATAATCTTAACAAATACATAGGAAATAACATACACACGCAGGTAGAGAGATTTGAATTCTTGACCTCCTAGTGAGATGCAAGAGTCCTATCCAACTGAACTAACCCCAATTGATTAAGTCTGCTAAGACCATCCATAGTGGTATAATCAAAAGCTAATTGTTTTTAAAGTTGACAATGTTAGTGCAAAAAATGACTCACAATGGTATAATCAAACTTAGCAACATCCTTAGAAATAATCAAATTTTGGGTTTTGGATAACAAAAACTAGCAACCTTTTTCAATAATCAAATTTTTTTGAACTCCACACCACATAAATTAACTAGTTCCAAAATTTTTATACACGCGTGTTTCAACTAATATTTTCTTCTTCTCTTCTTCGCCTACTCTATATCTTCTTCACTTCACCCACAAACTACTCATTTATCTTTCTTTCCCTCCAAAAGTGAAGCTCATATCTCTCGATCATCTACAATATTCAATCCATTGTCGCCGGATTAAAATATTTCACTCTTCTTTCCCGTTTCTATTTTTCCCTCAAAAAAATTCATAATAGGAGAAAACAAAGTCACCGATTTTTTCCCAAAATTAAAAGAGGGAATCAATAAATTTTGCCAAAAAAAAAACGTAAATGAAGGGAAGTGAATGGCGGAAATCAGAGGGGGAGAGAGAGTGAAATTGTAGTGCACCCCTTATTTTGGTTATGGACTAAAAGTGACCGTTGTGAAACTCAACATTGTTAAACTTAGCAACCTCTTAAGTGAATAATCAAAAGCTGATGTGTCAACTTTTGATTATCCATTTTTAATTATACCACTGTGGATGGCCTAAGTTAATTAAAAAGATACTGCATAAATTTGTTAATATGAAGATGAAAATAGAGAAAACAAGAGAGTCTATCTGTGAGATTGTGAGACACATAAACTCTGTTGCAAAGTCATTTTTGCCTTTCCACTAAGGTGGAAAAAACGTAGGTACAATTTTTTGTGTTGATTTTCACCATTGATCCCGTAACTATTGCCCAATTATCCCAAACTTGTAAAAAGTTTCAGGTTTGCCCGGTGTCGTAACAAACTATAGACGGCTTTAATCAATCTCGTTGTCAATAAATCATGGCTCCGCTCCTGGTTCACGTTCTTCAAAAAGTAAAAAATCTTCTCGGTCGGAGGTGCACGTAAACTCATCTACTGTCTGGATTATATATGGAGCATTAGTACAATATGAAAAGAATCTCGTTTTATGTGTATGTGTGGTTCTTTTCATATCAAACAAACGCATATGAAGGTTTTTCCTTAGGTAGGCCTTGATAAATGGATGCAACTCTCTACCTAATCATCAATATGATTCCGTAGAAATAATGGGGACGCGTTTCCAGTAAGATTTTTGGACGACAACTTATGACATTTTACCGTCTTGTTCACACCAATCAATAAATTTTGGCCTTTTGGCATCTTGTTCGCATTAATCAACAAGTTTTGACATTTTGACATCTTGTTCACACAGCTTATTTAGGATCTTATTTACACTGATCAACAACTTATTGGTTAGTAAAGGCAACTAACAACTTGTCAATAACAATATCTTCTCCTTAACTTATTTTCTACCAGAAATACCCCTAAATACCCACGCGAATGTGTAACAATCCAGTAATAAAATACTCCAACTAATAAAACTAGTAACAACTAGTTAAGGTACATAAATTAGTACACATAATATGTAACGCCCCGACTTTTCGGAAGCAAAATAAAATAATTTCTTAAGAAAATTTTGCTAAATAAATATAATTTTCCAAAATAAAGGTCTATTACAATCTCAAAATAAATCTACTGATTTAAAATACATTAACTTCAGAGCTGACTCTAGGCTTGATACGAATCCCAAGCATACTCGATCTCTATTCCTGATATTCTTCTTGTGTCGAACTGCACCATCATTGAATCCTCTCCATTGAATCCTGCGCCCTCTGGCAAATTGATCGCCGAAGCAATCGATTTACCAGGATACAGACGTATCCGTGAGTGATAAATCACCCAGTAGAATAATCCAACCCAACCACCCCTCTTACTTTACAGCTAGCAATCAAGCAGGATAAACATGGTACGAAGAAATATAACAGAGGTATTTCATATCAATCAGTTTATTACTATTCATTAACCTGACGTGTGATCTAAGATCTCACCGCGAGATCTTTCCTCCCTCAACCACTAGCCATGCTCGGTCCCATGGGATCACTTTATTTTGCTGTCGCGGATTGCACCTAAGTTATGTACCCAGTGTGTATCCCTCTCAATACAGCAAAAGAAAACTTACCATGCCTGAATCACAACTAGGGTTCGCCTATCTTATAAACCACATCACAACCATTCCATAATCATCACTGGACACCCGCCAGTTTCAATCTCATCACAATCTCATCACAACTCAAAATCACGCCTGCAGGCAATCTAAAACAAAAACTTTTCCAATTCATCCATTACTTATCATCGTCTAGGTGATTTCTATTTCGCATACCACCCCATGTCTCTAGGATCCAATCTAACATATCAATCAGCAGTTGGAAATAATAATTAAGCAAAGAGAATAATAATTGAAATAAACAATATGCATTGAATCACATAATCTTTTATGAATGGGCCGTTGCCCTTAGTTCTGTATGGCCAAGATGTGATTAAACAAATAAGAAACTTTTATCAAATAAAAGTTTTATGATAAATAAATAAATAAAAATAAGTCTAGGCTTGTATAAATTTTATTTAAGAAAATAGATTGATTAATGACCATAATAAATTCAATAAGTAATTAATAACACTAGAATAGGTAGCATGGATCTAAAAGGAGTCCTACGGTCCTACGTAACATGTTCGAGTATCAAAAAGTGGGTCCGGAGGGTTACGGAATTATTTTTAAAATAAAAATGATTTTTAAAGATGTCAAAAGTAAAATAAATGGATAATAAATTGTTTAATAAATAAAATATGTTGAGACTAACAACATATCATCTTTGGGATGTAAAGAATCTAAAAAATATATTTCGGGAATTAATTAAATGATTTATAAGGTCGCAAGGATTTTTCGTTTGAAAACTTTTGCAAGAAATCAAATAAATAATTAATAAATAGATAATAAAATAAAAAAAATATGACGTTAACAAGTTATGATCTTTGAGGTGTGAGAAAGCTAGGAAAAATAGTTCGGAGGTCGAAAACGGTGTTTGGGATGTCGAAAAATCAATTCGGAACGAAACTGGACAAACCGCAAGGTTGGACCGGGTTGACCTTGCGGCCCGCAAGGTCAGAGACCTGGTTCTCGCGGCTGGAGCAACCCGAAGGTTGCGGCGGCAAACTCCATGTCAGAAATCGTTTTTTTGATTGTTTTGGCTCGGTTTCGATGCATGGGACCTTGGGGGACTATGGGTTCGGTCTAAAAACAATAAATATACATAGAGGAGTGTTTGAAACGGATTATAGTACCTCGAATCGGATTGAATTGATTTAAAACGAAACTTGAACCTTTGGGGAAGACGACTTCGGTTTGGACGAATGGGGGACCTTGGGCTCGAATTGGACGATGCTTGTGGATGCTTGGGATTGCAGGAGATGATTGGAATGATGATTTCGGATCTCGGGGGGTTCTAAAGTGTAAACCCACTTTTCTCTCTCTCACTTTCTCTCTCTAAAACTCCATAGATTGGAGTCCGACTTTCTTTGGAATTCTCTCTCTTTTCTGGACTAGTAGGGTGTAAATAATTTCGTGGTGAACTCTAGGGTCGGGATTATGGGGTATATATAAGAGAATTTTGATGATAGGGGTGATAAAATTGTATTGGATTGGGATTCTAACTCTTGGCTTGATATGGACGGGATTATGGACGAAAATATGGTCAGGGGAGTGGTAGAGATCGAGTAGGAGTAGGAGTAGGAGAAGGAGAGATGAGAGGAGTCGTATGCTTGCATGTAATTTAAAAAGATAAAAAGAGATAAAAAAGATAATATACTTATTTTTTGTATTTATCTATTAAGGAAAAATAATAATAATTAAGACCTAATAATATTAACGCTATTATTAAAAAAAAATTTGGGTCGAAAATCCGGATCGTTACATAATAATCTCCCAAATTAATATAGTCATAAGCATAGAATCTGCTTTAAAAGGTCAAAGTTATGGAAGTTTTTTTTAATAAGATTCCATGTCTGCCACATATCTACAACTAATTAAGGTACATAGATTAGTACACATAATAATCTCCCAAATTAATAACAATTAATTAAGGTACATAAATTAGTACACATAATAATCTCCTAAATTAATACTACCACGAACGAGTCATAAGCATAGAATCAACTCTCGATTGTTTAAAGGTCAAAGATATGGAAGGGTTTTTTTTTTTTTTTTAATAAAATTCTTTGTCTGCCATGTATCTACAACGTCACATGCTTTACGTACAATAATGTATGGCGTCATCCCGTCACATGCTTGACGTACAATGATTTTCTTAGTGTCTCTCTTTAGCTTTACGTACAATAATTATTACTCACAATAATCAGAGAGAATTGATTTCCGCACCCCATTTTTCATAATCACACTTTATTTTTTGTTTTTAGTGTTGAAAATGTGTTACTCCCTCCGTCCCATAAAGTTTGGCATTTTCAGGAATGTGTGCCATTTTTAAATTACATATACTATATCTTTCAATCCATAAGGTTTTAGGCGATTTTTTGAATTTTGTTTAATAGAACAAATTAAAATCTATCAAATAAGATCCATATTGCTTAGAAAAATCATTACAGATTAAAAGATATAGATAATTTTTTCATAGGGCTGGAATAGTAAAAGTGCCAAACTTTATGGGACGGAGGGAGTAAAAAACAAAAAAGAGAGTGGAGATATAAGAAAGGAGAGTGTGAAAATCAATTCTCTGACAAGATAGAAGGAATGGGATTGTCTCCCGTCCGGATCATTTCTGGGTCCTTCCCGGGTTTGTTTTTATGAGTGGGACCGTTAAGAACATTAAAGCAATAAAAATGATGCTAATCGGGAGAAACTTTTTAGTATACCGAGTATACCAACACCCTTGATATCCCCTCCAGTCCGTTTTCTAATTTTTCGGTCATTTTCCGATCATACTTGGATGATCGATTCCATTCATTTTGTAGAGTTCGACGAGAACCATAATCATACTGAAAATCGTGTTCATCGGACTTTAATAGATACATGATCGGCACACGTGAAAATTGCAAAAAAAATAAAACTGGGTTCCAATTCAGTGTGATTTTGGATCCAGTTTTTGTTTTTTTCAATTTTCACGTGTCCTGATCATATATCTATTAACGTCCGATGAACATGATTTTTGGTATGATTATGATTCTCGTCAAACTCTACAAAATGAATGGAGTCGATCATCCAAGTGTGATCGGAAAATGGCCGAAAAATTAAAATTAGATTGGAGGGGATACCAAGAGTGTTGGTATCCCCGGTATACTAAAAAGTTTCTCGCTAATCGGATGTCGTTTAACGTGTTTTCAAAACATATTTATCTCCAAAAAATGGGATTGTAATCTAGTGTTGCAATGTTTGCTAAACCTATTTTTTCCAAGATAAATGTATTTCGAAAATACATTAAACGGTATATATTCGACTACCATGAGTTTTGATATGCCTAATGTTCCCATCAAATTTTAAAATATCAACGGTCTTGATCATTAAAACAGACCTAGGAAGCCCAAAAACGACTCGATAGACACATACGATCGGAGAGGATCCCATTCCGGGATAGAAACATATCAATCATTAGCTTTTTATTTTTAAATAACTTTCACTTTTACACGGTTGAAGTTCACATCAAGCTGTACAAAATTAACAATTTTAAATTTTTAATCGTCCCCAATTTGGGATCTTGCTTTCTCTCTCTCTCTAACCCTAAAGAACCCGCCGTCCCATCTCTCTCCTTCCCCTCTCCCCAGGGTTTTATTGTAGAGACCCGAATAATTTTAATTCTTGAAATATTGATTAAATGTCTAATTGAGAGATTATGGATTAATTGGTGAATGATGGAATTAAGAAACAAAGTGAAAGAATAGAAGTTTGAAGGGAGAATGTGTGATTTAATGATTTGTGAGTATAAATAGGGGATGTGAGTTGTAGGGGATAATTGTATCTCCCCTTTTCTCTCATTCTCATCCGGCCTCCCATCTCTCTCTCCACCGGCTCTCTTTATCTCTCTTCTCCTCTCACTCAAAGCTCCACTCCTCTACCTAAAATCTTCAAGGAATAACCTCATTCAAGCCTTCCATTCGCGTTCATAAGCTCGGAAATCCTTGGGTGGAGTTCGAATCGAAGTTTCGGAGTTCGTAAGGCTAGGGCTCACCCAATAACGCGTGGATCTCGGCCATTGTTTCGAGGTAGGAACTTCTTGACCTCTTTTATATGTTTATCTATTGTTTTGGTGTAGAATCGAGCCTTGGATTGTTGGATTTTGGTTGTAGTTCGCATTTTGAAAATCTGCTGAAATCGCTAACCGAAGCCCCCTGGTATCGATACGGATTTTTGGCGTATCGATACAGTAAGCTTATCTTTTGGACAGCCTGTTCCGTATCGATACGGATTTTTCCCGTATCGATACGGGGAGTTTATCTCCAGGTTTTGCTTTTGTTGATCCTTTGTTGATTGTTTTGGCTCCCGACTACTTCTAAACCCCTTGAAACACCTCATAATCGATCTCAAGCTCTTTCATTTGGCTTCCTCCGACTTTTCGATGCTATCCTTGTCCGTTGGCCTTCCGTTGGTATAAATTGAATATGGAATTACGTGGTTAAACGTCGTCAAATGCTTATTGGTTGATTATTGGAACATGTAACCATTTGTGATACGTTTGTGATAGCATTGACATATCATGTGATGTTGCGTCGATGAACGTGATCTAGGGAAAGTCTTAGCTTGCTTGTGGTTTGTGAATTGGGTCGTTTCGGATCGGGATGTGGTTTTGGAAGTCCCGTAACGCAAGGGGTGGCAACAGGGAGACTTAGTAGGGTTCTGTAACGCAAGGGGTGGTAATACGGCAACCCGGGAATTATAGGGATCACTGTGACGCAAGGGGTGGTAACACGGTAATCCTCGTAGTGGTGTACGGTAACGCAAGGGGTGGAAATACTAATGGTGGGAGTTTGGATTGGTGGGCTGAGTTGAGATATTTGAATTGTTGAGTCACGCATCTAGTGTACATGGTCGGACTCAAGGTTTAGGCTGAAAATCGATTGATCCTGAGTACTGAGCTTTGCTTTCTGATATATCTTTCTTTCCGTTGCATCAATCGACATGTTTGCATATAATATTGGTTAAGATTTTCCTATTGGGTTTTGTAGCTCAACAAAATCTTTCTTTTCAGGTTCGAACACCGGACAGTAGCATCATGTGTTGCATGCTTGGATTGTGGACAGATTTTGGAAGCTCTTCTTACTTAGTTACCTTCTCATCTTGTACTAGTCTCACTTTTAGGTCAAGATGGTCTTGTAACTATACTTAAGCAAATTCGGGCTGTGGTGCCAAAGTCGTATTCTCTTTTGATTTGGGGACTTGGTCTGTATTTTTAAACAGGTGGAATACTATTTTGGGAATGCGATGGCAAGCGAAGTTCTTTTATTTTAAATATGGTATTTAATTTATGTTAAAAATCCAGGTCGTGACATTTATGCCCTAATGGGTGACAGGAGGGGAGGGATTTCTCCCCCTCATGGGATTTTTCAAGGGAAATGATTTTGTCATTCTCTTTTTTGTTAACGTCACTCCCTTAAAATACACTTGCAGGGGAGTGGCGTTAACAAAAAAGGGAGTGGCAAAATCAGCAGCCTTTTTCAATCTCCCAATTCTAAATCTCGGAGGTTTTCTCTCTTTTCCCCTTCACCCCCATCATTCTCCTCTTCAAACCACCATTTGTTGCCCTTCCTCCGCCTCTTCCATCGTGCAGTCCGACGGCTTTTGAATGTACTGGCTTGCAGATCATGGTTGTCGGAGGCGTCCTCCTCCCGCCGGAGTGGGAGATCTAAGTGGGTAGATGAAGTCTGCTTCAGTACGACGGACTCTGTCTGATTTCGTTACCAATTTTTCTTTTTTTTTTTCCCGATTCTTTTCTTTTCTTCAATACGGCGGACTCCGTCCAGTCAAAAGTGCTTGCCTCATAATGAAACTGCGTGGTAATTTCTTATGGTATATAACGAGTTTTCACGAAATATAGCAATAAAGCAAGATTTGTACGATTTCCCCCAAACTTATTCCAGAAGGGTTCGGATGGAAGCGGGGGCCCTCTAGTGATCAAATTAATAATCTCTCAAATTAATAACAATTAATTAAGGTACACATAATAATCTCCCAAATTAATACTACCATGAACGAGTCATAAGCATAGAATCAACTCTAGATTGTTTAAAGGTCAAAGATATGGAAGGTTTTTTTTTTTTTTGTTTAATAAAATTCCATGTCTGCCATGTATCTACAACGTCACATGCTTTACGTACAATAATGTATGGCGTCATCCCGTCACATGCTTGACGTACAATGATTTTTTTAGTGTCACTCTTTAGCTTTACGTACATTATTATTACTCACAATAATAAGAGAGAATTGATTTTCGCACTCCCTTTTTTCATAATCACACTTTATTTTTTATTTTTAGTGTTGAAAATGTGTTAAAAAACAAAAAAAGAGTGTAGATATAAGAAAGGAGAGTGTGAAAATCAATTCCCTGACAGGATAGAAGGAATGGGATCCTCTCCCATCTGAGTCATTTCTGGGCCCTTTCCGGGTTTGTTTTTATGAGTAGGACCGTTAACGGTTTAGACCTCATCGAGAACATTAAAGCAAAAAAAATGATGCTAATCGGATGTCGTTTAACGTGTTCTCAAAACATATTTATCTCCAGAAAATGGAATTGTAATCCAGTATTGCAATGTTTGCTAAACCTATTTTTCTTGAGATAAATGTATTTCGAAAATATATTAAACGGTATATATCAAACTACCATGAGTTTTGACATGCCTAATATTACCATCCAAGTTTAAAATATCAACGGTCTCGATCATTAAAACAGACCTAGGAAGCCCAAAAATGACTCGACAGACGCATACGATCGGAGAGGATCCCATTCCGGGATAGAAACATATCGATCATTAGCTTTTTATTTTTGAATAACTTTCACTTTTACACGGTTGAAGTTCACATCAAGCTGTACAAAATTAACAGTTTTAAATTTTTAATCGTCCCCAATTTGGGATCTTGCTCTCTCTATAACCCTAAAAAAGCCGCCGCCCCCATCTTTCTCCTTCCCCTCCCCCCAGGGTTTTATGCCCCAATGTGACGGGAGGGGAGGGATTTCTCCCTCTTGTGGGATTTTTCAATCTCCCAATTCTAGATCTCGGAAGTTTTCTCTCTTTTCTCCTTCACCCCCATCATCCTCCTCTCCAAACCACCATTTGTTGCCTCTCATCCGCCTCTTCCGTTGTGCAGTCCGACGGCTTTTGGATGTAGTAGCTTGCAGATCATGGTTGCTGGAGGCGTCCTCCTCCCGCCGAAGTGGGAGACCTAAGTGGGTATAGATGAAGTCTGCTTCAGTACGGTGGACTCCATCCGATTTTGTTACCGAATTTTCTCTTTTTTCTGGTTCTTTTCTTTGGTGTCCCCTATGTGTGTGGGATTTCTCCCTGTTTGTGGGGCTTCTATCACCTCTATGTTGGTGTTTATGATTATTTTTTGCAGTGCTTCATTTGTTTGGAGCGATGGGTTTAGTTGGAGTTGGATGCAGTCTTTGAACTGAGTCCCCTCCTATTTGGTTTCTTGATCCCTTATTTAGGGACAGAGTTTCTCTTGATGTACTGTTTTTAGATCTATAATATCACATGTTATCATTGTGGCAAAAAAAAAAAAAATTTAATCGTCAAGTGAGCTTAAAATGCATCCCCAAAAGATCAAAACTGGAATGGTATAGTTTTCAATTTAAACTAGAGAGAGCCGATTCATATGGTAAACCATAAGTTATCACGAAATGTACCAATAAGACATGATGTACGATTTTCCTCTACTTCAATCTTCTTTTTTCGCTCGACGGTCAGAAGTATCCGGGCCAATTTACGCACAATTCGACTTAAATCTTTTTGATTCTTTACGTATGCAACGGGTAAATTCCAAAAAAGGTTGATCAAGAAGTTTCGTGGTATGTTTTGCTTTCCATTTTACTCCTTTGGAAGTTGGAACCCATACAAAAAAAGGCAAAAGATCGAAGAGGTCGAAAGTGTTTGGCCCACACGGAATTCATGTGAACTGAAATAAGTAAATCTGAAGCTTTCTAAACTTGTGGTTTTTCATTCACATTTCCTTTAGTCTGTCCTTGGGCATCCCATCAATTGCAAGTCCACCGATGGACGTAATTGACTCTCCATTGACATCGCACCTAATGTGTAAGTAAGGGTCATTATTTAGCCCGAAGGCCCGCGGCCCGTTCGAAGCCCGCCCGGTCCATCGGGCTTTTACCCGGCCCGAGCCCGTGAAACGGACGGGCCGACCCGGCCCGTAGTTTGTAAGCCCGGCCCGAAAAAAAAGAAAAAGCCCGATCGGCCCTGCCCGGCCCGTGGGCGGGCTTGGACAGTGACTCAGCGGGCTGGGCCGGCCCGGCCCGGCCCGATGATGACCCTTATGTGTAAGTATGTATTGCAAAGTCTGCTCAATGAATTGAACTTCATAATTTCTTCCAAGCGATGTAGAAAAAAATAGCGGGCACAACGCTCTGACGTAAAGAACGCCGTTGAAATGGCAGCGAAGTTCGAGAAATGAGCACACCCACTCCTCCATGATCTTGCTCCTATTTTCTCTCTTGTGAAAGCTTAATGTGCCAGAACTTGTCCTCATATGTGCCAGAACTAAAATCCGTTTTGTCCATTGTGAAACGATAGGCTCATTTTGACCATTTTACAAGGAGTAGCCACTTGCCCCATTTCCTTCGTGGAAAAAGATGTCTCCACTCTTTTTATTTATTTATTTATTTTTTAAGGCATACTTTCCACTTGGTGTGTTTCCATTGGACGGTTATTTTTGGGTCCAAACACTAATATTAATTAATGGACTTTACACATATAGGATATAATATCAGACAGGTAAAAAAAAAAAACACGATGTTTAAGTGCGATCTTAATTTCTGGCCAAATATGGTCCTTGAGCGCTCTACAGTGGGTTTCGATCAGCAGCTCAGTTGAGGTACCGATCTGAGTTTACCCCGATTTTGAAACTCGAAGTGAGATATTGCTACACCTACACCAATATTTACCAAGGGCAAATCCTCCGGATATTCTATTAACATTGCAGCCAAATAGAACAAGCAAACAATTGAGAAACATAGAACATAACGCGAAAAAAAGGTCCCCTTCCAGAAAGGCAGAAACCTCAAAATGAAAAAAACTCAGTCTTGGATTCATCCAAGAACAACAATCCTCAAATTTCAGCTCTATCATTGTGTCAAGTTTCGTCCCACCACCACCACTGCGTAACCGAAACTTCCCAAAAGACAAGAATGGAAAACCCTCATGGGGATCAGGGAGAGTTCTAGAACTAGAATCATAGCCCTCCAAGTTTTAAGGGGAGGAAACTTCCCAAAAGGCAAGAATGGAAAACCCTCATGGGGATCAGGGAGAGTACTAGAACTAGAATCATAGCCCTCCAAGTTTGAAGGGGAGGGGAAGGAGGTGAAGACCCCTAAGGGAGGGAGAGCTTCCAGTTTCACGGAGGCCGAAACCCTAACCCAAGGCAGATTGAACTGCACGGTTAAAGCATCTAAAGTCATCATTGTCTTTCCAAAGTTTAGCGGATGACAATGATTTCAGAATTCGTTCCAATGCTTGTAGCCTTTTAATTTAATGCAGAGTTCACATTCTTCAGGAGGTATAAAAAAAAAAAGGATTTTGATATTCGCGTTTTACTTTTTATTGGTGGCACTCCACTTTGTTCATGTAGGTATTATTAACTTGAAAGTGGAGCGCCATCATTAAAAGTGGAGCCCGAAAATCAGTTTCCAAAAAAAAAAAACATCTGCATCAACTCATCTTGCGTTTGGTTTGTTTTTCATTTTTAACTTTTTGTCTTTTTGGATTATGGTTAGAATGTGTTTTAAGTATGATAGGAGTGTTTGGAGGATACGTGCAGAATGTATTCTGGAACAGTTATAGTGTTTGGTAGATGAATGATGAAAATGAATTATAAATTGATTTTTACCATATTGCCCTTGGTTGTTTTATGTATTAAAAGATGTATTTAATGGTTACTTTTATAGCTCCTTGTGACTTCCTCTCTCTCATCCCAACCCACTGCCCTCCAGCCCAAACTCACCGCTTCCTCATCAGTCATCACCACCACCGCCGCCCTCCGCCCCTAGTGTGACTTCCTCTCTCTCTCTCATCCCTCTCCCTCCCCATCTCCCTCTCTGAGATCGTCGCTCCGATCAACCACCATCGTCGCCACAACGGGCGACTCTACATCGGCACTCGTCGCTCCGATCACCCATCACCATCGCCACCATTGGAAAGGATAAGAGTAATTTTTCCATATTTGTCCATCTCCCTCTCTCTCCGATCTTTGTTGATCTCGATCTCTCTCTGTGGAAAGGATAAGAGTAATTTTACTAGCTTTGAGTGGGTATTTTGGTAATTGTACCTAAAATGAGAAAACCAAATATTGCAAAAAGGACCTTTTGAGCTACTTCTCACTTCTGGCCTAGAATTGCAGAAACGGTGAATGAGTTTTCACTGAATGTAATCTAGAATGAACCACCAAAACACCCAAAATGCAAAAATGAGAATGTGAAAAGGAGGGAACCAAACATCCCCTTTTAAATGGAAGGATACTCTCCTCACACGTGTATATCTCATTTTTCTAGTAAAATATTCAACAAATTCATATGAAAAGATACTCCCCACATGTGTGTGTCTCATATGAAAAGATGCTCTTGACATTAATTAGTGGAAGATTTAATTAATTAAATAAATAAAAGACCTTATAAAAAGAAAACCGTGTGGATGATTTCTTTTTATAATTTCAATCCTCCACTACACACAATTATCAGCATGATTAATTATATTTAAAACACAAAACCCACTTTAAACCATGTAACGGTACAACCACTAATAAATTGGCTAATAAAATTATAATCACCGATGTGGATGTTCTAAGGGTACTTAAATTTGCATAACCTCCTAAATTAATACTAACTTAACATAAAAAAAAAATGAGTCATTTAAGCATTTAATTAGACAATTCAAATGGGTCAAAGAATTTTGTAAGCTTTTTATTACGCTAACATAAGTAATGTAGAACGTCACAGTGCTTACGTCACTGCTTGGTGTCATCCCCTTTCCAGGAATATCAGTGTTGCCCTCTAGCCGTACAATAATCAGATTTAACCATACACCGCTGCTTTCATTTTGCCACCTTTTTTTCTTTTTCAATCAAGACTCTTCGTGCCTCGCTCAAGCAGCCGTGTAGGTTCCCATCCCGTTCGAAGTGTGAAGTTGTGGGTTCGACTCCTGTGAAAATGACATCACCTCTTTTAATAATCAATAACAATTAACTGTACTGATGTATACCGTATGACTCTTTTTTTTTTCCCTTAAAAATCTTATCCTTTTTTGTCTTTTTTTTTTGTCAAGATTACCTTATGCCCACTTTAACAAATTCCATTTCCGGTCTAGTCAGAGACAGACCATTCACGATGAGGCTTCGAAATTCATAAGAGATTACTTTCTTGAGACCTGACCCTAAAATTCAAACTTAATCAATACATACCTTTTTTCCAAGATTCCACCTGTCCTGTCTCCACTAGCCCCGTCCCTATATTCCTCGGCCATACCAAATTTTACACAGAATACATTGAAGAGAGCCCTTTATATTCCTCAGCCATACCAAATTTTACACAGAATACATTGAAGAGAGAGAGAGAGAGAGATGGGAGAAGTGTATGTGGAAGTGGAAGTGGAAGTGGATTCAGAAGTTTCAAGCCAGGATTATCAAACAGAGAGCAACCCAATTGAGGCTTGGCTACCCATAACCAAGTCCAGGAAAGGAAATGCATATACCTCCTCATTTCATCTGATTTGTTCTGGAATTGGACTCCAAGCCCTTTCACTTCCAATTGCATTTGCCGCCCTCGGTTGGTGAGCCAATTCTCTGCTTTTTACCACATATATGAATAATGTTAGATTTATAGTTGTTCTTTTTGGGATGGTTTCTTGTTGCTTACTACATATGAGCATCTTCTTTTTCTTCTTTTTCGACCGTCAGGACTCACGGGTGTTAGGGGTATTCATGTCAGCTTACGCGCACTTCGACTTAATCCATCGCCAGTTCAATCAAAAGCAAGCCATCCATGTGCCAAGACTAGGGGATTCACAAAAAAATTTTTTTTTTTTTTTTGCAGCCTGACCCCAAAAATCAAACCCTAGTCAATTGTGTGGGAATTAACCCATCGACCGACCGGACTAACCCTTAGGGCTCAGATATGAGCATCTGGTTGGATTGCATATTCAAGATGACCACATATTCAGCGTACGGTCAAAAGAAAAATTGGCCGTGATTAATAATCGATATATGGTCGCAAAAATCGTGGAATATAAAATGACAAGGGTATGGTTAAGATTTATGTGGCTCGAATATATCATCAATATATAATCTCAAAAAAAATATATGTACAATACTATGGGATTGTGGTGTATTAGTACGATAATTGCTACTGTAATTCAATGGCATACGTATAGATCTATTCCGTTTGACCAAATGGCATACGTATAGGTCATGATATACCATAAACCCGCCCAAAAAGTGCTTCTTTCAATTTGATAACCAGGTGTCCGGCCAACTTTTGTATACCTCGACTAATCCTGGGGAACCAATTCCACCATCCATTAGCGGGGCCCCTTTAACCCAAAAGTGCTTTGTTACACAAACTTTTTTCAGAAATGCTGGGGACACGCCTCTCGGCCACTCCCCGGACACTTCTCTCTCACAAGCAGTGGGCTCCACACATCTGCAGGCTCCACTGCTTGTGAGAGAAGAGTGTCTGGGGAGTGGTCGAGAGGCGTGTCTGTAGCATGATTGATATAACATATGAGATTGATTCAATTACCAAAAAAAAAAAAACATATGAGATTGATTGAATCTAGGTTGTTAAACCAGAAGCAATATAACATATGAGATTGATTGAACTCATTCTGGCCTGGTGAATTCTGAGCCACATTAAAGAATGATGATCTCAAAAATTGATTAAAGCACAGAGCTTTAGGACAGGAACTTAGATCCACCTTTTCTATGGTTGCAGGGTTTGGGGTATACTATCTTTGTCACTTGCATTTACTTGGCAACTCTACACCATATGGCTTCTTGTCCATCTCCACGAACCCGTCGCTGGAACTAGACACAGCAGATACCTCCGACTATCGATAGCAGCCTTTGGTAAGTAACCATATATGATATAAGATTAAGTTCTTTCTGCCAGTAGTGGAAAGTGGAAACCGTGATTTTTCGCCACCGCCATTGTGGGCCCCACCGTGCATTTATTGTTGTAATATGAACTGTGCGCGTTTATGATATACCCCCCTTAAGACAAAAGGATTCATGAGCGGCCCAAGATTTTTGGACCCTTGTGTGCCAGGAATTCATTTGTCTCAACTGATTTCAGGTGAAAAACTGGGGAAGTTACTGGCAATATTTCCAGTAATGTACCTATCAGGGGGCACATGTGTGTTGCTAATTATCAATGGGGGAAAGACCATGGAGCTGTTCTATCAAACCATGTGTGAGAATGGGCCACCATTATGCAATCCAAAGGCATTTACCGGAGCAGAATGTTTCTTGGTTTTCACATGCTTGGCCATAGCCGTGGCACTCTTTTGCCCCAACTTGAATTCCGTAGCCGGGGTCTCCTTTCTTGGGGCAATCACAGCCGTGGGATACTGTACTTTGATTTGGGTCATGTCCGTATCCAAGGGCAGGCCGGATGGTGCATCTTACGCCTCATCTACCTTGACATCATCGGCAACTGGTAAATTTCGTGGCTTCTTGACTGCGCTTGGGATTATAGCTATTGCTTTCAGAGGCCACAATGTTGTGCTTGAGATACAGGTAAAATAACAGTAATGCTAAAAAAGTCAGGAATTTTTTCGCAGAAAATTGTCCGGTATCTTCCAGCACGAAATTCCGGACAATGTTTTAATTGTTCACATATTGGTTCATGATTCACATGGTTTTCTGCTTATGGTGAAATTTTATTGGACACTTGTTGATGTAGGGAACATTGCCTTCAAATCCAAAGCATCCATCCAATGAGCCAATGTGGAAAGGAGTGAAAGTATCATATCTAATTATCTCTCTGTGCTTATTTCCCCTTGCAATAGGTGGATACTGGGCTTATGGCAACAGGGTAAGGGACATGATTTCGCTCAAGATCTTTTGTTTCTGATTTCATGTAGAAAATCCAAATGCAAATTATCGTAGATGATGATAAAAACTTTGTTTGTTCCTCACCAATGTCAGTTACCTACCGACGGTGGATTTCTAAGCGCATTTTCAGTACTCAATAAACGCAACAACTCAAAGTTTGTGAAGGGGTTCATTTATCTACTGATAGTCGTAAGTTGCTTGTGCTCATTCCAAATCTATGCAATGCCATCTTTCGACAACTTGGAGTTCATATACGTGCGCAAGAAAAACAAGCAATGCCCAAGGTGGCTTCGCTTAGGGCTCCGGTTCTTCTTTGGAGGATTGACATTTTTCATAGCAGTGGCTCTCCCGTTCTTAGGAAGCCTGGCAGCTCTCCTTGGAGGGATCACGTTGCCTCTGACTCTTGCTTATCCGTGTTTTATGTGGCTCGCCATCATGAAGCCCCGGCCAAACAGTGCAATGTGGTGGTCTAATTTATGCCTAGGGTGCTTAGGCATATTGTTGAGTGTTTTGTTAGTAGTCGCAGCAGTGTGGAATTTAGTGGTCAATGGTTTAGATGCCAATTTCTTCAACCCCCATTGAACGATCCATAATCGAAAGAAAACACATATGTTTGAAAATATGGGCTGTGTTGACTGTTGTGCACAATCAGATCACTAGGTATTCAAAACTCGTGTGGGAGAATGGCATTAAAATGGTTTGATTCTGGCGTATAAATTTCAACGACGCAAACCATACAAACACGATTACACAATTGAAGAAGGCAACTCATGATGTGTAATCGGAGGAATACACGATTGAGAAAAAAGTTTGACAGAGAACAATGAAACAGAAACCATAAACTGTTCAGGATTTGATCAATACCAGATGGTGAAGTTTCAATAAGGAACCAAACTCCAACGACCCTATTTTATTGATGAATAAGGAAATGAAATTTCATTCTCCAAATAAACGTATTGACTAGCAGAAAATAATAATACAATGCAAAACTAAACAACTATATTTCAAGAGCTTTCTACAAGAATTTTTCTTCTATAGTTGGGAGTCATCAAAATTCGAAAGTTTCATTCGAGTCTGAGGAGTCATCTCTGCACAAGCCTGTTTTTCCTTTGGGACTAATCTCATTGAGAAGCTCCTGTCCTTTCCTCTGCATCTTTAGGCTGTGGTGTGGCTCCTCAAATAACTGCAGGATCTGCCAAATAGAATGAAGAACACAGCTAATTAACTATTTACATTTTGAATATATCCATTCCAGATAAGCACTTTTTAACCATATTTTTAGATCATCATTCACTCTTCAGGCTGCAACAACAATAACAAAAATGTCGTTTGAGAATTAACTTTGAATGTAGTTCCTCGAGTGGACTGTGGTAGGAGTCTTAGGACATGTGTGAACATTGAGTCCCACGTGGGATTAAAAGAATGAAGGGTTAGGCTCATTATAGTATTGGAGGCCTCGCCACTAGGCTTAAGCTTTCAAGTAGGTCCGAGTACATCAAAGTATATGGGGGCGAAGTCACGTGAAGTCTTGTGGTGTGGACTCTGTAGTTTCTCCTCAGCATATTAAGCCTTTTGGAGATTCAGTATGGAGTACCAACTCCCAACATGCTGCAAAGCGAAAACTTCTGAGTTTTGAGTTTTATACTTTTATGCGATCCTCCTCTACAACTAGGAAGAGCAAAACAAAAACTCGCTGACATTTCGGAATTCTTCTTTAAGCTGCATTCTCGACCAACAATTATTGGTTCCTAGTTCAAAACTTGTTACCAAAAAAGCAAGATGGGTCATTTTATTTGATAGAACTAAAACAAAGTCAATAACTGCTTTTCTCCTGAAAACAAAGGCTAATAGTATGATGAAAGGAATGAAAACATACAGTTTTCATGTCTGGCCTTCTAGAGGATGAATGCAAGATGCAGAGGCGTGCTGCAGTCATCATTGTTTGCACCTCATCCTTGTCATAGTCTTTGTTCAAATGAGGATCAATTAGACGTTCACATAGGCCACAGCTGAGTAAAGACCGTGCCTGCAAGTCTCACGGCATTACATTGTTGAACCATTGTTGAGTTGGAAAAAGAAATTTAAAAAACAGTAACACAAGATCAATGCTCCATTTGTTTCGGCTGAAAATATTTTTCCAGATTCTGACCGAAAATAATTTCTTGTATTCAGTTGCAACACTGAAAAAGATGGCATAGTGGCTGTGGTATTGATGGTGGTGGTTGGTGGTGCCAGCAGTAACAGTGGTGGGTGGCAAGGTGATGGTTTTGGTTAAATGGTAGTGGTGCGGGGGTGGTAGTGTACTGATCCGAAAAACGTTATCGATCTCTACAAAGTGAAAAACGTTCTCTGCTGAATTCAACTTGTTTTCTGTTGAAACCGAAAACATTTAGACTATTGATTCGCATTGCACCAAAAAGCAGAAAATACATGGCCTTTTCTCTTACCCAGAGCACCAAGCTTTCGTGGTTAGATGCTTGGGTCGTCTGAATAGCCTCTTTACCGGTGATCAGCTCCAGAAGCACAACCCCATAAGAGTACACATCTACTTTTTCATCCACTTTTCCATACATCATGTACTCCGGAGCCAAGTATCCGAAGGTCCCAACCACACAAAATGGCTTTGTGCACCCCGAGACTTGCTGATTTTGCTTATGCACTATTGCTGCTCCAAAATCTGATAACTGTGGACATAAAACCAGTTGCACGTGTAGATCCAAGATTATAACCTTGTTTAAAGTAGGAACACATTGTATTGCACATGTTCAGGTACTGATGATGACTGGGAAAAACATGACTGATTTTGACAAGTATACATTTGTGAACTAGGAATCCCATTACTTAAGCTGTAAACTTTGAGCTTGATGATTACTGCTGGAGATATCAAAGCTAAATCAACAATGTCTCTTATTATGCCGGCATAATGTAGAAGGAACCGGCTTCACTAAATGAACCAAACAATTCGCCCCCATTGGGCCTAAGCTAGCAAGAGTCAAATTTTGATCAATTGAATTGATCTGTAGACCATTCATGCAAACAAATGAAGTTGATCAGACATCCCTAAATGACTGCTTGAATCAAATGGACAGTGGCAATTCTGATAGTCCATTATTATCACGGTAAATAGGATTTGATCAGATGACTATGAATGCCTAACTAAGCTTCTACACATGAGGACCTAAAAATGAATGGTTCATGTCATCAAAATGAATCAAATGGACAGTCGCAATTCTGATCGTCCATTATTTTCACGATAAATATGATTTGATCAGATGACTATGAATGTCTAACTAAGCTTCAACGCATTAGGGCCTAAAATGAATGGTTCATACCATCAAAATGAGCTGATGGCCCGGAAAAGAAGCTGGGGAAACCCTTCCAAATCATAAAGAGAACTAAATCACAACTTACTTGGGGTTGGCAATCATCAGAAAGCAGAATATTAGATGATTTCACATCTCTATGAATAATTGGAGGGGAGAAAGAATGGAGGTACTTTAGTGCCTTCCCCACACCAATTGCTACCCTCATCCTCTCACTCCATTGAAGGCACCTTAGCCTCTGCTTCAAGTTTCCCTTCAACAAATTGTACACAATAGCATTCACCTCTTTCCCATAACAATACCCAATAACCTGAACAACACTCTCATGCTTCAAACAACTCAAAATCTCCATTTCTCTAAAAAGGTCCTCAGCTGAACTCTCTGTGCTTTTCATGACCTTCACAGCTGCAGCACAACCACTGTCGAGTTTGGCCCGGTAAACCATACTGTTTCCACCCTCTCCTATCACCATTTCTGGGCTGAAACCATTAGTTGCACTTCTGAGTTCTTCCAGTTTGAATCGCCGAGACCCCTTTATTTCTAGTGTAGCCAATCTCTGGAACAATTCCCGTGTCATGGGCTTCCTAAGGCTCAAATTTTCCGGTTTTTGTTGGAGTGGTGTTGATTTTGAGCAAGATGACATTGACCGTGATTTTTGTATCTGATGGGTAGTTACTGATTGTTCAGAGGAGTTGTATGTTGGTGTTGAAGAGAGAGAAAACTTAAGGACTTTAGTTGTGGAGCCCTGTTGTGAAGTTCCTTTTCTCTGCATTAAGATTTTTCCTCCTTGGTTCATTACAAGAAGTGAGCAAGTGGGAGGCAATGCTTTCAAGCAATTGGTGAGGGTTGAATTGTTGGGCCTGCATAACAAACACCCATGAGAGAGAGAGAGAGAGAGAGAGAGAGAGAGAGAGAGAGTTATGGTCTATTATATAGGTTACATTGCATTCCTTCAATGGTGAACTCTGCCATTTCTTAAAAACCTTTGTGCTTATTGTAAGAATTGTACGGCCATTGCAGTGAGGATTGAAGGTTCCAGAGGGATACTTAGGAGCGCAATTCTTGTGAGGATGTGTATGTGTCAAGGCTGATAAACGAGCAGCCGAGATTGTTCGAGCTTGCCTTCAAACTCGAAGAGCTTAGAGAATATGTTCAAGCTTAACCTGTTTATCTGTCTCAAATAAGCTTTCACTGAACATTTCTCGAGCCGCTCGAAACCTCATAAGTTGAACGAGACGAGTAGTAACTTGTCCAAGCTTCAAAGAAAGGTTCAAGCTTGGTTCAACTAATTGAACTCGAACACGTGGACATGAGCTCAGACTCGAGTAGCTTGGTTCATTTACCAGCCCGTGTGTGTGTGTGGGAGAGAGAGAGAGAGAGGTTTTCACTGTTTTCTTCAGTATACCATGGTGAGCTGCTGCATCCAACTACTAGAACTGCTGCAAAGTTGATCCTGACTTGATGGGCTAAACCAGTAATGTAGGAATCTGCTCCACAAACCTTCACTTGAAACTCCACCTGCTCTCAACAAAAACCACCACCACATTACTCAGATTGCTCTAATATCATTCACATTTGACAAAAAGGTGGGATTTTTTCTTCTTCTTTTTTTTTTTTTGGACCTGTTTAGATTTGCAGATATCTTCATGGGTATGGAAAGAGTTAGGATCAAAGGTATCACTTGGTTCCAACACATGAACAGCAAATACACTGTCTCCTGTCCTGGCCTCCATTGCCAGGAATCTCCTCAGTACTTCTCTGCTGCAGTTATCAGATTTCAGACCAACTATAATTGTTCTCTTCTTCACTGTTCTGATCCTGAGGAGCGATTTCAGCAATCCCCCATTGATGTTATGGCTTGCAGCCATTTCTATGACACTGAAATTATCACATGTCAGTATTTGAGAACAGAGACTTGTCAGAGTACTTCATGCAAAGTCTGTGATCTTTATGGAAGGAACATCTCCTCTCTAGTCCTCCTACGGTTCTATTTTAATGACCGAAACCGTTCATGTTTCGGACCTTGTTGGGACCATCAACCAAGTCAAAAATCACGTTGATTGAATACCGATTAATATATATTACCGAACACATTCTCATTTACATCCAGATAAATCTCTAGTGATGATGAGTCAGATTGATGTTCGATCAACGCGTATCTTTGGCATGGCTGATGCTCTCAACGAGTTCTATGCAACAAACGATTCCAATGAAGTATGTCCCCCCGATTCCCTTTTACAGGAGGCAAGAGTCCAAATCTCCGAAGGCGTATGTAAAAGGGAATCGGGGCGGGCCTGCCGTAAGCTACAATGATTCGCCTCCTCTTCTACCTTTTACCGGGAAAACAAAAGAAAAAGCTTCGGTTAAAGCACTTCAGTGCCGAGATGAACACTTCGAAGACGGCACAGTGTCGGCCGTAATAGGGAATCCCAAAAATGAACAGTTCACTATCAACTGTTACCTCCCCACGGAAGCGCAAATGAGAGAAAGCGCTCTCTCACACGGCATCTGGCAAGTTTTTGGCCGATTTGTCCAATTTCTGTAAACGAATGGGACGAATACCCACTTTCTGAAACGTTTTGTAAAAATAGTCCATCGGGCATTTCCAAAATGCGTGATGTCATGGATTTTGTTGCCACGCAAGCTCTGTAAAACGACATCGAGCATTTCCAAAATGCACGATGGACTATAGTGCTTTTTTTTTTTTTGACTCGGGACTATAGTGCATTTTGAAAATGCGTAATGGACTATTTTTACAAAACGTTTCAGAAAGTGGGTATTCATCCAATTCACTTACAGAAATTGGACAAATCGACCAAAAACTCGGCATCTGGCTCGTGCTAAAGTTCAGCTGTTTTGCCTGCTCGTCGACCACCAAGTTGGTAACTAATGAGAATTCAATTCATTTTTCATTATGGTTCTGTTTTATCCTCAGAATGGGCAACAAAATCTAAATCTAAATCTGAATGAGCTAGAAAAAAGAAGAAGAAAAACTAGTCCAGTGATGTTACAGCCTCGACCTCTAATACAAATGGGCCCTCCTAAGATCTGATAGCCAAGATTTGTCAACCATTTTCCTTTCTACTTGAAGTATGAAAACCAACTCCATCGACTATATGTTCCGGTTGTTGGATAAACTGATGTATACGGTTGGACTTGGATCCCTTTCCAATTGGTAGCACTTGACGCAGCGGAATTCACAAGAGATTAGTTAGCGTACTCTTCCAAACGAGATAGAAACTCGTAGCAACGAGCCGTTCTTGAATCCGCAAGAAGAAAGACAAATTCTGTAATATTATTGATGAAAAAGTTACGCAACAATAGGTTACAAACCTTTTATAGGCTTGAAACCCTGGAAACCCTAAAAATAAAGCCGGAAAATAAAAAGTCCCATAATTTGGGGGAACCCCTAAAATTAAAAACGGGAAAGAAAAACAGGACTTTTCCATGAAGAACCAACTAATAAGGAATTACGGTCTAAGAGTTAGTATTAATGAAACAAATATTTTCTAAAACGGCAAAAAACGTCTAATTGAAGGGCTAAACGAATAATTCGGGACGAAATCCACCATGCATCACAACCCTAAGGTCGTGTGTATTGACCAGAGCGTGAAAATAAGTCAACCCACTAAGTTTGGACCTATTCTGAGCTCGTCCAAATTTTGCCAAATTGGATAATCTGAAATTAAACATCGTTAGGGCTTCCGAGGCTTCATCCGGTCCAATTCATGAAATTTGGCCTCCACGTGTCCTACATCAGCACTTTAATCTGATTGTTTACATTTTGTTTCGCCTTATCTATGTGTATCTCCAAGTGCAAGACTAGTTTGCAATTCAAGATATCCAAGCAAATTTACGCGCATTCCAACTATTTCTCTGGGAATAGTCCACTAGCAGGGGCCAATGCATGACAAAATCTCATATGGACCGGCCCCACAAGTGTAAAAAACCTAAGAGTTTCGAACATGAGACCTAGAAAGAAAGAAGCGCTAAAATTCAAGCCTAGGCCAACCCCTTGATAGCAACATGTAGGTAGGTCAGATCTTCAGAAGACGGGATCGATGTATTACCGGAGAAAACAACATGTTTCTTTCATTAGTTGTTGAAAATCAAATACAGGGAGAAGCGAAGACCTCAACAATTATAACCGTCATGAAGTAACGCATTGGTTAGCACCCGATTGTCTTACTAGAAAATTTGTTTTTTAAGCCAGGTTGTATCCCGCCTGGGCTTGAGATTTTGCTTCGTAATGACGTATCCCGCTGATCTCGTTCTATATAAATATGATATCTTCAGCTACCAAGGCATGAAACCCTAATGTGGTTTCTTTAACACCTAGGACACCAGCAAAGCAAACCATGAGCTACAAACACCATGAAGTAAATGGTGTGCCTCATAGGTTTTCTGATGAGGTAAAATTGCATGGACAAGTCATTAAATAGGACAGTCCTTGAGTAGGCAAGGCTCTGCCCTTCCACCCAAGGAATTGATGAAGGGGCCACTTTCCATACTTGCACAACTAATTTTTACAACCAGAGGCCCAGGCTTGTGTTCCCATTGATTGTCAACAAACGTTTCCAGATCCGCACGCAAACCAATAGCATGATATTCACTGATATCTGCTCGACCAATTTTTGGCTTATCGATACTCACGGATATTCTAAACTTATTGATGTTTTGACCGAGTTTCAGCTCGACCAATTTTTGGCGAACAATCCCATCATTTACTAGCGCAGAAGCCAAATTAAGCTCCATATAGTAGCTTCGGAGGAATTCATAGCACTTAAGAAGCTTCGAACTTGGGATAGATCACAGATCCTGTCCTCTTAGGAGTTAGGATGCAGAATTTAAAAAGTACTTTCGAAATTTTTAGATTCTCATTGTAAATTTTATGACGCATGGGAATTCATAAGAGATTAGTTAGCGTACTAATCCAAATGAGATAGAAACTCGTAGCAACGAGCCGTTCTTGAATCCACAAGAAGAAAGACAAAGTCTGTAATTTTATTGATGAAAAAGTTAAATAATTGAATAGGTTACAGTCCTTTTTATAAGACCCTAACCCCTAGAAATCCTAATAAAGGTAGAAATTAAAATCAATCCGAATACGGAAAGTTAATAATTCTAACCTATACAAAAATATTCCTAGTAAAAATCTTATTCTAGAGCAAAAACACCCCATTTTCATACTACTATCCCTCTGCAAAATCTATTCGGTGCAGTATCATCCAAATATTTTTATAACTTATTATTATTAAAAAAAATATTGCGACTATAATCCAGAATATACAATAGAGAAAATAATTAGCTCCCAAATATATCCTTCAATTTCTTTTCCAATTTTTAGCTTTGCTATGTACACGCTATTTCGAACACACCACTCGATAACGTGGAGTCCGACAATCTATTTTAACAATCTGGGCCGTTCATTTTATAGCTCCAAACGTGTAAATCAGTCTTGCAAAAAATTAGATCGATCGGGTATCGGTAGTGCTTTGTTCAAAACGATTGAAAGGGGAGAAGAATATCGACAATCCAATTTTTTCAAGAAAAATGTAAAGTTTTGAGATTGCTACCAATGTTCAATCAATGTAATTCTTTGCACGACAATGTTTATGTCAAGATCTACAAAATGAACGGTTCGAATCGTCGAACTACGTCACAGAGAGTTTAGTCTATTAGGTGGAGTGGCGTGTATCCCCACCCCCCCTCAATTTCTTTTTTTGGGTCCACCGGATATATCTCCTTCTATTGATGGCTTGGAAGCCTAAAAGAAATTGGACTTGGAGTGGGTATAAAAGTAAAATTGGGCCCACTGGGCTGGAGTATGTTTTTCTTGATGTGGACTGAATATTTATGTTGCTAAACTAGTGGTGATTTTAGGCCATGAGATACAATCTAGAAAGGCGGCCTTAAACCCAAGGGGAGACAAAAGCCAAGAAAAACGATTGTCGATTACCTTTTTGGGAAAATGACGATTTATGGCGTGTTTTGATAAATAATATCCGTCAAGAACATTCTGAGAGCATTTGTTAATGCTAAAAAATGTTATTGGCGGATATTAATTATCAAAACATGTTCTTCGCCGTCATTTTTCCATTCTTTTTTTTTCTAAACTGGACGTTCGGGCCAGCTTGCGTACACCTCCACTAATTCTAGGATTCCGACGTCAATGATCATGCAAACTTTTGAGCGGCCTCAAAATTTGGGATATTTGGCCATCATGGAATCTGAGCAGGCAATCTCACAAAGGACAAGCATAGATTGTCAAATTTTGACCAAGACTAATCACTGTCCACTTGGAGAGCCTTCTTGAGCTCAGCCTTTTTTTTTTGCAGTAGTAAATTACTACTGAAAAAAATAGTTGGAATAATTAATGGTTACGAATCGTTTTACAACTTGCTTTCAATGTTCACCCTAAATAAGGAGCTACGGTGTTTTTACAGCTCATTTCGCTACGGTTCTTAACTTTTAAGTACTTATTTTTTGTTTTACGTGACAGATCATTCTCTCATAATACATCATCTTTAATTTAAAAAATGGTAAATTTTCGTAGTCATCCCTCTAGTTTTACGGTTGTCTCAATTTCGTCAATCTAGTTTCAATTGTCTCAATTTCGTCCATGTAGTTTGTTTTACGTTCCAAATTGGTAAAATCGTTAATACCGTTAATGAAACTAACAGAAAAATATGATTAAAAAATTAAGTGCTCCAATTTTCAATCCGGTTGAACCAGTGCGAAGATCTTATTTATTTGATCATTTTATCCTAAATGGTCGTAATGAATTTTTGGCTCTAAGGCCTTTCAATGAGCACCCGAAGACTCCTTATTTAGTTTCAGGGCTCTCTTAGGGTGTTCATTGAAAGGCCTTAGAACCAAAAATCTATTATGACCATTTAACATAAAATGACCACTAACTTTACAAAATGAACACTTATTAAGGGACAGCCCAAAATGGAATACTGAACTCCAAAAAAGGGATGGAGGGAGTAGTTAAAAAATTAAGTGTTCCAATTTTTAATCTGTTTGAACCGGTGCGAAGATCTTATTTTTCTGATCATTTTATTTTAAATGGTCAAAATAGATTTTTGACTCTAAGGCCTTTCAATGAGCACCCTAAGAGAGACCTGAAAGTAAATAAGGAGTCTCCGGGCGCTCGTTGAAAGGCTTTAAAGCAAAAAATTCATTATGAGAATCCAGGATAAAATGATCAAAAAAATAAGATCTTCGCACCGGTTCAAACCGGATTGAAAATTGGAGCACTTAATTTTTATCATATTTTTCTGTTAGTTTCATTAACGGTGTTAACGATTTTACCAATTTGGAACGTAAAACAAACTACAGGGACGAAATTGAGACAACCGTAAAACTAGAGGGACGAAATTGAGACAACCGTAAAACTAGAGGGACGACTACGAAAATTTGCCCATTAAAAAATAAATACTTATTTTAATTGCTAAGAAGGGATTAATTACAAAGATAGTCTTGTTCGTTTTTTTTTTTTGGTCAAACGGAATAGAAAAGATAGTCTTGTTCGCTCCCTTGGGAAAGTGAAATGCGGCTGGTGATAAAAATGAATATAGGTCACATATCTGGATCCGGAGGTGCTACTGTGCACCTCGATGTAGTTCGCGTGTAGTGCGGTACGCGGACTGTCGATCTCTTCCATCAACAGTTGAGATATGTCTTTTAATTTTGACCGGTAATAAATATTGTATATTTTACCGGTAAAAAATTTATTTTTAATCTGAATCATTGGTTGATGAGATCGACGATCGTGAGCGGTTACCTTACACGTGCACTACACCATCTATCTACCAATCATCCAAACAAAATAGAACTAGCTATAATCCTATCTACAATAATTTTCCTTCACTCTTGCTCCAATTTGATTTCGGCCATTAGATCCGGTAAAATTCGGTTAGAAAATAAAAAATCTCGCATTATTCGCCGGTAAATAATGTACCCAAACATGGCAAAGAGGAAATCACTTCTGAGAAGATTTGAGGGAGGGGGAAGAAAGGGAAATCCTAATCGCATGGAAGATTTGTAGGGAACCACGCAAGAAAAAACTCGTTTGGATCCATTTCGGGTTCCACAAAAATCTAAAAAAATATTCATAAATTTTTGAATATTATTTTATGGGGCTCTGTAAAAAATCAGTTTCGTCCTTACGAATCCAAAAGTAATACTTACTGATATCTATTGAAGCTGATTTTTTACAGGGCCCCATAAAATAATATTCAAAAATTTATTAATATTTTTCCAGATTTTTTGAAACCCGAAATGGACCCAAATACGTTTTTTCTTGTATGGTTCCTTGTATATCTTTCTTCCAAATAGCAAAGCCCGGGAAGGGAAGAAAATAGTTCCGATCGATGAGATAACAATCGGTACTGGAGTAGCACACCAAACTATCAATACCCATGCTTTCACATGCATTGCAATGAATGCCGATAATCACAAAAATTCGTTCTAAATGAATGCCGATAATCATGATTTTGATAACCTCTTTGACAATTGAGATACCTAACCGGAACCGGCGTTCCCATAGTGCAAGGGATCCCGGGATCTGTAGGGTGGCCTGGCTAACAGGGTTGTAGTGCTGTTAGTGCATAACGCCAATTGTCCATCTCAGTAATCAACTGTCTGGATTGAAAACAAATTCTTCCAAGAAAGAGTATTAACAAATTCTTTCATAGAAGAAAATATTTCTCCCTAAAAGAATTTATTTTCGATCTAGACCGTTAAAAACACTTTTGAACTGCTCGGATGACGCCCTACAGCCTTATAGTGCACCCATGCACTACATGATTTCCGAATCCAATCTGGACCGTTAAGAGTGTAGTGCACAAATCGAGTCGTCGATCTATCAAGGATTCAATGGTTTAGATTTCATCTCGACAAGGCATGACTCCAATTTGCAAGAGTCGAGATGAAATCTGAATATCATTGTCGGCTTGAATCGCGCACTACACCCGAGGGGACCAAGTCCACTACCCTAATTGCCTTCAAATTAATCCACTCCAATTAGTGCAACCCTTGAGCTTTACTCGCGGAAGTTTAGGCAACATCAAATGATCTGTGTTGACTTTGAATTGAAAGCCTAGTGATCGGGTCCCTATAACTTAACAGAAAGTCTACTGGTACAGTGAAAAATCTGTACCAATGGGTACAAATATCTTTCTCGGCCTATTTTGGATTTCAAAAAAATGATCGGAGTCGCTTATTTTGTTTGAAATATTTTGCTTATAGTCCTTGCAAAAAATAAGCTCAATCCGATATCGGTTAAGACACCTACAAAACGTCCAACTTTGTCTTATAATTCAAGCCTGAATTCTAGAGCAAAGTTTGAATGTTTCGTAAATGCTCTTACCGATACCGGATTGAGCTTATTTTTTTCAGGAACCATAAGCAAAGCATTTCAAACAAAATGAGCGACTCTGATCATTTTTTTAAGACCCAAAATGGGCCGAGAAAGGGGTTTAATTTGTACCCACTGGTACATATTTTTTATCTGTACCGGTAGCACCATTCATAACTTAATTTTGCTAGTAATACCCACATCATCATCATCATCATCATCATCATCATTGGGATTGTTTTTTCTTTAATCCCTTTGTAATCAGTGCCTTTAAGTTCCAAGAATTTTTCCGTATGGCATTCAAAAGGAGTAATTATTAGTAATTAACATGGTTGTTCACATGGAGTACTAGCTAGTCTTGCACTTGATCAGTCCATATGGCACACGTTGAGCCCACCATAATTCTAACTTTAATTAATTTTAAGTATTAAAAATGTTGAGTTTAGGCTTAAAGGGATCTGCCCAACTTTACCCTTTACTCTTTACTCTCATTAGGTTTTAAAGTGGCATACAGTATATAATTGTCGAGTGGTTAAGGCGTCAACCTAGTCTTGGGGTACATTTTACTCGCTGTAATGCCGTTTTTTACTCTCTTTTTACCCTTTAGTCTTTGTAATTAATTTGTAAATATTGATAAACAGTCAGGATTGAGAATCCTATGAGGGATCCCTTACAGCCTTACTGTAAGGGACTCCTCTTTCCGGATCGAATTGCGACGATCCAAGCCGCTCAATGTGTTCAGAGCGTGATTTTAAGGGTACCCGCGAGAAACCCGCTAGAAATCGCCCAAAAAAATGACCGGGAAGGGCTTGATCCGAACAGTTTTGCATAAAATGCATTTATACTGTTTTTATGCAAAACTGCTCGGATCAAGTCCTTCCAGGTCATTTTTTTGGGCGATTACCTTGCGATTACTCTTAAAATCACGTTCTGAACACATTAAACGGCTCGGATCGTTGCAATTCGATCCGGAAAGGGGAGTCCCTTACGGTAAGGCCGTAAGGGATCTCTCATAGGATCCTGACTGTATTGATAAATTTCATTCATTTGTTTCTAAAAAACAACAAAACATTCGTATATAGGAGAACTAATAACTTATTATTGCCTTTGATAAATTTTGACCTGTTAGTGTCTCAAATGTGTAGTGAAGGACAGCTAATTAATATATAGTACATGTTTTTAGAGTTGTTTACGGTACAATGTTGTCACATTATTTGTGAACCAAATAAACAATGAAAATGTCTTGTACGATAGGTTTAATCTTAAGACGCGCGGATGTGAATGTCTTGTACGATAGGTTTTATCTTAAGGCGCGCGGATGTGAGATAAACATTATGTACGCTAGTACAATATCATCAAAAACAACTTTATATATTTATTACTCGTCAAAATTTACAGACCTGAACAGTCTCCTCATGCCCAAAAACTCAATCCGGTCCCTATAGGCTAGAAATAGAAGACAAACTCGGTCCATTCATCCTTAAATTATTTTGTACATACTGTAGTAGTTACAAGTTTGGCAACAACTATTTCTCCCATGTTCAGTTACATTTTTATCTAAGATCTCCGGTACAAATTTTCGAGCAATGCTAGGTACCCAAATAACTCACCCAGAAAGTACCCCGGAAAGGAAAATTAAGGATTCAGATTAACTCAAAAGATGATCTGGACCATTGATTTTTCTTTTCGGAATACTTTCTAGATAAATTTTTTAGGAACTTAGCATTAATGTAAATTTTCCTCGCATGTATTTGTCCTGTGACACTGGGGTTCCCTATTATTCATCTGGGGCAATGTGATTCCTGGTGTATAATATATAACATAAAATAACTGCAAGGACGGAACTAGATTGGGATCGGCAGATATTTCGACTCTCCATTTTAAATTATTTTGTTAATACCATATAGTTTCGATTAGTAAATCTCTTTGCGCCCCCCGGACACACGCCCCCATGACCAAAATACCCCCGCCAATAATTCAACCCATTTTCTTATTTTTTATTTATTTACTTAATAACTTTTATATCTTTTTTCACTTTTATTTATTTAATATTATTTAAGTGTTTCAATTTTCAATCTGGTTGAATCGGTACAAAGATCTTGTTTTTTTTTTTAATCATTTTATCTTCAATAGTCATAGTAAATTTTTGGCCGGGGGGGGGGGGGGGGGGGGTGTGTGTGTGTCGGGGGGTGCGAAAAGAGGACCTCTTTCGATTAATGTTGGTGTGTAGTAAGTAATAGGAGTACTTGAAGGCCTTGAAGCACCAAATGCTTCTTTATTAGTCCAAAAACCGAAAAGGATACAGGCACTAAAATTTGCGCTAACAGTTGTAGTACATAAGGAAATTGGTTTTCGCGCTCAATTTTTATACGCAAGCGCTCCACTTTGCACATGAAATTACTAGTAACTTCACGTTAAAATTGAAGCGCATGCGTAAAAAAATAGAACGCCGAAATCAGTATCCTTGTACAAACTCTCCTGACATGAAATATGTGGGACCCGTATTGTTAAGGATTTGTTGTTCAAAGTAGTGGCAAACCTGCTCCGAAAAATTGGCCTACTTGAACGAGCTTCAAAAATTATTAATGGAGAGTTTGTGTTGCTCCCGATTTTTTGTTATCAGTTTTGTCTCATTATCAGAGAGGAACAGTAGTAGTTCCTCGTTTTGTAAAAAACTTTCGCTCTTGTACTCCTTTTGACTTAATATAAGTCATGTTGTGGGTTTCAAAAAAAAAAAATATCAATGGTTCCCAAATGCAACCATTGGAGTGTTCAACTTGTGGGATGCAGTTCACCCATTTTCATTTTTCAGTCCAGATAACCGGCCTTGAGTTCAAAATCCGAACCGTTCGTAGCCGAGAAAAAAAAAAATCCGAACCATTCGCATATTTTACCCATACATTATCCAGTTGGGTTTCGGGGCGGGACTAAACATTCGGGTCGGAGTATGACAAAACCCGTCCCACCCCGTCCCGTTGTCATTCCTACTATCAACTCTTTTAGGGCGAATTAATTCATACGAGTCTTTATCTCCGCCCCGTTGTCATTCCTACTATTAGAGGTGATTTCGGTTCGGTTCTGTCCAAATATATCCAGGACCGATCCCGACCGAAATTGAATTCGGTTCGATTCGGTTCGGAGTGAGTTCGGTTTGGTCGGGGATTTCGGTCTGCCCGAAATATTAAATTTTTATTAAATTTAAAGTGTATATATGTAAAATATATATATATAAATATATTTACAAAAATATTTTATGTATTTTTTAATATAAAATATATAGTTGGTCGGTTCGGTCTGCTGAAAATCATAGGAAACCGAGACCGAACCGATTTCGGTTTGGTTCGATTCGATCCGGTCCCGGAAAAATTCCGCCATCACCCCGACCAAAAACCGAAACCGATCGGTCGGTTTTTTCAATCCGTCGGATTTTGTAACACCCCTACCCACTATCAATTCTTTTAGGGCGAATTCATACGAGTTTTTATTCCCGACCCGACTAGTCGACAAAATAGAATAGTCTTCTGATATTACCAGAGGTGCAAGTAAAGCCGGCAATAATTGACGGGCCCGTTGGCCGGGAATTAAAGGTTAAACACAACGATACTGCAACACGCAAAACTGACCTGCAATGAATAGGGTAACCTGTAAAACAGTGACCCGACCGGCCGGCCTACTTCTGGGGGGGGGGGGGGTTCAGCACTAGGTTTACCTCACCTCTCACATGCTCGAGTTCCCCCAAGCCCCAACCATCTTGCTTCAATTATTTGGATCTAGGGTCCCTCTTGTCTCCATCATCAACTCGTTGACAAACGGCTGTTAACCAATCCAATCATTATGAAGGTACTGTAACATCAGTAGCTATAGATATCGTGTTGTGCATGTTCGTGTTAAAATTTTCTCAACCTTAATCCGGCGACCTGCATGTTTAGCTATTCGTGTTGTCGTGTCGGAGTCGTATTTGTGTTCCGTGTCAGAAATAGCCGATCCTAACTTGCTGACTTTGTACCGGGTTCGTGTCAGGTTACCGTGTTCATTCGATCATAAATTCTCACCCCGTGCCGTGCCGTGTTCGTCTTGTGTTCATGTCAGAATTCTCTCAATTTTAACCCGATCTGTGTTAGCTTCTCGTGTTAATGTGTCCTTTCATATTCGTGTTTTATTTCAGAAATAATTATTCTTAATCTGCTAACTTTGTGTCGTGTTCTTTGTGTTAGAAATTCCAACCCCTGGGAGTACCAATAAAGGAAAAAAAATCTATAATATT
Source organism: Rhododendron griersonianum (assembly GCA_018127125.1). Lineage (NCBI taxonomy): Eukaryota > Viridiplantae > Streptophyta > Magnoliopsida > Ericales > Ericaceae > Rhododendron > Rhododendron griersonianum. The sequence goes on from CM030792.1 coordinate 6,670,025, forward strand.
TCTAGAGGATGTATAGATACTTGCATCAGTGCATATCAATACGTGTAGAAATAATAGAATGAAACTGTACGAATCAACAAAGGACATTTGTTGAGGAAAAAATTACTCATATCTTCCCATAATTCAATAAAACAAAATTAACGAATATAAAATTCTAATTTTTCATCACTTCTCTGCTGTTTTCTTACATTTTCCATCCAAAATATATAATTTTTTTTTTTGAATGGCGAATTTTTTTTTTGTTAACCTTTGAAATTGTTACAAAGATTAACAGGACAAAGAGAGAACGTAAAGCCCAATTCGAGACCCAAATCCTTGATTGTTAGATGATAGCTATCGCTATTTCGGCTGCCAGAAACGTATATGACACATTTTGATATATTATATAGAGCTATTCTTTTGTATATAAACATATATCTTGATTACGTGTTACGGCCGATATGGACTTTCAAATCTTATAGTGGTCGGTCGATTTCCAAATCCATTAGCTTTAAAGATTTAAACAAGATTATTTCCAAAAAAAAAAAGATTTAAACAAGATACTACTAATTAATGTACCACATGTGAACGTAGCAACCTTTTAGTGGATGTATTCATGCATGTATTGCGTCATGCGTACATTTAGTGTTTTAGGCTCCGTTTGTTTGGGCGTAAAATATTTTCCGGTAAAATATTTAACCTATTTTCCGGTGTTTGGTTGTGGAAAAAATAAGGAAAAAACATTTTACATGTAAGGAAAAAACATTTCCATTAATTGGATGAAAATGACTTACCCTTAAATCTTCCGTAAGTTATTTTCCGAAACGAACCGGCCTTCTACTGCAATTCTCACTGCTCAGTTTCCTCGATCGTCAGTCCTAATTCATGTTCAATTCCAATATTCTTATATCTCTCCACTGTTTAAGGCCCCCCCCCTACACTATTTTTGTCAATTTCTGAAATATTTTCAAGTGCCAACCAAACACTGGAAAATAAAAGTTTGAAATTTGTTTTTTTAAAAAATATTTTACATCAAAACAAACGGAGCCTTAATTTGTAAACTAATTAGCGTGTTCGTAGTATTGCTCGTTCTGAATATTCATTCGATTAAATCAACGTATCAACACTCGATCGAACTGGATAATAGGGAACTGGATTGGAGCGTGGTTCTGTTTATTTGGATGTAGGATTGATAAGGAGTGTGTGATTTTGTTGATCAACGGCTGAGATCCAATCATTCCGGGATTGGTCACACTCCATCGAAATACATAAGAAAAAAAATAAAAGAGGTCCACTCAAACCTTGTGATACTACTGAAGTTTTTCTGACGGTAAGAGTGTTTGGCTTAGCTTACGCATAACTCAAGTAATTCCATTCCCGGATCGGTCGGTCAAAGGGAGGTCGTCCACTCCGAAACTAGGAAATTCACAAGAAATTACTCTCTTCCAGTCTGACTCCAAGAATCGAACCCTGGTCAATTTTGTGAGGAGCAAATCCAACAACTAAAACCGTACTGACCTTGGGACTTGATTCTATTGATTCAGTGACGCAGCAGATCAGATCTCGTCCTCCGATGCTTTAAATGTTAGTAGTACTGTAGTACTTACCACATGCATCTAGGAGTAATTTTTTGTACAAGCATGTCCCTTGCATATTTCTTTCTCGTGTTAAATATATTGGGATTAGTAGGGAGAAAATGGGAAAAAAACAATCCTTCAGAGTGGCGATCACGTTAAAAATTAGTAATATTTCTGATTTGTTATTGTTTTTATTTTTTTGGTTAAAATGGAAGTAGCTAGTTTGCGTAAAACAAACACAAGAATACATATATTGGATTTTCTTAATAAAAAACACGACATTGAAAGATAAACTAGAGAAATAGATCGAAACAATTGCGATTTGGCGTCTTGTGCAAATAAAGTCGGCACACTTGTTGCTCACCCGCTTGACTCGTTTAGCCGGCAATTCACCCAACTCCTAAAGAAATGACTTGTAATATTAAATCAAGGGTATTGAAATAAACTAGGCCCCGTTCCAAAACTCAAAAAAAGTCCTTATTTTAAAAAAAGGCAATTTCAAGCTCAAAAATTATGGATTTATTGAAATCTAAAATTATGCTTTATGGATCTTGTTTGAATGATCTCGATGAGATCTTTTATACGATGCAAAAAAAAATTGAAAAATTATTTTTCATTTACATTATTTTTGAGTTTGAAAATGTAAAACAAGCTGCTTATTTTTAAGAAGGTTTTTGGAACGAGGCTTAATTATACTCCGATTAGGGGTGAGCAAAAAATCCGTCAAACCGCGAATCCAGTCCAAACCAATCCAAACCGAAAGGTTTGGTTCGATTTTTTAGTAATATGGTTTGATCATGGTTTAAAAAAATTAGAAACCGCTTTATATGGTTTGGTTTATGGATTCACATTCACGGTCATGGTTTTAAACCGATCCGAACCGTATAATACAATTATATATAATTTAATTATTATCACTGCCATTTTGCTGCCTTATTTCAATTCAATAGTTTTTAGGAATTATCTTTGGCATTTTATTTGGTTAAATTATCTTAAGATGTTTAATAATTGGTATTCTTAGTTTGTTTATTTAGTAACTTATCAGTATTTCATTTTCTTAGTTTAAGACTTGAGACAATTATTAGTATTCTACTCTTAATTAGTTGGTTGAAGTTAGTGCGTTTTGATAATTTGAATAGAATTGGTTTTAATATAAGTTTTCTTTTAATTTATCTTTGTAATTTTAAGTACTTTAAATATTTTTTTAAGATGATAGTTTAATTCAAAGCAAACCGTGGTTTAAACCGAAACCGAACCGTATTTATATGGTTTGGATTGGTTTGGTTCTATGCCTTTTATGGGTTGGTTTGGTTCTCCAAATTCATAATCCGTAGGTATTGATTTGGTTCTTGGTTTACTACAAAATCGAACCAATCCGAACCATGCTCACCCCTAACTCCGATGTTTAAATAAAAATCAAATGAGTTGAATGACTTGGTAGGTTTTTTTTTTTTTTTGACAAAAGTGAGAGGTATTGTATTGATAAAACCCAACAACACTTATATAACGAAATTCATTACAGATAACTTGGACAAAGCCAAATTAATCATCTAACTGATACAAAAAGAGAAAGAACGAGGCGATTGATGTCTTTCATTCCCAGCCCAGGCATGGCCTGACGCACCTTCTGCTGAGCGGAAAATTCATATATCCTATAGCAGTCTCAAAAAGAGATATATTGCTAACCAAGAAAAAAAGACAATAAGAACCCAGACGATCAGATGAATTTCAACCAGAAATGAGCACACTAATGAATTTCTAGCAAACCACCAAAAGATGCATATTAATCTTCTTGAGCTCGAACAGTAAACAAATCACCCAAAGGCGAAATTTATTACTCTCACAAGGAGAGACAAAACTCTCACTAGGAGAGACAAAATTCCTCCAGATCTTGCTCTAAATCCAGCAGCCCAAAAATCGCCGAACGGATCGCAACCCTTATTGCCTCCACCACTGCTGCCACAAGGGCTCTGGCGACGGATTACATGCTGACAAACGACTCCAGTGACGGCGGAGCCGGCCGAACAGAGAGGGTCAGATCTGAGGGAGGAGAAAACGAAAGGAAAAAAAAACTATAGGGAAGAGGGGGAAGAAAGAGGAGAGCGGATGGAGGAGGAGGAGCCCGGGGGGAGGAGGGAGAGGGACGCCTCCCCCCCAGGCAGAAAAGCAAGGCGGCTATGGCTTCTCAAAATCTTTTTAGAGCTCTCAAAACCCTAAGAGAGACGGCTGTATTGATACCGAGGCAATGGCTCATTAATGACTTGGTAGGTTAGATGGCCAAATCTGGCACGAAATCAAATGAGTAATTGTCCAGGCAGAAAAGCAAGGCGGCTGTGGTTTCTTAAAATCTCTTTAGAGCTCTCAAAACCCTAAGAGAGACGGCTGTATTGATACCGAGGCAATGGCTCATTAATGACTTGGTAGGTTAGATGGCCAAATCTGGCACGAAATCAAATGAGTAATTGTCCAGACAAAAAAGCAAGGCGGCTGTGACTTCTTAAAATCTCTTTAGAGCTCTCAAAACCCTAAGAGAGACGGCTGTATTGATACCGAGGCAATGACTCATTAATGACTTGGTAGGTTAGATGGCCAAATCTGGCACGAAATCAAATGAGTAATTGTTTTGGTACGTCAGAAATTAATTTTTCACAATTATTGCTTTGGCATTTAAATGAAACCGTACGTCGTCTGTCCATAGCACATGCAATTCCCTTCTCATTCCGAACACAAGGACGGCAATTCCTTCATTATTTGACTGAACTTCATTACTTTCATTAACCGGTGTTTCTCCTAGGACGAGCATCTAAGGGGGCGTTCTATTTTCTTTTTAAAAGTTCTTTTCAAAAAAGAAAATAATTTCAAACTAAAACATCATGTGTTTATGCAAATAATTTTCATACCAATATAAATTTTGCATGATAGATCTTGTAAGGTCTATGTTTTGGCAAATCCCATGACCAACATACACAATGATTTGTATCCGTAAATTGGGTTGTAATTTATTATGTTTCCTTCTTAGAGCATTTGTTTAGGAAGTATTTTGATTATGTAATGTAACTAGTGTATGCCCGTGCCTGAAGGCATGGCTTGAAATCTGCAATCAATAAATTATCCAATTTTGTCCCTTTAACCTGTTGAAGGCCAAGGGCCTATTCGCAAAATTCAAACTACGCAAAAAAGAATAGCTCAAGTATATCTACCAAATCATTGTATGACCCGCTTACAAATATATTACTTGCTTAGCGCCAAATCATTGTCGTTTGCAGTTTTGATGTCACTGAAACGCGAGAGATCGAGCTCCGGCGGTGGGTTAGGGGTTCGACGATGGCCTAATCTGCAGTTATGGTTTGATAATTAGTTAAGTCATAGAGTTATCATCTTAAGGAACCGTGAAAAAAAAAAATTCATCTTAAGGAAGGTTAATGAAATTAAAAAAGCTTAAACGAAAATTAGAATTTAGATAATCAAAAATAACATTATACTAACCCTCGAAATCAAACCTCACCAATGTAAACATCTACTGCATATGCAAAAAAAAAATAACAAACATGAAGAGGAAGTATCTCACCGAATAGCTGTCGAAGATGGAGGAGTTTTTGCACTTCATTTCCTTCTTTCCTCCCTTCCATCCAGAGAGAGAGAGAGAGCGAGCGTCCTTTGTGGGCTAACCCAATCAATAATAGTGGTGGAACCTCGTTTGAATTTGAAAATGCTAAGAGAGAGAGGGAGAGATCGTCTCAAATTGGGATACCAAAACTGATATTCTTTAATCCATAATTAATTCCATCCGAGAGAATCAATCTTCACCATTGGAAATTAACAACACTCAATCTAGTCCAAAAAGAGTGCCACAAATTATTCCCACTACCAAAACTCTTTAGGGGAGAATCTGAGCCCTAGGATTGAACGAAAGATTATAACACAATTCAATCGCAACCCTTCAATCTGCCACGGAGGACAGTTGTGAGAGGGACATTTTGCAAAACCGTTGTGTATTGTAATATAGATTGAGAGTGGTAAAGATTGGTAAGGAAATTAGCATAGAAGGAAATCATGAGGCAGGATGATTTCGTGCATATATCAGAAAAGGAAATGAAGAAATCACGTGTGTGACAATATAGGAAGGTTTTCCAGTCACAGTGCTTGAGCAACTCAAAGACAGGTTATACACAGTGCTCGAGCAACCTTCCTATTTTTTCGGCATATATTTATATGCGTGTCTTTTGGAATTTCGAGGCTATCGAATATATTTGTGCCGCCTCTCTCTTGCTCCAAATCAGAAAAATACTTAAGGGAGATTGTGGCTTGTCACTTGGAATAATCACATGATCCGTTGATCATCGAGCTTTCAGAACAATTCCAAGAGTTCTTTTCAAACTTTGATTCTATTGAGTGAATCGTTTCTTCCGGTGGATTCTGGAAGTATCTCGGAGGACTTTTTGAGGCAGCGGCGGTCAAGCACTGGGTGCGGTGAGCGAGTGATTCGGCAATCAACCTTGGTCAACCGAGAGCGATTCTAGGTTGTAAGTATAGGTTTGTTTGTAACCGTACAATGGTTTATAGTGTTTGATTTCCTCCCGTGGTTTTTACCCTTTTTAAGGGGTTTTCCACGTATATCTTGTGTTCGTTATTGTTCATCATTTATTGCTTTCTGTTTCTTGATTCGGTTGATATAGTAATCTGTGGATTAATTGATAGAAGAGATAGAAACACAATAAATTTATATTCCTAGGCGAGCTAGGATTTTTCAATTGGTATCAGAGCAGGTTGCTCATTAATTTTTGGATTTCTTCCTAGAGCGGATCTATAGCAATAATGAACATGAACAATAACATGAATCATCCGTCGAGTCGTACACCTATTTTGGATAGTGAAAATTTTGACTACTGGAAATCTAGAATAAAAGCTATCATGAGGTCTGTGGATGAGGAAATTCTGTTTCTTGATTCGGTTGATATAGTAATCTGTGGATTAATTGATAGAAGAGATAGAAACACAATAAATTTATATTCCTAGGCGAGCTAGGATTTTTCAATTGGTATCAGAGCAGGTTGCTCATTAATTTTTGGATTTCTTCCTAGAGCGGATCTATAGCAATAATGAACATGAACAATAACATGAATCATCCGTCGAGTCGTACACCTATTTTGGATAGTGAAAATTTTGACTACTGGAAATCTAGAATAAAAGCTATCATGAGGTCTGTGGATGAGGAAATTTGGAATTCTTGCATCGGAGGGTATAGCCATCCCACGAAAAAAGTAGAAGAAAAACAGGTCCCTAAACTTACTGTTGAACTGTCTCGCGAGGAAAAGGCTGCTTTACAGGCTAATAATCGTGCCTTGGATATTTTATTTAGTGCTGTTGATGTTAATGAGCATCGTAAGATTGCTAATTGCGAGATTGCAAAAGAAGCGTGGGATATTTTAGTAACTTGTCATGAGGGAACGGATGTTGTTAAACAATCTAAGTTACAGAGACTCACTACTGAATTTGAGATAATTAGAATGCAAGAGGATGAAACTTTTAATGAATTCTACTCTAAAATGATCGCTATCGTCAATAGTTGTGAAACCCTCGGTGAGCCTATTCCTCCTTTTAGGGTGATTAAGAAAATATTGAGATCCTTGCCTGAACGGTTTAAGACAAAGGTCACTATGCTTGAGGGCAAACGTAAACTCAATGAAAAATCTGTAGAAGAAGTAGTAGGTATTCTCCAAACTTATGAAGCTGATATGTTACAACCTGAGTCTCTAAAATTTAAAGATAAACCATCGGCTAAGTCGATTGCTTTTGCAAGCTCTCAAAGCGAGTCTAGGGAATCAGATTGTGATGATGAGTATGACCTTGAAGCTATGGATATATTTACCAAAAACTTCAAACAATTTTTTAAAAAGAAAATGACTAAAGGTGATGGGAATAAGAAATTTGAAAATAAAAGAATAATTGAGTCTTCTAGTGCTAAAGAAAAGAAGGGGATTAAAGGACCACCGGTAGGGCCAAAGTGTTATGAGTGTCAAGGATATGGTCACTTAGCTCATGAATGTGTTAACAAATTGAAGAAGAAGACTAATTTTAAGGCCAATATAACTTGGGATGACGATAGTGAGTTTGACAACTCTGAAGAAGAACAAGTTGATCACACGAACTTTATGGCGTTTGGGGCTTCTTTAGAGTCGAACCTTAGTGAGCATGAATCCTCAGACGATAGTGAGAATGAGGGAAGTGATGAGGAGTTTAGTTTTGATGAGCTAAAACAATCCTACAATATGCTGTTTAAGGAGAGTATTAAGATTAATGAGTCAAATTTGAAAATGGCTGAGAATTATAATAATTCTAAGAAAGAGTTAGTGACAGCTAAAAAACAAGTGGAAGACTTGCAAGGTTTTTTGAGCAATGTCATTAGTGAGAAAGAAAAGTTGAGTAAGGAGGTTGAGAGTTTGCAAGAAAAGAATAGAGTCTTGATTGAGTTAAACACCGCCTCGGACGATAAAATAAATATGTTAAACGCTGAGATTGGTAATGCTAATATTCTATTTGAGCGTTTAAATACAGGGTCAAAGACATTGGATGATATTCTGAGCATTCAAAGACTGGGTTTGATCAAAGAAGGGCTTGGTTATGTAGAGGGTGTCTCATCTTCAAAGGCAGGAGGGAAAATGGTTTTTGTCAAGGCAAATAACAGCACTCTTACTCCTCCCGTTGCGGAAAAAGCCAGGTCACCTATAAAGATGAACAATGTCGAATATGCTTGCATAAAGTCAAATTTTTCCAAGGCAAAGAAGCCAAGTGCTCCGGTTAAAAATATTACCGCCAAGCGTGGTGAGGTAAACTCTTTTAAGTTTAAGTCTATTTGTCATTATTGTGGAATTAAAGGTCATATTAAACCTTATTGTATGAAGTTGCAAGCAACAGATACATTGCACGCACACTTAGCATATTCTCATGGTTATGAAATACATATGCCGACATGTCATTTTTGTGGTGTAAAAGGTCACATTAGACCCAAGTGTTTTCAATTACACGGATACCCTCCTGTTGCACGCAATCATGTTGTTAACAATAAACATGGTAACAATAAAGCTATTTCTAAACATGGTAATACTCAAAAGTCTTGGACTAGTTACACTAAATATGATAATACTAGAAACATGTCTGGTAAAAACATGGCTCTTGGAGTTCAACCAAATAAACTACGTAACACTAGTCAAGTCAAGACAAGACTTATTTGGGTGAGGAGGTTGGATTTAAAATCTCAAGCGAATTTGTCCACCAACTCTCTCGATTACACATGCTTATCTGGAGGTGTTGACCTTGCTCTTTGAGGCTTGGTCTCGTTTCCGTAGTCTAGGTTGGTCTTTATTGCTTATAATGTTCTTAGAGCTACGAGTTGAGTCATTTGTTTAATTTTATTACTTCTATTTTTTAGCATTTTTTTTGTTAATTCGCTTCCCTGCTTATTTCATGATTTATAAAGAAAATCCAAAAACATTCATATATTTATTTGTTTTTGAAAACATAAAAATCAAAAAATATTTTTGGGTTAAGCATATTTTCAGTTGTGAGAAGTCAACCATGGGATTCACAAAAATGAACATTTTTTTTCTCAAATGCATGCGTTCTTCTTGTTGTTCTCCTCTCATGCGCAATATTCGGACATAAATTGCATCATGCCCTATGACTCTATGATCGCCACGTTTACACGTCAGGATTAGAAAGATTATTCAGATTGGATAGTTGGTTCTCATGTCCATTGGAATGTCTCGTTTTGTTTCTTCAGCAATTGACCTTTTTGGCATCTTGGTTGGATACGGTGTTCTCTTGGTTTTGTTTTAAAAAAAAAGGGGAGAAGAATGATAAGCCCTCAATAGTGTAAATAATCGGGCTTATCTCGCTCATTTTTGCCACGCTCACGCGCATAACTCTTTGTTTTTGTTTGATATTGCGCGAAAGGTGCGTTTTTGGTGATTACAGGTTTTCCGTGTGAATAAGGCTTGATTAAAGCCAAGTTTCGCTCCAACAACGTTCGGTGATCCGAGGGCTCCAATCGGAGCGATTCCGGAGCTTGGGGATTGTCGTGGAAGCCCCGGAACAAAGCCTGACATGAGCTGACATGAGCTGCTGTGAAAGGCTGGCAGACACAATGTCTACCGGTAGACATTCAATGTCTACCGGTTCAATTCCAGATCAGTGAGGACACCATTTTGCATCATTCTGAAACGACCAATGTCTACCGGTAGATATTCAATGTCTACCGGTAGACATTCCCAAATTTCTGCATTTTTTTGCCCGACTGTTGGACATTTCAGGGGTAGTTTAGACTTTGTATCCCGAATGTTTGGGACTATAAATAGATTTTAACCTCATTTTGAGAGGATATCTTTCATTCTCAGCCCTAGGAACTTCTCTCTCTACCTCCCTCTCCTCTCAAACTCTTCATCTCTCTTCAAAGGAGATTGAAGAGTTGGGTTTTGAGGTATTTCGTCTTCATTAATGTTGTAGGTACGTTTGAGATCTTTCGTAATCTTAAGTTTATTTTCGTTTTCATCCTTGAATCGTATTTATCTTTTTATGCTTGTTCTTCGTTCTTGTTCTATGTTTGAGTAGTGATCAAGGCTTGGTCTTGGGGTGATTTCTACCCTGTGATTTGGGTAGTTTAATGGCTTCTCTCATTTCTTGTGCTTAATGTGGTTTGTGAATGAACTAAGTTTATTTTTATGTACCAAAACCTAGGGTTGTTAACCTCTTTGATTATGTGTAGGCAAGGACTCGATCTCTTGCCACATTTAATGCTTGGAGCTATGTCACTCTAGGTGTTTGCCAAAATCCCTCAAAAGAACTTGTTGAACTCTAATCTTTGGTCTAAACTTAGGGTTGTTAACTTCTTTGATTGGGTGTAGACAAGTCTCCTTGGCACACCCAATGCTTAGAACCATGGCACTCTATGTGTTTGATAAAATGCCTAAATGAGTTCCTTTCCATTTCCAAACCCCGTTGTATGAGTTAAACTTGATTTTCATGGTTAAATCTTCCGAATGAGATCAAATGACAATGACTCTCACTTGAGTTATCAAAGAGAAGCATTGAACGGCCTAAGTTATGGGCGGAATGAACCCTTAGACCTTGCCGCTTTTAATTTCTAGTCAGTCTTCGTTTTCAATTAAGTAGGAGGTAGAGAGAATTCCACCACTCAAAAGTTGGCCGTCTCAACGCCAAATCTAAAGGTTGGCGGTCCTAACGCTAAAAACCCTTCGTAAATCAAACCTCCGGCCTAGCTCCATTGGCTCCCTGTGGATTCGACCTCGGACTTCCGAGTTTATTATGCTACGACCGACCTAGCCCTACGCTTGGGGCACTCTTTACTACGGCACACATTAAGGTCGCAAGCAAAGAACAACATATTCGAAAGTCAAAAGTCTATTATGTGAGATTTTATTGCTTATCCGGGCGTTCATCGAGTACCGGACAATTGGGATGAGGTACTCTCCCTCTGAGCGTTCGTGTCACAAAATGGATAGACCTTGTGAAGGCATTCGTGTTGGACCACTCGCTTAGTAACCGGGGATTGGGTATGAGGTACTCTTATTTCCAATATTCGTGTCAAAAGGCAGTGGGGTAAAAAAATAAAAACACGTGTATTTGTTTGGAAGATTCAATAAAAAATTGATATGCCTGTATACTCATTGGTTGAGGGGGAGTTTTTACTTGTTGAGGGGGAGTAATTTCTAAGCCTTGGGATATCATTCGTGTCATCATGCCTGGTTTGACTTCGTGGAAGAAATGGTGGTTGCCATTCTCATGGAACACGAGAAATCTTGTATCCGAAGATGGTGGTCTTAATATTTCTGACGTGTCACACACCCACTATTGTCATAGTCTCATATTGCATGTTGTACTTAATTCCAGATTTATTCATGCTTGGAATACATACAAGTTCATTCATGCATTTCAAAAATTGAAGTGCCATTTATTGATTCTCATGGTTGGGTGTTCATCTCTCGGATTCATGTGTTTGTCTCGCTCATTTTTTTTTGATGAACAGAGTATCTTTAGTCAGCAGTTACTAGAGCTTTCATAAAAAAAAAAACAACCAAACTCTTTTTAACTCTACTTGTTCAGAAGTTGTTTCCTTTTGGGCCTCATTTTTATTAATTTCACGTGCATCTATGCCTATATATTTTTTATATATTTATTTACATCCATATCTTTATTTATCTCACAATTGGTTTAAATTGGTTTTTGTTATTACTTTCGTGCTTATTTCTATATACTTTACCTTTGTCATTCCGTGACAAAAAGGGGGAGTAACTTATTTATTGCTTCACAGAATATCTTTTCAGTATTTGTTTCTGCAGGTTGAACGGGTTATGTATGTTTTGTCATGGAAGTGCCAAAGGGGGAGATTGTAAGGTATATGTTTTGGCAAATCCCATGACCAACATACACAATGATTTGTATCCGTAAATTGGGTTGTAATTTATTATGTTTCCTTCTTAGAGCATTTGTTTAGGAAGTATTTTGATTATGTAATGTAATTGAGAGTGGTAAAGATTGGTAAGGAAATTAGCATAGAAGGAAATCATGAGGCAGGATGATTTCGTGCATATATCAGAAAAGGAAATGAAGAAATCACGTGTGTGACAATATAGGAAGGTTTTCCAGTCACAGTGCTTGAGCAACTCAAAGACAGGTTATACACAGTGCTCGAGCAACCTTCCTATTTTTTCGGCATATATTTATATGCGTGTCTTTTGGAATTTCGAGGCTATCGAATATATTTGTGCCGCCTCTCTCTTGCTCCAAATCAGAAAAATACTTAAGGGAGATTGTGGCTTGTCTCTTGGAATAATCACATGATCCGTTGATCATCGAGCTTTCAGAACAATTCCAAGAGTTCTTTTCAAACTTTGATTCTATTGAGTGAATCGTTTCTTCCGGTGGATTCTGGAAGTATCTCGGAGGACTTGTGGATTCAAGGCAGCGGCGGTTAAACACTGGGTGCGGTGAACAAGTGATTCGGCAATCAACCTTGGTCAACCGAGAGCGATTCTAGGTTGTAAGTATAGGTTTGTTTGTAACCGTACAATGGTTTATAGTGTTTGATTTCCTCCCGTGATTTTTACCCTTTTTAAGGGGTTTTCCACGTATATCTTGTGTTCGTTATTGTTCATCATTTATTGCTTTCTGTTTCTTGATTCGGTTGATATAGTAATCTGTGGATTAATTGATAGAAGAGATAGAAACACAATAAATTTATATTCCTAGGCGAGCTAGGATTTTTCATTTGGTATCAGAGCAGGTCGCTCATTATTTTTCATTTTCATAATATGTGAGTTCGAAATTACTTTCTTTTTGAAAAAAAAAAGATTTAAAAAGAAAGCGGAACGGGACCTAGTTTTCCAAAATATATTGTGGCAGGACTGGCGATCAACTTCTCCCTGTGGGACCGGGTCAAGTGGGTCCAGGTCACCAAAGATTTTGATTACGTGGGTGATATCAAAAGCGTGGAAGAAGCAAAAAGAAAAAAAGAGAAGAAAAGGACAGTGTCGGGTCGGATTGTCCATTTGGTAAACGCAAACCTCTGTCGTTACGTTAAGGAAAGACAACACCACAAAACCTGCCTGCCTGCCTGGCCTGCAAACGCCGTCTACCTTTTGATTCCCTCTGCAGCAGCTCCCTCCAGTACAATATGCTCAGTTTAGGTTCATTTCTCTACAAAATTATTCACTTGGTCCCAACCCAATTTAGGCACATTTTTCCCTTCTGTTGGTCCAAATTTAATACCAGTTGTACCATGGAAGCTCATTTATGTAACCAAAGAAAATAATTGACCTGCAGAGCTGTTCGTTGATCGCTCGGACCATTGTGCGTCAAAAAGAGTTTTGCTAAATTGGGTTATTTTGCAAATACAATCGGAAACTGCTGATAATAGATAGAAAAATGTATCGAATTAATCGTACAAAAATGCATTAGAGTGTGAATATGTATTTTAATCTCTATAACATGCATGTTAATCATACAACAAGAACTCCGATTTTATACTACTATATATATTGGTTAGAGTCATTCACACATTTGGGACATAGGGGCACAATTAGGTCTTGTGCTCTCTCCGTAAGGGGTTCCATCTCGAGTCTATGAGTTGATCAAAAATCATTCAATTCATTTAGTTTGTTGAGTAGGCTATTCTACAAAAAATAAGATTTAATTGAGCATTAGTCTCATCGATTGACCTGAACAAAATATATGCTTTGTAAAGCAACATATTGATGTCCAGAATTTTAAAAAGAAACTTCAATAAAATTGTATTTAGTTCATGAACTTGCCGGATAATATTGTCAATCTTATTTTACGAATCCAAAATAAACTTGACGGATGAAATAAAGTAAACTATTTAGGTCATAGTTATCGCACCAATCACAGATAAGTCTAGACCGTAAAAAGAGGGAGTGTGCGTTCGAGAGCGGAATCCGACAATCAGTATCACGGGAAGATACTTGAACGAATCAATCGCTTATCAAAAGTTAAAATGAATTAATCAATCGCCTATCGGTATCTGAATGAACTGTTTTTTTTTTTTCTACAATTGCATACAGTATTAAAATAATATTATTGCAAAATAAAATAAATCCTTTGCATCTTTCGTATCGGTCCCACACATGGGTCGGTATACAATTGCAACCAAAGTATCAACACTATATACAAATGTAATTTGAGCTCAAAAGCCTCAAATCCCCCATTCTGAATACTTAAAAAATTTGTAATTTTGAGAGAGAAAAAGGGTGGGAGAGGAAGAGAAATTTGGTCGGTTTTTGTTTGTTTACACTCTACTTTTCAGTTAATTTTAGGTTCAATTTAAATCTCTAATTTATGATGGGAATTGATTTCTACACTCTATTTTTTGATAATCACACTCTATTTTTTAGATTTTAGTGTTAAAGATGTATGTATTTTTTTTGGTAAAAGACAAAAAAGGGAGTGGATATCAAAAAAATGGAGTGTAGAAATTAATTCCCTATACTAAATATATGTTTGCGTGTATAGAACTAGTAGTCAAGGGGTGCAAACCAACCAAGCTTCATCGTGTTCGAGCTCGGCTCGGCTTTAAACGAGTCGAGCTTGACTAATTCACTTAACAAGCCTTTTTAAATGAGCCAAACCTATATACGTGTTAAACTCGGCTCATTTAGTAAATAAACCTAAAATTCAAGCTCGTTTACCAAAGGAGTCAAGCTGATCTAAGGGCATCTGCACCTCCCTCGTTAAACCCCTCTTCTTGTTAAAGTAACGAGTAAATATCCGAAATTGGTGCAGTATCAGACTCGCTCGAGGCTCGCTACTAATTACAATTGCTACAGTCACTCTTTGTTTGAAACGAGCTTCTGTTCACTTGCTACCTATTTCTTTATTGTTTTACTTTTTCATTTGAAACTTCTCTCTCTGCCAATCATGAGTTGCCACAATACCAATGCCTAGAGCTTTACAAAGCCAGTTGAAACGGTTTTTAGATAAAAATAAAATATTTTATTGAGATAGTTTTTGGATAAAGAGCCTGATGTAGTAGACATTGTAAAAGTGACTAGCTAAAGTAATAAAGTGAGTTTTTAAGGTATAATTTGGTCCAAAATTTGAAGAGACTGATGCAGATGCTCTAAGCCTTGACGAGCTGACCCATTAGCTGCCACGAGCAACTCGGTTGGTTTGCAGCCTGTACAAGGCCAGTTGGTGTATTTATCGAGTGTGAAGGAGGATCTGTGCCATGTCAGAAAAAAAGAGGACGATTTGTGTGTGTGAGAGAGAGAGAGAGAGAGAGAGAGGTGGGGGCCCGGTGCTGGAATTGAAATAGTACTACTACTATACATTGTGTGTGAGCAAACGAACCCCACAAACCCCCCGAACTCTGCCTTTTTTTTTTTTTTTTTTGTCTTCTTTCGCTTTTTCACTCCCCACCACCACCACCCTCCCTCCCTCTACCATATCTGCCAAAAATTCTCAGACCACGCCAAGCATATCCTCTAAATCGTACCCATTTAGCTGATACCCATTTTGCTCAAATGTGCATTTGATTCCTCAAAAAACCTTTCCACAAACAGCAAAATCCCCCCTTTCATTTCATTCCATATACATCCATGGGGAGTAATAGTTTCTCGTCCGACGACATTACCGACCAGCACAGCGAGGAGGAGGAGGAGGAGGAGCTCTACGAAGACTACAGCTTGAGCGCCGACGTCAGCGAGTCGCCCTCCAGTTCCCTCTCCTTGTCCCCCGTCCCTACTCGTCCGACTACCGCAAGTTCCGGCTTTGCGCCGGTGCAGCCACCGGTGTTCTTGTTGCCGGTGGGTGGAGGGAAAGATGCGGTGCTTTGGGACTATAAGGTACAGAAGCCGGAGACCGGTTCGTCAGGTTCGTTAACCTTACTGTTTAACGGGAAAAATTTCTGTTCAAGTTTCAGTAGTCACGAGATCTTATTATAGCAACTTGGTAAATTAAATTAGTCTCTTGAGTTTATTTCCTAATCGATAGGTTTAGGTTTAAGAGCATCTCCTCCAGTCTTTACCTATACTATTACTCAAATTAGGGTAAAAATTTAGCAGAAGGTTGATTTGGTATGAAGCACTTCAACGAGCATACCTAAAAAGCTAAGCACAAATTTGAGTAAAAGCTTCATTAATGGCATGGTTGTAAATTTGGGAGGGGAAAAATAGCCTTTTACAAAATGTGAGTAACCTTTGATTTGTGTAAAAATTTGAGTAAAACTCATTTTGATATAGGTTTGAGTCAAGGAGTGGAGAGGATTTTTGTGGGTTTTTACTCAAATTCTCAGGTTGAGTTGAAAAATAGTTACTCACTTAAATGGCATGGTCGTAAATTCGGGAAGAGGAAAACAGCCTCACAGAATTCAAGTAAAACTCAATTTGAAATACGTTTGAGTCAACGAGTGGAGCGGATTTTTGGGGGGTTTTTACTCAAATTTTGTGTATGAGTAAAAAGATGGGTAAGGGTTGAGGTGCTCTTATGGATGAAGGTTTAACTGTTTATGCTGTGGATCTGATGGTAAACCTAGGCGAATTCGCTGTTCCTGAGTTGGGTTAATTGCTGTTCAAGTATCAGTAATAGTTTTTTGATCTTACTGTGGGCAACTTCTTCAATTGTGATTAGTCTCTTGAATTTCTTTCCTTAGTTGGTAGGTGTATAGATGCTTGGGCAAATTATGTTGTGCGAACTTTTACCAATTACTTGATTTTCCTGGATTTGTAGAAATTGAGATGATGAAGGAAAGATTTGCTAAGCTGCTTCTAGGGGAAGACATGTCTGGAGGGGGTAAAGGAGTCTCTACTGCCCTTGCAATATCAAATGCCATCACAAATCTCTCTGGTCAGTGCATATTTAAGTGTCTCTGTTTGTGTGTGATGCCTATGAGCGTATGTGATTTCTGTGTTTTGGGTATTTTGATGGAGTAACCTAGCTTTGTGTGATTGTAATGGGTAGAAACTTGACACCTACAACCACCCTTAAGCCACAAGTGTGTTTTGTGTGTTTATCGATTATGTTTATGTCATCTTTTTTTGTTTGCAATTATAGCTACTGTGTTTGGGGAGTTATGGAGGTTGGAGCCATTGGCACCGCAGAAGGCAGCAATGTGGCGTAGAGAGATGGAATGTCTATTATGTGTGAGTGATTCAATTGTGGAGCTTGTTCCTTCCATGCAACAATTCCCTGGCGGTGGCACTTACGAAGTCATGGCCACCCGACCTAGGTCTGACTTATATATGAATCTCCCTGCCCTCAAGAAGCTCGATGCTATGTTGCTTAGCATCCTTGATGGATTTCAAGATATGGAATTTTGGTACGTTGACCGCGGCATAGTCGTTGGTGATGCAAATGATTGTGATGTGCGTCCATTGGGTGCAAGTGGTGGGACACCTTCAATTAGGCAGGAAGAGAAGTGGTGGCTTCCATATCCAAAGGTTCCTTCAAAGGGGCTATCGGAGGATGCGAGGAAGAAGTTGCAGCAGTGCAGGGATTGCACAAACCAGATATTGAAAGCGGCAATGGCAATCAATAGCAGCGTTCTTGCTGAGATGGAGATTCCAGTTGCCTATTTGGAAACTTTGCCCAAGGTATGCGTTTCAATTTTGTTTATGTTCACTTCTGGAAGCTATCTTAGCCAACATACATCCATAAATGCTAGCTTATTTTACCAGTTTCGAGCATTCACTTTGTTAGATTTAACTATTTTTAAGGTGAGAGTGGCGGAGAGAATTTCCTTGTAGTTCTTTTAGCTTTTATTAGAGTCTGAGCTGAGGGATTTCTTTTTTCATTTCCTTTATAGACAATTGTGCATTCTGGATTCACGACCATTTAGCAGGACTTGTGTGTTTGCAGCGCCCTGATATCCTTGTATGTCCAGGCTTTCTCTAAACAGCGTAAATGCACTGCCCCTTTGTAGTGGGACTTGATCGTTATGACGTGCTTAGTTGCTTCCATATTCAAATTTCATCACATACAGCTTCATGTTACTTTTATGTTCCGATGACATAAACTTAGTTTTCTGCAAAAAGTACGCTTTTCCTGTGTGGTCAATTAAAAGAACTCAATCCGGGTGCTTTGGACAATTATTTTTTTTTTTTTTGCTTTTACCACTCTTTTGTCTCGGTTGTCTTTCTTTTGTTGGTGCCCAGGGCAATGAATAGATTTTCTGAGATGAGTTGGGTCATTATGGAATGTGCCATGCTTCGTAGGAGCAAGCATAGCAGAATACATTGCATAGAATCTTATAAACCTTCATCATTGGTGCTGTCTTGAGCTGTTTGATGTTTTTGGCTGAATAAAGTCATGCTTGAATATGATGATAATAGTACTATAGGGACCAGGTAAAAGACTAAATATTAGCTATTTATATGTTAAGGATCTTGATTTGGATGCAAATGTGGAGATGTAGCTAATATATCCAAGTGAGAGCAGTTGGGAATAATGAAAAAGAGCATTTAATTCACAAAACCTTAGGGAATGAAAGGTTGGTTCCTTAATGACTGGGTGGATTACAGGGGAGGAAAAAGAGGAATTGTTTGGGATACGGAGCAGTATATCAACTCATTATTTGGTCTTGTATGTGATCGGGCGAAGTGTTTGATGTTGTGTGTCTTCGCTGTTAATTCAGCTCCATGATGGGTATATTCAAAGTGGGCCAGTGTAGCTTTAGTCAGATCAAGCATAAGTTCACAACCTTTCCGAAGTGAACGGGGGGCTGTTGATCTTCTGGAGATGAGTTCTTATTTTCTTTTCTAAGCCTATGGTCTGTGTCAGTGTCACTCTATGCAATTGTCAAAAAAAGATCAGCTCTTAAGAGATTTCATTTGTTTGGTTGTTTAGTTCTTATAGCATATTGGTCTTAAAATATATTGATGAATTTCCATTCCAGAGTGGAAAAGCTTGTCTTGGTGATATTATCTATCGCTACATAACTGCTGAGCAGTTCACACCAGAATCTCTTCTTGATTGCCTGGACTTGTCATCGGAGCACAACACACTGGAAGTGGTGAACATGATTGAGGCATCTATACATGTGTGGAAGAAGAAAGGCCAGAGAAAACATACAAAGCACCTGAAAGCTAAGCGTTCACCATGGCGGCCCAAGGTCAAGGGCCTTGCTGCTGATGGTAACAAAAATCAATTTCTAGGGCAACGAGCGGAGATCCTCTTACATAACCTGAGGCTCCGTTTCCCTGGCCTTCCACAGACTGCATTGGATATGAGCAAAATTCAATACAACAAGGTATTTGATTAATCTCCTCTCTTCACCATATAGGGAACAGTTACAATTAATTTCTATGTATTCTGATTAAAGCACATTTTGCCTCCTAGCGAAACTGACAAATCTAGTTCTACGTCAAGATAGCAGCTAAAGCATATGGAAACATAGAGAACTTTAACTATATTTAGCACTTGTAGGTAGGCTGATTTTTTTATGCCTTTGAAGATTTGGCAAATGGGCAGATGAAATTTGATGGAGTACGACTTTAGTGAGAGGCATTTGGAAGCAAACATTTAATGACCTTTGTACTCCCTCTGTTGCCATTCTATTGTCCCTTGTCCTATACTAACCACATAAAAAAACTAATTATAACTTTTAATTGGTAATACCGTTTATATGCAATATGGTTCTTGTTTGATATATCTCAATGAGCTCTTTTAAACGATGTTTTCAAAATCACCTAAAACATTATAGATTGCAAGATATAATCAATTGAAAAGTGGCACGGACTCCCAAAAGGGACAAAAGAATGGGGACGGAGGGAGTATTAGCTAAATCGTTACTTCTCTGATGATAGGGTCACTATGTATTGAATCAGTGTCTATATTAGAATTAGAAGCATGTATACTTAGAGAAGGGAGCTGTATCCTTTCCTTGTCAAATCTTTAGCATAAACCAATATTCGTAGGATTCTTGTGAATGCATATCCTACACCTATTAACATAATTAATAGTTTTAACATAATTAATGGTTTGAGACCAGTAGTACCAAACATTCAGCTACTTGTTCACGTATTCGGCCTTTATTTAATTGAGATCACAAGATTATTTCTATCTATTTGGAAAAACACAATCATATATTGCCATACTCTTTGGAGAAGAAGAATTTGGAAAAACTAAGAGTTAAAACATAATCAAAGTTTCTCTAAGTTCTTGCCCGCAGATATATCCTACCTTTGTTATGCATTCATGGATTGTGGCGTACGAGTTCTTTAATATATAGTTCTTTAAGTGTTTGTCTATCCCTCGTGCAAAGGTATACCTGAATCTTGTATCTGTATCGGTAACCATGTCCATGCTGCAGAGAGTTTAATTGTGCATCTTGCTATCAGTTTTCTATCATTACTGGGCATAAAAATTTTTAGGAACACATGCTTTTGGAGTTTTTGTTTATCCTCGAATTGCCGATTGGTTCAAGGTCATCTATTTATTGTCAAATATATTCTCCTTTCGTGGAACTATAACAACTTGAAAGAAGAGATAAACAGCTGTGCATTAATCATCTATTGTTTGCTTTACTCTTCATTTGGTTCCACTTCAGCTCGAATCTTATCGCCCTATTTCCTCATTTTTGCGGCAGGATTTAGGACAATCGATTCTTGAAAGCTACTCGAGAGTTATGGAGAGCTTGGCCTTCAATATAATGGCAAGGATTGATGACGTCCTGTATGTGGACGATGCTACTAAGCAGTGTGCTGCTGCAGAATCAATGTCATTTATCAGCAGGGGAGGGTTCGATGGTCTCCCCATCCTAAAACGAATATCGCCTAGTCCCTTCTCAATCCAGCAAACCCCTTATGGCTCTCCCTTTGGGACCTTCTGTTCTTCCACTCCTGTGTTCCAAAGCCCAGGTAGGACACCTCCACCTTCAAACACTAATACTATTCCCTTCGACAAACTACTGGCTAGTGACGTGGAGAACTTGTGGTCATATCCTGGGAACTTCAGTTCCAGAAGAATCTCCCACAATGCTCCCGAGCGCAATTGACTTATCGAGGGTAATAGGATGTTGAAAACCTGGTTAAAGGGACTTGTAATGGTAGGGGGCTGAAAATAGAGGTTGTTTCAATCTTGTATAGCATGTATCTTCGGTAGAAGCCGTGGGAAAAAAAAATTGTATCTCCGGTAGAAATATCGCGGTTAAGAGTTTTTGAGTTTTTTGGTCAGGCGCTAGATTGAGGAATATATATTATAATTGCTATTACGTTTGAGAAATGACTGTTCCATGCCTCCAAAAGAATCTATTATTGCCAATTAGTAGAGTATTAGTATTACCCAACAACAGAGTGAGACGTTGAAGATTATCTCAGTCTGCTGCACTATGAATCATCTTTCGTTAACAAGGCTATTCGAGAGCTATGATCCACTATTTGATCATTGTCCACTATGAGATTTCAATAAGTGATTCGCACAATATCCTCGAAAAGTGAGTGGGCTTCGAAAATAACTTATTTTCGGGAGATTTCGAACGCAATGTGATGCTTACGGCTAGTATTTCTTCCATGCTGTTAATCTTATGGAGGGCTGCCAGCCTCCAGATGAGTGAATTATGTCCCCCTAGGTACTCCTAAATAAGTGGAGGACCAATACGAGCTGCTTGCATACCTATAGATGTCCGGATTCCGATTTGAGTCTATTTCTCTACAGATATGTTCTTCCATACGGGACGTACGAAATTACAGGTCGGATGATCAATTTGGGCTTAGGATGGAGCCACAAGAGGGGAGCTTGGAGGGATATGGAGGATCAAGGGCATGGAGAGGAGCTTGACCCTTCCAACAATGACGGTGTTTGATACAGAAATGCTGGGGACACGCATCTTGGCCGCTCCCTAGACGCTCCTCTCTCACAAGCAGTGGGCTCCACACATCTGCGGGCTCCATTGCTTGTGAGAGAGGAGTGTTTAGAAAGTGGCCGAGAAGCGTATCTGTAGCATGATTGGTGTTCGATATGGGATTTCGAGTGATTTTTTTTTATAAACATAGCGTAAGCGCATGAGGCGATGAGTAAACACAGTTTTTGGTGCAACTAAGCGATGCTATTCAAAACTAGAAAAAAAAGAAGAGAAAGATGAAAGAAGGTCCAAGACTGAGATTTTATGTTTGTCAAAATGAAGAAGCTTTGAGAATAGAAAATTTAGTCTACTTTCACAAGTAATATTTGCTGTCGCCGCATAATTTGCAGTGTGTATGAGCGTGAAAGTGTCTTTGAATCACATGTTATACTATTAAAACTTGAGAGAAACAAAGATTGAGAGCGCGACAACAGTGCTAGAATTAAGAGCGGGAGTGTTATGGATTTTGAAAGACTATCTCTCTCCGTTCATTATCCAAAAAAACCTTCCTCAAACAAACTCATGTGATCTCCCAGTTGTGTGTTTTGGGAGAGTGGGTTTGAAGAGAGAAGCATTTCTTTTCCGCAATTTCGTTTGGCATCCATAAAAAGCTGAAGTCAGAGCAACCTTTTCTTTCACTTTTCTCCAAAACAGACCAAAAACTGTCTCTTTTCATTTGTTTTTTCTGCAAACCCATTTGATTGTGAATAACAACTAGGCTTGGATACTTGTATCCGTGTTTGAGAGAGAGAGACAGAGAGGGGGAGTGTATTTTGTCCCACATCGAAAGGATAAGGGGAGAGGGGGGCTTTGGAGCATGGATATAAACTTATGTGGGACAATGGAGCTCCATACTTACCTGGACGGGGACAATGGGTGATCAAAATGGCCCATGGCCTAGGTTGACGACTTCCATTGCACTTGGGAGGGGCGTTCGCCTAAGGTCTACCCAAGTTGGTGGAACCTACGTCATAATTTGTGTGGGCCTGCGTTCGCGTGGCCCCTATCGAATTACTAGTTGAAGTTTTGAGCCCGAGCCCTACGGATCCACATAAAAAGCCTAGTCCGTCGCTTAACTCCCATCTGGACTATACGATTACTATTACTAATCTAACCCACGTAGCCCAGCTTTCGTAGGCCCAAACACATGGCCCGTTCCTTGGCTTTACCACCGACTGGACTTATTACTTACGGAGTATTTTAGAGTTGGGTAGGGCCGAATGAGCCGAGCTTGCGAGTCGGTTCTTTTACAACCTTAGCGCTGCGTTGGGTAGGGCTGAATGAGCCAAGCTTACGTACTGTTTGGTTCATTTACAGCCTTAGTGCTGGGCGTGATAAAATTGGATGGGGTACATCTCGGAATCAATTTATTCGAATATGGGTATGTACTTGACCAAATCACTTATGCTGTGTTTGGATGAGTTTTTGAGAAATATTTGGGGGTTATGACTTATGAGTGGATAGAGAAATAAAGTAGTGATTGAAAGTAGGAGTAATGAGTGGACAGAGATAGAGAGAGAAATGAGAATAATGATTGGAGATAGGGGTAATGAGTGGAGAGTAATGATTTGAAGTCGGGGTAATGAGTATTTTTTGAGTTGGGAATTTTTTTTCAAAAACCAAACCAAACAAGTTAATGTATTATGCACTTAGATCAATTCATTTACTAATTTAATTCTGTCAAATAGGCCCTTACCGTGTACTTGACCAATTCATTTAATTTAATTTCTGTCAAAAAGAGTAAGGCCCATACCGAATATCGGTATGTAGCTTGATCAATTCATTTAGTTTTATTCTCGAACATAGGAAGTTCTTACCGAATGAGCTGATTTCTAACAAAAACCCTTCAAAAGATGTTCTAAATAAATTGAACGATTTCAATTATTTGTGTGGGACCCCGGAATGAATCTCACACAATCCAGTAACAACAACCTTCAAAACATATTTTAAATTAATTGAACGAACCGGATATAAGCTGCATGTCACTCTTCACAATATTATAGTATCATACTACTTTCTTGGTAGTTGATATCACATGATACATGCTTTAATGCTGTCAATGTCCATGAATTATTTAATATCAGACAAAATCTTCAATTGGATTTCTTTTCTTGGTTGCTGCAATGCTTAATCATTAAAATCAAACATTTTTTAATTCCCCCTGGAAGGTCCACCTTCCTTGTGAAGCTCAATGATTTTCTCTCACATAATTGAATCTTCACCGCCAGTGCTCTCTGTGTGTCTGTGTTTTTATTTTAGAGAGAGAAGAAGAAGAAGAAGAGGAGGAGGAGGAGGAGGAGGAGGAGGAGAGGGATGGAAGGAGAAGCAAATAGAGAGGAAGAAGAAGAAGCCCAGGCCCATGTGGACATATGGAAGTACGTTTTCGGGTTTGTAGATATGGCTGTGGTAAAATGTGCTATTCAGCTCGGCATACCTGATGCCCTGGAAGCCCATGTCGGCCCCGCGACACTCCCCGATCTTTCCTCCGCCCTCGGGTGCTCCCCCTCCGCCCTCCACCGCGTCATGAGGTTCTTAGTCCACCGTAAAATCCTCAAAGAAGCTCCCGCCGGATACCTCCAAACGCCACTATCCCGCCTTCTCCTGAAAAACGGCGAAAAAAGCCTGGCTGCTTTATTGTTGCTCGAGAGCTCTCCGGTGATGCTCGCACCCTGGCACGGTTTAAGTGCTCGTGTCCTGGCCAACGGGAGTCCAGCATTCGAGGCCGCCCATGGTGAGGACATATGGAGGTACGCTGAGGAGAATCCTGGCCACAGCAAGCTCATCAACGACGCAATGGCTTGCAATGCTAGGGTGGCTGTGCCAGCGATAGTCGAAGGGTGTCCGGAGGTGTTCGATGGGGTGGAGTCCGTGGTGGATGTAGGCGGAGGAGACGGGACTGCTCTCCGGTTGTTGGTCGAGGCGTTCCCTTCGATTCGAGGGATAAATTTCGATCTGCCTCATGTGGTGTCTGTGGCACTGGACTGTGTCGGGGTCGAGCATGTGGGCGGTGACATGTTTGCTAGTGTTCCGAAGGCGGATGCGGCATACCTCATGGTGAGTAAATGTTTACTATACATTTCTGTGCGTGTATATATATATATATATACATGATCCCTCCCTTGTTCAAACATGTTCAAACGCGAGCCGTTGAAGGGTTGCACGAGAGTCTTGAAATCCTATTATTCCAAGGCCCTTGGGAATTCTTCAACGGGAATATCAAGAGAGGGAGAAAATTTGAGGCGACGCCACTTTTTGTAGATTTTACTCTGAGTATGTACACTACTTTTCTGTGCGAAACCTCATTGCTATCAGTGATTTTTGGGTGTGCGCGCGCTTCATCTATGCCTGAATTTCTAAATATGCAGTGCGTTTTGCACGACTGGGACGATGACGAGTGCATCCAAATCCTGAGAAAGTGCAGAGAGGCTATCCCGAAGGACAAAGGGAAGGTGATCATTTTAGAGGCTGTGGTCGAAGAAGAAAACAACGATAAGCTGGAGTATGTGAGGCTGATGTTGGACATGGTGATGATGGCGCACACAAACAAAGGGAAAGAGAGGACTTCAAAGGAGTGGGCATACGTTCTGAGCGAATCTGGTTTCAGTCGACACACGATAAAGAACATCAAAGCTGTTCAATCGGTGATTGAGGCTTACCCTTAATTTGTAGGGTATCTTATCGTTCTTTCTTGTTCAATGTGTTCATCTGTGAAGTGTTCTTTTATGCGTGAGAATGAATGTTGTATCAGCATATTTAAGCTGTTTGTCTATATTGAAGATAATAAGCACCTGAGGCAGTTGTGGTATTTTTTGTATGCTTTGCTTCTAACTTTCGTTTTTTTTTTTTCTTTTCCTTCGAACTTTTATGTTCTCATCCCTTGGAGATGGGTTCTTCCATGGAGCAATATTTAGGGTGCGTTTTTGCTGCCTTTCTTTTGCTTCAGGCTAATGACAACATTCAAGT
Source organism: Rhododendron griersonianum (assembly GCA_018127125.1). Taxonomy (NCBI): domain Eukaryota; kingdom Viridiplantae; phylum Streptophyta; class Magnoliopsida; order Ericales; family Ericaceae; genus Rhododendron; species Rhododendron griersonianum. The sequence goes on from CM030792.1 coordinate 6,695,912, forward strand.
TGTTCTCGCTAAATGTTATTTTAGTTGATGTATGCGATGAGAATGACATGCTTAGAAAATCGTGAAAACATGGGTTTAAGTCCGTTTTAGTCCATATAATTTAGTGGAAACACCCCCTTCTTGGTAATGCCTAAACTTGTCTACCTTTTCTGACTGTCGGAGGTACGTTGAAGATATTTCCGATTTGCGATACTAGGGAGGGCCCAAAGTAGGCCTTGAAGTGGTTCCTCATCCTTAAACCATACGGAAGATCGAAATAAAATTACACAACGAGACAGTTTTGCTATGTTCTAAGGAGATTAATAAGAGTCTTATTCTGATCAATGTTTTTCTCATCAGAGCATCAAACTTCTGGAGTTGGGACAGTTCGAAACTTTGTCTGTTCTTGGAAATATCATATAAGATGGTAATCGAACCTGGGTGATTGATTCTCTCAAGTTTTGGGCTTGGGATATATGGTTAAGAAGCCACAAGAACAAGAGTCCCACATCGGTCAATTGAAAAGGTGAGTTGGGCGGGTGAAAGTTTCGAAAGGAAAATAATTGAACAAAAAAGAACCAATGAGATCACATGAGAATAACAAAGATGATTTAAACAATGAGATCGAACTGGGGAATGGTGCTGTGCACCGCGTTGTCTCCGGGAAAATTTCATGTTATATATTTCACACAAACATAGGTTTTGGGTTAGTTTGGGTTGGATCAGTTGGGTTAGTTTGGGTTGGATCAGTTTCATGATGGGTCTAGAAAACTCAACTTGCAGACAACCAACCCACCAACAAATAGTTTTATCATACGCCCAATCCATGTCTTGCTCCTTTCAATAATCCATATTTGTCAACAGGGGCAGCTCGCCAAAGGCCTTGTAGTCCAACGGTATTTTCTGGTCCTTTCTCTTGTGGGAAGCCATGGTTCGAACATTGTTAAAGGCGTTTGTGGTTCAGGGCTGTAGACAGTATTTGAACCTCGTATGGACTAACTTAATAATTACCCCTGCCGCCCTCCCCCCACCCAAATGTATGCCGCTGGGAAAAAATAAAAAAACAAGGGCGGCTCTACCATATGTTTAGGGGGTTCAAGTGAATCCCGTGGGTTCAAAAAATGCAGCAATTTTTTTTTTTTACATATAATTTAATTTTTCTTTAGTATTGTTGACACGGAATAATTTTTTCATAGCCGAAGTGATTGAAATTGTTTAGTCACGAAATGGCTCAGGGACTGAGCGCGGGCGTGCCAAGACTTGTCGCGTCTAATATAAAGGATTGGATGCCCTCTTCTGACTTTGTAACAGTGAAGGCGAGTGTGTTGCGAACCTAAAGGTTAGATCACAATGGAGGTTCGTGGTTTTGTCACGACGAAGTGGACTTAGCAATTTCCTAACTGTGCAGGCACTACAACACGGAAGGCCTATTGCGAGGAAATATGGCGAGGAAAATAGATTTCGTCGCTAAAAGTACACAATCTGCGAGGAAATTCAATTTCGTCTCTAAAAAGTTACATTTAGCGAGGAAATTAAATTTTCTCGCCAAATGTAACCCTTTTGCGAGGAAATCTGTTTTCCTCGCTAAATGTAACCTTTTGGCGAGAAAATATTTTGTCACCTTTTTTAGGACTCATTAAATTTTTTATATGTAAGTCATTATTAATTATGTTCATGTATTTTTAATATCACGATGGTAAGGGATAATCAACTACATAGTACAATATCATTTGCAAATTTATTAAAATAAAAATGTGATAAACGGAAAAAAATTGTTTCCTCGCCAATCGCATTGAATTGATGAAATAAAAAATATCTTTCTCACGAATTATATGAATTCACTTTTCCCCAACGGAAATTAATTGTTAACAATGTCAGTATGTTCAAATTGTACTACAATTTATTGTTTGAATACAAACATTTTTAAGGACATGCTAAAAAAAAGTTCATCCCATAGTTATTGTCAACCAATCAGTGCAAATGATCAGTTGATCAAGAAAAGAGGTCCTCTCGCAAGCAACGCACTGTTGCTCGCTCTTCAATTGAATCCAAGTACAAGGCTATTGCGGATGTGGCCGCCGAATTAACTTGGGTTCAGTCACTCCATTTCGAACTTGGTCTTTATATCCCTGGCACTCCATTATTGTGGTGTGATAATGTTAGTGCAACATATCTTACAGCCAATCTCGTCTTCCATGCCTGCACAAAGCATGTTGAAATTGATTATCATTTTGTGCGTGACAAAGTCGCTCGGGGTGATTTAACTGTCCAATATATTAGCACCAAGGATCAAATTGTCAATATTTTACAAAAGGACTTGCGTCTTCCCGCTTTTGGACACTGCGTTTCAATCTGAAGGTCATGCCTCGACCATCAGCTTGCGGGGGGATGTCAACCAATCAGTGCAAATCAGTTGATCAAGAAAAGAAGTCCTGATAATGTTAGCCATTTCAGTGGTTATCTTATTTTATCATTTGCAATATCTTTTGTAAAGCTTATCACTTGTATGTTTATCTTTTGTAAAGCTTATCACTTGTACCATATTTGTATATAAATACCCAAGGAATAGAACACTCTAGGTAACAGAGTGCATTCATCAATTCTATCGTATTGTTCTTTTGACTATTATAAACCCAAAAAAAGGACTGGACATATATAGAGATTATAAGTTTGTGGATGAATGATATGCTTTTCAGAAAAAGAATGGGATATATGGATTGCTTTTCATAGAGATAACTGATTGTTAATTCATACATAAAAATTTAATGAAAAGCTAAACAAAAGATAAAGTACTTAATAATTGCGAAATGTATTTTCAAAATATGTAAGGTTAACCCCATTTAAAAAGAAACATAACAAATTATTACTATTGTAATATTATAGTTGAGTTAAAATTGTTATGGACTAAACAAATTTAGAAAGGTATAACGATTTATTAAAGATATATAACAAAACATTAAATTATAAAAAAATTCAATAAAAGCGAATAATATTAAAGATTTAAAAAACAAGTTTAAAGGAACACTATGAAGGGACTAAAATTAGAGAGAAAGGTGTAAAGAAACAAATTTAGAGAGGTGAAAGGATGTACAAAAGGTTTATATATAAAAAAAGGCAAAGGTTTGAACTGGAAAGGAAGTTGGTGTGATGGATGGAGTGAATGCCTCTATACAGGAGGCCACGGTTCGAATTCACGCAGAAGCAAAGGGTAAAGGAGCTAGAGAATTATCTTGTTTTTAGTTTCAAGAGATTTAGCGAGGAAAAATTTTCTCACCTAAACTATAATTGGCGAGGAAAAAATTAGTCTAGCGAGGAAAAATTTCCTCGCCTATTTTGTAAACATTGCATTAGTCTAGTGAGGAAAAACTATAGCGAGGAAAAAATTCCTCGCTAATTGTGTCAAAATAGGCCAGGAAATTTTTTTTTCCTCGCAAATTCTTTTTGCGAGGAAAACGGGTGAGGAAAAATTTCCTCGCAAATACATTTTGCGAGGAAATCAGCTGTTTAGCAAGGAAACTAAATCCTCGCAACAAGCCTTTGGTGTTGTAGTGAGGAAAGAAGTAACAACGTAAAAAGAAAGACCTTTATCAACCGTGTAATAAAGTTTTGTGTACAACGGGAAAGATAAAAAAACCCGAATTACTTGAGAAGTAACAACGTAAAAAGAAAGACCTTTATTGACTATGTAATAAAGTTTTGCGTACAACGCGAAAGATAAAAAATCCGAATTACTTAAAGAAGTAATTGAGTTGGTACAGAAAATGTAAAATAGGTGCTTCGCTGGGAAAACTTTGACTTAAGCGCTGAGCTTTGAGGTGTTGAACCCTTTTTTCATCTTTGAAACTAGTATTCTAGTCCAGATCTGAGCCAAGTTTTCTGCCTTCATCACGAGCTGACAAGTGTCCCGAGTTGGCTCCAGATGTTGCTAAATCATTACTTTTCTGATGATAGGGTCACTATGTATTGAATCAGTGTCTATATTAGAATTAGAAGCATGTATACTTAGAGAAGGGAGCTGTATCCTTTCCTTGTCAAATCTTTAGCATAAACCAATATTCGTAGGATTCTTGTGAATGCATATCCTACACCTATTGTTGGGGATATTACAAGAGATTACACCAAAAATAAATATTACAATGGACAAATTAACAGGTTGAGTCGCGGAAATCTCGCTCTCTTTAAGGAGATTCAAGCCTTCTACGGTAGAAACCAGTGCAGTAGAAAATCTCTGACTTGTCCCCTCAAGGATATAACAGCCCGATAATTTATCGTATGGTTCGGACCTACTCTGCACAAGTAGGAGAACCCAAAGCTCCACAAAAGAATACCCTTACACTTTGCCCAAGACTCTCACGTACATATTACAAACTCACTGACTAGTTTTTTAGAGAATAAAGAAGGGAGAATGGAAAGGCTAAGTAGTGTCTTGGAGAAGTCTTGGTACTTCTTGCATGCAATAACCACTTATGTAGGCTATTTATAGGCAAGAAAGAATCCATATCATATCTTTTCATTAATGACAAAATCTCATAGGATAGATATGAATCTTTTCCATTAATAACTAAATCTCTTTCTAAATCCACTTAGATATGGATAGATATGGAAAGATATGAATAGATATTCTCATGATTTCATATGGATAGATATGAAAGATATGGAAAGATATGCTCCCGATTCTATCTAGATTTGATCTTTCAAGTGGATATCAAATAAACGCTAAGATAAAAGTCTCCCACGCAGAAATACACGTGACTTGTAAGAGTCTAGTACCCAAAGATGCACAGAAATTTAGTATTAAAATAATAAATTTCCAACATTCCCCCACCTATTTTAATATTAAATGAGACTCCTGGGCAAAGAGGGATATTATGCATAATGAAGGTGTGCTCTGCATTGAACCTTCACTAAGTGAAAACAGTAATTTCTACTCCAGAGTCAATAGTGGTCTCCGACTTGAACTATGACTGCTTAGGGGAAATAAAAAAGACTGCCCACACATAATAGTCCAGGTATTGACATGAGCTTTAATAGCCAGCACATTACGACCTTGTGCTAATCCCAGTTTTCATGAGCGTCTTTGAGAACAAAGCCTAATTCTCATGGGAAGCGGCCCCACCTCCACGTTCACATAGGTGAAATCTGTTAAGGGTGCTCCTGTAATTCTTACACCCCACTCATAAGAGCTACAGAATTTCATTAAGAGTTTCTTATAAACTCAACCTCCACAACATTACAGGATAAATGCACTCACACCATAGGGATGGACTTAATCAAAATTTTCAGTGCATTTCCAAATGACCACCATATGATTCGTTCTTCCCATTGAACCCAGTTACAGGATCTCTAGTCCCTGGGTAGGGTATCCTCATACGTGGCTCATGAATTTAATGGCTTTAGCCCCATCCCCCTCGATGTATTCCAGACTCTTTCTCTTGCCAAGGCCTTGGTTAATGGATCTGCAAGATTATCACATGATCTCATATAAGTCACATTTATGATGCTATTACTCAAATAAGATCTTACAGTACTATGTTTTCTTCTGATAGGTTTGGATTTACCGTTGTAATAACGGTTTTGTACTCTACCAATTGCAGCGGTGCTGTCACAATGAATTAACACGGGAGGAATTGGTTTTTCCCAAAACAGGATTTCATTTAATAAATCTCTCAACCAATTAGCCTCCTCACTTGCTGATGCTAATGCTATTAGCTCAGCCTCCATAGTAGAATTAGCAATAATAGATTGCTTTTTCGACTTCCAGCATATAGCACCACCACCCAAATTAAAAATATATCCTGTGGTAGAAAGTGAATCACCTGACAAAGTATTCCAATCGGCATCACTATAAGCTTCAAGTACTGCAGGATACTTTTTGTAAAATAAGCCATAATTTTTGTTACCAGATAAATATCTCATTATTCGCTCAATGGCTAGCCAGTGTTCTCTACTCGGCTTGCTAGTAAACCTGCTCAGTACTCCTACTGCATAAGCAATGTCAGGTCGAGTACAGTCAGTAGCATAACGTAAACTCCCTATTATGCTAGCATATCCTTTTTGATCAACAATATCCGTGTCATTTTTAACCGGAAATAAATGCACATGAGGATCAAAAGGAGTAAGAACATGCTTGCAGTTATCAAAGTGGTATTTTTTCAAGATTTTCTCAATATAGTGCGACTGATCGAGAAAAATACCATCACATGTTTTTGTAATTTTCATCCCCAAAATTACGTTAGCCTCACCAAGATCTTTCATATCAAAATGGCTACTAAGCATATTTTTAGTCTCATTAATAATATGCACATTAGAGCCAAAGATCAGTAAATCATCAACATATAGGCTAACAATAACATGTGAACTTTCACAAGATTTATAATAGATGCACTTATCACACTCATTTATCTTATAACCATTTTCAATCATGCAGGAATCAATTTTCTCATGCCACTGTTTAGGTGCCTGCTTTAAGCCATATAGGGATTTAGTCAACTTACACACTTTGCTTTCTTGGCTGGGCTCCACAAAGCCCTCGGGTTCATCCATGTAAATTTCCTCATCTAGGTCCCTGTTTAAAAAAGCTGTTTTTACATCCATTTGATGAATTTTTAAATCATGAATTGCCGCAACTGCAATTAACAATCTAATGGATGCTACTCTAGTAACCGGAGAAAATGTATCAAAAAAGTCAAGATCAGCTTGGTGCTTAAAACCTTTTGCAACAAGTCTTGCTTTATATTTATCAATAGAACCATCCGATTTAAGCTTTTTACGTAGGACCCATTTACACCCAATAGTTTTACAACCCGGTGGTAAATCGACTAATTTCCAAGTTTTATTGGACATTAGTGATTCCATCTCATCATTAACAACCTCTTTCCAAAAAAACAGCATCAGATGATGTCAAAGCATCTTGTAAATTAAGTGGAGTATCCTCCACATTAAAAACATGATAGTCAGGGCCAAAATCTTTTTCAACTCTAGCTCTTTTACTCCTTCTAGGTTCAAATTCAAAATTTTCTTGATTTTGTAAACTAGAAGTTGAAGAACTAGGCTCAGGTAAAACCAATTCTCTAGATTCTTGACCCCCACCATTTTTAAGTTTAAAAGGAAATTTTTCATGAAAAATTGCATCACTTGATTCAAAGATAATTTTATTTTCCATATCAAAAAATTTATAGGCTGTATTATTTATTGCATATCCAAGAAAAGCACAAGTGGTAGCTCTAACACCCGGTTTGGGTCTTTTAGGGTCTGAAAGCCTCACAAAGGCCAAATAACCCCAAACTCTCAAATATCCCAAATTTGGCTTATGACCATTCCACAACTCATAAGGTGTAACTTTAGTCTTTTTGTGTGGCACTCTATTTATCACATGACAAGCCGTTAAAAGTGCTTCTCCCCAGAGATTTGAGGGAGCACCTGCTTCAATAAGCATGGAATTGGTCAAGTCAATTAATGTTCTATTTTTTCTTTCAGCCACACCATTAGACTCAGGTGAATACTGTGGAGTAGTATCATGGATAATTCCCAAAAACTGAGCAAAAGAGTTAAATCCAAAAGATTCATACTCACGGCCTCTATCACTTCTAATTCTTTTAATATTTCTACCAAATTGATTTTCAACTTGTTGGAGGAATTCTTTAAATTTGTCAAATGCATCACTTTTATGTTTCACACAATATACATAAGTATATTTTGAATAGTCATCAATAAAAGTGATAAAATATCTATTTCCTCCACGAGTTAAAATTCCTTCAAACTCACATAAATCCGTATGGATTAGTTCTAACAATTCGGTTTTCCTTTGAACACTTTTATGAGGCCTCCTTGTGATTTTTGCTTTACTGCATGTTTCACATTTCTCAAAAAATCTTTTTTTAGTCTGGGAATTAATCCTAAGCTACTCATGATTCCTACATATTTACTGTTTACATGACATAGTCTAGCATGCCAAAAATTTAAAGAAGACAGCATGTTAACAGAAACAGTAGCTGGTTTATTATTCTCAACATTTAGTTTGAACATTCCATCACATGCATATTCCTTACCCACAAACACTCCTTTTTTAGTAATTACAAATTGATTAGATTCCATAGTTTGCTTAAAGCCAGATTTGTTGAGTAGATAACTGGACATCAAGTTCTTCCTCATGGACGGTGTGTAAAGCACATCTTTCAGAGTCAGCACACTTCCAGAGGTAAACTTCAAATCAACCTCGCCACTCCCAAGCACCTTGGTAGTACTAGAGTCACCAAGCATCACAATTTTTTCTTCTGCAAAGGGAGTATAAGATTTGAACCAATTTTTATCATAGCAGACATGCCTGTTGGCACCAGAGTCTGCCCACCACCCTTCCACACATTGAACCATATATATGTCTGTAATCATAGCCACAAAAGGCTCCTCGGCAACATTAGCCTGTGGAGCATTCTACGTTTTTCGAAACTTGCAAAATCGAGCAATATGCCCACTCTTGCCACAGACAAAACACCCACCAGTTTGTTGTGCTTGTGAAGGGGGTCCTTGGTTCCAATTATTTTTTCTCGTTTGCATTTCGCCGCGAGGTTTACCCTTATTTTTGAAAATTTTCTAAGTTGGCTTTAAATAAGCATTCTTTGAAAACTGACCTCTGGGTAAGTTATTTTTTGCGGAAACTAAATTTACCTTAGTGGTGGAATGTCCGTTACCCTCGTGAGTCATAAGTGCATCTTGGCCTCTAGCCTCCTCCTCCACTCGGATGCGGGTAATCAAAGTCTCCAGGGACGTCTCCTTTTGCTTGTGGCGCATTGATTTCTGGAACTCCCTCCACAAAGGTGGTAATTTGTCAATGATGCCTGCCACCACAAGTTTGTCCCCAATTTTGATGCCTTCAGACCGGACCTCCGCCACAATCATTTGGAAATCTTGCACTTGCTCCACAACAGATTTACCATCTATCATCTGATAGTGGAAAAAACGGCTAGCTGCATATTTCTTTGCACCTGCCTCCTCAGTATCATATTTGCTCTGCAAGGCTTTCCAAATTTTCTTTGCAGTGGAGTAAGTAGTATCATAATAATAATAAAATTGATCTGCAAGGCAATTTAAGAGATAATACCGAAAATTATACTCATCTGCATTATACTGCTCAACTTGTTCAAGATGAGCATATTTTTCGTCATCGGTCATCCCATCTGTGGAGACTTTGTTGGGATCCTTCTCAGTTAGGATGTAGGCCACCTTGAGGAGACTGAGATAGAAGAGCACCTTGCCTTTCCATCGCTTGAAGTGAGCTCCCTTGAACTTGAAGGGCTTGTTGAGATCTCCGATATTTTCATTGGGCTTCTCAGCTGTTTGGTCCATTTTTGAATCTGCTTAAAATTGTTAGAGATATTACAAGAGATTACACCAAAAATAAATATTACAATGGACAAATTAACAGGCTGAGTCGCGGAAATTTTCGCTCTCTTAAGGAGATTCAAGCCTTCTACGGTAGAAACCGGTGCAGTAGAAAATCTCTGACTTGTCCCCTGCAGGATATAACAGCCCGATAATTTATCATATGGTTCGGACCTACTTTGCACAGGTAGGAGAACCCAAAGCTCCACAAAAGAATACCCTTACACTTTGCCCAAGACTCTCACGTACATATTAAAAACTCACTGACTAGTTTTTTAGAGAATAAAGAAGGGAGAATGGAAAGGCTAAGTAGTGTCTTGGAGAAGTCTTGGTACTTCTTGCATGCAATAACCACTTATGTAGGCTATTTATAGGCAAGAAAGAATCCATATCATATCTTTTCATTAATGACAAAATCTCATAGGATAGATATGAATCTTTTCCATTAATAACTAAATCTCTTTCTAAATCCACTTAGATATGGATAGATATGGAAAGATATGAATAGATATTCTCATGATTTCATATGGATAGATATGAAAGATATGGAAAGATATGCTCCCGATTCTATCTAGATTTGATCTTTCAAGTGGATATCAAATAAACGCTAAGATAAAAGTCTCCCACGCAGAAATACACGTGACTTGTAAAAGTCTAGTACCAAAAGATGCACAGAAATTTAATATTAAAATAATAAATTTCCAACACCTATTAACATAAGCAGTGCGCTGCTGCAGAATCAATGTCATTTATCAGCAGGGGAGGGTTCGATGGTCTCCCCATCCTAAAACGAATATCGCCTAGCACACCCCTTATGGCTCTCCATTTGGGACCCCAACCTTCTGTTCTTCCACTCCTGTGTTCCAAAGCCCAGGTAGGACACCTCCACCTTCAAACACTAATACTATTCCCTTCGACAAACTACTGGCTAGTGACCTGGAGAACTTGTGGTCATATCCTGGGAACCTCAGTTCCAGAAGAATCTCCCACAATGCTCCCGAGCGCAATTGACTTATCGAGGGTAATAGGATGTTGAAAATCTGGTTAAAGGGACTTGTAATGGTAGGGGGCTGAAAATAGAGGTTGTTTCAATCTTGTATAGCATGTATCTTCGGTAGAAGCCGTGGGAAAAAAAAAATTGTATCTCCGGTAGAAATATCGCGGTTAAGAGTTTTGAGTTTTTTTGTCAGGCGCTAGATTGAGGAATATATATTATTATTGCTATTACGTTTGAGAAATGACTGTTCCATGCATCCGAAAGAATCTATTATTGCCAATTAGTAGAGTATTAGTGTTACCCAACAACAGAGTGAGACGTTGAAGATTATCTCAGTCTGCTGCACTATGAATCATCTTTCGTTAACAAGGCTATTCGAGAGCTATGATCTGCTATTTGATCATTGTCCACTATGAGATTTCAATAAGTGATTCGCACAATATCCTCGAAAAACGAGTGGGCTTCGAAAATAACTTATTTTCGGGAAATTTCAAACGCAATGTGATGCTTACGGCTAGTATTTCTTCCATGATGTTAATCTTATGGAGGGCTGCTAGCCTCCAGATGAGTGAATTATGTCCCCCTAGGTACTAAATAAGTGGAGGACCAATACGAGCTGCTTGCATTCCTATGGATGTCCGGATTCCGATTTGAGTCTATTTCTTTGCAGATATGTTCTTCCATACGGGACGTACGAAATTACAGGTCGGATGATCAGTTTGGGCTTAGGATGGAGCCACAAGAGGGGAGCTTGGAGGGATATGGAGGATTAGGGGCATGGAGAGGAGCTTGACCCTTCCAACAATGACGGTGTTTGATACGGCAATGCTGGGGATATGCCTCTTGGCCGCTCTCTAGACACTCCTCTCTCACAAGCAGTAGGCTCCACACATCTGCGAGCTCCACTGCTTGTAAGAGAGGAGTCTTTAGAAAGTGGCCGAGAAGCGTATCTGTAGCATGATTGGTGTTCCATATGGGATTTCGAGTGATTTTTTTTTTTATAGACATAGCCTAAGGGCATGAGGCGATGAGTAAACACAGTTTTTGGTGTAATTGAGCGATGCTATTCAAAACAAGGAAAAAAAAATAAGAGAAAGATGAAAGAAGGTCCAAGACTGAGATTTTATGTTTGTCAAAATGAAGAAGCTTTGAGAATAGAAATTTAGTCTACTTTCAGAAGTGTAATATTTGCTGCCGCCACATAATTTGCAGTGTATATGAGCGTGAAAGTGTCTTTGAATCACATGTTATACTACTAAAATTTGCGAGAACAAAGATTGAAAGCTCGACGACAGTGCTAGAATTAAAAGCGGGAGTGTGGGGGATTTTGAAGAACTATCTCTCTCCGTTCATTTATCCAAAAAACCTTCCTCAAACAAACTCATGTGATCTCCCAGTTGTGTGTTTTGGGAGAGTGGGTTTGAAGAGAAAAGCATTTCTTTTCTGCAATTTCGTTTGGCATCCATAAAAAGCTGAAGCCAGAGCAACTATATATATATATATATATATATATATATAGAGAGAGAGAGAGAGAGAGAGAGAGAGAGAGAGAGAGAGAGAGAGAGAGAGAGAGAGAGAGAGAGAGGTTGCAGAGTCTTCGCCAATCGCCACTTCAATTTTCTCCAAAACAGACCAAAAACTGTCTCTTTTCATTTGTTTTTTCTGCAAACCCATTTGATTGTGAATAACAACAGAATCATATCATCAGGGATTATAAAAACTGTGAATGCTTGGATACTTGTGTCCGTGTTTGAGAGAGAGACAGAGAGGGGGAGGGGTGAACAAACGTGGAGTGGATTTTGTCCCACATCGAAAGGATAAGGGGAGAGGGGGCTTTGGAGCGTGAATATAAACTTAGGTGGGACTATAGGGCTCCATACTTATCTGGACGGGATCAATGGGCGATCGGAATGGCGATGGCCTAGGTTGACGACTTCCATTGCACTTAGGAGGGGCGTCTGCCTAAGGTCTACCCAGGTTGGTGGAACCTACGTCATAATTTGTGTCAGCGGGGCTTGCGTTCGCGCGGCCCCTATCCAATTACTAGTTGAAGTTTTGAGCCCGAACCCAACGGATCCACAAAAAAAGCCCAGTCCCTCGCTTTACCCCCATCTGGACTATACGATTACTACTACTAATCTAACCCACGTAGCCCAGCTTTCGTAGGCCCAAACACATGGCCCGTTCCTTGGCTTTACCACCGTCTGGACTACTAATCTAGCCCGTGCCTACGGCACTACGCATTCCAACCGCCCGTGCCTACGGCACTACGCATTCTGGTTGGAAGAGAATGGCAGTTGTGTGATTTTGGTGAAAACCATGGGCACTTAACTGGGAAGTGGGAGGATGCACTACAGTCTTTGGATCAAATGAATCTAAGCCGTTCCAACAACTTGTCCCCACACCCTTCTGTTTTATAATAGAGATTTTAGAGTTGGGTAGGGCCGAACGAGCCGAGCTTGCGAGTCGGTTCTTTTACAGCCTTAGCGCTGCGTTGGGTAGGGCCGAATGAGCCAAGCTTACGAGCTGTTTGGTTCATTTACAGCCTTAGTGCTGGGCGTGATAAAATTGGATGGGGTACATCTCGGAATCAATTTATTCGAATGTGGGTATGTACTTTACCAAATCACTTATGCTGTGTTTGGATGAATTTTTGAGAAATTTTTGGGGGTTATGAGTGGATAAAGAAATAAAGTAATGATTGAAAGTAAGAGTAATGAGTGGATAGAGATAGAGAGAGAAATGAGAATAATGATTGGAGATAGGGGTAATGAGTGGAGAAGAATGATTGGAAGTCAGGGTAATGAGTATTTTTTGAGTTGGGAAATTTTTTTCAAAAACCAAACCAAACAAATTAATGTATTATGCACTTAGATAAATTCATTTACTAATTTAATTCTGTCAAATAGAGGAAGCCCTTACCGTGTACTTGACCAATTCATTTAATTTAATTTCTGTCAAATAGAGGAAGGTGTTCCACTTTTTCTAAAAGTTCTTTTTTCTCAAATTTACGTAATTTTAAACTCAAATATAACGAAAATGAAAAATAATTTTTTAATTTTTTTTGCACCGTTTAAAAGATCTCGATAAGATCTATCAAAAAAAATCCATATTGGTAGGAAAATTATTTGCGTAAACACATAACTTTTGAGCTTGAAAAATCTTCTTTTTCTAAAAGTACTTTTTACTGTTCATTTGGAATTAAGTTGGAACACAAGGCCCTTACCGAATATCGGTATGTAGCTTGATCAATTCATTTAGTTTTATTCTCAGAACATAGGAAGTCCTTACCGAATGAGCTGATTTCTCACAAAAACCCTTCAAAAGATGTTCCAAATAAATTGAACGACCCCAATTATTTGTATGGAACCATGAAATGAGTCTCACACAATCTGGTGACAACCTTGAAAACATATTTTAAATTAATTGAATGACCCCGATATAAGCTGCATGTCACACTTCACAATATTATATTATACAAAATCTATGCGAATTACTTTCTTGGTAGTTGATATCACATGATACATGCTTTAATGCTGTCAATGTCCATGAATTAATATCAGACAAAATCTTCAATTGGATTTCTTTTCTTGGTTGCTGGAATGCTTAATCATTAAAATCAAACATTTTTTAATTCCCCCTGGAAGGTCCACCTTCCTTGTGAAGCTCAATGATTTTCTCTCTCATATAATTGAGTTCTTCACCGCCAGTGCTCTCTGTGTCTGTGTGTTTTCATTTTAGAGAGAACACGAAGAAGAAGAAGAAGAATAAGAGGAGAGAGATGGAAGGAGAAGCAAATAGAGAGGAAGAAGAAGAATCCCAGGCCGCCCATGTGGACATATGGAAGTACGTTTTCGGGTTTGTAGATATGGCTGTGGTAAAATGTGCTATTCAGCTCGGCATACCTGATGCCCTGGAAGCCCATGGCGGCCCCGCGACACTCCCCGATCTTTCCTCCGCCCTCGGGTGCTCCCCCTCCGCCCTCCACCGTGTCATGAGGTTCTTAGTCCACCGTAAAATCTTCAAAGAAGCTCCCGCCGGATACCTCCAAACGCCACTATCCCGCCTTCTCCTGAAAAACGGCGAAAAAAGCCTGGCTGCTTTATTGTTGCTCGAGAGCTCTCCGGTGATGCTCGCACCCTGGCACGGTTTAAGTGCTCGTGTCCTGGCCAACGGGAGTCCAGCATTCGAGTCCGCCCATGGTGAGGACATATGGAGGTACGCTGAGGAGAATCCTGGCCACAGCAAGCTCATCAACGACGCAATGGCTTGCGATGCTAGGCTGGCTGTGCCAGCGATAGTCGAAGGGTGTCCGGAGGTGTTCGATGGGTTGGAGTCCGTGGTGGATGTAGGCGGAGGAGACGGGACTGCTCTCCGGTTGTTGGTCGAGGCGTTCCCTTCGATTCGAGGGATAAATTTCGATCTGCCTCATGTGGTGTCTGTGGCACTGGACTGTGTCGGGGTCGAGCATGTGGGCGGTGACATGTTTGCTAGTGTTCCGAAGGCGGATGCGGCATACCTCATGGTGAGTAAATGTTTCCTATACATATCTGTGTATATATATATGATCCCTCCCTTGTTCAAACGTGTTCAACCGGGAGCCGTTGAAGGGTTGCACGAGAGTCTTGAAATCCTATTATTCCAAGGCCCTCAGGAATTCTTCAACGGGAATATCAAGAGGGGGGGGGGGGGGGAAATTTGAGGCGATGCCACTTTTTGTAGATTTTACTCTAAGTACGTACACTACTTTTCTGTGCAAAACCTCATTGATATCAGTGATTTTTGGGTGTGCGCGCGCTTCATCTATGCCTGAATTTCTAAATATGCAGTGGGTTTTGCACGACTGGGACGATGACGAGTGCATCCAAATCCTGAGAAAGTGCAGAGAGGCTATCCCGAAGGACAAAGGGAAGGTGATCATAGTAGAAGCTGTGGTCGAAGAAGACAACAACGATAAGCTGGAATATGTGAGGTTGATGTTGGACATGGTGATGATGGCACACACAAACAAAGGGAAAGAGAGGACTTCAAAGGAGTGGGCATACGTTCTGAGCGAATCTGGTTTCAGTCGACACACGATAAAGAACATCAAAGCTGTTCAATCAGTTATTGAGGCTTACCCTTAATTTGTAGGGTATCTTATCATTCTTTCTTGTTCAATGTGTTCATGTGTGAAGGTTCTTTTATGTGTGAGAATGAATGTTGTATCAGCATATTTAAGCTGTTTGTCTATATTGAAGATAATAAGCACTTGAGGCAGTTGTGGTATTTTTTGTATGCTTTGCTTCTAACTTTCGTTTTTTTTTTTTCCTTCGAACTTTTATGTTCTCATCCCTTGGAGATGGGTTCTTCCATGGAGCAATATTTAGGGTGCGTTTTTGCTGCCTTTCCTTTGCTTCAAGCTAATGACAACAGTCAAGTTGTTCTCGCTAAATGCTATTTTAGTTGATGTATGCGATGAGAATGACATGCTTAGAAAATCGTGAAAACATGGGTTTAATCTGTTTTAGTCCATATAATTTAGTGGAAACACCCCCTTCTTGGTAATGCCTAAACTTGTCTACCTTTTCTGACTGTCGGAGGTTGAAGACATTTCCAATTTGCGATACTGGAGAGGGCCCAAAGTAGGCCTTGAAGTGGTTCCTCATCCTTAAACCATACGGAAGATGGAAATAAAATTACACAACGAGACAGTTTTGCTATGTTCTAAGGAGATTAATAAGAGTCTTATTCTGATCAATGTTTTTCTCATCAGAGCATCAAACTTCTGGAGTTGGGACAGTTCGAAACTTTGTCTGTTCTTGGAAATATCACTTGAGAACAAACATCAAACTTTGTCTGTTCTTAAGTTTTGGGCTTGGGATATATGGTTAAGAAGCCACAAGAACATATAAGAGTCCCACATCGCCTATTTAGACAGGCTTTGCCAGGAGACTAGCTATAAGTATAGGAATTGTAGAATTTTTTTAGGTATCTTTGCGCTTGGGGCAATGACGCAGCTAGTGAGGTAATAACCGAGGCGCGTCAATTGCTGGTTGAAAACTATTTCCAAACCCCCTCTTCGGCCTGGGTTCAGCCTTGGCCGTTGAGAATTTCTGGAAGGGCCTCCCTCTAACCAAGGGTAAAGCCCTACAATTCTTAGTCAAAAGTTGATCTAAATCTGAAGAGGATCTGGATTTTTCTGATGTTTGTAAGGTTATAATTCATGCAAATTTGGATAACGAAAGATTACAAAGATCTTGAAAATTTGCTTCTTGGCAGTATCTCCAATCTCCATCTACTGTACTAACAAATCTATGTAGTCTCAGACCCAACAGATTATCTACTGTACTAACAAAATCTATGTAGTCTCAGACCCAACAGATTGACAAACCGTAGTCTCAAACCTGACCGGTCAATTGAAAAGGTGAGTTGGGCGGGTGAAAGTTTCGAAAGGAAAATAATTGAACAAAAAAGAACCAATGAGATCACATGAGAATAACAAAGATGATTTAAACAATGAGATCGAACTGGGGAATGGTGCTGTGCAACAGCACCGCGTTGTCTCCGGGAAAATTTCATGTTATATATTTCACACAAACATAGGTGTTGGGTTAGTTTGGGTTGGATCAGTTTCATGATGGGTCTAGAAAACTCAACTTGCAGACAACCAAACCCACCAACAAATAGTTTTATCATACGCCCAATCCATGTCTTGCTCCTTTCAATAATCCGTACTTGTCAACAAGGGCGGCTCGCCAAAGGCCTCGTAGTCCAACAGTATTTTCTGGTCCTTTCTCTTGTGGGAAGCCATGGTTCGACCATTGTTAAAGGCATTTGTGGTTCAGGGCTTTAGACATTCTTTGAACCTCCTATGAACTAACTTAATACCTCCACGCTCATGTATACCGCTTGGGAAAAAAAAAAAAACAAGGGCGGCTCCACCATATGTTTAGGGGGTTCAAGTGAACCCCGTGGGTTCAAAAAATGCAGCAATTTTTTTTTACATATAATTTAATTTTTCTTTAGTATTGTTGACACGGAATAATTTTTTCATAGCCAAAGTGATTGAAATTGTTTGGTCACGAAATGGCTCAAGGACTGAGCGCGGACATGCCAAGACTTGTCGCGTCTAATATAAAGGACTGGATGCCCTCTTCTGACTTCGTAACAGTGAAGGCGAGTGTGTTGCGAACCTAAGGGTTAGATCGCAATGGAGGTTCGTGATTTTGCCACGACGAAGTGGACTTAGCAATTTCCTAACCGTGCAGGAAAGAAGTAACAACGTAAAAAGAAAGACCTTTATTAACCGTGTAATAAAGTTTTGCGTACAACGGGAAAGATAAAAAAACCCGAATTACTTGAGAAGTAACAACGTAAAAAGAAAGACCTTTATTAACAGTGTAATAAAGTTTTGCGTACAACGGGAAAGATAAAAAAAACCCGAATTACTTGAAGAAGTAATTGAGTTGGTACAGAAAAAGTAAAATAGGTGCTTCATTGGGAAGACTTTGGCTTAAGCGCTGAGCTTTGAGGTGTTGAACCCTTTTTTCATCTTTGAAACTAGTATTCTGGTTCAAATCTGAGCCAAGTTTTCCGCCTTCATCACAAGCTGGCAAGTGTCCCGAGTTGGCTCCAGATGTTGCTAAATCATTACTTCTCTGATGATAGGGTCACTAGTTTTAACTTAATTAATGGTTTAATTTGAGACCAGTAGTACTAAACATTCAGTTACTTGTTATCGTATTCGGCCTTTATTTAATTGAGATCACAAGATTATTTCTATATGTTTGGAAAAACACAATCATATTTTGCCATAGAATTTGGAAAAACTGAGAAGGCTTGGATACTTGTGTCCGTGTTTGAGAGAGAGACAGAGGGGGAGGGGTGAACAAACGTGGAGTGTATTTTGTCCCACATCGAAAGGATAGGGGGAGAGGGGGGCTTTGGAGCGTGGAGATAAACTTAGGTGGGACTATGGGGCTCCATACTTACCTGGACGGGGTCAATGGACGATCAAAATGGCCCATGGCCTAGGTTGACGACTTCCATTGCATTTAGGAGGTGTGTCCGCCTAAGGTCTACCCAAGTTGGTGGAACTTACGTCATAATTTGTGTCAGCGGGGGCCTGCGTTCGTGCGGCCACTATCCAATTACTAGTTGAAGTTTTGAGCCCGAGCCCTACGGATCCACATAAAAAGCCCAGTCCGTCGCTTAACCCCCATCTGGACTATACGATTTCCTTGAAAAATTGAAAAATTATTTTTCATTTTCGTTATATTATTTTCGTTATATTTGAGTTTGAAATTATCTTCTTTTTGAAAAAGAAGGTTTTAGGAGAAAGTAAAAAACCTTCTTTTTCATTTCCATTTTTTTGGAAAATCTTCTTTTTGAAAAAAGGGTAATTTCAAGCTCAAAAAACATGTGTTTATGCAAATAATTTTCTACCAATATGGATCTTGTTTGATAAATCTCATTGAGATCTTTTAAATGGTGCAAAAAAAATTGAAAAATTATTTTTTATTTTCATTATATTTGATTTTGAAATTACCTTCATCTTGAAAAAGAAGATTTTGAGAGGGAACGGGGTTGGTCCATTCCTATATGACATCACACAAGGCAGGACAAACCTATTTTGTTAGGTGAAATAGGAAACCCTCAGGGTAAATTGCTTTTTCCACCCCCATTGACACCACACCCCTTCGGACCCCACACTCGTTTTCCGGAATTATCCCCGTTCTACCCCCCTCTTTGTACCCCGCCCTTTTATTTTTTTTCTTTATTTAATTACTTTTATTTTATTTATTTAATTTCTATAAATACACATTTTTTATATTAAAAAATATAATTCAAAAATTATGTGCTCCATTTTTTAATTCAATTGAACCGGGACGAAGATCATATTTTTTTTTTTTATCATTTTATTCTAAATGGTCATAATGAATTTTTTGTTCTAAGGCCTTTCAATGAGCACCTAAGACTCATTATTTAGTTTCAGGCCTCTCTTATGGTGTCCATTAAAAGGCCTTGTAGCCAAAAATTTATTACGATCATTTAGGATGAAATTATCAAAAAAATAACATCTTTGCACCGGTTCAAACGGATTGAAAATTGAAACACTTATTTTTTTTAACTATTTGTTTTGTAATATATATATAGGAAAAAAAGAAAAAAAACCAGTCGGATTCATTTGAAAAATAAGTGTATTCATTAAACAGTCGGATTCAAACGATTAATTTTTAACTATATTTTTTAATACTCCATCCGTCCCTTTTTAAGTGTCTCGCTTCTTAACTCCAACTTATTTAGAAAACATCATCATTATATTTTTCACATCAATTTTTACCTCCACTTTCCCTCTATGGAGATATCATCATTACACTTTTACTCACTAACTTTTCAAAATGAAATATACTTTTAGGGGCAAAATGGAAAATATACCAACTTTTACCCACTAACTTTACAAAATGGACATTTATTAAGGGACAGCCTAAAATGAAATACTGGACTTTAAAAAGGGGACGAAGGGAGTATATAAACGGTGTAAAAAAATAAGTGTTTCAATTTTCAATCCGTTTGAACCGGTACAAAGATGTTATTTTTCTGATCATTTCATCCTAAATGGTCGTAGTAAATTTTTGACTCTAAGACCTTTCAACGAGCACCCTAAGACTTCTTATTTAGTTTTAGAGCTCTCTTAGGGTGCCCATTGAAAGGCCTTAGAGCCAAAAATTTATTACGACCATTTAGGATGAAATGATCAGAAAAATAACATCTCAAACGGATTGAAAATTGAAACACTTATTTTTTTACACCGTTTATATATTAAAAATATAGTTAAAAAAATAAGTGTTTCCATTTTTAATCCGTTTGAACCGGTGCAAAGATGTTATTTTTTTAATTATTTCATCTTAAATGGTCGTAATAAATTTTTGGCTCCAAGGTTTTTCAATGGACACCCTAAGAGAACCATAAAACTAAATAATGAGTCATAGGGTGCTCATTGAAAGGAAACAAATAAAGAAAAGAATTGAAAATTAGAAAATAAAGAATAAAAGAAAAAAAAGAAAGAAAGATTAAAACTGGAAAGAAGGGGGGAAGGGGGGCGGAGTTGTTGGGGTTAAAATGGGAAAGGAGGAGGTGGGGTCGGGAGGGGGGTGTGTCAGGGGAGGGGGGGACAAGCTCCTCTCAACCTCAGGCAATCAGTTTAGAGGCCGTTCCGGTTTCTAAAAAAAGTAACTTTTGGAAAAAGAAGGTAATTTCAAGCTCAAAAATCATGTGTTTACGTAAATAATTTTCCTACCACTATGGATCTTGTTTGATAGATTTCAACGAGATCTTTTATACGGTGCAAAAAAAATTAAAAAATTATTTATCATTTTCATTATATTTGAGTTTGAAAATTGAAGAAAAAGAACTTTTAGAAAAAGAAGGGAAAGTGGAACGGGGCCTTATTGTATTATCTTTCTTTTTTTCGGTCAAGCGGAAAGTCATTATTGTATTATCTTTCACTTTTTAATGGTATGTATGGAGCAGGATACATGGAAGAGAATGGTTTCCACCTTTCGCTACTATTTCATTTATTATACTAATTTTCAGAGCGGGACAACATGGAAAAGTAAGGTTTGTTAAATTTTTTGGAGGGTTTCAACCTGCCACCCAAGACCTAGTTCTAATACCATGTTAAATTTCATAGAGGGTTCCAATCTAAAATCAATTGGCAATAGGTGGAGTAACCTCTAGAATATATTAACCAAGTTTAGGTGGCTTAGATAAGCGATGTGGGACAAGGTCTAACATGGTTTCCACCTTCCCCCGTTTTTCATTTGTGATATTGTTATCGTTCACATGAATACCTGAAGCATTCGCTAAAATTCAGATACCTGAAGTATTTATGAAACACCCGAAGTGTTTATTGTCGATTGAATATCTAAAGTATTTTCTTTCTTGAATACCAGTAATATTCGTCAGCCAAACTACTAGAAGTATTTTTGACTGAGATAATTGATACTTGAAGTATCCTACTCATTGCAATAATTTTATTATGCATGTTTGATTACCCAAATAAAGGATCTTCATAGTTTATTACCGGAGCAGAGCCCTGTGTGCTCTGTAATTGCTTCAGTCTCTACAGACGAAGAAAGAAGAAGAAAAGTAAGGTGAGTGTCTGCAATTATTATTGCCACTCAAGGAGGAGTAATCAAGTGTAGCTGGAACACATCTCCAATAGAATACCTGACGTATTTTACACAATATGAAAAATACCGGAAGTAATTTTCGCAACAAAGTGGATGGATCTCACATATTGAAAAATATAGGCGCAATTTTTCAATATTAATTACTGAAAAAAAAAAACCCCCGCAGAAAGCCTAGGAAGGCCGAGCGGAAGCCTTCTCGGAAGGCCTGGCAGACGAAAAAAAAAGAAGGGAAAAGATGAGAGGACAGAAAGCTGTCTTTTCTTTTAAATTATTACTCTGGTTTACTTATAGTTTAAGGAAATTATGGTTTACTCCACATGTCTCTATTTTATTCTAACCTTGCAGGTTTAAGTAAATATTATTTGATCCAGAAAATCATATTTATCCTGAAGATTAATCATGTACTTATATTAATCCTTAAGATTAATTATGGATTCATATTTAATCTTGAAGATTAAATATTTGAATAATATACAGAAGTTACTGTTTGATCTGGTAGATCAATTATAGAGAAATAATTATTCCAGAAGATTAAACATTTAGAATTTTGCATGAGGTTGATCAAAACCAATCGTTATTCCTGTAGAATAATCAATATGTTATTATATATAACTGTATATGTTACTATTCATATTTATGTTTACTGTTCATCATAACTGTTCATCACCGTAGCAAATGAGAAAAAGTAGATGGGTCCCTTTTTGATTAGTCCGCCACACCACTTGAACTCGTGACCTTCCTAAATGGAAGCCTCAAGCCCTAATCACTTTGCTAACTGTAACGCCCCGCTTTTTTGGGAGCAAAATAAAATAATTCTTTAATAAAATTTGCTAAATAAATATAATTTTCTAAAATAAAGGTTTAACTATTACAATCTCAAGATAGATTTACTGATTCAAAATACATTAACTTCAGAGCTGACTCTAAGCTTGATACGAATCCTAAGCATACTCGATCTCCGCTTCTGATATTCTTCCATGTCGAACTGCACCATCATTAAATCATCTCCATTGAATCCTGCGTCTTCTGGCAAATTGATCGCCGAAGCAATCGATTTACCAGGATACAGATGTATCCGTGAGTGATAAATCACCCAGTAGAATAATCCAACCCAACCACCCCTCTTACTTTACAACTAGCAAGCAACAAGATAATAATGATACGAAAAAGCAATTCAGAGATTTTTTCACATCAACCAGTTTATTACTATCCATTAATCTATCGTGAAATCTAAGATCTCAATCCACGAGATCTTTCCTCCCCAACCGCTAGCCATGCTCTGTCCCATGGGATCACTTTCTTTTGCTGTCGCGGATTGCACCTAAGTTATGTACCCAGTGTGTATCCCTCTCATTACAACAAAAGAAAGCTTACCATGCCTGAATCATAACTAGGGTTCGCCTATCTTATAAACCACTTCACAATCATCATGGCTTACTTTGCCAAGATCAAACATCACTCAACACTGGGCTTACTTTGCCAGTTTCAAATCACATCACTCAACACTGGGCTTACTTTGCCAGTTTTAAATCATCACTCAACACTGGGCTTACTCTGCCAGTTTCAAAATCACGCCTGCAGGCAATCTAAAACAAAAACTTTTTCAATTCATCCATTACTTATCATCGTCTAGGTGATTTCTATTTCGCATACCACCCCATGTCTCTAGGATCCAATCTAACATATCAATCAGCAGTTGGAAATAATAATTAGGCAAACAGGATAATAATTGAAATAAACAATATGTATTAAATCACATAACCTTTTATGAATGGGCCGTTGCCCTTAGTTCTGTATGATCAACAAGTCATTAATAAGGTAAGGAACTTTTATTAAATAAAAGTTTTAAAAAAAAAAGAATATAATCTAAGCTTGTATAAATTTTTATTTAGGAAAATAAATTGATTAACGATCATAATAAATACAATAAGTAATTAATAACACTAGAATAGGTAGCATGGCTCTAAAGGAGTCCTAATGTTCTACGTAACCTGTTCGAGTATCATCAAGTGGGTCCGGAGGGTTACGGAATTGTTTTTAAAATAAAAATGATTTTTAAAGTTGTCAAAAGTAGAATAAATAGATAATAAATTATTTAATAAATAAAATATGTCGAGATTAACAACATATCATCTTTATGATGTAAAGAATCTAAAAAAATATTTTGGGAATTTATAAAATGGTTTATAAGGTCGCAAGGATTTTTCAATTGGAAACATTAAAAAAATAATAATAAATAGATAATTAAATAAAAAAATATGAAATTAACAAGATATCACCTTTGGGGTGTGATAAGTCTAGGAAAAATAGTTTGAGTGTTGGAAACGTTGTTTGGATGGTCGCAAAGATTTTTCGTTTGAAATCTTTGAATAAAAACAAACAAAAAATTTAATAAATAGATATTAAAATTAAAAAAATATGATATTAACAAGTTATGATCTTTGAGGTGTTAGAAGGCTAGAAAAAATAGTTCGGAGGTCGAAAACGATGTTCGGAGGGTCGAAAAATACATTCGGAACAAAACAGTCTAAACCGCGAGGTTGGACCAGTCAACCTTGCGGCAGGGCCTGCGGCCGCGAACTCGAACCTGGTCCTTGCGGCCCGAACCTTGCGGCCGCGAGGTTCATTGCTGAAATCGTTTTTCTCCACTTTTTGCTACGGTTTCGATGCATGGGACCATTGAGGCTATTGGGTTACGCATAAAAACACTTAATATACTTAGAGAAGAGGTTGGAATGGATTATAGTACCTCGAATTGGGTCGGATTGATTTACGAACCGAAACTTGAATTTGGAGAAGACGACTTCGGTTTTGGCGATCGGGAGACCCTGGGCTCGAATTGAATGATGCTTGGGGATGCTTGGAGTTGAGGGAAGAGATTGGAATGAGTAATTCGGATCTCGGTTGGGTTTAGAATACAAACCCGCTTTTCTCTCTCTTTCTTTCTCTCTCTAGAACTCCATGGATTGGAGTCCGATTTCTCTCCAATTTTTCTCTCGTTCTGGACTGGTGGAACGTGGTGATTGTTGTGATATCTCCTAGGGTCGGATTAAAGAAGTATTTATAAGAGAATTTGGATGAGGGAGGAAAGTTTGTATTCTAATAGGATTCTTATTTTTTTGGGTCTTGATATGAACGAATTATGGACGAAAATTTGGTCAGGAGAGAGGTAGAGATTGAGTAGGAGTAGGAGATGGTGAGATGGGAAGAGTTCTAGGCATACATGCAACTACAAAAACTAAAAGAGATAAATAAGCTTTAAGATAATTATTATTTTTGTATTCATCTAATAATAATAATAATAAGACCTAATAATATTAATGCTATTATTTTAAAAAAAAAAAATTGGGTCGAAAATCCGGGTTGTTACAACCTATCCCCCTTAACAAAATTTCGTCCTCGAAATTAAAGTGTACCTTTAGGAGGAAACACATTCGGATAGTTGGCGCGTATAGTATCCGCTCGTTTCCAGGTTGATTTCCTCAATTCCTCGATGTCGCCAAAGGATTCGGACGAGTTGAATGGTTTTGCCTCGAATGCACTTCTCACTATAGTCTTGGATCTTTAGTGGCTGTTCCTTGTGTCCTCGCGTTCCCAAGATGATTCTTTTCGTTCTTGGTATCTCCATAAGACATTGACTATTTTGATCGTTCGCCCTCGGGTAACTTTTTCTCCATGATCCTAAATTTTGCCGGCTGCTCTTTGATGATCGTTTCCTCGTCTAGTGTGACTTCCTCTCAATTGAGTACGTGGGTGGAATGGGTCATATCTTTTCGCAGCGTAGAATCGTAAAAGACAATGTGAATTTTGGCGATTTGCGGTTGTAAAGTTAGGCGATAGGCAACTTCTCTAATTTGCTCCAAGATCTCAAACGTACCAATGTGGCGAGGCGATAACTTTCCTTTCTTGACAAATCGGGTGATCCCACGGCGCGGTTTGAACAAAAAGTACGTTGAAAGTCTACGGTCTCATCCTCTTGTCGGCGTAGCTCTTTTATTGACTTCGAGCGATCGGGAGTCGTCAACGTATCTCATTCCTTGGTTAGTTCTTGAAAGTTTGGTCCCTATCTCTTAGAAGGTGGGTACTCTTCTCTCAAAGAAACGAGAGGATTACAAGAATTTTTTAAGAGGTTCAAACATGAGTCAAATGTTCAAAGGTCAAAGCACCAAAAAGAAAGTACGAATAGATCCGCTTCTGCGAGTCGAAGTACTAGTAGTTTGAGTTGAGTTGGAACACGAGGACAATGAGAATCAAGTTAACCGAAGTCATACTCAATGATGATTTGGAATTGAAGGATTTCATCATTGGAATAGTGCTGATAAAAAGAATTAACATGCGAATGAAACAAACAAGTACTTGGTCTACCAAACCTTGCACTGGAATAAATGAATAAAAGTTCTCATAAGAAATATTGATCTATCGATAGGTTTTGAAAGATTACAAAGTCCAACGATGAAATCGAACTAGATATTTATTTTGCAACACATTGGCCAAATGCGTTTCAAAATAAGCATCTAACTCTAGTCATCATAGAAAATATGGGGTACAAATGAAAAATAAGCAATGGCTTATGAGTCCATTCTTAAAATAGAACAAGAACTGATAGGATGATTATTTAGCTTAAAGAAAGCGAAGCATAACAACGATCTGTGCCCTCAAGAACTAAACAACTTCAACATTGAAAATTGAACGATGTTTACGGAATTTGAGTTTTGTAAGATTGGACACAAGTCTTGTTGTGATATCAAAAGAATCAAAGGTTGTGGATACCTAATAGTGCATTGGTCAGAATAAATGAGGAGCTAGTCAGAATAAATCAGGATTGCCCCAAACTGCAGTATTCAATGGATCGGAAAGTTTAGACTCATAATTGAGTAAACTGTTGACTTTAAATCAAATTAAGTCAAATTAAGAAAGGCTGGAACAAAACGATCAGTAGGGATACCCAACTCACAAAAGGAAAATGTCACGAGAGTTAGGTACTTGGAATAGACAAGGAGTTCAACGATTTGAGCTTTAGTTGAAGTTGCAACTCTAACAATGGAGAGTCATAATGAAGGTGATTTTAAGAAGAGTCACGAGAGGTGCAAAAACAGCGGAAGGTCAGAATACAATCAATCGAATGAAAAAGAGGATTAAGGTGAATGATCGTCAATAGTTCTCCTATCCCCCTTAAAGAAAAACATATAACCTCCCTCAAAGAGAATGGTCACCGCTTTCCCAATTATTCACGACCTTGAACTCTTCTCGATCTGTTTGAACTACGATGGTGTCGTCGTCGGATGTAGTTTGCATGGTATATAGTTGGGTGACGATTGCGAATCTCTGACAGCATCATGCTTCTATTCGTCGATCTATTATGTTGAGGAGCCTATGGCGTGTGAGGTTATGGTGTCGATGTGGCAATCACTTGTAAAAGTTGCATAACCTCCATGTTACTCGGTACCTCATTGGGCTTCGTGTTGTGTAGACCTCGAGATTGGCGTAAACATGTTGATGGCGTGGGCAGTGTTGGCATTAGGGTTACACGTATTGTCCTTGCTGGTGAGGTTGGCAAAATGATCGTAGAAAGTGGCGTCGTTGACCTTTGGTACCAATCTTGTAACGATTACTCCACAAGGTTAGGTTCGAGGTCTTGAGGGTTTCTAAATATCTGGTTCTCTCAAGGAAGTGTGTGCAATAACGTTCTCACACCGATCCTATCCTATTTTCGATCGTTATCTGCCTAGAGAAAGGAAATTCTTCTTCAACAGGTACTCTATTCACGGAGTAGTCTCCTGTAGAGACCCGTATTAAATTTTAATAATTTCGATGCTTGATAAAAGCTTGAGTTGCAAATTATGTGAACAATAACAATAATGTGGTTATGTGATTTGGGGTTATTGTGGTAAGATTGTTTGTGGAGGGGTGCAAGTGTAAATTACAAGTGCTTGGATATATATAGGTGTGTGTGTGTGGTGTAGAGAATCATATTCTCTCATCCTCTCAACTCACGTCTCTCTCTCGGCTCTCTCTCTCCCGCCCGACTCTCTCTCACACTCTCACACTCCCACAAAATCTCACCCAAGAACTCACAACCCATGAAGATTAACCTTCATTCCACCTTCCGCACGCGACATTGAGCTCGTATTTCATTGGGTTTAGCTCGGAGAGGAGTATTCGGTTGATTCAAGGTTTTCGGAGCTAGGGCTTGCTTGGGAGTTGGGGGTTTTGCTCAAAACCCATTCGGTAGGGATTTCTCACTTCTATTATATGTTTATGAGTTGATTTGGTACTTAGATCGTGCCCTAGATCGTTGGTTTCGTCGTTGGAATTGTTCTGGTAGAATCTGAAAATCGTGCACTGAGAATCCAAGTCCTACCGGTAGGAGTTTTGAATCTACCGGTAGAAACGCTGTCCAAGTGTCACTTTTGTGAAATTTTGGTCTTCTACCGGTAGACATTGAATGTCTACCGGTAGGTATTCAAAAATCTGTCATTTTTGTGAAATTTGGGTCTTCTACCGGTAGAGATTAATGTCTACAGGTAGGAAAAATCAGCATTTTTGGAAAAACTTCGATCGAGCATAACTTTTTCATCCGAACTCGGTTTTGGGAAAATTTTATATCGAAATTCATGTACCGGAGGTCTACTTTCCAATGGTGGTGGTCTCATCTCCCAATTCTTAACCATTAAGGTTTGGTAGCCAAAATAAGATAGATAAGTTCGTAAAAGTTGTGAAATCAATTTTCCATAGGATCGTTTGGGGGAGACACGGATGTTCCTAGGTTCTCTTGAGTATCTAATTGAATGGTATGACGAGGCTAGTGGTATACTAGGGTTTGTAGTGGTCGTTGGGTTCCGTATGAGTCTTTTGACACCGAAGTGAGATTTTAGAGAACATAATGAATATAGGTGGGCTAAGGTTGTGTATGCTGACATGCAATGTGCAAGGCGAACACGTTGGACACTTTGCTAAATCAAACAATGCTAGGAGTAAGTACGTGAGACATTTCCCTTACGATTGATGTGTGGTACATCTCTTTCGTATCTTGTACAACTTAAGGGTTGCTAGAATGAAATCTATGAATCGTTGTGACTAAGTGTCCTTTAATGTATAGTACAAACAAGCTTAAATGGTGATATGAGAAACTAATGGCGTGACGATAGCGAGTTGACTAAAGTGGAATTTATCCGTACCACTTCTACGTGAATAAGTCTTTATTGTGAGTTCATCATACGTGATTGAGATGAATGACGAAATTGTAATGTGTATCAGAGGAATTGTGGTGTGGTGACCTATGATATGTGATTTGAATTAGCTCCATCAGTGAGGGAGGTACTAGTAGGGGTATCGGGATCCCTTAAATGGCCGGCAGGAGCTTTTGGCTCATGGCACAGAACGATAAAGGAATTGTGATACGATGTGAATGAAAAAGGGGTATCATTGTGAAAGTGTGATTGATATGAGAGATATTGGCTTTGCGATTCTTTGATCATAATGGTTTCATAAGTTAAGATATCGGATTGGTAATTTGAAATAAGATGAGAGGCAGTGGCAGTCATGAGAGAATCGTATAGATAGTAAGTTCTCGTGGTTAAACTAGAGTCTTGATGTGTAGTCATGGTACTTCAATTACGTCATCGACGTTGGGATAATTACTAGTCGTGTTTTGTTTCTCCCTTGAGATACTGTTCCTTATTCCTGTTATTCATTCTACCTGTCATCCCATTTGCATATAATGGTTGTGTAGATTTCTCTACTGGGCTAGTGTAGCTCAACCTATCATTTTCAGGTGTGAACCCGGAGCGGTAGCATGGAGTGAAGTGCATGCATTCTAGTGCATATTTTCGGAAGAAGTGGTAAAGGAGACTTGTGGATATTTTGGTAAATCATGATTTGGGAATGTAATAGAACTTAAACTCTATTTCTTTTAATGATGTAATATATTCAAACTCTTGGAGTTGGACTTGTAATTTAATGACCAGGACATGGTGAACTCTTTTGGGGTATTATGTATGCTCATGTGAGGGGTTTTATTTATGAAAAGCTATTTTATTTATGTTGAAAATCGAGGGCGTGACATCTCCTTCGATAGTACCTTATCCTCCATTGTCGAGATTTGTCTCTTCGTCTTCTTCATACTAAGATTCTTTGTCTCATTTGATCGACCAACTAAATTATGAAAGGAAACGGCTGCTCCATCGCTTTCTTCTGGCCAAAGTCAACGCTGATTTAGTAATTTCTCGGAGTCTGAGTCGCAGCAGGTAAATAAATATTTATATGATATACTTAGGTAGGATATATCGTAGTTTAGAAAAGTAAAAGATATCGTAAATGTTTAGCTATTCGGATTTACACTATCAGAATGTGGTCTACCCAATCTACCCAAGGCCGAGTGTTGAACCTATGCTCTGATACCACTTGTAACGCCCCGCTTTTTTGGGAGCAAAATAAAATAATTCTTTAATAAAATTTGCTAAATAAATATAATTTTCCAAAATAAAGGTTTAACTATTACAATCTCAAGATAGATTTACTGATTCAAAATACATTAACTTCAGAGCTGACTCTAAGCTTGATACGAATCCTAAGCATACTCGATCTCCGCTTCTGATATTCTTCCATGTCGAACTGCACCATCATTAAATCATCTCCATTGAATCCTGCGTCTTCTGGCAAATTGATCGCCGAAGCAATCGATTTACCAGGATACAGATGTATCCGTGAGTGATAAATCACCCAGTAGAATAATCCAACCCAACCACCCCTCTTACTTTACAACTAGCAAGCAACAAGATAATAATGAGACGAAAAAGCAATTCAGAGATTTTTTCACATCAACCAGTTTATTACTATCCATTAATCTATCGTGAAATCTAAGATCTCAATCCACGAGATCTTTCCTCCCCAACCGCTAGCCATGCTCTGTCCCATGGGATCACTTTCTTTTGCTGTCGCGGATTGCACCTAAGTTATGTACCCAGTGTGTATCCCTCTCATTACAACAAAAGAAAGCTTACCATGCCTGAATCATAACTAGGGTTCGCCTATCTTATAAACCACTTCACAATCATCACTGGGCTTACTTTGCCAGTATCAAAACATCACTCAACACTGGGCTTACTTTGCCAGTTTCAAATCACATCACTCAACACTGGGCTTACTTTGCCAGTTTTAAATCATCACTCAACACTGGGCTTACTCTGCCAGTTTCAAAATCACGCCTGCAGGCAATCTAAAACAAAAACTTTTTCAATTCATCCATTACTTATCATCGTCTAGGTGATTTCTATTTCGCATACCACCCCATGTCTCTAGGATCCAATCTAACATATCAATCAGCAGTTGGAAATAATAATTAGGCAAACAGGATAATAATTGAAATAAACAATATGTATTAAATCACATAACCTTTTATGAATGGGCCGTTGCCCTTAGTTCTGTATGATCAACAAGTCATTAATAAGGTAAGGAACTTTTATTAAATAAAAGTTTTAAAAAAAAAGAGAATATAATCTAAGCTTGTATAAATTTTTATTTAGGAAAATAAATTGATTAACGATCATAATAAATACAATAAGTAATTAATAACACTAGAATAGGTAGCATGGCTCTAAAGGAGTCCTAATGTTCTACGTAACCTGTTCGAGTATCATCAAGTGGGTCCGGAGGGTTACGGAATTGTTTTTAAAATAAAAATGATTTTTAAAGTTGTCAAAAGTAGAATAAATAGATAATAAATTATTTAATAAATAAAATATGTCGAGATTAACAACATATCATCTTTATGATGTAAAGAATCTAAAAAAAATATTTTGGGAATTTATAAAATGGTTTATAAGGTCGCAAGGATTTTTCAATTGGAAACATTAAAAAAATAATAATAAATAGATAATTAAATAAAAAAAATATGAAATTAACAAGATATCACCTTTGGGGTGTGATAAGTCTAGGAAAAATAGTTTGAGTGTTGGAAACGTTGTTTGGATGGTCGCAAAGATTTTTCGTTTGAAATCTTTGAATGAAAACAAACAAAAAATTTAATAAATAGATATTAAAATTAAAAAAATATGATATTAACAAGTTATGATCTTTGAGGTGTTAGAAGGCTAGAAAAAATAGTTCGGAGGTCGAAAACGATGTTCGGAGGGTCGAAAAATACATTCGGAACAAAACAGTCTAAACCGCGAGGTTGGACCAGTCAACCTTGCGGCAGGGCCTGCGGCCGCGAACTCGAACCTGGTCCTTGCGGCCCGAACCTTGCGGCCGCGAGGTTCATTGCTGAAATCGTTTTTCTCCACTTTTTGCTACGGTTTCGATGCATGGGACCATTTAGGCTATTGGGTTACGCATAAAAACACTTAATATACTTAGAGAAGAGGTTGGAATGGATTATAGTACCTCGAATTGGGTCGGATTGATTTACGAACCGAAACTTGAATTTGGAGAAGACGACTTCGGTTTTGGCGATCGGGAGACCCTGGGCTCGAATTGAATGATGCTTGGGGATGCTTGGAGTTGAGGGAAGAGATTGGAATGAGTAATTCGGATCTCGGTTGGGTTTAGAATACAAACCCGCTTTTCTCTCTCTTTCTTTCTCTCTCTAGAACTCCATGGATTGGAGTCCGATTTCTCTCCAATTTTTCTCTCGTTCTGGACTGGTGGAACGTGGTGATTGTTGTGATATCTCCTAGGGTCGGATTAAAGAAGTATTTATAAGAGAATTTGGATGAGGGAGGAAAGTTTGTATTCTAATAGGATTCTTATTTTTTTGGGTCTTGATATGAACGAATTATGGACGAAAATTTGGTCAGGAGAGAGGTAGAGATTGAGTAGGAGTAGGAGATGGTGAGATGGGAAGAGTTCTAGGCATACATGCAACTACAAAAATTAAAAGACATAAATAAGCTTTAAGATAATTATTATTTTTGTATTCATCTAATAATAATAATAATAAGACCTAATAATATTAATGCTATTATTTTAATAAAAAAAAAATTGGGTCGAAAATCCGGGTTGTTACACTAACCCCAGCGGCTGAGTTACATAGAATGAATTTATATACTCCCTCCGTCCTTTTTTAAATGTCCTGCTTCGTAACTCCAACTTATTAAAAAGACATTATCATTATACCTTTCACATCAACTTTTTCCTCCACTTTCCCTACTTACCCATCATCATTACACTTTTACTCACTAACTTTTTAAAATGGAATCTACTTTTAGGGACAAATTGGACAATTCACCAACTTTTACCCACTAACTTTACAAAATGGACATATATTAAGGGACAGCCCAAAATGAAATACTGGACTATAATAAAGGGACGGAGGGAGTATTTATAATGGGCCATATTAGATCAAATGGGGGCTCGATAAGCATGGGCGGAGGTTTGAAGTAAGCCTAGAGAAATTACCCTGTATGGTAGACGTATGGTGCATCTATACGTATGAACTCTGTCATACGAATGAATAATGATGTACTTATGAACAATGTTATACGTGAATAGTACTATACGGATGAATAGTGTCAAATAGTGTTATTACTATTCATGTCTAATTCTTTAAAAGGCACTCTTTTGTTTTCTTTCCACTTTTAAGGTAAAATTTTCACACCTCTAATATGCTCCTGTATAGCAGGATATTCTGTATTTATTAAAGTGTGTTTTATGATTGAACAGAATAACGAGCCATTACTGAAAAATCACAAATTTGTTCTGTACCATCCTAGAAGTGAATGAGGTTTCCAAAAGGATACAAATAGACTTTTTCTATTTAGGAGGACCGAAGGAGTTGAGACATCTAAGACTAAGGAATAGGGATGGCAATGGGGACGGGCCGGGGACGGGGGTACTACCTCCACCCCCTACCCATTACCCCCTACCCCATCCCCGACCCGATCCCCAACGGGGATTTGTTTTTTTCCTCCATCCCCGACCCAAACGGGGAACGGGGATCCAAAATGGGGATTTAGGATTCGGGCACCTGTATTTCACAATTTCAGCACCTAACAGCATATACTAGCATGTGAAAGCCGAAAGGACTTGGATTGTTTTGTATCAGAAACGGCCATATTTATCACTGAAAAGCTTCAGCAGAATTCTGCAACACACATTGGCATGCACCTGTATTTGCGGCACATAATAGCACCTCCATTTCCTACACCTGTATTTCACAATTTCAGCATATACTACCAATTTTCAGCACATAACAGCACCTGTTATTCACTGTTTCAGCAAGTACTACCAATTTTCAGCGCATAATAACTAATTCCAGCACATAAGTTAATCTGCAGCACTGTTTTTCTAGCACTAAGTTAATTCCAGCACTAATTTCATAGTTCCATAGTTCTAAACAGCTCATAACCGGAGCAAACATTAAGCAAATAAAGAAACAGTGCACAATTCCATAGTTCCAAACAAAAAATAGTCATGGACCAAAAAAACATACTAGTATATATTTAGGTGCAAGCGGCCCGGAAATGAATGGAAAAGAATGAAAACCCTAAAAAAACATACTAGTAATACTACTGAAGGGGTATGTATAATATAGTATATATATATATATTTATTTTTATATATAAATATTATATTTCGGGGATTCGGGGACGGGGCGGGACAGGTAACGAACGGGGAACGGGGACGGGTAGGGTTCGGGGCGGGGACAGACCTATCCCCACCTCCTACCCGATCCCCGAATTTAAAAAAAAAAATCCCCATACCCTACCCAATCCCCAAACGAATCCCCGAAGTTCGGGGATTTTCGGGGCGGGGAACGGGGCGGGTTCGAACGGGTCGGCCGAGATTGCCATCCCTACTAAGGAAGAATTAAAGGAAGTCCATTACTGAGGGAAGTGGTGATCTCGTCTTGCTTGCTAGAAGAGAGGAAGCTTCCAGACCACCCTTTCCAGCCAGATAGCGAGCGATCACTCAACAATGAACACTGGCGGAAAGCGACCGGGAATTAATACCTATCCCTTACGGGAATCGAACCCGTGTCTTCGACATGAAAAGACGATGTCCTAACCACTGGCCGCCTATGATTGATTGGAGACGATGTCCTGGTGCGTATCGATACCAGGACCTTAAGTCCAATTTTGCTCCTGCTGCTTCTCCGTCGATTGTTTTGACTCCCGATCACTTCAAAACCCTTTTGGACACCTCTTAACCTATCTCAAGCTTGTCTAATTGACTTCCTCTGATTATTCGATGTTATCCTTGTTCCGTTGGTCTTCCGTTAGTGAGAAGCGAATAAGAAATTACTTAGTTAAAACGTCGTTTAAGTGCATTCTATTGATTGTTGGTATTTGTGATTGTTCATGGCGCATTTATGATAATGTTGGCATATTGTATGATATTTCATCTATGAATGTGATTATGGGGAAGTCTTAACTTGTATATTGTATGAGAAAATAGTTGATTGGGTCGGAAGTGATTTAGGGAGTCTCGTAATGCAAGAGGTGATAATACGGAGACTTAGACGGGTTTCGTAACGCAATGGGTGGTAATACAGTAACCTGAGTTGTTAGGGATCACCGTGACGCAAGGGGTGGCAACACGGTAATCCTTGTGGTGTTATATGGTAACGCAAGGGATGGAAATACCGAAGGTGGGAATTTGGGGTACCGAGTCGTGTTGAGGTTGTAGAGTGCATGAATCTTGTGAAATGTGTGACTATCTGTGATAATGACATATGTTTGAATGATCGAAATGAATGTTGATACACCAATGAGTCAATTGTTATCTCCTGCTTGAACTACGTCTCATTGTCCTCTCATTTTGCACTTGTCATCATATTTACATATAAGACTGGTAAAGATTTTTCTACTGGGCTAGTATAGCTCAACCTAATCTTTCTTTTCAGGACAAAATGCCAGACAATAGACTGCATGCAATCGTGTGCTTGGACATGAAGATTTTTGGGAGCTAACTTCATTTTAGTTATTTAAACATCTTGTAATGACTTTCTTTTGACAAAGATGGGTTTGTAACTAATTATTCTTGAATTTCTTTTGACTAAAAGTTTGTATTATTCTAAACAGGTTCGTACTTGTAATTAAGTTGATTTGGGCTATGGTGCCAAGGCTGTAAATATCTAAACTTGGGGACTTATCTGAAAAAGGTTATTTATTTATGTTGAAAATCGAGGGCGTGACAGCTACATCCTCCAATCATTCTGAGATTCTAGCAATTCATGAAGCAAGTCGGGAATGTATATGGTTGAGGTCCATGATACAACATATCAAGGAAAGAAGCAGATTATCTTCAATCAAAGATAGCCCGACTGTTTTAGATTTTGATGATAACAAACATATGTCATTAGTCTTTTGGGCTTAATTGGAATAATATGTTTCTATTGAACTAATTATGCTATTACTCATTATTATAGGGACTTATAAGCAATTCCCTCGTATCTAAAGGTGTGCCCTACACAGGATATCATTTTCCAGAATTTGGATTTCTTCGTGCGAGAGGAAGAGTGAGGCGATAAAAACAAGAGAGGAGCTTCAAAGAAGAAAGAGGCAACCGAAATCAAAGGGTCCTTCTGCTCAATCAAAGATTCAATTGAAAGGATTCTCTTCTTCACAATTCCTATCTCCAATAGGCAAGTAAATTGAAGGAGAGAGATTAAGGAAAATCTCTCCCTAATTTCTAACGGCTAGAAATCAACTCGTATGGAAAGAAGAAAATTGATTGCTGTAAATGTGAAGATGGAAAGATTGTGGCTGATTGTGTGCAACGGCTATGAGGAAGTCTCCAACGTTCAATTTGGGTTTTCCACGTTAAAAAGAAAAGCAGGAGCAAGGTCGGATTACTCCAACTGTTGAAGAAAAACCAGTGAGCTTTTACTTGAAAAATCTGTCAGTCATCTCTACGCTTACATCTTGATTATTCTACATGAGTGTTATCTTTGAACCATATTGTAAAAGGGATTTCACACCCTTGCAGAGATTGAACCGTTTTTTATGAGTGATTTTTGGGTAGAAAAAATCGGCTTATTACCTTTTTTGGTCCCCAAAGTATCACAAAAATCTCATTTTGGTCCCCAATAAACACATTGGAGAAATTGAGTCCCCAACGTTATTAAATGTGTACCAATGTAGTCCTCCACCCCTCACGCCGTTACCCCAGACGTCAAAACCAGAGGCATGTTTGTCATTTCCCCTCCTCCAACCTCTTTATCCTCCACAACAGCTATTAGGGTTGGGAAAACCACTTGCTCCTCGTGGAAGGAGAGATTCAGGGGTTGTTCGGCTAAATAAGTCAAGTGGCTTATTTTTTTTGTCCTTATTCAATTTTTTTTCACATTTGTTAGGATTTTGTTAATTTTTTAGGGATTGTTGCTTTTTCATGACAAGAAGAATCTAAAAAGTAAAAAATTACGATCGAAATCTAATTTTTTTGAATAAAGACAAAAATAGCCGAGTCGGGCACTGTGCCGGCCCTAATCCTTTTAATGAGGTGCGCCGATCCGTAGGCCCAAGAGCACGCCGTCACGGCCTGGTCTAAAAAGTAAAAAATTACAATCGAAATCAAATTTTTTTCACATTTGTTAGGTTTTTGTCAATTTTTTGGAGATTATTGCTTCTTCATGACAAGAAGAATCTAAAAAATAAAAAATTACGATCGAAATCTAATTGTTTTGAATAAAGACAAAAATAGCCGAGTCGGGCGATGTGCCGGCCCTAATTCCTCTAATGAGGTGCGCCGATCCGTGGGCCTAGGAGCACGAAAAAATTTGAATAAGGACAAAAAAATAAGCCACTTGGCTTATTTAGCCGAATAACCCCTCAGTAGGGCCGTGATGGCGTGCTCTTGGGCCCACGGATCGGCGCACCTCATTAGAGGGATTAGGGCCGGCACATTGCCCGACTCGGCTATTTTTGTCTTTATTCAAAAAAATTAGATTTCGATCGTAATTTTTCACTTTTTAGATTCTTCTTGTCATGAAGAAGCAATAATCCCCAAAAAATTGACAAAAACCTAACAAATGAAATTTTTTTGAATAAGGACAAAAAAAATAAGCCACTTGGCTTATTTAGCCGAACAACCCCTGAATCTCTCCCTGCACGAGGAGCAAGTGATTTTCCCAACCCTAATAGGTGTTGTGGAGGATAAAGAGGTTGGAGGAGGGAAAATGACATACATGCCCCTGGTTTTGACGTCTGGGGTAACGGCGTGAGGGGTGGGGGACTACATTGGTACACATTTAATAACATTGGAGACTCAATTTCTCCAATGTGTTTATTGGGGACCAAAATGAGATTTTTCTGATACTTTGGGGACCAAAAAGGTTAATAAGCCGAAAAAATCATTTGGGTTTAGGTGTAACTAGCGCCGGAGTCTTAGCTAGTTGGGAGTGGATTCGGAGTAATCACTCGTTGTAAGGTTCTCTAGCACCCGCGAAGCTAGAGGTTTGTAACGACTATTGGAGATAGTGCAGCAATTCCCGAGTAGGACACTTGGGGAGTGGAGTAGGCCGTGAAGTTGCGGACCGAACCACTTTAAAATCCTCATGTTTCATTTCTCTTTCCCTTACTCTTTTACTTTACATTTTGCATACTATATTACTTGAGTTAACTGATATACCTCTGAATATGACTTGGAATAAATTAGCTTGCTTAATTAGTTGATTACGACCATATATTAAAGTCTAAGAATCAGTTGAACTATTCTCTGCATCTGCTGTGTTTTCTGGTTTCTGAGCTTGCTCCATCTGTTAAGGTTATTGTGCTGCTGTCTGTTTTGAGTAGATTCAATCCTGCTACTGTGCTGATTTGTTTCTGTCGTGCTCTTAGTTTTTTAATTTGCTATAAGTCAGTGAGAAACCCAATTCACCCCCCCTCTTGGGTTGCTTTTGGACCAACACCGACAACATTGCATGAAGATAATTCGGCATGTATCACACAAATCAAGGGTGATAGGACCAAACACATCTCTCCCAAGTTCTTTTACACACACGAGCTTCAGAAGGATGGAGATATTGATGTTCAAACGGATGCATTTTGATGACAACTTGGCGGACTTGTTTACCAAAGCATTGTCGACGGCAACATTCAAGAAGTTTGTTTGTAATATCGGGATGCAGCAAGTTCAAAGATTTACCATCCACAGTTGAAGGGGAGACAATGACCTGAAGATCATTTATCGATTGTACTCTTTTTCCTTCGTCTAATGTTTTTTTTTTTTTTTCCACTGGATTTTCCTTAACAAGGTTTTAATGAGGCAATCTATAGGTATTTATCCCCTTACAAGAAACACAAGAATAGTGTACTCTTTTTCCTTTGCCAATGGTTTTTCCCACTGGGTTTTCTTTGACAAGGTTTTAACGAGGCATCTTCTTAGTGTGCGATCATCCAACCAAGGGGGAGTGTTGTGAAATGGTTGGATTGGATGGATGACATAATGGTGATGTCAAGAGTGACATCACACAAGGCAGGACAAACCTACCTTGTTAGGTGAAATAGGAAACCTCAGGCAATCAGTTTCCACTCCTCCATCTGCCTGTATAAGAGCATTCGTGCTCTGGAAATGTATACCAACTGAAATGAGAAAGAAATGGCAGAGAGCAGAAAAGAGAAATACTGAATATAATATAATAGGTTCTAAAGATCTGCTTTGCTCTCGATAGTTCTTGAAGTAATTATCTTTCTATATATATCTGTGTTCAGTTCTTTATTTTAGAGAGAGAACAAGAAGAAGAAGAAGAAGAGGAGAGAGATGGAAGGAGAAGCAAATAGAGAGGAAGAAGAAGAAGCCCAGGCCCATGTGGACATATGGAAGTACATTTTCGGGTTTGCAGATATGGCTGTGGTAAAATGTGCTATTCAGCTCGGCATACCTGATGCCCTGGAAGCCCATGGCGGCCCCGCAACACTCTTCGATCTTTCCTCCGCCCTCGGGTGCTCCCCCTCCGCCCTCCACCGCGTCATGAGGTTCTTAGTCCACCGTAAAATCTTCAAAGAAGCTCCCGCCGGATACCTCCAAACGCCACTATCCCGCTTTCTCCTGAAAAACGGCGAAAAAAGCCTGGCTGCTTTGTTGTTGCTCAAGAACAGTCCGGTGATGCTCGCACCGTGGCACTGTTTAAGTGCTCGTGTCCTGGCCAACGGGAGTCCAGCATTTGAGTCCGCCCACGGTGAGGACGTCTGGAGGTACGCTGAGGAGAATCCTGGCCACAGCAAGCTCTTCAGCGACGGAATGGCTTGCGATGCTAGGGTTTCTGTGCCGGCGATAGTCGAAGGCTGTCCGGAGGTGTTCGACGGGGTGGAGTCTGTGGTGGATGTAGGCGGAGGAGACGGGACCGCTATCCGGTTGTTGGTCGAGGCGTTCCCTTTGATTCGAGGGATAAATTT
Source organism: Rhododendron griersonianum (assembly GCA_018127125.1). NCBI lineage: Eukaryota > Viridiplantae > Streptophyta > Magnoliopsida > Ericales > Ericaceae > Rhododendron > Rhododendron griersonianum. The sequence goes on from CM030792.1 coordinate 6,735,778, forward strand.
TGATCTGCCTCATGTGGTGTCTGCGGCACTGGACTGTGTCGGGGTCGAGCATGTGGGCGGTGACATGTTTGCTAGTGTTCCGAAGGCCGATGCGGCATACCTCAAGGTGAGTAAATGTTTTCCTTTACATTTCTGTCTATGTACATCCTGTATATGATCCCTCCCTTGTTCAAACGTGTTCAAACGCGAGCCGTTGAAGGGTTGCATGAGAGTCTTGAAATCCTATTATTCCAAGGCCTTTGGGAATTCTTCAACGGGAATATCAAGAAGGGGAAAAATTCACTACAAGAAATATTGCTTTTTCCGGCATTTCATAAATGCCGTTAAAAGTTAAAAAAATGCCGGAAAAGAGTATTACCGGCATTTGTTAGGTATTACCGGCATTTATTACAAATGCCGTCTAGGAATGTGTCAATAAAGGTACAAATGCCGGGAATAGTTGGACTTATTTGCGGCATTTGTACAAATGCCGGGAAAAATTGTACCATATAAGACCCCAAAAAATGCCACGTGGCGCCCACGTGTCGTGCAAATTTTGTGGAGAAATTGCTTGCCCCAAGTTTCGAACTCGTGACCTTTGCCTCGCGCGCGCGTGAGGCTACCAACTGGGCTAGCCACCATATTGAGTCAACTTGCACATTGAAAAATATTTATATTAAACGGAGATTTTTTCCGGCATTTTTTTAACAAATGCCGGTAATAGTTTGGCGGTATTATTTTGGCGGAAAACTCGACTTTTGCCGGCATTTTTCTAAACAAATGCCGGTAATAATTATTTTTTCCGGCATTTTCTTGAAATGCCGGTAATAGTGGCTTTTCCGCCATTAATTAAAATGCCGGGAATAAAAATGCCGGGAATGACCATTTTTCTTGTAGTGATTTGAGGCTACGCCAGTACTTTTCGTATATTTTACTCTGAGTACACTATTTTTCTGTGCAAAACCTCATTGATATAAGTGATTTTTGTGTGTGTGTGCGCGTGCGCGCGCTTCATCTATGCTGGAATTTCTAAATATGCAGTGGGTTTTGCACGACTGGGACGATGACGAGTGCATCCAAATCCTGAGAAAGTGCAAAGAGGCTATCCCGAAGGACAAAGGGACTGTGGTCAAAGAAGACAACAACGATAAGCTGGAGTATGTGAGGCTGATGTTGGACATGGTGATGATGGCACACACAAAGAAAGGGAAAGAGAGGACTTCAAAGGAGTGGGCATACGTTTTGAGCGAATCTGGTTTCAGTCGACACACGATAAAGAACATCAAAGCTGTTCAATCAGTTATTGAGGCTTACCCTTAATTTGTAGGGTATCTTATCACTCTTTCTTGTTCAATGTGTTCCTGTGTGAAGGTTCTTTTATGCGTGAGAATGAACGTTCTATCAGCATAGTTAAGCTGTTTGTTTATATGAGGAGATAATATATATAAGCACGTGAGGCAGTTGTGGTATTTCTGTATGCTTTGCTTCTAACTTTCGTTTTTCCCCTTCAACTTTTATGTTCTCACCCCTTGGAGATGGGTTCTTCCATGGAGGGTGTGTTTCCACTGCCTTTTTTTTTGCCTCATGCTAGTGACAACAGTCAAGTTGTTCCCGCTAAATGCTATTTTAATTGATGTATGCGATGAAATTGACATGCCTAGAAATTCGTGAAAATTAAAGGGTTTTAGTCCATATAATTTAGTAGAAACACCCCCTTATTGGTAATGCCTAAATTTGTCTACCTTTTCCGACTGTCGGAGGTTGAAGATATTTCCAGTTTACGATACTGGAGAGGGCCCAAAGTAGGCCTTGAAGCGGTTCCTCATCCTTAAACCATACGGAAGATGGAAATAAAATTACACAACGGGACAGTTTCGAACTTCTGGAGTTGGGACAGTTTGAAACTTTGTCCATCTTCATCTGTTCTTGGAAATATCATATAACATGGTAATCGAACCTGGGTGATTTTCTTAAGTTTTGGGCTTGGGATATATGGTTAAGAAGCCACAAGAACAAATAAGAGTCCCACATCGCCTATTTAGACAGGCTTTGCCAGGAGACTAGCTATAAGTATAGGAATTGTAGAATTTTTTTAGGTATCTTTGCGCTTGGGGCAATGACGCAGCTAGTGAGGTAATAACCGAGGCGCGTCAATTGCTGGTTGAAAACTATTTCCAAACCCCCTCTTCGGCCTGGGTTCTGCCTTGGCCGTTGAGAATTTCTGGAAGGGCCTCCCTCTAACGAAGGGTAAAGCCCTACAATTCTTAGTCGAATTGTATCTATGTAGTCTCAGACCCAACAGATTGACAAACCGTAGTCTCAAAATAATTGAAAAGGTGAAAGTTTTGAAACGAAAATAATTGAACAAAAAAGAACCAATGAGATCACATGAGAATAACAAAGATGATTTAAACAATGAGATCGAACTGGGGAATGGTGTTGTGCAACAACACTGCAGGACCGCGTTGTCCCCGGAAAAATTTCATGTTATATATTTCACACAAACATAGGTGTTGGGTTAGTTTGGGTTGGATCAGTTTCATGATGGGTCTAGAAAACTCAACTTGCAGACAACCAAACCCACCAACAAATAGTTTTATCATACGCCCAATCCATGTCTTGCTCCTTTCAATAATCCATATTTGTCAACAAGGGTGGCTCGCCAAAGGCCTTGTAGTCCAACGGTATTTTCTGGTCCTTTCTCTTGTGGGAAGTCATGGTTCAAGCATTGTTAAAGGCGTTTGTGATTCAGGGCTGTAGATAGTCTCTAAACCTCCTATGGACTAATTTAATAATTAACCCCCCCAATGTATACCGCTTGGGGAAAAAAAAAGAACAAGGGCGGCTCCACCATATGTATAGGGGGTTCAAGTGAACCCCGTGGGTTCAAAAAATGCATCAATATATTTTTTTTACATATAATTTAATTTTTCTTTAGTATTGTTGGCACGGAATAATTTTTTCATAGCCAAAGTGATTGAAATTGTTTGGTCGTGAAATGGCTCAAGGACTAAGCGCGGCGTGCCAAGACTTGTCGCGTTTAACGTAAAGGACTGGATGCCCTCTTCTGACTTCGTAATCGTGAAGGCGAGTGTGTTGTGAACCTAAGGGTTAGATCGCAATGGAGGTTCGTGGTTTTGTCACAACGAAGTGGACTTAGCAATTTCCTAACCGTGTAGGAAAAAAGTAACAACGTAAAAAGAAAGAACTTTATTAACTGTGTAATAAAATTTTGCGTACAATGAGAAAGATTAAAAATCTGAATTACTTGAAGAAGTAATTGAGTTGGTACAGGAAAAGTAAAATAGGTATTTCGCTGGGAAGACTTTGGTTTAAGTGCTGGGTTTTGAGGTGTTGAACCCTTTTTTCATCTTTGAAACTAGTATTTATAGGCAAATACTGTACTGTTCCAGATCTGAGCCAAGTTTCCCGCCTTCGTCACGAGCTGACAAGTGTCCCGAGTTGGCTCCAGATGTTGCCAAGTGTCCGAAATAACTCCCCACTAATGTATTTAATGTGATCATGGGTGGTTATTGAAGGTTTAAAAAGAAAACCCACATGTTTTCTTTTATCATGGGAAATTACTGGAAGTTAATCAAAGAGTAATGGGCCACCTCACGTCCTTGTTTCTTGGGATTTAAAGGATGATAGCCAATTAACACATGTCTTCCATGGGCCCACTTTTCCTTTTAAATGGAATTCCTCCAGAATACTAACCACCATAATCATGGGCCTTCCAAATTATCTCTTAATAATAAGAGAAAATGCCCAGCCGGTACTGCTTTTCAAATTCATAGCCTTCCAAGTCCTTGCCTTGTAAGTACAACTGCCTTATAAGTCCTCTAGAAGTAATTTTACAAATTTACCCCAATTTAACACTCCACATAATGATCAAAAAAAAAAAAAAATTACTCCACATACTGCAAAACATCATCTCTCCCTCGATCTCGACAAATTAGAGTTTCTGGTGGGGGGAGGCGGTGCCTCCTTCCCGTCCACCACCGCCGCCCTTCCCTCCCATCCCTCCCGGAGTCGCCGTAGAGTCACCAATCCCGATGCCATAGATCCTTCTCCACAGCGTGTGTTCCGCTGTAGTACCTTGACCACAATGAAAGTGCTGATTGAGTCCAAATCCAACGTGAGCTCGTTGAGAAAGAGGATGATCAGGTCGTGGATTATGTTGATTCCAATGGAAACTCGCTGCCGTTCGCCGCCGGAGAGGCCGCGGTGGCCTTCGTCGTCGATGACTGTTTTGGCTGCGTTTCTGAGACCGAATTGGTCGATTAGGGCTTGGACTCTCATCTCCAATCCGAAGTTGGAGATCTCCGTCCGTCATCTTCTCTTGAAAGCAGTTTCCGACGCCCCATGGCTGTGAAAACGAAGAGGAAAAGTTAAGGTGGAAGTCTGCTTGCCCCCAACAAATTATATACGGAAAGTATACTATAATATTAATCTTGAAAAGGAAAAGTGCATGTCTGCCCCCAACAACTAATTTAATATTAATTGTTAATTTAACATTTAACACTATTGATTGTGAAACAAACACTTTTACTTGTGAATTGATTTGGAAACTTACATAATTTGATCTACTGGACCATCAATTTAGGACATATATACATCAAAAAAGAAACAAACAAATCGTGTTGTAGCACTGTTAATCGTGTTTTTACACTTATACCAATTAACACTGTTAATTGTTAATTGCATTTTTAGATAAAAATTAACAATGTCTTGTTGTGTGAATTTAGATAGAAATTAACACTGTTAATTGTGGTGTGAATTTAGATAAAAATTAACACTATTAATTAAAGGTGGTGGTGGTGGTCATGGGGTGGTGGTATAGGAGGTTATATGGGTCGACTGTTAATTAACATTGTTAATTATGGAGTAAATTTATATGTAAATTAACACTATTAATTTAGACAAAAATTAACACTGTTAATTGTGGTGGTGGTGGTGGCAGCGACGACGACGTGGTGGTGGTCATTGTGGTGACAGCGGTGGTGGTGGCATCGTGGTGATGGTGGAGCGGTGGTGGTGATTGTGGTGGCGGCTTGGTGGTGGTCATTTTGGCAATGATGGCGGCGTTGTGGTGGTGGTGGCGGCGGCGGCGGCGTTATGGTGGTGGTGGTGACGGCGGCAGTGGTGGTGGTAGTGTAGGAGGTTGTATGGGCCGACTGGTAATTAACACTATTAATTTAGATAAAAATTAACATTGTTCTTGATCATACTGCTTCTCCGTATCTACTGCTTCCGCCCCTTTTAGGAGATACCCCTTTTGGTATCAGAGCCACGTTGAGTTCTTGGTAGTCTAGTTGCATTTACTGTAGTCTGTTTATGTTCTTGATTTTAGAGTTCTTGATAGGTCGTCTGGTCTGTAACTATTGCACGAGTTTGGGCACCCAGTAAAGCCACCCATCGTCTAGACACCGTTCACTTAAGCCGCCTCGGGTAGGTCTCCCTGTAAAAGTCCCGCTTGTAAGTCCCAGGGTAGGGCAGTTAGGGTTTGGATAAGACTGAAATGGCATGTGTGTATGTGGCGGTATGTGCTAGGTCGGAATCGGGTATGTGTGTATAGGGGTATGTTCCAAAACGCAACTGTTACAAATTAGAATACTAGTCTCGAATTTTGAAGTTAAAGAATAATGAATAGATTATTTAGGTGTAATTCTTCAGCCAATTCTTCCTCTATGGCTTCGTTGTCAGAATTCCAGGATACAGAACACAGGAAAGAACTTAGAAATCCAGTTGTTAAGACTATTAGCAGTGTATCGTTAGTAGGTGATAATCTTTCGTTTATAGGTGATAATCTTGTTAAGTCTATTAGCAGTGTTTCGTTAGTAGATGATAATCTTCTCAAAAAGGACTATAAGTCAAAAAGAAACAAAGGAAAACGAGAAAAGTTTAGGAAAAAATATGATAAAGAAAAAAGACAAAAGATAAAAGCCCGTTGGCAAAAATTCATTACTGAGTCCAATAGTCAAGTCTTGTTCTTTGACTACTTAGAACAACATTACAAAAGAGTAAACACTATTACAAAAGTAAGATGGAAAAGGCCAGATAATACCATTACTAATGCCAGTCATCCCCCGTTAGATACCATAATCATAGATCACAAAGGATCTGCTGTTACAGCCTCGCCTTTTAAGATACCCAACAAACCTGAGTTTGGTCAAATTATTGAACAGAATAATTATACTAATCAGTGTCTCAGTACTATTAATAAACAGTTAGATAAAATAGAAATCAAATGGATGAGTTATCAGTAAAATCCACCCCTTCAACCAGTAAAACTGTTATAGAAAAACCCCTAATTAGACTCCCTGAGAATAGGACAAAAATCCATACAACAAATCAACAAATCAATAAGATTGAAGAATTATTAACTAAGTTAGCTATAAAAGCAGAACCATCCCAAGTTACCACTATTACCAAACATAGTAAAAACCCGATGCCTAGTCAACAATCAGAGTCTCCTTCAGATAGTGACATTTCCCAATTACAGGCACAATTCTCTGCTTAGAGAATAAATAAATTAGTCATACCAACATTCAACCCAACCAGTCTAACCAAAAACTGGTATTCTCACCCTACTCCACCTGATTTACAGTATGAGGAAATAACCCATCAATTCTCAGTCTCTTCTAGTAAACTTTACGAATGGAATATAGACGGATTAAGTGAAAACCAGATTTTAGAAAAATTAAATCATATGTCAATGGTAGCAAACAGTTATCTTAGTAATCTTGACCATGGTCAACCACAAATAGTAGAGCTATTAACCTCTGGTTTTACCGGAATGTTAAAAGCATGGTGGGATAAGTATCTCACCCATGAGTTAAGACAGGAAATAATACATGCCACCCAAATAGGTGAAGATGGTCTCCCAATTTTTGATAATGAAATAGGATTAGGAGTACCCGACGGAATCAACACATTAATCTATACTATAATTAAACATTTTGTTGGTCAACCTAGTAACATTACCTCTAGAATCCATGACCAGTTAAGTAATATGTATTGTCCAACCCTGAGTGACTTTAGATGGTATAAAGATGTTTTTATGTCCAGAGTAATGCTTAGAAACGACTGTACAAAGTCATTTTGGAAAGAGAAGTTTATTAACGGACTTCCCAACTTGTTTGCTCACAAGATTAGAGATGTCCTCAGTCAACCTACTGGAATTATAGAATATGATAAACTCACTTATGGTGACATAGTTAGCACTATTCAGAAAGAAGGATTAAGAATGTGTATCGATATGAAAATTAACAAACAAGCACAAAAAGATAAGAATAAAGCTAAATATGAATTAGGAAACTTCTGCCAACAATATGGTCTACCTCTTGTAGCCCCTTCGAGGACTAAAAAGAAATCAACCAGAGAAAATCAGAAAAATCAGAAGTATTCTAGAAGTAAACCCCAGCCCTCAAAAGACAAATATTATGAAAAACCTAAGAGTCACCAGTCAAAAAATAAAAAGAAAATTACATCAAATGACAAAAGTCAAGTTACTTGTTACAATTGTGGGAAAAAGGGTCATTATAAAATCGAATGCAAAGTCAAAGAGAAAGTTAATCAGCTTAATATCCCAGAATCTGACAAAAAACATATTTTAGAAATTTTCAGATTAGCAAATACAACTGAGTCAGAAGATAACCTAGAAGAATCATCCGAATACCATTCTCTAGAAAAGAGTTCGAGTGATAATCCAATTAAAATAGGATGTACCAATAATTGTTGTAATAAAACCATAAGTACACTCAACCGAGAGTTACCTGAAGAAGAATTACTAATTGATTTAATTAGTAAAATAGATGATTTTGAATTAAAAAAACAATATATTGATAAACTCAAAAAAGTAATGATTCAACAGAATAAGAAACAGCCACAATATAATAAACCAGTCATAAATCTCAATGCCACCATAGAAAGATTTAACAAAACCCATAAAGAGACTACTATCCAAGATTTAACACAGGAAATAAATCTTATTAAAATAGAAATAGCTCAATTAAAAGAAATAAATCAAAAGTTAGAGTTAAGAGTTCCAAGAAAAAGATCAAAATCTCCCATAAGTGATTCATCTACTACACAAAATTTATCTGAATCATCATCTAGTAATCCTAAGTCAAACCATAGTAAAAATACGGAGTATTTTATGAATATGAAAGAATTGGAAAATGAAGAAGAAGATGACACTAGAATAAACATTATAAGTAGCATAAAGATCCAGAAATGGTATGCAAAAGTAAAACTCATAGTAAACAATTTCGTCATAGAAGTTACAGCTCTAATTGATACTGGAGCAGATCTCAATTGTATTCAGGAAAGTTTAATACCTAACAAGTATTACCAGTCAACAACAGAAATACTGAGTTCAGCAAACGGTAGTGCTATGAAAATAGCATACAAACTACCCAAGGTAATTGTTCAGCAAAATAAAACAAATTTTATCACTTCTTTTGTTTTAGTCAAAAATTTATCTGACAAAGTAATTTTAGGAGTACCTTTTATCTGTTTACTCTATCCATTTACAGTTTCCAGTAACAAAATTACTTCCAATATTAATAAACAAAATGTCCAGTTTAAATTTCTGACAAAACCAGAAAATAATGAATTACAGAAACTCAAGGCCTATTCGATTTATCCTACTAATGATTTCGATTTATCCTACTAATGATTTCTTGAATTATGATACAGATGACTCAGAAAGGAATTGCTTTCGGAGCCACCACTCTACCAGTCATCCCTGAGGGAACTAGTATTAAATTTAGAAAGCTTAGTCATTTAAGATGTATAGACGAAACCCAACAATGTCTTCTGGATGCTCTCTGGAACTTGTGTGGGGATTACCGTTATAATAGTCATTACATTAATGCTTTAAATAGTTTAAATTATTACTTTTGTGAGCAAAATAAAATTAGAGAAAATAATGATAAATCTTTTCTTTCAGTAGTTTCTGAACTACAACATTCAAATACTAAACTTTCAAAAATCTCACAAGAAAATGTTCAATTTAAAGCAAAAAATTATATTTTACAGCATGAGATTAAAATTATTCAAAAACAGTTTTCTCTACATTTGCATAGAGGGAGCAGTGAGATTGTAGAAAGCAGTAATCATTTGCATCGAGGGAGCAGTGAGATTGTAGAAAGCAATAATCATTTGCATAGAGGGAGCAGTGAGGTTGTAGAAAGAAACATCAGTAACAATGCATCATTAAACAGTCATCTCCCAATCCTTTTGCAAAATATTTCTGCTAACCTCCTATCTCCCAAAAGTCAATTATTTTTTCCCAAAAATTTCCCTATTGATTTAACTGGCCATATTCAACATCTTGGGAGACAGGATGGTTACCATTTTCAGGAATGTTTATTCCAAACTCTTACTGATTTGTCCAAAAAGTCAATACCTGGTTTACAAATTACTTGGGAAACTCTTTTATAGAGATGACCAAGATAGAATTAATTGTCCCAAAATCAACCCTCTTTGTAAAGAAATACCTTTGGAAAGAATTGATTGTCCGTGCCAACTAATATTTAGTATCCCCAAAGCCTGCATTGATATGCAGTACTTTAAAAATATTAATATTACTTATAAAAGTAAAATTATTGAAATTACTCCCATGACTCTTCTTGATCATGGATTTCTTAGACAAATGATTTTTACTGATCCGGAGCAAACAGACCAAGTCACCAGAAAGCTGGCAGTTTGTATCAACAACCTCTTTGTCAAACATGGAGATTTACGCTGCCAGGTGCTAGTCAAAAGTAAAATGCCCGAATGGACACACACTGGTAGTGCGGTTGGTCAAAAAATAAAAAGAAAATTACATCAAATGACAAAAGTCAAGTTACTTGTTACAATTGTGGGAAAAAGGGTCATTATAAAACCGAATGCAAAATCAAAGAGAAAGTTAATCAGCTTAATATCCCAGAATCTGACAAAAAACATATTTTAGAAATTTTCAGATTAGCAAATACAACTGAGTCAGAAGATAACCTAGAAGAATCATCCGAATCATCTGAATACCATTCTCTAGAAGAGAGTTCGAGTGATAATCCAATTAAAATAGGATGTACCAATAATTGTTGTAATAAAACCATAAGTACACTCAACCGAGAGTTACCTGAAGAAGAATTACTAATTGATTTAATTAGTAAAATAGATGATTTTGAATTAAAAAAATAATATATTGATAAACTCAAAAAAGTAATAATTCAACAGAATAAGAAACAGCCACAATATAATAAACCAGTCATAAATCTCAATGCCACCATAGAAAGATTTAACAAAACCCATAAAGAGACTACTATCCAAGATTTAACACAGGAAATAAATCTTATTAAAATAGAAATAGCTCAATTAAAAGAAATAAATCAAAAGTTAGAGTTAAGAGTTCCAAGAAAAAGATCAAAATCTCCCATAAGTGATTCATCTACTACACAAAATTTATCTGAATCATCATCTAGTAATCCTAAGTCAAACCATAGTAAAAATACGGTTTATTATTTCTATACTCCAATAAAAATACGGAGTATTTCTCCCATCTCTGTATTTTCTGATACCAAAAGGGGCGGAAGCAGTAGATACAGAGAAGAACAGAAGAAAAGAAGAAAATACAGAGACAGTGTATTCACAGGGATAATTCCAGATAATGCTGGATCATGTACAAGTGTACAACATAAAATGTACTAAAGTAGTACACAAGTAAAAGAAACTATGAAAATAAACTTACTGGAGAAGGATGAGGCAGTGTTCCTTCTGAAACCTGAAAATCTAGAGAGAAGGGGGAGAAGAGAGTGGAAACTGAAGAAAACAATTTACAGTAGTTCTAGTAATGCCTTAGAATTACCTACCTACAACTGAAGTCTGTGGTTCCTTTTATAGAATAAGGAACCAGAAACTGTTTACAAAGTAATAATTGGTTTACTATTGCCATGTGACTGCTTTCGGTGAGTGAACAGTAAAAAGCTGAGCGAACAGTGACTTGAGTGATTGCTGAGTGAACAGTGACTGTCTTTTACTGTGGCCATGTGACTACTTTTGGTGGAAAGTAGCAATGTTACTATTGGGAGATGCGGTTGGTCTCCAGATTGACTGGTAGTGCTTTTACATCCGTAGGATGAATGATAAAAGCAGTTGATTAACTGATGACTTCTTGGCTTTTGGTGACTTGATTTTCCAAAAGCTGAACCATATCAATGTGAGTGAATAGTCTTTATTGGATTCTTCTGACTGATTTACTGATTGTATTAAAATTCCATCAAGTTGTCCAAATTGTGGAATTCTTCTGCTGTTATATTGTCGTAGTAATCTTGACCGTCGTCTTCATTGGTAACAAAATCTGATGCTACTGATGAAGCGTTACTGACTTGTTGACTTTGGTATTTGGCCACTAATCCATTAAAATGAGTGTGGAAAATAAATGGAACTTCTTTAATGGATTCAGTGGATCTGATCTTCTGAATTGAATCTTCACAAATTAACTTGATTGTCTTCTAGATATTGATCAAAATGGTCAATATCTCCAAGCTTGCAAGCAATTGACCATGCTCGATGATGTCGGATTTGACTTCTGATTAACTGTGAACAAGGCCAGGGGACCTCATCTTCAATAAGCTGAATTGGGAGATGAATTCTGCTGAATGGCCAGTTGGCTGAGAGATACATAATATGCTGGGCTGGTATTATGTTCCCAGTGTGTGTCCATTCGGGCATTTTACTTTTGACTAGCACCTGGCAGCGTAAATCTCCATGTTTGACAAAGAGGTTGTTGATACAAACTGCCAGCTTTCTGGTGACTTGGTCTGTTTGCTCCGGATCAGTAAAAATCATTTGTCTAAGAAATCCATGATCAAGAAGAGTCATGGGAGTAATTTCAATAATTTTACTTTTATAAGTAATATTAATATTTTTAAAGTACTGCATATCAATGCAGGCTTTGGGGATACTAAATATTAGTTGGCACGGACAATCAATTCTTTCCAAAGGTATTTCTTTACAAAGAGGGTTGATTTTGGGACAATTAATTCTATCTTGGTCATCTCTATAAAAGAGTTTCCCAAGTAATTTGTAAACCAGGTATTGACTTTTTGGACAAATCAGTAAGAGTTTGGAATAAACATTCCTGAAAATGGTAACCATCCTGTCTCCCAAGATGTTGAATATGGCCAATTAAATCAATAGGGAAATTTTTGGGAAAAAATAATTGACTTTTGGGAGATAGGAGGTTAGCAGAAATATTTTGCAATAATATTGGGAGATGACTGTTTAATGATGCATTGTTACTGATGTTTCTTTCTACAACCTCACTGCTCCCTCTATGCAAATGATTATTGCTTTCTACAATCTCACTGCTCCCTCGATGCAAATGATTACTGCTTTCTACAATCTCACTGCTCCCTCTATGCAAATGTAGAGAAAACTGTTTTTGAATAATTTTAATCTCATGCTGTAAAATATAATTTTTTGCTTTAAATTGAACATTTTCTTGTGAGATTTTTGAAAGTTTAGTATTTGAATGTTGTAGTTCAGAAACTACTGAAAGAAAAGATTTATCATTATTTTCTCTAATTTTATTTTGCTCACAAAAGTAATAATTTAAACTATTTAAAGCATTAATGTAATGACTATTATAACGGTAATCCCCACACAAGTTCCAGAGAGCATCCAGAAGACATTGTTGGGTTTCGTCTATACATCTTAAATGACTAAGCTTTCTAAATTTAATACTAGTTCCCTCAGGGATGACTAGTAGAGTGGTGGCTCCGAAAGCAATTCCTTTCTGAGTCATCTGTATCATAATTCAAGAAATCATTAGTAGGATAAATCGAAATCATTAGTAGGATAAATCGAATAGGCCTTGAGTTTCTGTAATTCATTCTTTTCTGGTTTTGTCAGAAATTTAAACTGGACATTTTGTTTATTAATATTGGAAGTAATTTCGTTACTGGAAACTGTAAATGGATAGAGTAAACAGATAAAAAGTACACTGTTAATCAATATTATGATATAACTTTCTCCTTTAATTAACAGTGTTAATTGCATTATGTTTTTCAGTTATTTTTCCCTACACACTAGTCATGCCCCTTTTCTTCATTAAGTTTTACCGTAGCTATTATAATTCTTAGCACTTGATTGTAGCTCGCAAAGCGTAGAAGATGAGGATTGAACCCCAGTTGAACACCGCACATTTTTAACCATTTCTTTCGAAAAAAATTTGGTCATTTAACACTGTTAATCAATATTATGATATAACTTTCTCCTTTAATTAACAGTGTTAATTGCATTGCACTCTTCAGTTATTCTTCCTTACACACCAGTCATGTCACTTTTCTTCGTTAAGGTTTTTTGTAGCTATTTTATTTCCTAGCACTTGATTGTTGCTCACAAAGCGTAGAGGATGAGGATTGGAACCCCGATCGAACACAACACGCTTTTAACTCTTTCTTTAAAAAAGAAAGCTGGTCATTTAACACTGTTAATCAATATTGTGATATATATTTATCCTTTAATTAACAGTGTTAATTAAATTGCGCTATTCAGTTATTCTTCCTTACGCACAAGTCCTGGCCATTTTCTTTGTTAAGGTTTCTATTAGTTACGAGTATTATTTTTCCCTAGCACTTGATTGTTGCTCGCAAAGCGCAGACGACGACGATTGGAACCTCGGTCGAACACCACGCACTTTTAACCCTTTCTTTCGAAAGGAAAGCGGGTCATTTAACAATGTTAATCAATATGGCAATATACCTTTCTCCTTTAATTAACAGTGTTAATTACATTGCGCTCTTTAGTTATTCTTCTTTGCGCACAAGTCATGCCCTTTTCTTCGTTAAGGTTTTCTATAGCTATTATTTTTCTCTAGCACTTGATTGTTACTTGCAAAGCGCAGAGGACAACGATTGGAACCCCGATCGAACACCGCACGCTTTTAACCCTTTCTTTCGAAACGAAAGCTAGTCATTTAACACTGTTAATCAATATTATGATATAACTTTCTCCTTTAATTAATAGTGTTAATTGCATTGCACTCTTCAGTTATTCTTCCTTATACACCAGTCATGTCCCTTTTCTTCATTAATGTTTTCTATTAGTTATTATTTTTCCTTAGCACTTGAAACCTCGGTCGAACACCGCACACTTTTAACCCTTTTTTTGGAAAGAAAGATGGTCATTTAACACTGTTAATCAATACACTTGATTGTTGCTCATTTAACACTGTTGCTCAAATTAACAGTGTTAATTGCATTGCGCTCTTCACTTCATTAAGGTCTTCCGTTGTTTTCCCTTTTTCTTCGTTACTATTTTTTTTTTCAAAAAGGAAGCTGGTCATTTAACACTGGTAATCAACATGGTCATATACCATTCTCTTTTTTATTAACAGTGTTAATTGATTAGCAATCAGATACGAAGTTGCTGACAAAAAAGCTTTCTCATGTATAGTTTTTCCAGAATGTGTGAGCATAAGAAAGATTACAAAACAGTGGTTAGTGAATCCAAACAAAACTTACAGCAACTTCAAGCTTACACATCAATTGTGGATTAGTCACAAGACACCAATAGTAAGACACAAGACACAAGACACAGGACACACGAGGACACAACAGGTACCAACTTAGCTTTGCCATACATTGGAAGGACACAGGACACACGAGGACACACAGGTACCAACTTAGCTTTGCCATACATTGGAAGGAGCAGACACAAACATAGTACAATACATTTTATACTTGAAACAAAAAGGTATATGCAAAACTTGAAACCTTACTAAATCTTGGTAAGGTTGCACTAAAACAGAAGTGCACATGCTAATAGTTGAAAGTTCCAAATTAAACCTTGCTAACCTTTCTAGCAGTTGCAAGTTCCAAAAATTAAAAGTCAAAAGGAATGGGCAAGTGAGACTTTATACATCAGTAGAATACGCAATAGTATCAACAGTGGATGAATAAATGTATCAAGTCTGCTCTGATTTTCCTGCATTCTTCAATCGTTATTACATTTGTTCGCTCTTCATTTGACAAATACTTCTTGATTATCGAAAAGACGACAATCGCACAATCAACACTGCAAGAATTTAGAATTCAGTCAATTAAGATTGGGAACTAACATTGCGAATTAATAGTTGTTGGAGTTTTTCTGGATAAAAAGTTATAAACAATACTTTCCTTTCGGTCGGTTGTTGGGGGGAGTTTTACTGAATCTCCACTACGTCAGTAATATTTCTTTTGCAGGGTTCTCTTTGGTCAATGTTGATATATGCCGCAACAACTTGCCTCTATTTTAGAAGGAAACAAACAATGTGCAGCTCTTAAAAAGTGCTTTTAGATTTAAGAGTAGGATATTTCATTAACAGGTTTTGCTTACCAAGAGTGTTGTTGCACTACAATGTTCATCTTTTCCACTTCTAGGTTTAAGAGAGTTGTAGAACTTCCAACATCCTTCGTCTTTATCAAGAACAAGCAATGTCCAATGGAATCGAATGAGTATTGGAAAAAGAAGAAATCTTGCCAAGCAATGTCACTTGATCCTTCTTGCTAGGAATTTTTTTCCAGATCTTGCGTACATATCCACAAGAACAGTACATAGTAATAAGTAATAATCAAACCAAACACGCCTTATAATGTAACAGTAAAACTCCTTACCATGTTGCAGATTAGCCACTTGGGCACAAAGAGGAAGAATACTTGCAATTGTCACATAATTAGGCTCAATGCCAGAAAACAACATCTTCCTAAATAGATAGGAGGCCTCCTCAGAGAAGTTCCAGTGTGGGTAACCAGAAATAATAGAGTTCCAACTTACAATACTCTTAGCTTCTAATGATTGGAATAAATTGTGTGCAAGCCTAAGGTCTTTTGCACCTGACATACATATTGATTAATGCATTTTGAACATTATGAAGTCCACTAAAATTACTACGTAACAACATCCTTTTCGGGCATTTCGTCAAACAACTTCCGAGCATCATCCACTTCCCCACACTTGGCATACATCGAGACTAAGGCATTTTGCACAAACAAACACCAATCAAGACGACATTGCACAAGTCTTTTGGTGAATGACAAGCACTCAAAGAACTACCCAACTTGGTAAAATTACACAAAATATGTTTTGAAATACGTACTTTTAAACTGGGTCATTGTGCTTGCAATCCACCGGCAGTCTTCCTTGATCGTCTTGTCGATCGTCTTCCTTGATCGTCTTGTTGATTGTCGTCCTTGTTCGTCTTCTCGTTCGTCTTCCTTGATCGCCTTCTCTCCCTTCTGTATCACCTCTGTATCGCCTCTCTTTTGATGCGAGATGTATCGCTTCTGTATCGCGTTGTTTTGTTTTTTCATCCGAGGGGTAGTTTTGTCAAGAAAATACTTGGCAGGACCTATTGGGCTATGATATACGGGCTCAACTTTGTGTAGGACCTATTGGGCCATTGTCAATCCAAGAAGGACCGGCCAAGAAAGCTCTCTAATAATAAAGCCCAAAAAGCTTTGAGCCTGTGACCAAATTAAATTAAAATTAATTGGGCCCAACAAATATTGTCTTGGCCCATTAATTTTAACCCAATACATTTCTATTTTTGGCCCAATTTAATCAAATAATAATTAAACGACCTTCCAGCGCTAGTTTAAGGTTTGGTGCAAAAAACGGGTGTAAACAGAAATCCACTTAAATTTGTAAGTAAGTAGATAATATAGCTCAATAGCTCCACAAAACAAAATAAACTAGGCACAATAAATTTTCAACAACAATAAACATGTTTATTTTATATAGAGCTTTGTATTCACAAATTTTCTTTATATTTTTGTCAACTAAAATCTTATAGCCGCCCCTACTTGTCAAACATTCAATTGAACAAAAAAATTCCGTAGACTGAGAACCACGACCGCCTATCCAATTCGAATATCTGCAAATCCTTATATTGGAGAAATTTTTGGGTGCCGAGCGGGTTTCACGTGGCGGTATCCGTCGGCGATCCCAGCGGTCCAAACGTATTTTGGATAGCCTAGATTATTCCCTCTTTCTCCCCTCACCCGACTACTCTCTCTCTCCTCTTTTTCTCTCTTTAAAATCCGAACCGTCCAAACGTGTTTGGACGGCTGGAATCGCCGACGGAGTACCCTGAACCTCCCCTTATATTGGGTCACTGCAAAACAAGGAAATAGCCGTGAAAAGACTCAAAACCTAAGTTTAGCTCAGAAAATTTGCAAGCTTTTATCGTACCATGAGCAACGAAGTGACGATTAGATCTGAAATGCTCAGATTAAAGCCACTGGAAAGCAGAGGAAAACCGTGTTTTAGGCCGCCGGGAACAAAGGAAAGAGCGATCAAAAGCATCAAAAACTTGGACAGGGACGTGTTCCTGTGGGAGAAGCTAGATATACCCATCGTCCCACATCGACTATTGAGAATTTTATCCTTGAATGAGAGGTATTCATAAGCCGAGGCAACTGTATTGCTCAAATCACGCAGCTACGCGGTGAGCACAAAGCGAACTATTCTTTCGCCTTTTACTAAAGAATACCGTGTGCTCGCCGCAGAAAGTAGTATACGCCATTTTTTGGAGGGGTCCTTTCCATAGGTTAGGACTCCCTTTCAAACCTAGTCCAAATTTCTCCGATCTATTTTAGTCTGTGATCTCTCGAGTCTCACCAGGTGCCTGTGTTATGCATCTTTTTTGTAAGGTTCTGGAAATTCGTAATCCATGTTCTGAGAAGAAACTCATATGAGAGACGACGAGACCCCGTCGTCAGCTAACAAGTATCTTTTTGGGAAGATCAATTCTATCATCCGCTAATTTGAATAGCATCGTTGAGTTACACCAAAAATAGTGTTTACTCGTTGCCTCATCCCTTAAGCTATGTCTATCGACTCTATCCTACATCAAGTATCTTTTTGGGAAGATCAATTCTATCATCCGCTAACTTGAATAGCATCGTTGAGTTAACACCAAAAATAGTGTTTACTCGTCGCCTCATCCCTTAAGCTATGTCTATCGACTCTATCCTACATCACTCAGAATCCTATATCAAACGCCCTTTTGTCGTAGATCTCAAAAAGAAAAAAACACATTTTTGTGGGCTCCTCCATCCAAAGCCCACACCAATAATCCGAATATAGTCTACCGGACGTTGATAGGTATACAAGCAGCTCGTAATTTTTTTTTTTTACGGTAACCTATAATTTGAAACTTAAAGCCATCCATTTAATAAAAGAACATAGTAGTGTTCCCGTACGAAGAACAAAGGACCGATGTTTGACTTGTTGGGAAAAACTACCCGAAACACCACGAATATTTTTTCCTCATTGTGCAAATAGAGAATAGGCTAAATTATCACAACCACAATAACCAACAACAAGCAATCTAGGAGCCGAAAAGTAAATAGCAACAAGCAAACCACAAGACACCACCGGTATTTTTACGTGGTTCCTCCTAAATTAGAGGTACGTCCACGGGAGCGTAATCGCTACCAAATCTTTCACTATAATGATAATGAGGTTACAAGAGTTCTTCTCTAGCAAGCTATTAGAGGCATACAAACATTACCCAAAGGTAGATTTCAACAAAATCAACTAGATACAAGTTTTGGTCTCACCGAGGTAGATATTCCAAACTCCTAGATCCTGAGAGAAACTCCGCAATTGGCTCCGGTCAACACATAGAGCTCGTCGAACTGAAGAACATACTATAAACTCATCAAAATCGGAGAAGAAACTGTGATCCGATCTTGACTTGAACTTGAGCAAAACCCTTGCCCCTTTTTCTTTTTCTCAGTCGTGCTCTCTCACACAGGTAATGGGAGACGAAGTCTCCAGATTCCTTTTGTAGTTCCATTAAAGAAATTACAAGATTCCCCCTTTGTCATTCAAAGAATAACAAGATGACCCATATCTTTTTGGACCCAATCAAATGAGCCCCTTGTGGACCCACCAACTAGGAGGGACCCACCCAACACGAATAACCGATTTTTTTACTGAGGTGCTCGGTTCTATAATATGGGATGCGAAAAATTAACGGTTTGGATTATGTCACTCGAAATCCTGTAAAATAAGATTTGTCTTTGTTGAATGTGTGGCTTTTTGTGAGGAATTTAATTTATGGGAACAGAATGCTCACAATTTGTGGCTAATAATTGGGATGTGCAACGTACTGATTCATTATTTATTCACCCTCCAAATTAAGTTTCTGTTTTCATATACACTACAGTATGTTACCACATGACGGGCTTCACGTGGATTTTCTTTTGGTGTGGGCTTCATTGTTGTATTTGGGCACTTTAGGCCCTTGTTTTATGCGCTTATTTTGTTTTATCAATTGGGCGTTTTAGGCCTCCGGGTCTATTGGGCTTTGTCCCTCTAGGGTGTTTGGGTGTTGTTCCCGTCAAGCCGTATTTTTCAACTTTTGGTTCGAACTCCTCTCCCTTTTTCCTTGTTAATAAAATGTTTTTGTCGATAAAAAAAAAAAACCACATGGTGCATGAGTTACAGACAGACACTTATTATTATGTCCCACTGAAATTGTCTGCTTTTCTCGTGCTCCTTATTTTGTTCTTTTTAATTGAAGGCATGCCAGAGAGAGAGAGAGAGAGAGAGAGAGAGAGAGAGAGAGAGAGAGAGAGAGAGAGAGAGAGAGAGAGAGAGAGAGAGAGAGAGAGAGAGAGAGAGAGCCTTTCCATAGGCCTCTTGTGTCTAATGAGAACATTGAAAAGTATGTAATGTCTCGTTGTTGCAATATCCGAACCGGTCTCTCGAAAAACCGCTACGAACTGGCCGAAACGGTTTGTCACGGCCGGTTTTTAAAAAAGTGTCTTCTACTATGGAGCAATAATTATCCATTTGAAAATGGCGAATATTTATTGGTAATGGCTAAATTTATTGATCTTTTTTTACTGTGGGAGGTTGTATATATTGAGAGGCCTTGGAGTGGTTCCTCATCCTTAAACCATGTGAAAGGTCAGTGAGAGTCGATAAAATGAACAAAGATTTTGAAATTTCAAAGTTCAAGAATATATATATATATATATATATATATAACATTTAAATGTCTAAATAATACCTAATACAAAATACACTATCTAAGTGCTCTCAACATACCAAAAACAACTACAAGGTGAACAAATAAAGAGCTTCTCAATGTGTTACCTCCAACATGTATCAAAATGGAATGTGACGCTCCCTTAGATCTCGAAAGTTATCTATGATTGAGTCAGATTTAAATTTCGTAGCAATTGCCTTTCATTGAATACAACTAAAGCATTTGCGAGAAACCATCCTCCATTTTGTTGCGATCCCTGGTTTTTGACAATATTCATACTTGAAATGTTCTCTCCAGGCCACCATTCTTCAATCGGGCACCATGTATAGTTTTGATATTAAAAAAAATAGTTCAAATACATAAAGACACCAGTAGTTCCGTCTTTGTGAAAGATGAAAAGAAATTGCACAACAAGCCAGTTTTGTTAAGTTGCAAGGAGATTAGTCTAATTACAATCCATGTTTTTCTCATAAGAGCTAGAATCTAACTTTTGGAGGTGGGACAATTTGAAACTTTGTCCAAACGTTCTTGGAAATTTTATACTAACATGCTAATCGAACTTGGGTGATTTTCTTAAAAGTTTTTCTTAAGTTTTGGGGCTTTTGGGGTACATATGGTTAAGAAAGCCACAGGAACAACAAATAAGAGTCCCACATCGGCTATTTTTGATGGGCTTTGCCAGGAGACTAGCTATAAGTATAGGAATTGTAACTGTTTTACAGTATCTTTGCGCTTGGGGCAATGACGCAGCTAGTGAGGTAATAACCGAGGCGCGTCAATTGCTGGTTGAAAACTATTTCCAAACCCCCTCTTCGGCCTGGGTTCAGCCTTGGCCGTTGAGAATTTCTGGAAGGGCCTCCCTCTAACCAAGGGTTAAAGCCCTACAATTCTTAGTCCAAAATTTATTTCCAATTGGATGGGGACTGTGCACAATCGACGCAAGTAGAATCTTTCAGGTTGGCAACTTTGTGTGCCTATACACCATAACAAAGGAAAGACGAGAGTCGATTCTTCGGGTTGGGAACTTTGTGAGTCGATTGTGTGTCTTCGGGTTGGGAACTTTGTGAGTCGATTGTGTGGGTTGGGAACTGGAACTTTGTGAGTCGATTGTGCGGGTTGGGAACTGGAACTTTGTGAGTTGATTGTGTGTCTTCGGGTTGGGAACTTTGTGAGTTGATTGTGTATGTTTGTGAGTCGATTGTGCGTCTTCGGGTTGGGAACTTTGTGAGCCGATTGTGCGTCTTCGGGTTGGGAACTTTGTGAGTTGATTGTGTAGGTTTGTGAGTCGATTGTGCGTCTTCGGGTTGGGAACTTTGTGAGTCGATTGTGCGGGTTGGGAACTTCGTGCGCACTGTACACCATAACATTGGAAAGACGATGGGTCCCGAAGCCCGGTTAAGAGAAAGGGAACCATAACAATGGAAAGACGATGGGTCCCGAAGCCCGGGTAAGAGAAAGGGGAATTTCCGATGTTTGACGAAACATCAGAAATTAGATTGGCAATTAGATTTTCAAATCCTTAAAATTACTCGACTCATAAACAGAGTAAAGATCCAGTACAAGAAGCCACAGCGCGAGCGACTTTGTTCAAATACTATCCGGTTTATCTCATTCATGAACGAGAACGAAGATAGAAATCATTTTCCTTCGAACTGTTGTGAGAATTTTTTACTCTATATCCAAATCCATGTATTACTCCTTTCAAAAATCCATACTCGTCAAACATTTGATTCATATCAAAATTTGATAGATGGAAAACCATGACCGCGCATCCAATTCGAGTATCTGCAAATCCTTATATTGGGTCACCGCGGAGCCAAGGAAATAGCCCTTCAAAAGACTCGACTCGGGATTAGCTCAGAAAAATGCAAAGTTTTATTGTACCATGAGCTATTAAGTGACGATTAGATCTGAAATGCTTAAGATTAAGCCACTGGAAAGCCAGAGGAAAACCATGTTTTAGGCCGCCGGGAACAAAGGAAAGAAGCGATCAAAAGAGCATCAAAAACTTGGGCTGGGATGTGTTCCTGTGGAGAAGCTAGATATACCCATCGTCCCACATCGACTATTGAGAGTCTTATCCTTGAATGAGAGGTATTCATAAGCCAAGGCAACTGTTACAGTCAAATCACGCAGCCACGCGGTGAGCACAAAGCGAACTATTCTTTCGCCTTTTACTAAAGAATACCGTGTGCGCGCCGCTCAAAGTGGCATACGCAAATTTTTGGAGGGGTCCTTTCCTTAGGCTAGGACTCCCTTTCAAACCAAGTCTGAAGTTTTAACTCTACTTTGATTGATTTGTGACACCTCAAGTCTCAACAAGAAGATAATTTTTGGTATTGGGTGGATATCACGTGGCCATCTAAAAGTATATTGGACAGTCTAGATTGCGAAATCCTCTCTTCTCTAATCCCATCACTCTCTCTTCTTTTTTTCTTCCTCTAAATCCGATCCGTCCAAAACCAAAATGGACGAGCTAGATGTACCCGGCAGTTATAAATTTCTCCACAACAACGGTACGTGTATTATGCTGTAAGTTCTCTTTTGAGAGGTTCTGAAAATTCATAATTCATGTTTCGAGAACTATAACAATTATTGGAACGTTCAAAACAGATAACTATAAAAATTCTTTAGTCCCCACTGAATAGTCCGCGTTTCTCATGCTCCTTAGTTTCTTCTTTTTAATTGAAAAGAGTTTCTCGTGCTCCTTTGTTTTTTCGTGAGAGAGAGAGAGAGAAAGAGAGAGAGAGGCCTCTTGGTAAGCTGTCAATGTCCATGAATATCAGACAAAAATCTTCCAAAATTGGATTGCTCGTCGATTTTCTCTCTTATATAACCGAAGCTTCACCTCGAGTACTCAGTGTCTGTGTGTGTTCTAATTTTTAGAGAGAGAAGAAGAAAAAAGACGAAGAGGAGAGAGATGGAAAAAGGGACAATTAGAGAGGATGAAGAAGCCCAGGCCCATGTGGACATATGGAAATACGTATTCGGGTTTGTGGATATGGCTGTGGTAAAATGTGCTATTCAGCTCGGCATACCTGAAGCCCTGGAGGCCCGTGGCGGCCCCGCGACGCTCTCTGATCTTTCCTCCGCCCTCGGGTGCTCCCCCTCCGCCCTCCACCGCATCATGAGGTTCCTGGTCTTCCGTAACATCCTCAAAGAAGGTCCCGCCGGATACGTCCAGACGCCACTGTCGCGCCTCCTCATGAAGAACAACGACAAGAGCATGGCGGATTTCGTGCTGTTCGAGGCCAGCCCGGCGATGCTCGCGCCCTGGCACGCCTTAAGTGCCCATGCTCGGGCCAACGGGGGCCCGGCATTTGAGTTGGCTCACGGTGAAGACATCTGGAAGTTTGCCGCGGAGCATCCTGCCGACCGCAATCTCATCGATCGGGCGATGGCCTGCGATGCCAGGGTGGCCGTGCCGGCGATAATCGAAGGGTGTCCGGAGCTGTTCGATGGGCTGGAGTCGGTGGTGGACGTGGGCGGAGGAACCGGGACCGTTCTCCGGATGTTGCTCAAGGCGTTTCCGGGGGTTCGTCGGGGCATAAATTTCGATCTTCCGGCTGTGGTGTCTGCTGCGCCGGACTGCGCCGGGATTGAGCGTGTGGGCGGCGACATGTTTGCTAGTGTTCCGAAGGCTGATGCTGCATACATTATGGTGAGCATATGTTTTCTACAATTATATATAATGTTTCTATACAATTGGTAGGAAGAGAATGCGTAGCTATTGTGAATATGGATTTAAAAATCAGCTGCTACGTAGAAAACTTATTTTTTGCTTGCTTCACCAAATTTTGCCCGCTTCACAGCCGTTACGTGGCCAGTACGGTCGCTCAGCCTTTAGGTACTCCGTCAAAAATTATTTCAAAAAATTCACGATCGCTTCGTGTTAACACGAGAGTCTTTGAAGAATTGCACGATGGTCTTGAAATTCTTATTTCAAGGCCATGGGAATGCACCTCGGATGAACCCATCAATTCTTCTTTTTATTTTTTTGGTAAGAGGGGATTGGAGGGAAATTTAGACCTAATATTGTTATCCACAAAGGGCAAACGTGACAGGCACCTATCATCTCATACCATCTCATTAAAACAGATTCGCTACCTATCGATGGTGTTGAGGTTGACCGGTGTCAGTCTTCTAGGATAATTTGGCTAGAACCATAGCCCACGGAACACTACCATATGCCTTGGTGAACAGAACCGGCGTCTGTCCCTCTTAAATAAAGAACGAACTCCAGAAATTCCTGTAGGAATTCTGGAAAATGTGAAACTGGTATGGAATAGGAAAACGTGATTCTCTTCTTATAACAATTGTTAGACCCTTGAGATGCTGCCAGAAATCAATTAATAGGTGAAAATTGCTGGAACAAATTCTGCCATAGAACTCACATCATGGGGGGTCTTCAATAGTCTCAGTACACTAATTAGCAATGTCCAGATTGGATGAACACAAATGACGCCTTTCAATTGCCTCAGAAGACCTTCAGAATGCCCGATTTCATTCCCAATTCGGAAAAATTTCTAACACGAACATCACTTATTAGGTGAAATTTGAAGGAAAGATAAAAGTTTCTCTTCAATCATTTCCGTTAGACACGAAAAGGGAACTTAAGATAAAACCCGTCACAATTGAAAAGAGACCTACTGGAAGATCTAGCTAGTACACTTCTTTTCTATGCGAAACCTCGGTGATGTCAAACGTTTTCTTTAATTTTGTGTGTTAATCTACGTTTGAGTTTCTGAATTCGTAGTGGGTTTTGCACAACTGGGACGACGATGAGTGCATCCAAATCTTGAGCAACTGCAGGAAGGCTATTCCCGAAGACAAAGGGAAACTGATCATAATAGAAGCTGTGATTGAAGAAGACCCTAACAACAAGCTCGAGTTTGTGAAGTTGATGTTGGACATGGCGATGATGGCGCACACAAACACGGGAAAAGAGAGGACTGCAAAGGAATGGGCATACGTTCTGACCCAGGCTGGATTCAGTCGACACACTATAAAGCCAATCAAAGCTGTTCAATCGGTTATTGAGGCTTACCCTTAATTTGTAGGGTACCTTATCCTTCTGCCTTGTTCAATGTGTTCAATTTGTGAACGGGCGTTGTTTTATGTATGAGAATGAATCTTGTTCAGCATATTAAGGCTGTTTGTTTATCTCTAAGAGAAATAAGCACACTTGAGGCAGTGGTTCGAAAATAAGTACTGTATGTTGTTGTCATATTTGATTAATTTTAAAGTTGTGACTAGAGGTTGCGGCTTCTTTTTGTGCTTTACTTCCAACGTTTATTCTTTTGGGTCACGCGAGCGTACATTAACCGAATGAAATAAAGACATACAATGAGGCTTGATACGCGCTCTAAGGGGCACCCAAAATGATGACAGAGCGTACCACCCAAAGAAGGAAAACGCCTTAAAAGACTAGCGTAATCTTTCGGGTAGACTTCTTGGGGCGGACGCCATTGCCCAGGATGAATGGTTCACTAGCCATGTGACCCATGTCGATGAACTTGTAGACTATGTAAGCAACAAACTCAGCAACGAGGGGGGTTTTTGGTTTGCAACTAGTCCCACATCGAGTATGAGAGAGAAAGAGGAGTGCTAAGTTGGTACAAAACAGACAGCCCATCCACCTTTCAATTCATACCTTTCTCGGCCTTTTGGCTAAGATCAAGTGTAGTATCTGTTCTTATCAGTTTAATATCTGATACGTGGGCCATCGGCTCATACGATATTAAATTAATTTTTTGAGGGGGAGGGTCCATCACAGTAGCTTGCTGCTGGGACTTCTTGCGTGTTGCCTTGGCGTTGCACTACTGCCTTGGCCCGGCACACCCCACCCAAACCTAGTCCAAATTTAGCAGAACCAACTCACGGTTTCAAAAACGATAGGTAAGGGTGGGTGAAATTTCAAAAGAAAAAAAGAATGTAGCATAAAATTAGAACGCAATTGTTAGTAAATCATAACGGAAAGAGGGAAAAAGCTTTTAGCAAGAAACAATAACAAGTCTGCAGTTTTATGAAACCATTAGTCATAAAATGGCAACTACATATAAAGCCCACGGAGTAGATTTAAAGACCCGAACAAATGAAAAACCGCACTCTATTCGCTCAGAGATTTATTTAGCAATTCAAATGACAAACAATCTAAAATACTCAAGCGTGTTTGTTCAATTTGCTCAATCGACTTCGGATTCTATTTCCTTCGAACTTCCTTTTGTGAAATTCGTTTCCTCCGAAATCTCTAGACCAAATTCGTTTCCTTCGATAGGTGGGTTAGTCACGGATAAATCCCTACAATTCAAGAGATTCAAAGCCCAGGTTTAGCTCAGAAACTTGCAAAGTTTTGTTGATCCATGAGCTATTAAGTGACGATTAGATCAGAAATCCTTAGATTAAGCTACTAGAAAGCTGAAAAAAACCCATGTATTAGGCCACCAGAAACAAAGACAGAGCAAAGCATCAAAAACTTTGGACCGGGGACATCAGATGTATTATGTGGAGAAAGTTGGATATAACTCGTCCCACATCGGCTGTCGAAAGTTTTGTTCTTAAATGAAAGTGATACATAAGACAGGCAAACCAATAAGTTTAGATTACGCAGCCACGCGGTGAGCACAAAGCGAACTATTCTTTCGCCTTTTACTAAAGAATACCGTGTGCTTGCCGCAAAGAGTGGCATACGCCAATTTTTGGAGGGGTCCTTCCTCGTGTAAGGACTCCCTTTCAAACCAAGTCCGAAATTTTCACTACATTATGATTTGTGACCCCTCTCGAGTCTCAACAATGGTTCCGTATTCTGCACAGTTCAAGTTCTTTCTCTGAAGGGTTCTGATAATTTCAAATTTTGAGAAACCCATCTTGTAGACGATGCCAGAGAGGAACACTAATCAATTCATAGCTTCCGAAGCACTGAGAAATACAGAGCATCTCTCTTTCTCTGTTTCCTCTGTTCTCCTACTCACCGAAATAAAAATTAGAAGCCTTTCTATGTGAATCAAAGGCTACACTGCCCAAGTGGGTATTATATGGAATTATGAATTTGTGTTCATACTTGAACCGACGCCTGTCCCTTTCTCACATAAAGAACAAACTCCGGAAATTCCTGTAGGTATTCTGGAAAATGTGAAATTGGTATGGAATAGGTGAAAAATTAACTGGTGGAATGAATTCTGCCATAGACATCACATCATGGGGGGTCTTCAATAGCCGCACACTAATTAGCAATGTCCAGATTCGATGAACACAAATGACGCCTTTCAGTTGCAATTGAAAAGAGACCTACGGGAGATCTAGTACCCTTTTTTTCCTATGCGAAACGTCGGATATGTTTGAGTTTCTGAATTTGTAGTGGGTTTTGCACAATTGGGACGACGACGAGTGCATCCAAATCTTGAGCAACTGCAGAAAGGCTATTCCCAAAGACGAAGGGAAAATGATCATAATAGAAGCTGTGATTGAAGAAGACCATAACAATAAACTTGAGTTTGTGAAGTTGATGTTGGACATGGTGATGATGGTGCACACAAACACTGAGAAAGAGAGGACTACAAAGGAATGGGCATACATTCTGACCCAGGCTGGATTTAGTCGACACACTATAAAACCCATCAAAGCTGTTCAATCGGTTATTGAGGCTTACCCTTAATTTGTAGGGTACCTTATCCTTCTGCCTTGTTCAATGTGTTAAATTTGTGAACGGGCATTGTTTTATGTATGAGAATGAATCTTGTTTAGCTTATTAAGGCTGTTTGTCTATCTGTAAGAAAAATAAGAACTTGAGGCAGTGGTTCGAAAATAAGTATGTTGTTATCACATTTGGTTAATTTTAAAGTTGTGACTGGCAGTTGCGGCTTGTTTGTGTGCTTTGCTTCCAACGTGTATTCTTTTGGGTAACACGAGCGTGCATTAACTGAATGAAATAAAGATATACAATGAGGCTTGATACACGCTTCAGATATACAATGAGGTTTGATACATGCTCCAAGGGGCATACAAGATGACGGCAGAGCGTACCACCCAAAGATGGAAATACCATAAAAGACTAGCATGAACAAGATAAACACTCGCAAAGACCAAGAGATTTAGCATTCAGGGGGAAAAAAATGATCCCTTTAAGATATTATCCAATCTCACATTCCACTGTATTTTTTGGGTAGACTATTTAGGATGACTAGAGAAGTTTGTTTTCTCTCTAGCAAGACGCTATCAAGCGGGACCCATTATGCCAAAGCAATCAATTAATTAACCAATTAAAAATAGTAGAATTGATGAGTTGGCAATTGAAGACTCATTTCTCACTCTTCAAACTTGGAGAGAGAGAGAGAGAGAGAGAGAGAGAGATATGATGTAGCAAGTTTGCTTCTTCTTTTTTTTTTTTTTGGGGTCAATCGACTTCGAATTCTATTTCCTTTGAACTTCCTTTTGTGAAATTCGTTTCCTCTGAAATTCCTAGTCCAAAACCATGGCTGCCTATCCAATTTGAGTATTTGATAGGTTGGTTAGTCTAAGGATAAATCCCTACAATTCCTGTGTGTCAAACTCACCGTAAGTGACAATCATCATATCTGAAAAAGATTTCAAGCCCAGGTTTAGCTCAGAAAATTGCAAAGTTTTTATCGATCCATGAGCAAAAGTGACACGATTAGATCAGAAATCTTTAGATTAATCAGAGAAATCTTAGACAGAGCAATCAAAAGCATCAAAAACTTTGGACAGGGGACGTCAGATGTGTTCTGTGGAGAAGTTGGATATAACTCAGTCCCACATCGGCTCTCGAAAGTTTTGTCCTTAAATGAAAGTGATACATAAAAGATCGGCAACACAATTACTCAAATCACGCAGCCACGCAGTGAGCACAAAGCGAACTATTCTTTCGCCTTTTACTAAAGAATACCGTGTGCTCGCCGCAGAAAGTGGCATACGCCTATTTTTGGAGGGGTCCTTACGTTAGGACTCCCTTACAAACCAAGTCTGAAATTTTCACTCCATTCTGTTTTGTGACCTCTCAAATCTCAACAATGGTTTTGTATTCTGCAGTTTATGTCGATATGGCTGTGGTAAAGTGTGCTATTCAGCTCGGCATACCTGATGCCCTGGAAACCCATGACGGCCCTGCGACACTCCCCGATCTTTCCTCCGCCCTCCACCACATCATGAGGTTTCTAATTCACCATAAAATCTTTAAAGAAGATCCCACCGGATGCCTCCAAATGCCACTGTCGCGCCTTCTACTCACGAAAAATAGCGACAAGAGCATGGCGGATTTTCGTGTTGTTTGGGGTTTCCACCTAAGGTATTATTACACTCTTCTCTACGATTCTTAGGAAGAGAATGAGTAGATACTGTCAATATGGATCTAAGAACCGGTCGCTACGTATCAATTTTTGTACCGGCGCTACCCATAATTTATTTACTGTCAATATGGATCTAAGAATGCGTAGAATGCTATACCGGTGCTACCCATAATTTATGTACCGGCCGATTCTCGCAACGTATGGCTAAGAAACTGATTTTTTGCTGTTTTCATCTTTTTATTTTTTATTTAGGAATTTGCTATACAAGAGGGGTAAGCGTTCGAGTGGTTCTTCTTCCTCAAAATAGATGATAGAGAGGAAAGAGATTACACAACGAGACCGTTCTGCTAAATTACAAGGAGAATAGACTGATTTTGATTCAATATCTTTTAATTGCAGCATCAAACTTGAAAAGTGGTATAGTTTGAAACTTGGTCCACCTCTGCCTATTTCTTGGAAATTTGATACTAATAGGGTAATGAAACTTGAGGGATTTACCAAAGTTTAAGAAGCCAAAGGAACAAATGGAGTCCCACATCGGCTATTTAGGTGTGCTTTGCCAGGAGACTAGCTATAAAGGGAAGAATTGTAAGAGTTTTACAGTATCTTTGCGCTTGGGGCAATGACGCAGCTAGTGAGGTAATAACCGAGGCGCGTCAATTGCTGGTTGAAAACTATTTCCAAACCCCCTCTTCGGCCTGGGTTCAGCCTTGGCCGTTGAGAATTTCTGGAAGGGCCTCCCTCTAACCAAGGGTAAAGCCCTACAATTCTTAGTCAAAGCTTCTCTCTGATTGAATGGCAAATTGTTTTTCTTTTGAGAGCAAATATAATAGGAAAATTTTACCATATTTGAATAGCTTAATGGCAATGTTAGTGTTAGATTCCGATATAAATACGAAGCGGTTTAATTGGGTCTATTTCATGATGAGCAGAAAAATCAAACTTGCAAACAAGGGTCTATTTCATGATGGGCAGAAAAATCAAACTCTCAGACAAGGGTCTATTTCATGATGGGCAGAAAAATAAAACTCGCAGACAATCCGCTTATCATCCGCCCCCCACAACCAACTCATCCTCCCCATATGCACCCGTACTGCACCCCATAACAATGGAAAGGCGATCGGAACCAAGGTCGGTTTAGAGAAAGGGCAATTTCTGAAGTTCTACAGAACTTATTAAAAGCAAGAATCATATTCGTAGATCATAACGATGGAAAGAGTGAAAGCTATTAATAAGTCCGCAGTCTTACTATGAAACCATGAGATATAAATTGGCAATTAGATACTCAAATCCTTAACATAGGCGACTAGTAAACAAAGGGAAGATTTTATACTTCAAACCACTGCAACTCGAAGAGACTTTGTTCAAATACTTGGGCAGGGATGTGTTCTCTGGAGAAGTTAGATGTACCTGGCCTCGTCCCACTTTGACCGTCGAAAGTTTTGTTCTGAAATGAAAGTCGTACATAAGGTAGGCAACTCGGTGGTTCAAAATCACGCAGCCACGCGGTGAGCACAAAGCGAACTATTCTTTCGCCTTTTACTAAAGAATACCGTGCGCTCGCCGTAGAAAGTGGCATACGCAAGTTTTTGGCGGGGTCTTTTCCTTTGGATTAGACTCCCTATCAAACCTAGTCCGAAATTTTGCAGTTCACTTAAATTTTGTGCTCTCTAAGAATACTGAATGAGGAAAATTCTTTTCTAAGGCAGTCCACAAGTACATAAATTCTTTTCTCCTTGATAATCATTTCATTTATTCTTGGCAGCAAAATGTTAGCCATCCATCCACACAACAGGTCAATCATATATCGACAATCCAAACTAGTCTTAATCAATTCTTGTATGAAATTCCTTTCATGAAATCGGACATTTATAAAAAACACGATCAAGTGATATTTGTCTTTCGGTACATTCACTGAATCAAACTAACTGTTTATATAACCAAAAAAAAAAAAAGTTGTCTGACCATATACATGGCTGTTGATCTCCAATAAACTTTAATTGTTTTACCAAACTAAATGTTTTAACAAAGTCTATAAGATCATTGCGTCGGATGGTAAGGATAATTTCTCGAAGGTTACTTTCAGAGTGCCCTACAACCCCGTAGTACGTTGTCGCACTACAGGAACTCCAAGCCAAAGGAACTCCAAACCCAAGAAACCCCGAGTCAACACGAAGGAAATAGCCGGCAAAAGATTCAAAACCCAAGTTTAGCTCAGAAAATTGCCAAGTTCTATTGAACCTTGAGCTATTAAATGACGATTTGATTCGAAAATTCCTAAGATTAAGCCCTTCGAAACCAGAGCAAAACCATGTATTAGGCCACCAGAAACAAAGGGCAGAGCGGTCAAAAGCATCAGAACTTGGACAGCGGTGTGTTCAGCCGAGACGTTAGATATACTTCGTCCCACATCGGCTGTTGAAAGTTTTGTCCTTAAAGGAGAGTAATTCATAAGCCAAGGCAACTGCTACACTCAAATCACGCAGCCACGCGGTGAGCACAAAGAGAACTATTCTTTCGCCTTTTACTAAAGAATACCGTGTGCTCGCCGTTTTAAGTGGGCATACGCCAATCTTTGGAGGGGTCCTTCCTTTAGGTAAGGACTCCCTTTCAAACCAAGTCTAAAATTTTACAATTTCTTTAATTAGGTTGATCGTACATACCAATTTAAAATTTTATAAATATCCTTGAGAACAATGGGTTGTTAAATTTTCTCTCTTGTTATTCACTTAATTTGAATCAAATATTTATTCATCTCTGATCAATCTGGTTTTTCGCATGAATGATTAGACGTCTAGAGCTACAAAATGAATAGCGCCCATTGACTATACATAGAGATAAGAACGATGGCTTTGAAGCATACCAAAACAGATGTGAGCATACCAAGCAACCTCAGCCGAAGATCAAGACCGGTGGCTCCAAACTTCTGGCTGAATCGCGCCCATTGATAACGGCGGCCAACTCAGATCAGTTAGCCAGTAATCCAGAATTTGCATATCATTATTTATGCATGTGGATACCGCAACAGTTATGAATACACTTGTATCTAGATCCATATTGAGACATCTATCTCTATAGCACTGTTCTATTTCTTTTTGGTAAATTAAGTAACCGTGAACAACAAGGAAGAGATTGGTCCGGTTTCATAGAAAACTAAGAACCAAACCAATAATTCATAAAAAAAATTAATATAAAAAATTAGTAGTAAATTGGATTAAGCACTTAACTAAGAACCAAACCAATAATTCATAAAAAAATTAATATAAAAAATTAGTAGTAAATTGGATTAAGCACTTGATTTATCGGATTGAGCTAATTTTTCGCGGAGCTTTAGATTGTTAAAGGACGACCTTTTAACCCTTTTTTTTAATAAATAACTTACGGTTTTCTGTTCCGATTTTTATTAGTAGCAAATTGGATTAAGCACTCAATGCTTTTTCCCCCTACTGTACTGATTTCATATTTTTATCCTTTGTGATTAATGAAATACTTCTTCATTGTTCAAAAAAAAAAAAAAGAACGACGGCTTTGTCAATGGTTATATCACCATCTTTTCAGCCCAAAGTTAGATGTTCTGTCTCTTCTTATTTCGCACCAAATTGTGGTTACTCGAAATTGGTGCTTCTAAGCTGCTTGATGTTATTTCAATATTGTACGCATACGATATCTAGTAGTAAATTGTTTTGTTACAACAAAATTAGAAATATTTGAAAAAATGAGAATTAGGATCAAGCACTTTTGGAGTTAAAATTGAATAACTAAAAAAATGGGCTGGATGGGCCGGGTTTAATCCCTATCTTCACTGCATGATACAAGGTAAACAGAGGCCCAACGTGGCCCAGACCAATGGATGGGCATGGACTTCGTTTCCAAGCCCACCTAAACATAAGTTTGAGCCTGTCCAAATAGCCCGCCAATGAGTCCTTAATTGTAAATGACGAGGTTGGTTAGGGATTTTTCTAGGATGTTCCAAGTGATTTTGGGCATTGACTGACCAACACTATGTGCCGGCATAGGGTCAGTCCTTGATTTGGTAGCTCGTGTCTTAGATTTTGGTAGTTTTGGTTCACTCTTATTTATTGTGATGTAATTCTCGCCTTCGGGCTTTTGAATGATATATGAATTGCCTGTTGATTAAAAAAAAAAATGAACCCACGAAATACGGATAATTAGATTAGAAAGTACTTGATTCAATCGTTCAATCAAAATCACACATAAAAAGTGGAGTTGTTTTTTTGCTAAAAACGAGTTGGTTTCGTGACTTTTTCGCCAAAAAAACAAACAAAATTTCACTTATTACATAACATTTAATATGACCAAACTTACCACGATCTATGGCTACACTTACACTTACGGTTACTTTGAACTTCTTGTTTTCTTATTATAAGCTCCAAGTTACCGGTTAACATTTTCATGTAGAGAAACTTATAGTCGACTAGTTTTAGCAGTATAAACACTAACCAAAAGCCACCTAAAGTTACTGGAAGTTAATGATCGGAAAATCATAGGGACTCTAAAACTTTAAACGTTTGGCTTTCACGAGGTTCGACCTTGTAACCTTTTGGAGGGTAAGTCCTTTAGTTGCTGTCTCAACTCTCATGCCCACCAAACCAAACTCTATGGGAAGCCACTTATTATAGCGGGTAAACAACCACCAACTCCTTGGTTTTGGATAAGATCTTCTAATATAAATAGATATAACCAGTGCAGCTCTTGCGAGCAAAACTTGAAAAACATGCGCACAAGGTAATATGGGATATGGGCTTATATTTTATTGCAATGCCTATCCTATGAAAACATGACCTTCGGTGACTCCGAAAGGCCGCTTTTCTCCGCGTAGGAAAATTTTCAATGCACAACACAGTGCTGTGTATCATCCGAGCCATCCGTTCGGCAATCCAACGATCTAGATCTCATCTCAGAACCGTGTAACATCCGAGACGTTCATTGTTGAGATGAAATTTGAACCGTTGAATTATCGAACGGACGGCTCGGATGGTGCACAACACGATGTGCACTAGCCGAACAACACGTACAATCTTTATTAAGCAAATTTATTATTTTATTATAACCAGTGGATAGAAAATTGCAAAGGAATTCAAAAGAAAGATTTACTCCATCTTTTCTCTTGAAAGAAGATACATGTGAGATTCCCAACTACTATTTTTGTATTGTCGCAGTAGATATTATTTAAATTAATCTTGAACTAATTAAACACAAGTTTATTCCAATGTTATGCGAATCCATTACTAGCTAGTAGGAGTATTTATTTAGTTTGGTCAAACACCAGTTGTCCGCCTGTCTTGTGCATGCGAACTCGTTTCTCCTCATCACATATTTGGTTATCAAAATACTGGAGTATTTTTTTTTTTTTACAGTCGGATGTTTGGGCCAACTTGCATAAACCTTGACTAATTCCGGAACCTTGAATTTAACGACCAGACAAACCCTTCAGTGGCCCCAAGGTTTGCGATGCTTGGCCTTTGTCGGCCCGTCGGATTCGAACATGCAACCTCATGAAGGACGATCACTTATAATTTTTACATCTTCACTTGGCCAAACCTCTTGAGATTAATATCAAAAGATATTATTAATCAAGTCATTTTTGGTGATCCCGGATATTAGTGGGCCTCCGTGTAGTTGCTGTACCAATTTAGACGATTTTCAATAGCAATACAAACTTTCACTGACTATAGTAACAGGCCGTATTGTGCATCGTACAGAGGATGCTGTCGAGCGGCATCCCTGTCAAGCGGCCGATTCGGCCGTCTATTGCATGTGCATCACGTACACATTGTTGTCATCCCAATTTTGAAGATCACTAGCTACCATATCAGTGCTCATCGAGCACCGCCACGTGGTGCTTCAAGAACCTCTACTATCACCCATTCACGTGGGGTCCATACACTTAGTTCTGGGTTCTCATGTAAATATCTGGTGGCAAAGGCCTTTGGAGCACAACATGACGGTACGTATTTCAAGAGGAAGTAATAATTTTCCATATCCAATTCCATTACACTGCTGCATAATGAGTTATGTGGAAATCACTTCAACATGGACACATTTACATAAATACTTGCACACATACTCACAATGCGTGTGGACCTCCACGCAATCTACCAAAAGTTTCACCTAGCTAAAATCTCAACATGAAAATTTCATTTGCAAATGATGTGGTTGCGGTTGGAAGTTTCATTTTATCTTTTGCAATGCAAAAGAGTGGATGAAAGAGCGACCAACTATAGTAACCTCTTCTGGAAATATCATAAGGTCGGCCCTATCTATTTTGGGGCCCTAGGCCAAGCAACAATTTTTCTGCCTATTTATTTTTAACAGAAATATTAGATCACATGATAAAGAATAGTTTAAAAGGTAGAACATAAATATGTAAGTAAATTATGTCTACAAAAGAATATTTTTAGAATATTAAAGTTACAAAATATATGAGAAAACAAAATTTGGAAGGTGGACATATGATTTATTTGAAATATATCTTTATGCAAATAATGTTTGCAAGTTTATTGTGAGTTAAACCCACGATTAGAATGCATCATTCTCATCCTTAGGTCTTGAGTTTGAGTTGTGGCAAGCTCACCCATAGGTCATGAGTTCAAGTTGTGACCAGCTCAAATTTTTAACAAAAATGGTTCAAGTTGTGACAAGCTCAAATTTTTAACAAAAATGATATACCGATAGATTGGAGTATGTCGGATTCAAACTTGAACCAAATGTGACAAAACAAGGCATCTACCGCTGAACCACGCAAGTACTAGATGACTTGTGAATTTGAATACATAATATATATACACTTACACGAAAATAGGAGCTCCTTTTTTTGTTGGATTTTGGGGCCCCAGGCAATGGCCTCTTGGGCCGTGCCCCAGGGCTGGGATTGTATGACCACAAGAATTTCAGACTACTGCCCCATGAGAAAGCAATCACCCATAGTTTTTTTTTTTTTTTTTTTTAATCAACCCACCAAGTACCAAGCACTACAACAAATATGGGTTTTGATAGCATCATCTAATAGCGTTTATTCAGGAATGCTATAATAGATGTGCAAAAACTTGCCGTCGATCTAGAAGTTAATTAAGATAGCGGTCTGGTACTGTAGTGACACAGAAGACTTTTTATAGCGTTTTCATTTAACTCAATTAAAGCGTACACCCACAATCTCATTTGGCGGAAACATAGAATGCCAAAATCACTCGGTGGGAAATCCCTAAACCTCCGAAATTCTAATCGATTTGGGAAAAAAATGGCATCTTGAACTTAAGGGCTAATGGATCACAGTTCAATTTCAGAGAGGGCAATATGTGAAGAGGCGTCGACGGCACTATTCAAGTTTTGGACCTCATGACCACGCAAACCACCAGAGGGTAAGTTTTCATTTTGTGAACTCTACTTCATATAGTTTGACATTTTCATGTAGAAAAAAGAAGAAGAGAGAATTTAGTATTAAGTTGAATAACAATAAAATATAGTCACTTGCTGAGGGAAAAAAAATACTAATAAACTCTCAACAGCTACGTACTACCTCCTTGGTTTTGGGTAAGGTTAAATATTAGTAATAGATATAACCTGTGCACTTCTTTAAAAAAAGAAAAAAAGGAAAAAAAAAGACTAAGTGCATGCACTTGGTAGGGGAAATGGGGTATATTCCATGGCAATGCGTATTCTAACGCGAACCGTTAGCCACATTACTGGAAAACGTGCTGTTCAATCTTCTGCCTACATCCTATTGGCAAAAAAGAAAAGAAAAGAAAAGATTATG
The DNA here is from genome assembly GCA_018127125.1 of Rhododendron griersonianum. Lineage (NCBI taxonomy): Eukaryota > Viridiplantae > Streptophyta > Magnoliopsida > Ericales > Ericaceae > Rhododendron > Rhododendron griersonianum. The sequence continues at coordinate 6,772,871 of CM030792.1, forward strand.
CCTTCATCTTTCCTATGAAAACATGACCTTTGGTGACTCCGAAAGGCCGTTGGATTAGTCCCAAACCTTCCATGTGCTTTCCTTTCCTTTCTTTTCTTTTCCTTTGATCGGAAGCAATTGGGGGTTGGTGCTGTCCCGGGCGAGCAGGGTATATATGCTGCGGTCTCTTTCCGATGATCGGAAACGTTCACTTGCAGAGCTTGTCGAGTAGAACAACTATGCAAAAAATTAGCTCAATTGGGTATCATTAAGTGCTTAATCGAAACATTTTTATTTTGAAAAGAATAGATCCGAAACACTATATCAAATCCACTGGAACCCATTATTACCAAGTTATATGTGTTTCGATCAGATACTTAATGATATTCGATCGAGCTGGGTTTTTGCATAGATGTTTTACTCAACGATCTCTACGAAGTAATAAAAGATTTTGATCATTGGAGCGAGACCGGAGCAGACCCAGCTCGCCAGTGGCATGGGACGAGTGGGGGCATGCCCGCACACATTTTTTTTTTAAATTTAAGATTTTAAAATGTATATTTTGTATTTTGCCTAGATAATTGTATTTCATAAATTTACTTCTAATCTTTCTAAGACATGTCGAATATCATTTCATTCTCATTTTTTTTGTTTCACAGATTTGAACATTGTCGGGACACTAGCGAAATGAGATAGATGTCTAATGTGAAAGATAACAGTCACTTACTAATTGGAACTCTCTAATGCATAATATTCAAAATTCAAAAATGCCTAAACCATGGGCTATACATTTTATACTTTAGCAATTACTATTAACAATGAGAGCAATATTGCTAAATACTCCATTCGTTCCTAAATGAGAGTCCCTCTTAAAAATTCCAACTCTTTTTAGAAATTCCAACTTTTTTAGAGGACATGTAATTATTATACCTATTTTCCACCATTTATCCCTATGTTCTACCTATTTTGCACCATTTGTATTCACATATAGGGGACACTTTTGGAATTTTACCAAATTTTTACTTCTATTTTTAGATAGGGACAGTCATTTAACATCTCAAAATGAAATAAGGGACTCTCAATTAAGAACGGAGGGAGTATTTGTATATTGAATTGCTCTTAGACTTGATACGTTGAGACAATTCAAGCAATTCAATTGTTTTTATATTCTATATAATGGGTTACTTAAAGATCCATCCTCAATTCATACCCGACTTATGTTTTCATCCTCGTCATTTTGAACACTTATATTTTCATCCTCACTTTAAAATAAACCCAATATTGCCCTTCTACATACTAGTATTATATATAGTATTGTATTATATAGTAATGAATTTTGGGATGGAAAGATAAGTTCTGAAGTCCCAAATCTAAAAAATCTTACCACAATCAATTATCAAAACCCATAAATCTCGCCACCGAAAATTTGGGCACCAAAACTAATTATAACCCCAACCCCCCCTGCCATTTCCGTTTCCATTAATTTATGAATCAAACCAAATGGAAAAAACCGACAGAACGAGATTTCGAGAACCGGCGAGCGGCGAAATGGACTTCCGGCATTCCATTTCCATTTCCGAAATGGTCTTCGGGCGAGCGGCGGCGAAATGGTCTTCGGACATTCCATTTCCACTTCTGAAATGGTCTCAGGCGAGCGGTGGCAAAAACGAAAACGGGATTTCGAGAGGGTTTGGCAACTGGGTAAGGTGTTTGGAGGGGCATCGGGGGTCAAAACAGCCACTAAGTACCAGATCTAAGGATTTCGAGGTCTATCGAGAGTCGCCGGTGGACAGAATACATTCGTTGGTGGTCGGCGATGCAGAAGGTGGATGACAATGGTGATGACGTACAGATTTGTATTCATGTTTTTTCAATTAATTTATTCATGTTTTTCATGAATAAAACATAGTGTATTCATGTTTTTTCATATTAATTTATGATAAATTATTTACGTTAATTATTTACCATAAAATATGTTTGTCTATGTTCTATCATTTCATGATTAATTATTTGGACTGTTTACCATGAAACTATTTTATGATTAGCCAATTATTTTTCTATGTTCTAAATATTTCACGGTAAAAGTAGATGGTTTATTTACCATGAAATCGGTTTAGAGATGGTTTATTTACCATGAAATCGGCTTAGACATCGTTTAAAATAATTAGAACATTTGAAAATTTGAAATCTTGATATCCTCCTGTGATATCTCATTTAATTGCAGAGATTGATATTCATCTCAATCCCCTTAATTTAGGAAATAATAAATGTATATATCTATATAGATATCATAGTAAAAGGGTAATAAAGATAATTCACGCATTGAAAGGATGAAAACATAAGCATGCAAAGTGGGTGGGATGAATTCTTACATGGCATGGATAAAGAGGATGATTATTTAAATTTTTCTTTTTTAATTAGTAGTCGTGATTAAGAATGTGGACGCATTAATAGTACGTAGAGATTGAAAATGTGGACGCAGGACGCTTTATGTTCACATACATTTCCATGGGCTCATAAAGTTAAGAACACGGGGCATATGCCTTCCAAGGTCCTTTTTGTCATTTTCTGGCAGGAGAATAAAGGAATATGCCTTCAAGTTCAAATCCGGCAGGGCATATCCTAAATCTAGTCGGTTCCATCAGCATTTGAAAGTTGGCATAAAACTGGGGGCTAGACCCAAGGGGTGTTTTCGGTAGTAAAAAATTTGTAGATTTTTTATTTGTGGTTGAGAAGTTATTAGGTATTTTCGGTAGTGAATAAGTTGTATGTCAATTTGTTTTCGGTAGTAAATATGTTGTTGATAGGTTTATGAGTAGAGTTATTGTAGCAAAAACAATTTTTGTTGACAACTCTTTTTTTAGTGGAAATGAGATGATAAAATACTGAAACTTTTTTGTTAGTGAAAACGAGAAAGTAAAATGTGTTGACTTTTTTAGTGTTTTTTTTGTTAGTGGAAACGGGGCCTAAGTCACATAATTCACGTGCTTGAGCGGGTGCGTCTTCGAAACACATGCCAACCTACCAAAATTCGCAAGAGCAAGGATTGACAGCGCGGATGCATTTTGAGGATCGAGAGCGAGAGCGTAGGATATTTTAAAGGATTATGTGGCTATAGCCTGAACTCGTGACATACTACCTCGTTTGGATTATTCAAGCTTACCTTGTTCAAAATAAATTATGAATGAGTCAAGCTAGCACGAAGTACTCGAGCTTGGAGGTCGATAGCAAAGGGGGACCTAAAAGTTTGCCTGGAGCTAGTTTAGTTGAATATCTTCGAGCTAGCTAAGTTACATTGTTCATGAACATCGATCGATCTTCGTCCTTTGGCAGGGCTAGACGATGTGAAGATATGAAGTTAATGTTTGGGATAAATGACTGTTGACTATCATCAATTATTTTCCTCCTCTATCCTCCCATATCTCTACGAAAACAGAAGAATATAATTATGGCACCGTCACGGGGTGCCCTAAACCCCTTTTCCGGCATACATGCATTGTGGTGAGGTCTAAGATATAGTGTACACACCCCAGAGGGATCGGGGGCACCACATGGTGCCCCAGAAACACTGAATAATCACTTAGGATCGGAAAACATGCATTTTCTATAGTGACACATGCATTTGAGCTCTAGATATCAACTTGCTTTAAGGGTACATTTTACCACAACCCTTTACTTACATACGCACTTACAATGTGTGTGGGTCTCCACGCCCTCCACCAGAAGTTTCAGCTAGCTAGCTACTTTTTCCATTTCAAAATATTGTTAGATGTCCACTGTGAAAGGTAACCTCCTCTGGCCATGACCTCAAGGATTCTAGACCAAAGGTGGCCTCGTTAGGAAGCAATCGCCCACAGGTTTTTTATTGCCCTACCAAGGGCTCGTGGATCAGCGTCCAATTTCGCAGAGAGAGAGAGAGATTTGAACGGGCTTCGACGGAACTACGTACTCAAGTTCTGGACCTCACGACCACGCAAATCACTCGGGAGTAAATTTTCTAATTAATTTTATGAACTATAGCTAGTTCCCAGTTTAACATTTTCAGGTATTATTAGAAGAAAGAGTATATTAGTTGAATAACAATAAACAAAGTCACTTGTGGCAGGCAGGTAAACAGCTAATACCTCCTAGGTCTTGGGTGAGCTGGTTAAAATCTAAATACCATATATAACCTGCAATGCCTATTCTACGCGCGCCAACCGTACGTTGGCCACATGGCTTGAAAACGTGCTGTTCAATCTTCTGTCTACATCCTATCCTCTGGTATAAAAAAAAACGCATGACCTTTGGTGACTCCCAAAGGCTGCTTAATTATCTCCACGTTTGGATTAGTCCCAACCTTATTTAATTTTTTTTGTGGGTCTTAATTAATCCCAACCTTCCACGTGCTGTCCTTTCTCTTTCCTTCCTTTTGAATTTTTTTAAAACAAACATTGTACTATACATTAACGGGCGTTAAAGGTTAGTTCTTTTTTCTTTTTTTCTTTTTTCAAAAAGTGAGAAGATTATATTGATAAACGTCCAGCGACACTTACAAAACGGAGATCGTTACAAAGAACTTGGATAAAGCCAAACTAATCGTCAAACAAATACAAAACAAGTAAATCACAAGGCAATCGATATCTTTCATCCTAACCCAGATATGGCCTGACGCAATAGCGACACTTTTAAACTGCCTAACATCTAATTAGGAGTCTCAAACGAGAAAAAGTGCAAAGTTAAAGACAAAAGACACCAAATACACAGACGATCAGATGCACTCCAGTGACTCCACCGAAGAATGAACGCATCAATGAATTCTCAAGAACTACAGATCTGTCAAGCAGCCACAGGTTGTCTCGCCAAAGACATTGTGTAGGGATAGAACACTGAAGCACAGATATCATTGTGAAGCAACCTCGATTGAGAGAACCCGATCTGTAGATAAAATTCGTCCAAAGACGAAACTAGTTCACAGTGTGCTTCAGAGGTTATTCATAATTCTGAATTCCAAACACCCACGATGGGGTCAAACCCTATCTCTCACATGAAGACCAGGAAATGCATGCCAACTAAACTAGAGCCCATTGACCCTTCCTTTTGATTGGAAGAGCCTTTTGTTAGTGATTTAGAATGTGCCCTTTCGAGGTCTTTTTTTTTAATTTTTGGGTGAACAAAAGTATATGCGTTCAAGTTTAAATCCGGCGGGGCATATCCTAAATCTACACGGTTTCATCAGCATTACTAATTGTTTACTCAGTATTGTACTCCCTCCGTCCCAAATTGGATAACAATTTTTGATATATGTGTCAATTTTAATTCCTTATATTTTTCAATATGAATCTCAAAAAATATGCAATATGGATCTTGTTTGATAGTTTTCGATTAGTTCTATTATACAAAGTTTTCAAACTCGTAAAAAATATTATAGATTGAAAGATATAAACAATGAAAAATGACATAAATTTCAAAAACTGTCATCTAATTTGGGACGGAGGGAGTACTACTGGTTTGAGTTAGGACACTAACACCCGGATCCGTTCCGTTAAGGTTCTTATTTTTTAAGTTCTTATTTTTCGTTTTACGAGACATATCATTCTCTTACAATACATCATCTTTAATTCAAAGAATAAGTACTTATTTTCAAATACCTATTTCCCTTAGCGGAACGGGATCTTATTCATTTGAAAGTCGGCATAAAAAGTGAGGACTAGAATCATGACATACTAATTCACTTGAAATATTATTCGAGCTTTGCTTGTTCAAAACATATTATGAATGAGTCAAGATCGAAGTACTCGAGCTTAGAATATACTCAATCTTGGAGGTCGATAACTAAGAGGGGCCTGCAGGTTTGCCTCAAGCTAATTAATTGAAACATCTTCCTCTATTTAAAGTGCTTTGACTATCATGAATTATTTTCCTCCTCTATTATCACATACATCTCCCTTCATCCCACTTTGTTTTGCTTGTTTTTTTTTTTTTGACGTCTCAAAAAATTGTCTATATCTCTTAATTTATAATATTTTATATATTCAATATGGATCTTGTTTGATAGATTTCAATTAATTCTCTTAAACAAAGTTTTTGAAATCATAAAAAATATTATAGATCGTGAGATATAGATAATTTTTTGCGAGGTGCCGAAAACGAAACAGGCACAACAAAGTGGGACGGAGGGAGTTTCTTGGAAAACAATAACGCTACGCCCACCGACTCCCAATTAAGTTGGTGAACTCCCACCGAATTGTATACGACGTCGTTTTGGATCGTTTTTTTGGTGTTTAAACATTTGGTTTTATGGTTCTCTTGGGGCTCTTCAACGAGTTCTAAAGCTAAAAATTAATTATGATCATTTAGGATAAAATAATCAGAAAAATAAGATCTTTATACCGTTTCAAACGGATTGAAAATTGGAATTGTTAATTTTGAAAATTTGGTTTTATGGTTCTCTCAGGGCTCTTCAACGAGAGCCCCCTAGAGCTAAAAATTAATTATGATTCTTTAAGATAAAATGATCAGAAAAATAAAATCTGTGCACCGGTTCAAACGGATTGAAAATTGGAACACTTAATTTTTTAATTATATTTTTAAATATATAAACCATCTAACAAAATTAAGTGTTCCAATTTTTAATCCTTTTAAACCAGTATAAAGATCTTATTTTTCTGATCATTTTATCCTAAAGGGTCATAATTAATTTTTAGCTCTGAGAGAACCATTAAACCAAATGAAAAAATTAACTATTCCAATTTTTAATCCGTTTGAAGCGGTATAAAGATCTTATTTTTCTTATTATTTTATCCTAGAGGATGATAATTAAATTTTAGCTTTAGAGTTCTCGTTGAAAAGCCCTAAAAGAACCATAAAACCAAATGAAAAAAAATGTAATTGTTTCAATTTTCAATCCATTTGAACCGGTGCAAAGATCTTATTTTTCTGATCATTTTATCCTAAATGATTATAATTAATATTTAGCTCTAGGGCTCTCGTTGAAGAGCCCTAAGAGAACAATCCAAAACAACGTCATATATAGAGTTCGGTGGGAGTTCACTGACTTGGAAGTCGGTGGGCGTAGCGTTATTGTCTAGAAAAATGAAAAACATTATTTTGGGGCACTGTCACGTAATGGCCAATGCCTCTTTTTCACCATACATTATGGTTAAGCCCAAGACGAAGTATATATGTGTGGTTAGGGCTGTAAATGAACCGAGCAGCTCGCGAGCTCGGCTCGGTTCGGCTCGTTAAGACTCGACTCGTTTAGTAAACGAGCCGAGCTCGAGCTCGAGTATTCAGCTCGTTTGCTAAACGAGCCGAGTGGAGCTCGGCTCGTTAAGGGAGGCTCGACTCGATTAAAAGCTCGTTTAGTAAATGACTAAGCTCGGCTCGTTAAGGCTCGAGCCGAGCTCGAGCTTTTGGCTCGTTAAGTAAACGAGCAGAGCTCGAACCCGCCGAAGCTCGGTTCGGCTCATCTCGTTTACCCCCCTATGTGGGGTGCAAGAGTAAGTGTATAGACTCCTAAGGGAAAAAGGGCCCCACCCATACACTTTAATTTGTTTTGTGTCTCCCCTATTTAATTTTGTCTTTAACTGAACCACAATGTGTGATGAAAAAGAGTTCTGAAAACACTAAATAATCACTAGTATTATTCAATCAATAATGCGTTATCTAGTGAAACATGCATTCGAGTCTAGATGACAATTAATGTATGTTGATGGATCAAGTTTGATACTTTTTGATCCGCATCAAGTTTGATACTTTGATACCATTAAACTTCCTTAATTTGGTTTCTAAATACACACGTTAAAATGACTGATCGACTATTATAAGAGATGAACAGTTTCGATAATCTCGAACAAATGCTGGTTTATTCTATCATGGATCCGCATCTCTACTACTTCCTTGATCGAATTATTTATTCAAAAACACCCCTTAATCTAACTTTTGTATTTAACTTGTACTGTTAATTAATGTCGGGTGAAAAGACAGATGAAAGATTGCTTGAATGAAATGTACCTTTTTAGTATTATTTTCCATAGATTACTGGATAAGAAAATTGCCGAGGCATTCAGAAGATAGATTTACTAATATTTCTTCCCTTGCAAGAATATGCTTTCCCTCCCGCCGGAATGTGAGATCTAGGTGGGTGGATGAAGTTTGTTCTGGTACGGCGGATTCCGTCCGGTTCCATTACTGATTTTTTCTGGTTCTTTTCTTTGGTATCCTCTGTGTGGAATTCCTCCCTGTTTGTGGGGCTTCTATCACCCATGTGTGAGTGTTTTTGGTTGTTTTCTGCAGTGTTCCGTCTGTTTGGAGCGATAGGTTTAGTTGGAGTTGGGTACAGTTTCTGAACTGAGTCCCCTCCTATTTGGTTTCTTGATCCCTTGTTTAGGGATAGAGTTTTCTCTTGATGTACTGTTTCTTGAATCTATAATATCACATGTTATCGTTGTGACAAAAAAAGAAAATGCTTTCTTTCATCCATCACAAATTGCTCGTCCCCTACAAAAGGTCCTGTAATTTTTAAATAACCATTCAAGTGCTTCCGTTCATATTTTCTTTGAATTTCCTTGCTCCAAATTAAAGTTGTACAATAATTTCTTTAATTCGGCGTAAAAAAAGTTTTAAACATTATAAACGAAATTATTTTTATTTTTAATATCAAAATTGCACGACTTTTCGTATAAGTCCACCAACTTCGGACTGGGGAGTATATGATGTGAGAGTCCCTACTATTTATGTGTGAGATTAATTTTTTTGGCAGTTGATCTGGTCAAAGTCAAAGCCAGTTTTTAAAAATGCTTGGTGGCCACGTGTACATGCGAACCCGTTTCTCCTCGTCACGTATTTGGATATCCAAATCTCCTAATTAAGCCATTTTCTTTCGGTAATTCCCAAGATTCTTTTTCCCCAATTAATACTGTATACATCAATGCGGGTTAGCTGATAATTAGTGTGTTATTAACAATAAAAGAGGGTTCGATGTCTCTCCATAGACTCAAATTTCATATATCTCGCTTGCAAAGCAAGAGGCTTGGCATAACTAGATAGGCTAAGTGACCACCTATTCTACTTCGAAACAATATAGGACTATATTTCCTTAACATAAACCGTTGACTGAATAAATGATTTTTTCGATAATCCGGTGCGCGTCAACTTAAGCACGTTCATCTCAATTAATTAATTCCCAAATTGCGAAGTTAAGTAATGACTGGTGAAATCTCTAATGGCCCCCAGATTAAAAATATTTCATTGGCTAACTGATCATACCAGGTATTGTCACAACGTTGTCATTTGAAGATCACCACTGTAATGACTGCCTAAAACATGTTTTTTTTTTGGGACTCTTAAAAACATGTTTGAAATAAAATGAACGGCTCCGATCATTTGTTGGGACTCTAAAAACAAAAGGTGTTATTTTAACCGCCCATATATATAAATTAAATTTCTGAAAGTATTGACAAGAAAAAGAAAATGAAAGATAGTTGCAATTCCTTCATTTGTGACCATTGCATGTCACTCAATATAGTCCAAACATGCCCATTCTTAACAAGCAAAAGAGAGGAAAAAGAAACTTCCAAGCGCAAGATAATGTAAACCAAAAACCATGTACGAGAGAATAAAAGTATCACTCTTTTTGCATTTTCAGTGACAAAAGTAGTAATTACGCTAGCATAATGAACTTTTTTTTGTTTCCCGGCCAGTATAACACGCATAAAAATTTGTAGGCTCCTATGCTCGGGAAAAAAAAATCGTGGCTCAGGACGCAAGCCTTCCTCGCCTTCCCTGAAAGACTAGTCTGTTTTTATGTTTCACCACCTCATAAACATAACAAAACAAGTCACTCTCTCACATCTGTCACTCACACTTTTCTCATGAACTTTTTTTTGGGTACTCATCACCATGCACATGAAAAAGTCACGGCCAAGTCACAAAAAGATCAGATATTTGTAATTTTTTTATAAAGATTAATAAATTCTTTTTGCTTAAAAAAAAATAGATATTCACCTGATCACCTCATCTAAGTAACCACTTTTTTGCCGGTTTCTTGTCGGTTTTTTTTTGGGGATTTCGTTTGTTGGTTTTGGAATCCGGTTGTCAGAATGCTGGCTGATGATCAAGGAATCGCCATGGTGGTTTGTGGGGGCTCTGGAGTGAAAAACTTGTGAATCTAGACCTCCTAATTATTGTCTTTGGTTTGGGATTGATAACCCTCTTTGATTTATGCTTATTTCATATGAATAAAATCTCCTACCATTTTGGCAAAATAAAAATAAAGCAACCACTTTTTTAGTGCATGTTGGTTTATGGGACATGAGCGTCGCCTTCAAATGTAGTACTGTATATCTATCAAATGGAGTTAAAATATTCGATGTTGGATTTAAATTCTCGAATGTATGGTGGCGGATGCGGGATTTTTGATGTGAGAGACCGAATCACAAATATTCATAAATTAACAACAAAATATCATCCTCATATAATAACAATACAATTTTGAGAGGACATTTCTTAATAATTTTTACAAGCAAAACCTGCAATGTAGTAAAAATATTACAATAATTGAAAAGTATGCATGGACCCGGACCCGCTTGCACACTCAACCCGCCCCTGGGGATATACTATAACAGTCCTGCTTACAGCAGAAAGAATTTGCAGGGACCCGTGCCGAGACAACGTTTGGGCGCATTCTGGGTCCCGAAAAAATCTAGAAAAATATCCATAAATTTTTGAATATTATTTTATAGGGCCCTGTAAAAAATCAGCTCCTGCGGATATCGGTAAGTATTACTTTTGGATTCGTATGGGCGAATTGGGACCCGGAATGGGGCCAAAGTAATACTTACCGATATCCGCAGGAGCTGATTTTTTACAGGGCTCTATAAAATAATATTCAAAAATTTATGAATATTTTTCTAGATTTTTTTGATACTCATAATGTAGTACAACTTTTGTACCACTTTTAGGGAGTACCACTTTTGTACTATGGATGTTTCTGAGAATGTACTTCATTTCTATTGCCTCGTCCATATATTTTAGTGTGGATCTTAAAAAATATGTAATATAAATCTTACGGAGTATTTGATAAATCTTAATTAGTTTTATAGTACAAAGTTTTCAAAATTATGACAAACATTAAAGATTGAAATATATAAACAATTAAAAAATAGCATGTAATTCAAAAATGGATAATGAAAATAGGGCGGAGGGAGTATGACTTTGTAAGAGTATGATTTTTTCTATTATGACTACTCATAATTAAAAAAAATTATTTTTTTCTGTTATCAGAATAGTTTTTCTTTTGGAGAAAGAAATTCGCATTTATCCACTTCATTTTCTATCCATTTTACCCTTATTTTTAGGTATGACTTGAGGAGAAATACTTATTTATGGACTAATCGCAACCGTCCAAAAGTGTTCTGGACGGTCCGAATTTTAATGAGGAAAAGTTTTACGCTTTCTCGAAAAAATTTCATTAACATCCCGACTGTCCAAAACACTTTTGGATGGTCACAATTGAGTCTGGAAATAAGATTTTCTCATGAGGTGAGATCCCAAATGAGAATACTTGCGGAAAAAGTAAAGGAAATTCAAGATGACTTGTCAATCATACAAATTTACAAGAGGATCCATCAAAGGAGAAGCCCTCGTTGTTCCAGGAGGGGCATAGTTGTATTTCAGCACAAGCTTATCGAGATCGTGGGCCCCACAATGACTAGGCAGAGGAGAAGACGGTGGCGGATTCACGGTCAATAGGACTTTAAAAACTCAACAATGTGGAAATCAAGTTAATTAGGGAAATAAATCATGCTCTATAGTAGTGATAATTAAGGATACAAAATCTGACGCGCAATTAATTACAACCGTCTGATGCAAATAATTTTTTTATATTTTTGTATAAATTAGCATAATTTTGAAAATATGCTACTAATATATAAGCACACATACTTCCATATACGAGTATCTCAAAAATACACATACAGAATTAGTTTTATGCCTGAATTTTTTCATATGGTGCATTTATATTTGTTGTTTGTTTATTTGGAGCTATTTTTTTTTATTTTCTTTATTTTTAACCGTCGGAGAGAAATATTTTAAAATAAAATCATTAACAAAACTAGTTGACCATTCTAAAACTTGTCGATATTCATTTAAAATATACTTTAAAAATTTTGTTTAGGATTTTGTGTTCATTTTTATCTAATTTAACTTAAAATACACGTTATAAACTTTTGTAATTAGTAATGCATGCATTAATTTTGTACAATCTTGCTGCGACTGACGAAAAAAAATAAATTTTCACCATTATGATTAACAGGTGCCCCACTAGACTATATTCCTGGATCCGCCCCCTAACATCTAATTAGGAGTCTCAAACGAGAAAAAATGCAAAGTTAAGAATAAAAGACACCAAAAACCCACGAGATGCCCTGCTAAAAACATCGTGTAGTGGCTATTCAAGATTAATCGATGTGCGCATAAATTGACCCGAAAACTTGAATTATCGGAAAAGATTGCAAAATTTATGACTCAGAGATAAGCACAGCCCACGTCGGCATGAGGTTAGAAAAGCCTCCCCTAATGAAAAAAAATATAGAGAGAGAAAGAGAGGAGGGAGTAGGGAGAAGGTTGATGAATGAAACCCGCCTCGAAGCGGCACTATTCGTGCAGCCCGCTCCATATATACTAGACTGTCGTCCACATTCACAACTGTATATCTCTACACATATATTATCCGCACATATACATATATATATCCAACCAATGGCGGTGGCGGAACCGTCGCCGGCGGCGAACTCCCGGCAGCAGATGAGGAAGCACGAGGTTTACAATGAGGTCCTCCGCAGGCTGAAAGAATCGCCGAATGTCGAGGAGGTTGAACAGCCTGGCTTCGACGATCAACTTTGGGCTCACTTCAATCGTCTCCCCACTCGGTACCCTCGCGATACATACATATGTTTACTTTTACGCATACTTTTGTAAGATAGATGTGTGTATCAATGTTTTAAATAAATATCGGCCAGTACGTAGCGTATCGGTTGATAGGTAAAGGTTTTTAGCTTTCCGTTGCCGTTACACCTCGATATTCGGTGGGACAAAAGATCACATGTGTATCGGCTGGTTCTCTGTATTGGTGTATTTCCAAGCGAGCCGAACAGTTGATCTTTTCTCAAATTTAACGAGCTTCAAAATTATGTTCAACGCCGAATTCTTGTTTATGAGGCTATCCGATGTCAAACGATCTTTAGTTAAGCAGATCGCGAGTAGCTTGGATTTTTTTCAAAATCATAAGTTGCATGAGTTGATTTTTCAATAAGTTGAATGAGTCGAGTAGTAACTTGCTCAAGTTTGGTTTGGAAGATTTAACGAGCTTCAAAATTATGTTCAATCTTGAAATTTTGTTTATTAGGATACAATTTTTGTTTATTAGGTTATCCGATCTCAAACGATCTTTAATTAAGCAGATCGCGAGTAGCTCGGATCTTTTTGAAAATCATAACTTGCTCAAGTTTGGCTTGAAAGGTTAACGAGTTTTGGAAAATGTTGAAGCTTGGTTGTTTATTCAATAAAGTAATCTTGAACGGGCTTTTAACGAGTGAACATGAGCTCGAACTCGAGTAGCTTGGTTCGTTTTTTAGCACTAGTTCTTTCATTTCATGTATCAATGGTTGCATATCACGGCATTTTTTTGTCTAGGAAGAGAGCTTTGTCACGGCTTATCGACCAAGGATTTATAAAAGTTGATTTTTTAGAAGCTCCAATTCGCTGCTTTTGTGGCTTTTGATTTCAATTAGTAGCTTTTACATAAGCTCCGATTGCAACACACATTTTACTTCTGTATCATGGACACTGAATATTGTGGCTGCTGGAATGAGTTAATTATTCAGTATAACGATATTGGTGAAAGTATTTGACATTTTGACGTGGATTTTGATCTTGTGCATTGCAGTTATGCACTTGATGTGAATGTGGAGAGGGCGGAAGATGTTCTGATGCATAAGCGTCTACTGCAACTGGCTCATGATCCTGTTAATAGACCTGCGTTTGAAATTCGGCTAGTGCAGGTAAGTCTATTTGCTCTGGCAGCATGATTGAATTGCTTCATTGACAATGAAGATCTCAATTCCATTGGGACTAGTCCTCAGCAGAAACGACTCCAAACATTTTTGTTAGGATAGCCATTCAGAAAAACTCAAATCTATGGGCTTTATTCGAGTAACCATAACTAAAAGATAGATGTACAAGTTCTCACATGTGAAAGTCATTGCATAATAGTCTCATAATCAAGATCCAATCAAAGACATCTATTTCATTCAATGGTATAGTGCCAGACTCCATGTTCCGTTTGAGTTTTCCCCTATACTCTACGAAGCGGATTCGGGATTGATTTGCTTGACTTTTGGTATAATTTCGTTTTGCTGATCCTTCAAGATGATTGATGAATAAAGTATATCACAAGATGATTGATGAATAAAGTATATCACAAGATGATTGATGAATAAAGTATATCATAAGATGATTGATGAATAAAGTATATCACAAGTGATTTTCTTACGTTTTTCAGTTTGTTCCCTCCAATTTCTTCATTTGCCTTCACGGTATGAGACCTCCTTTGTTGCTGAATTCCCCCGTCTGAGTGTTGTGTTGTAATTGTAAGCTTAATTTGTGGGGTCACGTGAGGTGAGGTTAGGGGGCAAATTGAGTGAGTGGGGAAGACAGAATTAAGAGAAGTGGTCGGGGGTTTTGCAACTGGAAGAGATTGGTTGAGAGTCAGGAGTTTATGATGCATATATTATACAATGTATTTGCTATATGTGTATGTGTGGTGTAGTGTTGAGGTGTGGGAGTGAGAGACCAAGGTGACCTGGGAAAGAGAGGGAGGTTGTGAGTTGTGTAATGTTTATTGTTTTGAATATTATGGAAATCATTTTTTCGTTGTTTGTGTGAAATAACTCTCCTCCCATCACGATGCATTGATCAAAATTGACGTAGTCCATCTAAATTGCTTGATGCAATTCATTTTGGCAAATGCTCTCTCATGCAGGTTCCACCCATAACCGCTGATGGAAATACAGATGATTCTACTCGTCCAAGTTCTCTGCGGAATGGAGGTCCCCAAAGGTCTGATTTCTAAGTAATTAAATAGCTTACAAGTTTGCTTTGTTTTTGCTGCACTTAGGTTCTGTAGTTCGTGTGAGTTGTTTATGAATGGAATTGGTTTTGTTATTCAGTCCATTTTTCTACTCGTTAACTCTCAAAGATTATGCTGAGATCTGTATGCTTTCAATATGTTAGCATTCATCCACCACCTGCTTTTGGTTCATCTTCAAATCTCGAAGCACTTGCACTTGAAGATGGGGACAGTGCTGTTCGCAGCCTTCAATATTCCCGGTACATAATGCGAAGATTCAATTAACATCTTACTTTTCTGTCAGTATTCCTTGTTGACAGAACATATATCGTGGTCAGCTTATGCCCAGAACATCTTTAATGGCTCTATAGAAGTTCAAATCATTTGTGAACGTGAATTTTTGTGGAACAAAAAGAGGTTGCATTTACATTTCCTTGCATGTTTTTCATTATCTGCTTTTGCCTATTAATGTTATTCTTAGGAAGGAATTACAAACTTTATTTTATAGAGTCGTTTACAAACGGGGAGTGTGGTTCCTAGCATTATATCCTCGCTCATTTGTTCATAGGATAGCCACTAATTTTCAAAGAATGAGATCTTATCTCCCTGCCATCAATCATTCAGTTGCTCAAGTATAATCATCTCAATGCAACCTTCAGTCTATGATAATACTGCAACTCTAGAATTATCTTCTTCTTTTTTTTCCCAAAGTATTGTGCATGTCTTTGTAGTCGTGAAGAAGTAAAAATCTCATGCAATAGTATGCTAGAAAGGAGAATAACCTTTCTCATGGCCAAGGGGACAAGGAAACATGAACCTTTTCATCATTCAAAATCATTGAAAGCACAAAACATATGCAATCTGAATAATGGAATACATGATTAGGAAGCGACTGACAATCTGGTTGAAAATCCGATTAATTGTGAATGTATATACTAGTATATCAGTGGTAGATTTTTTTAATTCATTACTACAAAGCTATCTGCAAATGTATATCCTTTCTATTTTTAGTGATTCGTGATATTACTGTTTTCATTATGTACCTTATGTGATTTTGTGATTGACAATTATACAGACCCATGCATGAAATCACGTTTTCAACAGATGACAAGCCAAAGGTCCTCAGTCAGGTAGGTAGCGTGTTTGCTTACGTTAATATAGTTATTAAATCCCTATTTGATTCTGTAGAAATTAAGTCAAAAGCCCATATTGATCCCAGATGCTTTTACAAATATTGATCACTGTAATCACTTATATATAGTGAAGAAATGGGGAAGAAGATGTGGCTTAGACCAAGTCTTTCCACCCAGTTATGTTCCATGGGAAAATAATCCAGTCACTCATGATCATCATTTTCATCATCATCTTGATTACCGTTATCATCATTAGAATTTTTTAATTGGTAGGTTCACAGTCTCACTATTAGGAACAAGACTCAAGGGGGCATGCATTCTGTATTGGTTATGATAAATCGTTATTCCCAAAAGAGGATAGTTGAATACACTATAATTTTATGTTTAATGGTTTGACTTTATTGCTTGAAAGAAATAAGATTGCATTCAACTCTTCAACCCCAGAACTATCATATATAATCGCTAGTTTATATTCTCATAGAAGCTTGTAGCTCTACCATTGTTGGAGAGAATGCATGCTCTTAAAATCTTGAAGTAGTAAATTTGGACCATCACAAATATTTTAAATTCGAAACTTATGCATGAAAGAAATGAAGTACATTTTTGCAAAAGAAGACCCCCTTTGAGTTTTGGCTATATTTTGATGTTTATACCACATAAAATATGCAGTTGACAACCTTGCTAGCTGAGGTTGGTCTGAACATCCAGGAAGCCCATGCTTTTTCTACAATAGACGGGTACTCCTTGGATGTCTTTGTCGTTGATGGTTGGCCTTATGAGGTAATTTTTTTCATACAGTTCCTTCCAAATATGTAGGTGGGGTGCTTATGCCCTTGTGGTAAAGCTACCTAGGGTATAGTAGCTTTTCAAGTCTTACTTTCTTGTTGACTTGTGGCATCCATCAATTTTCTTCCAAAAAGCAATTCAGATCTTCATTATGCATTTTTGCCCGCATAAGACTGCCGTAATTGTTCCTTATGTGTTAAGAGTTTTTTTTCTCTCTCTTAAAATTGCATTCCTCTGCAGTTTTAATCAGTTGATATAGGAATTATTTGGAATTTTCGCTACATTTTTAATATTTCAGATTAGTTAATCTGAAAATCAAATAGAACTGAAGGTCTTTGAATTATCTTTATATTATCATGCCTATGCTTCGATATTTCTGAACCCATTTTTCCTCTTTCGACTCAGTAGGAAATTTTTTTGATCCATTGTTTTGTTGATTTAGGAAATTGAGCAGCTCCGCACAGTAGTAAAGAAGGAATTGTTGAAGATAGAGGTATTCCCCACTAATTTTTGTCGCAATGTTTTGTCTGAGATTCAAATTCTTGTTGTTGTGTTGGAAGGCATTAGCATGGTGATTTTGCTAGTTGTGATATTTTGGTTGTTTTATGTGGTTGCGACTTGGGATTCGAGGATTAAGGTTGCAGTTTCTCGACTCTTGAGTCTTAAACTTCATCGACTTGGGATTCAGATACTCCTTGTTCCAATATTGGTACCTAGAAGGCAAAGTTTTGAACTTCTCAGAACTTCCCTTTTCTAAACTGAAGAGAATAACCGAATTGATGTTTAAGTTGTTTATATCCAGCTTATCTTTAGACTGTGAACTGCATTCATTTGTTAGCTCCCTGAGACTTTCTCTATTAAAATGCCCTAGTAAAATAAAGCACTGGGTCAGTGAGGTTTTCTTGCAATTCATTTGTGCAGACATTCCACTGTGATTGATATACTTATCATTTACCGAACTGAAGTTGGAACGATCCTCAAATGCGCATTATTACAATTGTAATCTTACATGGGGCAAGATATACTTCTGTGCATCATCTCACAATTTTACTGTTTGTAATTTTTAAGTATTTATTATTGGGGTAGTGGAATACAAGTTTACATGAACAGTCATTTTGAACAGAAGATCCAACTCTTTGTTCGTCTAATGTGTAATAATTTTCTCTGAAATTTTGTTCTTGTGATGTTCCTTTTGGTGACATAAGAAACTTTGAGAATTTTGGTATATGCTTAAGTGATGACGTGTGTATTGCTACTAGAACAGCATAGAATTAACTTAACTTTTTCCTATGCATATTGTGCTTGAATTATGTCAAAATTCCTACAGTCTTTACTTTGTTTTTATGTTTAACGTGATTTCCTTCTCCATTGCAGTTTTTGATTGTCCGTTATGAATTGATTCTCAACTTAAACTTGTTGAGTTGATTCTTAACATT
Source organism: Rhododendron griersonianum (assembly GCA_018127125.1). Lineage (NCBI taxonomy): Eukaryota > Viridiplantae > Streptophyta > Magnoliopsida > Ericales > Ericaceae > Rhododendron > Rhododendron griersonianum. Next base: position 6,791,314 of record CM030792.1, read on the forward strand.
TTGAGTTGTTATGCAGAACCGGTCTTTGCCAAAGCTTCTTTTGATATCTCATATGGATGAGCAGGAGCAAACAGTTAGTCCACGTGAAATTGATCATTTGAAAATTCCTAATGATGGGACTGACGTGTGGGAAATTGATCCTCGACTTCTTAAATTCGGGAAACAAGTTGCTTCTGGGACATATGGCGATCTGTAAGTTTAGCTTATCTTCGACACGTCTTCTGAATCTTCTGATTGCGCCAGGTCTTCAATAACTAAATCCTTTTTGATGTTCTGTTCGGACGCACCCACTAGGGCAGCAAATTCACCCTAAAGAGGCATGAGTCCTAGTTTTCTTAACTTACCTATCAAAACAACCACTAAATCTTATTAGGGCCCATCTTATTATTGATGCAGATACAAAGGTACTTACTGCAATCAGGAAGTAGCTATCAAAATCCTGAAGGCTGACCAAATAAATGCAAACTGCCGGAAGGATTTTGCTCAAGAAGTATTTATTTTGAGGTTTGTCAAATCATTACTTTTCGATTGAGTTTATATCATTATATGTGTAGTTATCCTGCATATATGGTGCACCCCTTTTGCTGAACTACTACAATCCCCTTAATGACACATGATGAATGTGATCATTCCTGCAACTTCTAGCAGCAATAATTAGGCTTCCTTAGGCTTTTATTGTTAGTCCTTTTTTTTTTTTCTTCCAAATATTGATTTCAGTATGGTGAGTTATCATCTCACTCTAGTTATCATCTTTTTCACTGCGATGAGGGAAATGTTATAGTAGAAAACAGATAATGCAATGATCTAATTTAAAAATGTTTACTTTAGGTCTTCTAACTTACTCCTCTTTTGACACTTGCAGGAAAGTTCGGCACCGGAATGTTGTACAATTCATTGGTGCATGTACCCAATCTCCAAGCTTATGCATTGTTACAGGTATAATTGTGTGTCTCCATGTATGTCTAGGGGAATCCATTTTGTAGTTGGAGTTTTTCTTCTTCTTCTTTTGGAGCATTTTCTTATTCTAACTGTTCACAGTATTTGTGTTTTATCTTCACAACTCCAGAATTTATGTCTGGTGGAAGTGTGTATGACTATCTCCACAAACGAAAGGGTACTTTTAAGCTACCATCTTTATTAAGAGTAGCAATTGATATATCAAAGGGCATGGACTACTTGCACCAGAACAATATAATTCATAGAGACTTGAAGGCTGCCAATCTTCTGATGGATGAGCATGACGTGAGATGGTTTCTTTATTGTATTCTTGATACTGCGAAACTTGTTTTTTTTATTTTTATATCGTAATTTCCATGGCGAACTCATTCCTTTTTTGAAGCATTGACAATGCGCAAAACTTTTCACTTCGTTCACCCAACCCAATGTGAATAGTTTCTATCGTAGTCATTTCTAGGCTTCTAGTGTGTTGTCACTTTGTAGACAGATATGCATCAGCATAGTAGTTACTATCATAAAATCTCAGCTTGAATCATCTCTTCTCATGTCATCTATCAAATTTTTTTGAAGAGCTATCAGTAGCGGACACTTTCTTTATATTGGCAACAGTTGAATTCAATGAAATCCTAGATTATTTCTGCCTTGTCTAATCCCCGAAAGTCTTTATCAGTTCCATTGATCTTGTATTTACAAGGCATTGAAATTCAGTATGATTAAAAGACTAAGTCCAAGCAATGTCTAAAAAACACTCTGTATAATATTGTGTTACAGGTTGTTAAGGTGGCTGATTTTGGAGTTGCTAGAGTGAAAGCTCAATCTGGAGTTATGACGGCAGAAACCGGGACATATAGATGGATGGCTCCTGAGGTATTTGTAGTTTGAATGAAATCTTGTTCTAAGCCAGATATGATGCCCTATAGGATAAAAGACGATATGAGGAACAACAAAGACATACTTGGCCATGGTAGCAGAGTGCTATATGATGTGGTTTTTGTGAGTGTTCAGTACTTCAGTCAGTTCAGCGTGAAAAAATTTAGTCAATAGTGAACACTTGCCGCTTAAGCCGTGTTGCGGCCACTTATTGCTCGTGATGCCTCAGATTCTGCTTTTGGCTTACAGATCAAAAGCAACTCAAATAAGCTTAACAGAACTGATTGTTTTGCCTATCAAAAAACCAAAGCTGATTGTTTAGAAGCTCCATTTTTATACTATTCAGCTTTTATTTAACTAACACCGAGAAAAAGGTGCTAGTTCTTGATGACAATTGTTATGCATCTTCTAATGGAGGTTGACTTCATTATTTGCTTCTGATATTTCTTCTGCATTAAAGGTTATAGAGCACAAGAGTTATGACCACAAGGCTGATATTTTTAGCTTTGGAATTGTAATGTGGGAGTTGTTAACTGGAAAGGTAACATTTTGTGGTGACAACCATTCAATTTGTGCTGATTAAAAAACAAAAAAATCAATTTGCTACAATTGTTTATGTACCGTAATAGGCGTTCGTATTTGACTTTTCAGATTCCGTACGAGTATTTAACCCCTTTACAAGCTGCCGTTGGAGTAGTTCAACAGGTAAATATCTATTTCCCTACCATTGTTGGCTTGTTAGTCGTTACTGGTTAGTGGTTACATGTAGCTTTCACCACATTTTTTACTTTCAACTTAGTCTTCTGTAACGAGAAACCACGCCACTGTCATTGCCTGGGTTTCAGGGTTTACGGCCTACCATTCCAAAGAACGCTCATCCAAAACTTGCTGAGCTGCTTCGGAAATGCTGGCAGCAAGATCCAACTTCAAGACCCGACTTTTCTGAAATAACAGAAACCCTGCAGCAAATTGCAAAGGAGGTAACCTCTAGTTCTATTTTGTGAATAATTGTACCAACTTTCTTGCATAGCTTTTATAGATATCCACACTTCTTACTACGTGAGGTAAACTTGGTTGCATTAAGAGAAGCCAATGGTGTGTGTACTAATAAGAGAGGTTATTGATTGAAGAAGGTGGGAGGTCATAATTTGATTGGTAGTTGAGTTTTTGTTGTCTCGATCTCGAGAGAGAGAGAGAGTTGTAAAACCCGCTTCTAGGCAACCTTCTCAACAACTAAGAGATCCATTCGGAAACATGGGGCCGAATTGAAGGATTGAAGCACCGAGCAAGCTTCTGCTTTTGGTTTTTCCCAATTGCATAATCTCTATATGCAGTTTTCCCAACTGGTTCTCAGTTCTCACTAATCAAACATGCTTATAGATTTTCCTATATATCTAGGCCAAACATGTAAGGTAACAGATGATGTACATGGAACAGGTTGAAGGTGAGGGAGATGACCGACGCAAAGAGAAATCATCCGGCGGATTCCTTTCAGTCCTCAGGCGGGGACTTAACTGACGCGAAGGGGGACACAGTTTTTACAGTTATACATGAGCTAATACGTGTTTACGTTTATAATTGTGGCCATTTCCCATCTGAACTCTGTAGCTTTTGTTCTATTGATCGACGTTTCGTTGACGGTTCGATACTCTTATTTTTTTTCCAATTTTGCTATGGGTACTACACATTTGTACCGAAAGGTGTACAACACACTAAGGTGGAAGGGGGGCCACCCAAAATGAACCCAAAACAACATCCTGAAAATTAGAGAGAGAAAAAGGAACCCGTCTTTTTTCCAAATACCGACTCTGAAAACCCACCCCAAACTCCATTGACGCCGACAAATCCTCCTAAGCGCCATTAACAGCGACCGGCGCCTCCAAGGTCAAGCAAAAAATTGGTACGTTTCGCGCTCTCTCTCTCTCTCTCATGAGGTTTGGGATGCGAAAGGGGGGCTACTGGTTGAGGAGAGGTTGGTGGTTGTTAAATGGGCTTTTGGGGGAGTCGATGTGCTGTGTAAGGGGGAGAACGCGACGAGCCGGAGTGGAAAGTTGCGGCTGTGGAGGGGGAGGAGAGGGTGGTGGGTTTGATCTTAAAATGAAAACCCTAGATCGATCTCAAATTTTTTTGCTCTATAAAATCCGAACTCTCTCAATTTTTTTTTCTTGATATGGGCTTTCGACCATGAATTTTTCTTGTTTTGTGGGGTTTGTGCTTCATCAAAACAAAGCTCATTTCGACAGCGAACAACACTCTGTCACTCAAATGGCAGAGATGATCAAGCAAATCTCAATGTTTGTATAGCTTGGTTGAGAACTTTTGTGACTTGTCAAAATGAATGGAATTGTATGTTTGACGGACACATACCAATTTTCCAATTTTTTGCTCGACCTTGGAGGCGCCGGTCGCCGATAATGGTGCTTTGGGGGATTTGTCGGCATCAATGGAGTTTGGGGTGGGTTTTCAATAGGATTTTGGAAAAAGTCTGGGTTCCTTTTTCTCTCTCTAATTTCCCGGGTTTTGTTTTGAGTTCATTTTGATAATTTTGGGTGGCCCCCCTTCCACCTCAGCGTGTTGTACACCTTCGGTACAAATGTGTAGTACCCATAGCAAAATTGTTTTTTTTTTTTTTAAATTTCTTTTCCTTAAGGGCGTGTTTGATAACCCTCTTGGAGGGAGGGATTGGGATTGAGAAGGTGATAGGACTGGTAATACTTTGTTTGGTTGGCATTTGTGGAGTGGGATTAGTTATCCCATGGGATTACCAATCCCCTCATTTGATGGGATTAGTCAACCCATGTGGGGGGTGTTACTACAAATCCCATTCCCATGGGATTGACCAAAACAAGTTAAAAAACCCACCTCAATCCCAATCCCAATCCTAATCCTAGACAAAACAAACATGTTATTTACAATCCCACCTCATTCTCAATCCCAATCCCAATCCTAATCATGTGCAAAACAAACATGAATAAATGCTTCATCTCCTCATTAATAATCCCACCTCATTCTCAATCCCAATCCTAATCCCACCTCATTACGAATCCCCCCAAAACAAAATCTACAATCAAACACGCCCTAAGAGTTATTTCGTGTGATTTTATCTAGTGATTATTGTTTAGATGTTATGCGAGTCGTCACTCATGCAACCCATTCTACCAATGTATGAATGACAACTGATCACATTGTATATAGAATACTAGTGTTTGTCCGTGCCTACGGCACTACGCACCCCGGTTGGAATTGTCCGTGCCTACGGCACTTGCTAGCTAATGGCTCGAACATTAGTGTGTAATGATCCTTCTTAGTGGCACGAAAAAGAATTATCCGTGCTTATGGCACTCCTCCAACTATACATTCAAGCTAGTTACAAAGAACTAATAATTTGCTTATGGAATTCCAGTAAATACCAGGTAAAAAATTTTCTAATACAGTTTAACAATTTAACCCCCTTCGAACCTTACCGCCTACCTTATGAAGGAGAGTGTGTCTATACATGTGTTGAAGGTATATAAATAATAAAGTTTTAAAAAAAGGTCATAAAGGGATAACAATTCAGGATGATCATGTCAAAAGAACACAATAAGCTGAATATATGGGATTGAATATCAAAAAAAGTTTTGGCCAATGGAACACAATAATCATTATTTCTTGGTTGGCCAGTGGAAAAAAAATTCCTCGCCTCGTGGGATTGTATACTGCAACTCTACAAATAATGAATGAGGCTTGCCCCATCAACCAACCAACTCCCTCCTTGCAATTATGAACCAACCAAACGAAACCAAATACAGTTCAAAAAAAAAAAACGAAACCAAATCAACAAAACCCTAAAATACAGTTTTTTTTTTTTTAAAAAAAACCCAAATCAACCACAAAGCCGAGAGATCAATGAATTAAGTTACCGAGATGAAGAACCAGAGTGAATCGTAGTCGCCGTAGAACGCCGCAAACTGGGGTGTCAATTTGCCGTTTGAAGCGGAAAAAAAATTTGCCACTTTTTTTTTTAATCCGGAAATCTGTTGCTTGATATGGCTTCATTAATGCGATGTCAGCTTATTATAGAAAGTTGTAATTGGTATCTGGACCGTTGGATTTGTTTGTATGAGTAGATAAAACTTGTGTGAGGGAGAAATCTGAGCCATTAAAAAAGAATATTCTGTATTCATACAAAATATTCCTAAACACCCTTCTGTTTTATTATATAGATGGATACGGTCGCTAGGTGTGGTTTTCATGGCATTATTGTTATGGAGAAAAAACTTAATTAAACTAATTTTCTTAACTTCTTATTTGTTTAAAATTGCACCATCTAGTATCCTATGCCCCCCTTCGTACACTGATATCCTTTTCTTGTGTTTTCTTTAAACGTGTATAGATTAGGTGTTATTTGTTAGATTTCTTGGAAGGTTCCAACCTAAAATCAATTGACAATAGATGAAATAGCCTCTATAATGTATTAACCAACCCCGGATGCACGTGAAGGTGAAAGATAAGGAGACCAAGAGTTGAGCAATTGACTTAAGCGACGGAGATGACAGAGACTTTCACACGAGAGGTGAGACCATCCAAGACCTAGCTCTGATACCATGTTAGATTTCTTGGAGGCCTTCCAACCTAAAGCCAATCCGCAATGGGTGGAGTAGACTCTATGGGTGGTTTAGATGAGCGATGTGAGACAAGTCTAACATTATTAAACAAAATGTAAGTTCTAAAATTTCACATTTCCGTTCCAGAAACTCAAAAAAGTACTTATTTTCAAATAAGTATTTTTTTTATTTTACAATTTTCAAGCTTAAAAATAATGAAATTACTGAAATCTAAAATATGCAATATGGATCTTGTTTGAAAGATCTCGATGAGATCTTTTAAATGATGTAAAAAAAATTAAAAAATTATTTTCGTAAACACGTTATTTTTAAGTTTAAAAATTAAACATAAGCATTTATTTTTGGAGAAGGTTTAGTGGAATGGGGATTCGGGGTCTTTGACAATTCAGATCCCCTCATCTCTCTCCACTAGGAATAACCGAATAAGCAGTACACAGACACAATGAAAACACAAACTAAAAAACAAATTCGTAACAATATTATACGACAATATGAACTTTCTTCAATTAAAGCAAGGAAAAAGTAACATATTTAGGTCTTGTTTGGTAACCGTTTCACTTTCAATTTTCTGTTTTTCTTTTCATAATTTTAAAAAATTGGACATGGAAGTATGTTTGGTTGTCTTTTTTCATTTGCAAAAAGAGAGAATAACTTTCAAAATTTCTGAAAATTGAAGTAGAAAATTGAGCTTTCACTTTTTCTAAAAGCAAAAACCGATCCAAATCTTCCGCGTGCCCAGAGCACATTCAAGTCTTGGGAGGAACCTTTCTTCTTCTTTTTTCGGGTCTCCAAACCCAGGCCACTGAGAAAGCTCTCTCTCTAAGTGCAGCAACCTCTGATCGACCTCAAGTTCTTGATCAACTCTACAAATTCGTAACAATATTATACGACAATATGAACTTTCTTCAATTAAAGCAAGGAAAAAGTAACATATTTAATAACCCACATTAAAGTTCGTAACCTTTTCATAAAATATACAAACAAAACTATCGTAATCAATAGTCATGAACAAAAGTTATTAAAGTAATGCTTTACAATAGACCACGATAAGTTTTCATGTTTTGAAAGCAAACCACTGCGATTCGATTCAGTCACTAGCATGCTTGTGGGTGAAGCCGGGGGAACACTTAGGCCCATGCCATGCCAAGCTAAACGCCGAAGCGCCGCAAGGCATCGCAATGACCACCTTTTCCCCAGCGCCACCTCCCCGGCTCATAATGGATCCACAAGGTTTATTCCCGATGTGAACGGAACACTAGGGGGAGGGGGGAGATCTTAACCCCCGTGCCTCTTTTGGTCACCTTGATAGATAGACAAAAGACCGGGCTTCGGATGGTAAGGATAATTTCTCGAAGGTTGCTTTCGGAGTGCCCTACAATCCCGTAGTATGTTGCTGCACTACAGGATACTCAAGCCAAAGAAACTCCAAACCCAAGAAACCCCGAGTCAACATGAAGGAAATAGCCGTCAAAAGATTAAAAACCCAAGTTTAGCTCAGAAAATTGCCAAGTTCTATTGAACCTTGAGCTATAAAATGACGATTTGATTCGAAAATTCCTAGATTAAGCCCTTCGAAAGCAGAGCAAAACCATGTATTAGGCCACCAGAAACAAAGGGCAGAGCGGTCAAAAGCATCAGAACTTTGGACAGCGTACTTCGTTCCACATCGGCTGTTGAAAGTTCTGTCCTCAAAGGAGAGTACTTCATAAGCCAAGGCAACTGCAACATTCACATCACGCAGCCACGCGGTGAGCACAAAACGAACTATTCTTTCGCCTTTTACTAAAGAATACCGTGTGCTCGCCGCTTTAAGTGGCATACGCCAATCTTTGGAGGGGTCCTTCCTTTGGGTAAGGACTCCCTTTCAAACCAAGTCTAAAATTTTACAATTTCTTTAATCAGGTTGATCATACATACCAATTTTAAAATGTTACAATATCCTTGAGAACAGTGGGTCGTTAAATTCTCTCTTGTTATTCAGTTAATTTGAATCAAATATTTATTCATCTCCGATTAATCTGGTTTTTTACGCAAATGATTAGACGTCTAGAGTTACAGAATGAACAACTCAAATTTTGTCAAAATATGTTGTGGGACCTCACATTACCGGGTGGTGTATTTGAAATGGTGTGTACATAGCAAAGTTATTTCACATCTAGAGAAACCATATTCAGTACTCTTTTCGTTCTCATTTTATTTGCGTCCTAAGAAAACTTGTATCATTTTAACCTTTTATAATTTTTGAAACCTATATATATATATATATATTTTGTATCTTTCAAATCTATTCATCGAGACCTTCTAGATGGCGCAAAAAAATTCTAAAAATTATTTCGACAGCACGAGATTTTGAGTCTCACGTGTCCTACCATTTCACCAGCAAGCTAGGCAATTAAGTTTTGGAAGTCAAAATACACGTTTCCTTGGTAAACAAACGAAATGGGACATCAAGGCTACGATATTTGAAGATTGAGTTCAAGCTATAAGATTTCTCAATTTTCTCTAACAATATAAAAACACACATGAACAGACGTACTACTACACACAGAGATAAGAGCGATGGCTTTGAAGCACTCTCAATGCTTTTTTTCCCTACTGTATTGATTTCATATTTTTATCCTTTGTGATTAATGAAATACTTCTTCGCTGTTCAAAAAAAGAAAAAGAACGATGGCTTCATCAATGGTTATATCACGGTCTTTTTAGCCCAAAGTTAGATGTTCTGTCTCTTCTTATTTCGCACCAAATTGTGGTTACTCGAAATTGGTGCTTCTAAGCTGCTTGATGTTATTTCAATATTGTACGCCTACGATATCTAATAGTAAATTGTTTTGTTACAACAAAATTAGAAATATTTGAAAAAATGAGAATTCGGATCAAGCACTTTTGGAGTTAAAATTGAATAACTAAACAAATGGGCTGGATGGGCCGGGTTTAATCCCTACCTTCACTGCATGGTACAAGGTAAACAGAGGCCCAACGTGGCCCAGACCAATGGATGGGCATGGACTTCGTTTCCAAGCCCACCTAAACATAAGTTTGAGCCTGTCCAAATAGCCCGCCAATGAGTCCTTAATTGTAAATGACGAGGTTGGTTAGGGATTTTTCTATGATGTCCCAAGTGATTTTGGGCATTGACTAACCAACACTATGTGCCGGCATAAGGTCAGTCCTTGATTTGGTAGCTCGTGTCTTAGATTTTGGTAGTTTTGGTTCACTCTTATTTATTGTGATGTAATTCTCGCCTTCGGGCTTTTGAATGATATATGAATTGCCTGTTGATTAAAAAAAAAAAATGAACCCACGAAATACGGATAATTAGATTAGAAAGTACTTGATTCAATCGTTCAATCAAAATCACACATAAAAAGTGGAGTTGTTTTTTTGCTAAAAACGAGTTGGTTTCGTGACATTTTCGCCAAAAAAACAAACAAAATTTCACTTATTACATAACATTTAATATGACCAAACTTACCACGATCTATGGCTACACTTACGGTTACTTTGAACTTCTTGTTTTCTTATTATAAGCTCCAAGTTACCGGTTAACATTTTCATGTAGAGAAACTTATAGTCGACTAGTTTTAGCAGTATAAACACTAACCAAAAGCCACCTGAAGTTACTGGTAGTTAATGATCGGAAAATCATAGGGACTCTAAAACTTTAAACGTTTGGCTTTCACGAGGTTCGACCTTGTAACCTTTTGGAGGGTAAGTCCTTTAGTTGCTGTCTCAACTCTCATGCCCACCAGACCAAACTCCGTGGGAAGCCACTTATTATAGCGGGTAAACAACCACCAACTCCTTGGTTTTGGATAAGATCTTCTAATATAAATAGATATAACCAGTGCAGCTCTTGCGAGCAAAACTTGAAAAACATGCGCACAAGGTAATATGGGATATGGGCTTATATTTTATTGCAATGCCTATCCTATGAAAACATGACCTTTGGTGACTCCGAAAGGCCGCTTTTCTCCGCGTAGGAAAATTTTCAATGCACAACACAGTGCTGTGTATCATCCGAACCATCCATTCGGCAATCCAACGATCTAGATCTCATCTCGGAACCGTGTAACATCCGAGATGTTCATTGTTGAGATGAAATTTGAACCGTTGAATTATCGAACGGATGGCTCGGATGGTGCACAACACGATGTTCACCAGCCGAACAACACGTACAATCTTTATTAAGCAAATTTATTATTTTATTATAACCAGTGGATAGGAAATTGCAAAGGAATTCAAAAGAAAGATTTACTCCATCTTTTCTCTTGAAAGAAGATACATGTGAGATTCCCAACTACTATTTTTGTATTGTCGCAGTAGATATTATTTAAATTAATCTTGAACTAATTAAACACAAGTTTATTCCAATGTTATGCGAATCCATTACTAGCTAGTAGGAGTATTTATTTAGTTTGGTCAAACACCAGTTGTCCGCCTGTCTTGTGCATGCGAACTCGTTTCTCCTCATCACATATTTGGTTATCAAAATACTGGAGTAATTTTTTTTTTACAGTCGGATGTTTGGGCCAACTTGCGTAAACCTTGACTAATTCTAGAACCTTGAATTTAACGACCAAACAAACCCTTCAGTGGCCCCAAGGTTTGCGATGCTTGGCCTTTGTCGGTCCGTTGGATTCGAACATGCAACCTCATGAAGGACGATCACTTATAATTTTTACATCTTGATCACTTGGCCAAACCTCTTGAGATTAATATCAAAAGATATTATTAATCAAGTCATTTTTGGTGATCCCGGATATTAGTGGGCCTCCGTGTAGTTACTGTACCAATTTAGACGATTTTCAATAGCAATACAAACTTTCACTGACTATAGTAACAGGCCGATCCGGCCGTCGAGCGGCATCCTTGTCAAGCAGTGTCAAGCGGCCGATCCGGCCGTCTATTGCATGTGCATCACGTGCACATTGTTGTCATCTCAATTTTGAAGATCACTAGCTACCATATCAGTGCTCATCGAGCACCGCCATGTGGTGCTTCAAGAACCTCTACTATCACCCATTCACGTGGGGTCCATACACTTAGTTCTGGATTCTCATGTAAATATCTGGTGGCAGAGGCCTTTGGAGCACAACGTGACGGTATTTCAAGAGGAAGTAATAATTTTCCATATCCAATTCCATTACACTACCGCATAATGAGTTATGTGGAAATCACTTCAACATGGACACATTTACATAAATACTTGCACACATATTCACAATGCGTGTGGACCTCCACGCACTCTACCAGATCGAAGTTTCACCTAGCTAAAATCTCAACATGAATTTGAGCCTGTCCACATTGCCCTCTGCTAAATAATACTCCCAACCAAACGTAATTGTAACTGAATTTCATTTGTAAATGATGTGGTTGCGGTTGGAAGTTTCATTTTATCTTTTGCAATGCAAAAGAGTGGATGAAAGAGCGACCAACTATAGTAGCCTCTTCTGGAAGTATCATAGGGTCGGCTTTTGGGGCCCTAGGCCAAGCAGCAATTTTCTGCCTATTTATTTTTAACAGAAATATTAGATCACATGATAAAAAATAGTTTAAAAGGTAGAACATAAATATGTAAGTAAATTATGTCTACAAAAGAATATTTTTAGAATATTAAAGTTACAAAATATGAGAAAACAAAATCTGGAAGGTGGACATATGATTTATTTGAAATATATCTTTATGCAAATAATGTTTGCAAGTTTATTGTGAGTTAACAATACCCACGATTCAAATGCATCATTCTCATCCTTAGATCGTGAGTTCAAGTTGTGGCAAGCTCAACCGTAGGTCATCAGTTCAAGTTGTGACAAGCTCAAATTTTTAACAAAAATGATATACCGATAGATTGGAGTATGTAGGATTCAAACTTGAACCAATTGTGACAAAACAAGGCATCTACCGCTGAACCACGCAAGTACTAGATGACTTGTGAATTTGAATACATAATATATATACACTTTCACGAAAATAGGAGCTCCTTTTTTTTTGTGTTGAATTTTGGGGCCCCAGGCAATGGCCTCTTGGGCCGTGCGCTAGGGCTGGGATTGTATGACCACAAGAATTTCAGACTACTGCCGCATGAGAAAGCAATCACCCATAGTTTTTTGTATCACCCTACCAAGTACCAAGCACTACAACAAATATGGGTTTTGATAGCATCATCTAATAGCGTTTATTCATAATGCTATAATAGATGTGCAAAAAGTTGCCATCTAGAAGTTAATTAAGATAGCAGTCTAGTACTATAGTGACACGAAAGACTTTTCATAGCGTTTTCATTTAACTCAATTACATCGTACACCCACAATCTCATTTGGCGGAAACATAGAACGCCAAAATCACTCCGTGGGAAATCCCAAAACCTCTGAAATTCTAATCGATTTGGGAATTAAAAATGGTGCCTTAAACTTAAGGGCTAATGGATCACAGTTCAATTTCATTCGGAGAGGGCAATATGTGAAGAGGCGTCGACGGCACTATTCAAGTTTTGGACCTCATGACCACGCAAACCACCAGAGGATAAGTTTTCATTTTGTGAACTCTACTTCATATAGTTTGACATTTTCATGTAGAAAAAAGAAGAAGAGAGAATTTAAATTTAGTACTCCCTCCGTCCCTTTATTACAGTCCAGTATTCCATTTTGGGCTGTCCCTTAATAAGTGTCCATTTTGTAAAGTTAGTGGGTAAAAGTTGGTGAATTGTCTATTTTGTCCCTAAAAGTATATTCCATTTTGAAAAGTTAGTGAGTAAAAGTGTACTGATGATGGGTAAGTAGGGAAAGTGGAGGAAAAAGTTGATGTGAAAGGTATAATGATGATGTCGTTTTAATAAGTTGGAATTACGAAGTAGGACATTTAAAAAGGGACGGAGGGAGTATTAAGTTGAATAACAATAAAATATAGTCACTTGCTGAGGGGAAAAAAAAAAAAACTACTAATAAACTCAACAGCAACGTACTACCTCCTTGGTTTTGGGTAAGGTTAAATATTAATAGATATAACCTATGCACTTCTTTAAAAAAAGAAAAAAAGAAAAAAAGTGCATGCACTTGGTAGGGGAAATGGGGTATATTCCATGGCAATGCGTATTCTAACGCGAACCGTTAGCCACATTACTGGAAAACGTGCTGTTCAATCTTCTGCCTACATCCTATTGGCAAAAAAGAAAAGAAAAGAAAAGATTATGCCTTCATCTTTCCTATGAAAACATGACCTTTGGTGACTCCGAAAGGCCGTTGGATTAGACCCAAACCTTCCATTTGCTTTCCTTTCTTTTCTTATCTTTTGATCGGAAGCAGCTGGGGGTTGGTGCTGTCCTGCGCGAGCGGGGTATGCTCTGGTCTCTCTCCGATGATCGGAAACATTCACTTGCAGTCGCAGAGCTTGTCGAGTAGAACAATTATGCAAAAAAATTAGCTCAATTGGGTATCATTAAGTGCTTAATCAAAACATTTTTATCTTGAAAAGAATGGATCCGAAACACTATATCAAATCCACGGGAACCCATTATTGCCAAGTTATATGTGTTTTGATCAGGTACTTAATGATATCCGATCAAGCTGGGTTTTCGAATAGTTGTTTTACTCGACGAGCTCTACGAAATGGTAAAAGATTTTGATCATTGGAGCAAGACCGGACTCTCAGATGATTGAAAACGTTTACTTGCAGAACTTGTCGAGTAGAACAACTATGCAAAAAATTAGCTCAATTGGATATCATTAAGTGCTTAATCGAAACATTTTTATCTTGAAAAGAATGGATCCAAAACACTATATCAAATCCACGGGAACCCATTATTGCCAAGTTATAGGCTTATTTACCTTTTTGGTCCCCAAAGTATTAGCGAACTGCCGATTTCATCCCCAATGTACACATTTAACCAATTTCGTCCCCAATGTTTATAATGTGTGTCTAAATGGTCCCAAACCCTAACGCCGTTTAATCTTTCTGTCAAAAGGAGGGGCATTCTTGGTATTTCAGGTTGGCCGGTCGTATGTCAAAACATCTCCTCCCTCCACGAGAATATACACAGGCAGACGCAGATGAACTCCATTAAAATCTACAATAGGCTACAAGAAATTACCAAAACCCTTACAACGAAAACCACCACGTAACCCTCTCATCGCCGCCGCGATCTCTCTCACCCTCCTCCCTAATCCTCTTTCTCATCCACGAGTCCACCACCGAGCCACCCGATTCCCCCGCCGAGTCCCTCACCGCCGTCTTCTCCGTCACCGCCTAATCGCAAGTCAAAAAATAGCCTTAAAACAAAAACAAATCGGATACTAGTTGGCGAAATCCTCATGCGAGAGCTCGAAGCCAGCTGCGCCCCAATCAGCCCGCTCGAAATGACACCACGCCGTGAAAAAGCCCCTGCGAATTCCTCACCACGCCGTGTACGGTCAGATTAAAACCCGACCACGACACCAATCAACAAAACATTGACGTTTCCGACGATCCACATCACCGCGAACGACACCAAAAGCAGGCCCAAAATCACGACCCGATCATCCACGCGGCGGCCCTACGTGACCAGGTTCGAATGCTTTGGATGGATGAGTCTGAGAGACAACCCAAAAAATCAGTGACCAGGTTCTTACATGGGGATTTTGTTGCTGCTGTTTCGAACCCAACAGGTCAAGTGGGTGTTGTGTGGTTGATGTCAATATTTCGGTGGATTTTTTTTTTAACTACTGATGGATCTGTTATAAAAGATGTCTCCTCCAGAGACTTGAAACGTGTGAGAGATTTTACTGTTGGCGATTATGTAGTACTTGGTCCTTGGCTTGGTAGAATTGATGATGTTACAAGAGGAGGCACACTGCCGGAGATGGGGATAGTGGTGTAGGGTTAGGATTAAGGTTTGGGGTTTGAAGAAGATGATGATATGTGAAATACCAAGAATGCCCCTCTTTTTGACAGAAAGATTAAACGGTGTTAGGGCTAGGGACCATTTAGACACACATTATAAACATTGGGGACGAAATTGGTTAAATGTGTACATTGGGGACGAAATCGGTAGTTCGCTAATACTTTGGGGACCAAAAAGGTAAATAAGCCCCAAGTTATATGTGTTTCGATCAGGTACTTAATGATATCCAATCGAGCTGGGTTTTCGCATAGTTGTTTTACTCGACGAGCTCTACGAAATAGTTAAAGATTTTGATCATTGGAGCGAGACCGGAGCAGACCCAACTCTCCAGTGGCTTGGGACGAGCGGGGGCACGCGCCCGCACCCAATTTTTTTTTTAAATTTAAGATTTTAAAATGTATATTTTGTATTTTGTCTAGATAATTGTATTTCATAAATTTACTTCTAATCTTTCTAAGACATGTCGAATATCATTTCATTCTCAATTTTTTTGTTCCACATATTTGAACATGTCGTGACACTGGCAAAATGAGATAGATGTCTAATGTGAAAAATAGCAGTCACTTACTAATTGGAACTCTCTAATGCAAAATATTCAAAATTCAAAAATGCCTAAACCATGGGCTATACGTTTTATACTTTAGCAATTATTGACAATGGGAGCAATATTGCTAAATATTTTTATAGTGAATTGCTCTTACACTTCATACGTTGAGACAATTCAAGCAATTCGATTGTTTTTATATTCTATATATAATTTACTATATTAATAAATATGTTAGGTTTTTTAATTCTTAGCACAATTTTTTTTGGGTTAAAATGTGTTTAAAAGATGCCCCCACTTACATGAATTTCTAGCATTGCTGAGCTCGCCCGGAACAACACAGCACCAACCCCCAGTTCGATTGGAAGAGCCTTTATTAATTAGTAGTCGTGATTAAGAATGTGGACGCAAGTCCCAAACCATGACCTTTGGTGACTCCGAAAGGCCGTTGGATTAGTCCCAAACCTTCCATTTGCTTTCCTTTCTTTTCTTATCTTTTGATCGGAAGCAGCTGGGGTTGGTGCTGTCCTGGGAGAGCGGGGTATGCTACGGTCTCTCTCCGATAATCAGAAACGTTCACTTGCAGAGCTTGTCGAGTAGAACAACTATGCAAAAAAATTAGCTCAATTGGATATCATTAAGTGCTTAATCAAAACATTTTTATCTTGAAAAGTATGGATCCAAAACACTATATCGGGAACCCATTATTGCCAAGTTATATGTGTTTCGATCAGGTACTTAATGATATCCGATCGAGCTAGGTTTTCGCATAGTTGTTTTACTCGACGAGCTCTACGAAATAGTAAAAGATTTTGATCATTGGAGCGAGACTGGAGTAGACCCAGCTCGCCAGTGGCTTGGGAAGAGCGGGGGCACGCGCCTGCACTCATTTTTTTTTTAAATTTAAGATTTTAAAATGTATATTTTGTATTTTGTCTAGATAATTGTACTAGTATTTCATAAATTTACTTCTAATCTTTCTAAGACATGTCGAATATCATTTCATTCTCAATTTTTTTGTTTCACATATTGAACATTGTCGTGACACTGGCGAAATGAGATAGATGTCTAATGTGAAAAATACCAGTCACTAATTGGAACTCTCTAATGTATAATATTCAAAATTCAAAAATGCCTAAACCATGGGCTAGCTATACGTTTTATACTTTAACAATTATTAACAATGGGAGCAATATTGCTAAATACTCCATCCGTTCCTAAATGAGAGTCCCTATTAGGAATTTCAACTTTTTTAGGAGACATGTAATTATTACACATACTTTCCACTATTTATCCCTATATTCTATTTATTTTGCACCATTTGTAATTTTGTATTCACATATGAGCAACACTTTTGGAATTTTACCAAATTTTTACTTCTATTTTTAGAAAGGGACAATCATTTAACATCCCAAAATGAAATAAGGGACTCTCAATTAAGAATGGAGGGAGTATTTGTATAGTGAATTGCTCTTAGACTTGATACGTTGAGACAATTCAAGCATTTCGATTGTTTTTATATTCTATATATAATTTACTATATTAATAAATATGTTAGGTTTTTTAATTCTTAGCTCAAAAGTTTTAACGTTGCTTAGTACGAAATTTTTTGGTTAAAATGTATTTAAAATATGCCCCCACTTGCATGAATTTCTGGCATTGCTGAGCTAGCCCGGGACAGCACAGCACCAACACCCAGTTCGATTGGAAGAGCCTTTTTTAATTAGTAGTCGTGATTAAGAATGTGGACGCATTAATGGTACGTAGAGATTAAGAATGTGGACGCAGGACGCTTTATGTTCACATACATTTCCATGGGCTCATAAAGTTAAGAACAAGGGGCATATGCCTTCCAAGGTCCTTTTTGTCATTTTTTGGCAGGAGAATAAAGGAATATGCCTTCAAGTTCAAATCCGGCAGGGCATATCCTAAATCTAGTCGGTTCCATCAGCATTTGAAAGTTGGCATAAAACTGGGGGCTAGACCTAAGGGGTGTTTTCGGTAGTAAAAAATTTATAGATTTTTTATTTGTGGTTGAGAAGTAATTATGTATTTTCGGTAGTGAATAAGTTGTATGTCAAGTTGTTTTCGGTAGTAAATAAGTTGTTGATAGGTTTATGAGTAGAGTTATTGTAGCAAAAACAATTTTTGTTGACAACTCTTTTTTTTAGTAGAAATTAATGAGATGGTAAAATGCTGAAACTTTTTTGTTAGTGAAAACGAGACGGTAAAATGTGTTGAGTTTTTTAGTGTTTTTTTTGTTAGTGGAAACGGGGCCTAAGTCACATAATTCACGTGCTTGAGCGGGTGCGTCTTCGAAACACATGCCAACCTACCAAAATTCGCAAGAGCAAGGATTGACAGAGCGGACGCAATTTGAGGATCGAGAGCGAGAGCGTAGGATATTTTGAAGAATTATGTGGCTATAGCCTGAACTCGTGACATACTACCTCGTTTGGATTATTCAAGCTTACCTTGTTCAAAATAAATTATGAATGAATCAATCTAGCTCGAAGTACTCGAGCTTGGAGGTCGATAGCAAAGGGGGACCTAAAAGTTTGCCTGGAGCTAGTTTAGTTGAATATCTTCGTGCTAGCTAAGTTACATTGTTCATGAACATCGATCGATCTTCGTCCTTTGGCAGGGCTAGACGATGTGAAGATATGAAGTTAATGTTTTGGATAAATGACTGTTGACTATCATCAATTATTTTCCTCCTCTATCCTCCCATATCTCTACGAAAACAGAAGAATTATGGCACCGTCACGGGGTGCCCTAAACCCCTTTTTCCGGCATACATGCATTGTGGTGAGGTCTAAGATATAGTGTACACACCCCAGAGGGATCGGGGGCACCACATGGTGCCCCAGAAACACTGAATAATCACTTAGGAACGGAAAACATGCATTTTCTATAGTGATACATGCATTTGAGCTCTAGATATCAACTTGCTTTAAGGGTACATTTTACCACAACCCTTTACTTACATATGCACTTACAATGTGTGTGGGTCTCCACGCCCTCCACCAGAAGTTTCAGCTAGCTAGCTACTTTTTCCATTTCAAAATATTGTTAGATGTCCACTGTGAAAGGTAACCTCCTCTGGCCATGACCACAAAGATTCTAGACCAAAGGTGGCCTCGTTAGGAAGCAATCGCCCACAGGTTTTTTATTGCCCTACCAAGGGCTCGTGGATCAGCGTCCAATTTCGCAGAGAGAGAGAGAGAGATTCGTGGATCAGCGTCCAATTTCAGGTATTATTAGAAGAAAGAGTATATTAGTTGAATAACAATAAACAAAGTCACATGTGGCAGGCAGGTAAACAGCTAATACCTCCTAGGTCTTGGGTGAGCTGGTTAAAATCTCAATACCATATATAACCTGCAATGCCTATTCTACGCGCGCCAACCGTACGTTGGCCACATGGCTTGAAAAAAAAACACATGACCTTTGGTGACTCCCAAAGGCTGCTTTAATTATCTCCACGTTTGGATTAGTCCCAACCTTATTTAATTTTTTTTGTGGGTCTTAATTAATCCCAACCTTCCACGTGCTGTCCTTTCTCTTTCCTTCCTTTTGAATTTTTTAAAAACAAACATTGTATACATTAACGGGCGTTAAAGGTTAGTTCTTTTTTCTTTTTTTCTTTTTTCAAAAAGTGAGAAGATTATATTGATAAACGTCCAGCGACACTTACAAAACGGAGATCGTTACAAAGAACTTGGATAAAGCCAAACTAATCGTCAAACAAATACAAAACAAGTAAATCACAATGCAATCAATGTCTTTCATCATAACCCAGATATGGCCTAATGCAATAGTGACACTTTTAAACTGCCTAACATCTAATTAGGAGTCTCAAACGAGAAAAAGTGCAAAGTTAAAGACAAAAGACACCAAATACACAAACGATCAGATGCACTCCACCGAAGCATGAACGCATCAATGAATTCCCAAGAACTACAGATCTGTCAAGCAGCCACAGGTTGTCTCGCCAAAGACATTGTGTAGGGATAGAACGCTGAAGCACAGATATCATTGTGAAGCAACCTCGATTGAGAGAACCCGATCTGTAGATAAAATTCGTCCAAAGACGAAACTAGTTCACAGTGTGCTTCAGAGGTTATTCATAATTCTGAATTCCAAACACCCACGATGGGGTCAAACCCTATCTCTCACATGAAGACCAGAAAATACATGCCAACTAAACTAGGGCCCATTGACCCTTCCTTTTGATTGGAAGAGCCTTTTGTTAGTGATTTAGAATGTGCCCTTTCGAGGTCTTTTTTTTAATTTTTGGGTGAACAATAGTATATGCGTTCAAGTTTAAATCCGGTGGGGCATATCCTAAATCTACACGGTTTCATCAGCATTACTAATTGTTTACTCGCAGTATTGTACTCCCTCCGTCCCAAATTGGATAACAATTTTTGATATATGTGTCAATTTTAATTCCTTATATTTTTCAATATGAATCTCAAAAAATATGCAATATGGATCTTGTTTGATAGTTTTCGATTAGTTCTATTATACAAAGTTTTCAAACTCGTAAAAAATATTATAGATTGAAAGATATAAACAATGAAAAATGACATAAATTTCAAAAACTGTCATCCAATTTGGGACGGAGGGAGTACTACTGATTTGAGTTAGGACACTAACACCCGGATCCGTTCCGTTAAGGTTCTTATTTTTTAAGTTCTTATTTTTCGTTTTACGAGACATATCATTCTCTTACAATACATCATCTTTAATTCAAAGAATAAGTACTTATTTTCAAATACCTATTTCCCTTAGGCCCTGTTCAATTGCCAGGAAAGTACAGAAAATGATGGGGAAATTAACTTTCCCACAACTTTTGTAGTGTTCAGTTGGTAGGAAAGTAGTGGGAAACATGTTTTTAAATTTTCCTGCAAGATTTACTTTCTTGCAAAAGTGATCCGGCCAAAAGCATAGGATTTTGCGTCACGGGAAAAGTTTTCTCCATTGTGGGACCAAAATAATTGGCAGGTAAGAAAAAAAGTGAATGACGCCAATACCAAAAAATATACGAATTAGGTTCTTAGAAAGGCACTTTGAGATTTACGTGAGCAACAATAATTTCGACTACTATGGTGTTTTCCAAGATAATTGTTGTGGAAAAATATTGGTAGTTTATTTTTTTTGGAAGTATTTTTTTATCTTGTCATTAGTGTTCAATTTTGTTTTGTACTAACTAATTATCAGTGAGTTTTTGTATCGGCAACTAACCAAGTTCAGTTGTTTAACATTTGTTTATTTAGTTATCATATACTTATTTTTTAAACTTCATTTGTACGGTTGATTATTAGAGGATGTCAATTTAAATGAGGGATTTGCATGACCATTCAAAAAATAGCAAATTGAATAAGGAATTGCAAGTCGATTTTTTCATTTCATGTTAAGGCTTTGCATTAGATAAAATACATTTTCTTTATGTGTTAATTTTTGAAATATGATAGCCTATATATTATTTAGCTCTCAAAGTTACTTTTATTTAAAAATAGCCATGGGAATAAAAATAAAGAAGTTTCTCATAAGTGTCTTTTCCCGGCAAATGAACCACTGAACTTTAGTTTTCCTGCAAAAAAAAATTTGTCAAATGAACACTCACAGGAAAATAGATTTCCTTTTCCTTTACTTCACTTTACTTAACTTTTCTTGAGAATAACTTTCCAGTACAACATTCCTGACAAGTGAACGGAGCCTTAGTGGAACGGGATCTTATTCATTTGAAAGTCGGCATAAAAAGTGAGGACTAGAATCATGACATACTAATTCACTTGAAATATTATTCGAGCTTTGCTTGTTCAAAACATATTATGAATGAGTCAAGATCGAAGTACTCGAGCTTAGAATATACTCAATCTTGGAGATCGATAACTAAGAGGGGCCTGCAGGTTTGCCTCAAGCTAATTAATTGAAACATCTTCCTCTATTTAAAGTGCGTTGACTATCATGAATTATTTTCCTCCTCTATTTTCACATACATCTCCCTCCGTCCCACTTTGTTCTACTTGTTTCCTTTTTAATTTGAACGTCTCAAAAAATTATCTATATCTCTTAATTTATAATATTTTATATATTCAATATGAATCTTGTTTGATAGATCTCAATTCATTCTTTTAAACAAAGTTTTTGAAATCATAAAAAATATTATAGATCGTGAGATATTGATAATTTTTTGCAAGGTGCCGAAAACGAAACAGGCACAACAAAGTGGGACGGAGGGAGTATCTTGGAAAATAATAACGCTACACCCACCGACTCCCAAGTTGGTGAACTCCCACCGAATTGTATACGACGTCGTTTTGGATCGTTTTTTTGGTGTTTAAACATTTGGTTTTATGGTTCTCTTGGGACTCTTCAACGAGAGTCCTAGAGCTAAAAATTAATTATGATTCTTTAGGATAAAATAATCAGAAAAATAAGATTTTTGTACCGATTCAAACAGATTGAAAATTGGAATAGTTAATTTTTTCATTTGGTTTTATGGTTCTCTCAGGGCTCTTCAACGAGAGCCCTAGAGCTAAAAATTAATTATGATTCTTTAAGATAAAATGATCAGAAAAATAAAATCTTTGTATCGGTTCAAACGGATTGAAAATTGAAACACGTAATTTTTTAATTATATTTTTAAACATATAAACCATCTAACAAAATTAAGTGTTCCAATTTTTAATCCGTTTAAACCGGTATAAAGATCTTATTTTTCTGATCATTTTATCCTAAATGGTCATAATTAATTTTTAGCTCTAAGAGAACCATTAAACCAAATGAAAAAATTAACTGTTCCAATTTTTAATCCGTTTGAACCGGTACAAAGATCTTATTTTTCTGATTGATCATAATTAATTTTTAGCTCTAGGGCTCTCGTTGAAAAGCCCTAAAAGAACCATAAAACCAAATGAAAAAATTTAAGTGTTTCAATTTTCAATCCATTTGAACCGGTGCAAAGATCTTATTTTTCTGATAATTTTATCCTAAATGATTATAATTAATATTTAGCTCTAGGGCTCTCGTTGAAGAGCCCTAAGAGAACCATAAAACCAAATGTTTCAACACCAAAAAAAAACAATCCAAAACAACGTCGTATATAGAGTTCGGTGGGAGTTCACCGACTTGGAAGTCGGTGGGCGTAGCGTTATTGTCTAGAAAAATGAAAAACATTATTTTGAGACACCTTCACGTGGTGCCTAATGTCTCTTTTTGACCATACATTATGGTTAAGCCCAAGACGAAGTATATATGTGGGGTGCAAGAATAAACGGGAGGCTTAATAAATCGTCCTAATTCCCTTACACACTTATGTTTTCGTCCTGCCCTCTCAGGGTACTTATGTTTCCGTCCTCCTCCTACTTTTTCTACCGGAGATGCCCTTATATTGTTGCTATATATATATTTTGTATTATATATATAGCGTCGATTTTTGGGACGAATTCCTAATCCATTCCATCCTCGGCGAGAATCTCGATTCATCCGGCTCCCAGTCCCACGAAAATCTCGCGATCACATCCCGAGATTGGCATGGATGATATTAATCTACCAAATCGATCTGTAACAAACCCCTTCATTCGATTTTGGAGCTCAAAACTTCTGTAAAACCCTAGACGGTTGAAACCCATACCAGGCGGAGAACCCAAGCAAGGTCGTCGTCCCGAGAACCAGAGCAAGACCGTCGTCCATTGTTGCGGATTCCGGCGGCGAACAACTGCGTATGCATTAATTCCCCCGTCCTTTCCGAATGGGGTTTTTTACGGAAAAAAATGCCACGCCACAAATCAATCAAGTCCTTCGTGTTTGAAGCCACCGGCGAAGAAGAAGGGGATGAAACCGACATGGCCAGAATTCGTAAGTCTATCCGTTAAACACCCTTTCATTATTCGGATCCATTGTTAGGTTTTGCCTGTCGGATCTAGGGTTTGCGTATAATACTGATCAGTTTGTGCCCATTCTACTAATTTTGTTATGATTCAGTTGGGTATTCTGTCGATTAAATTACCATCATGATTTCGTGTTTTATGGATAATGGTTTATTGTTTGGAAGCGCGTCATGATGTAGATATGTCAAGTTTCCCTAATGAGGTCGATTCCTCAATTGTGTAGGTTATATTCCATGATTTGAATGATAATATTGTGGGAGTATGTTAAGTAAATTGGTTTCCCTATATTAGGAACGGCCATGAAACTGAAATCATGGTGGTAATTTAACCATGAAATGATAAAAATACATGTTTTGATGGTGATTCACTTTGTTTGGTTGAGGTTTTAGAAAGTTATTTTTGGGAGTTGAGTGGTAATGAGTGGAGAGAGAGAGAGAGAGAGAGAGAGAGAGAGAGAGAGAGAGAGAGAGAGAGAGAGAAATTTATTGGAAACTGTGCCAAGAGTAAAATGTTACTCTCAAAATGGTGAACCAAACGGAGTGAATGTAACCATGTTTCATGAAATAATATCAAGGAAAAATAAAAAAAAGTGAGCAATTTAGCTTGATCAGTACATGGAAAAATGTGGTCAATTTATCATGTTATATTGACCAATGGTGGGTTTGAAGGGAAAATAATCAATGTTGCTTGTAAATTGTTTATGAACCATATTGCCATTTACTTGGAAGTTGCTGGTCAATTGGTCATTGTCAAGTGATGCAAATTGCTGGTTAATTGATCATGTTACGATTGCCATACTAGTTTACATGAAAGTTGGTCAATGTTTAAAGGCAAATACTCCTTAAAAAATGATCACTTTATCATGTCAGATTGGCCAATACCTATTTCTTTTTGGGGATCAATCTAACATAACAAATTTAAGCCACATAACTGATGGCCAAAGGCGTTTTCAGCAAAAACGGTTCTGATTCGACCGTTTTACATGAACCGAATACTTCCATGAACAATTTAACTTATTCAAATCATGCAAAATTTTGTCAACTGACCATGAAACAATAGCCAATACTAGTTTTGATGGTAAATTATTCATGTTTCATAAATTATCCAATATTGAGAGGTCATGAAATGGTCGTGAACAGTCACGGAATATTCCATGCTTCTTCTGACATAATGGTTTATTTACCATTATCGCAGGAATTATGCCTCGTGATGTGGAAAGGGGAGCTAGGTTGAAACAAAGAGAAGTGGCTCTAGATGATGCAATAGTTGAGGATACGCCTCCTTCGAAGATAGTTCAGAGAAGTAGTAAAGGTACAAGAACACAAGAAAATCTTGATAAGGAAGGGTCCTTCAAGAGACGCACAAGATCTGAGAGTGTAGCACGAGGGGTTAAGGCAAAACATCCTCATTCGAGGAAACCTCGAGATGAAAATAAGGGAGAAATACGTGAGACAGCGTATCGGGCAAGTCTGGATGTTATTTTCATATTTTGCATGTACCTAACTGGAGTGTCCATTAACTTTTGGATGTATACTTTTCAATTGGTATAATATAATATGTGCAGGTGGTTTTGTGTAGTTGTTTCACTACTATTTTGATTGGCATTTAGAATGTATTAATTTGATTGTGGGCATTTGAGATATGGACAACTGATTATGAAATATGCTTGGCTCAGGACCATGTATTGGCCAACGTTTCATGGTTAATTTACCACCAAAACTTGTAGGTAACATGGTTAATTTACCATGTAGGTAACATGGTTAACAATATTCTGCAATTATTGATAATGCTGAAATGTTCATGTACGTATTCAATACATGTTGCACGGTGGAATCACCGGAACGATTCATGATGAACAGGGCTTTGGCCATCTGCTTTGTGGAATATAAATGGAACGAGAAATCAGTAGGATTTTCTTTGTTGGAAATTTGAAATTTTGAAAATCCTCATCTCTTCCCCTGTTATGTCTCACCTAATTTCATAGGTGCTTCCATATTCAACCCATCTGTTTCCCATAGATTTAGGAAACAGTTTTCATCCATCCCCCTCTCTCTCACTCGCTCTCTCTCTCTCTCTCTCTCTCTCTCTCTCTCTCTCTCTCTCTCTCTCTCTATAAATGTGTAAATGTATATATATTTAATATCTGTATATAAAATAGAATAAAGGGTATCAATGGTAATTTACATAATGCAAGGATGAAAACATAAGTATGAAAAAAGGGCGGGATGAATTCTTCCATGACATGGATAAAGAGGATGATTATTTAAATTTTCCAAGAATAAACCCCATTCCCGAAAGGAAAATAAGTACTTATTCTTTAAGAAAGAAATTTCAAGCTCAAAAATTATGTGCTTACGCAAATAATTTTCCTATCAATATGGATCTTGTTTGATAGATCTCATTGAGATATTTTATACGGTGCAAAAAAAATTGAAAAATTAATTTTCATTTACATTATTTTTGAGTATGAAAATGTGAAATAAGTAATTATTTTTAAGAAGGTGTTCTGGAACGGGGCTAAGTGTATATATAGACTCCTAAGGGAAAAAAGGCCCCACCCATACACTTTGTTTTGTGTCCCGCCTATTTAATTTTGTCTTTAACTGAACCATAATGTGTGGTGAAAAAGGGTTCTGGAAACACTAAATAATCACTAGTATTATTCAATCAATAATGCGATATCTAGTGAAACATGCATTCGAGTCTAGATGACAATTAATGTATGTTGATGGATCAAGTTTGATACTTTTTGATCCGCATCAAGTTTGATACTTTGATACCATTAAACTTCCTTAATTTGGTTTCTAAATACACACGTTAAAATGACTGATCGACTATTATAAGAGATGAACAGTTTCGATAATCTCGAACAAATGCTGGTTTATTCTATCATGGATCCGCATCTCTACTACTTCCTTGATCGAATTATTTATTCAAAAACACCCCTTAATCTAACTTTTGTATTTAACTTGTACTGTTAATTAATGTCGGGTGAAAAGACAGATGAAAGATTGCTCGAATGAAATGTACCTTTTTAGTATTATTTTCCATAGATTACCGGATAAGAAAATTGCCGAGGCATTCAGAAGATAGATTTACTAATATTTCTTCCCTTGCAAGAATATGCTTTCCCTCCCGCCGGGATGGGAGATTTAGATGGGTGGATGAAGTTTGTTCTGGTACGGCGGATTCCGTCCGGTTCCGTTACCGATTTTTTCTCTTTTTTTCTGGTTCTTTTCTTTGGTATCCTCTGTGTGGGATTCCTCCCTGTTTGTGGGGCTTCTATCACCCCTTTGTAAGTGTTTTTGGTTGTTTTCTGCAGTGTTTCGTCTGTTTGGAGCGATAGGTTTAGTTGGAGTTGGGTACAGTTTCTGAACTGAGTCCCCTCCTATTTGGTTTCTTGATCCCTTGTTTAGGGATAGAGTTTTCTCTTGATGTACTGTTTTTTGAATCTATAATATCACATGTTATCGTTGTGACAAAAAAAAAAAGAAAAAAAGAAAATGCTTTCTTTCATCCATCACAAATTGCTCGTCCCCTACAAAAGGTCCTGTAATTTTTAAATAAACATTCAAGTGCTTCCGTTCATATTTTCTTTGAATTTCCTTGCATCAAATTAAAATTGTACAATAATTTCTTTAATTCGGCGTAAAAAAAAGTTTTAAACATTATAAACGAAATTATTTTTATTTTTAATATCAAAATTGCACGACTTTTCGTATAAGTCTACCCACTACGGACTGGGGAGTATATGATGTGAGAGTCCCTACTATTTGTGTGAGATTAATTTTTTTGGCAGTTGATCTGGTCAAAGTCAAAGCCAGTTTTTAAAAATGCTTGGTGGCCACGTGTACATGCGAACCCGTTTCTCTTCGTCACATATTTGGATATCCAAATCTCCTAATTAAGCCATTTTCTTTCGGTAATTCCCAAGATTCTTTTTCCCCAATTAATACCGTATACATCGCTGCTAGGGGTGAGCAAAAAATCCGTCAAACCGTGAATCCAGTCCAAACCAATCCAAACCGAAAGATTTGGTTCGATTTTTTAGTAGTGTGGTTTGGTCATGGTTTAAAAAAATTAAAAACCGCATTATATGGTTTGGTTTGTGGATTCATGTTCACGGTTATGGTTTCAAACCGATCCGAACTGTATAATATATATAATATAAAATAAGTTGGTTGTTACCATGCTGCTGCTACTGCCATTTTGTTGCCTCATTTCAATTATATAGTTTTAGGAGTTTATTTGGTTAAACTATCTTAAGATATTTAGTAGGTGGTATTCTTAGTTGGTTCATTTTAATGAGTTACCAGTATTTCATTTTATTAGTTTGAGGCAAATGTTGGTACTCTATTCTTAAATTAGTTGGTTGATATTAGTTTGTTTTGGTAATTTGAATGAAATTGATTTTAATATAAGTTTTTTTAATTTATCTTCGTAATTTTTAGTACTTCAAATATTTTTTGAAAATGATAGCTTAGCAAACCGTGGTTAAAACCGAAACCGAACCGTAGTTTATTGGATTGGATTGGTTTGGTTCTATGCCTACTGTGGGTTGGTTTGGTTTTGTAAATTTATAATCCGTAGGTATTGGTTTGGTTCTTGGTTTACTATAAAATCGAACCAATCCGGACCATGCTCACCCCTAATCGCTGCGGTCCTGCGGGTTAGCGGATAATTAGTGTGTTAACAACTTAACAATAAAAGAGGGTTCGATGTCTCTCCATAGACTCAAATCCCAAATCTCCCGCTTGCAAAGCAAGAGGCTAGGTATAACTAGATGGGCTGAGCCATCCTCGTAGTTTGTTGTGTATGTGTGTTCATGTAAGAAACCCTACTCTATATATCCTAATTTAAGGGGTAGAGAATAAAATCGTACGGTGAGACTGCGAGTCTCGAACCCAAAACTTGGTCTTGGCGAATGAAGTATCTTACCACTTGGGCTACCCTTTGTTCTTGGCTCTCGATCCAGGTAGTTGTTCTACTTCTTCTTCTTTCTTTTTTTTTAAAATTAGATGTAGTTTGTTCTACTAATGTAGCCAATTTTCAAGACAAAATTGTTAAAGCATCCAACTTAAGATCAATTGGCGATGAGTGGAGATGTCTCAAATATTATTAAGTGATCACCTATTCTACTCCCAAACAATATAGGACTACATTTCCTTAACATAAACCGTTGACTGAATAAATGATTTTTTCGATAATCATGAGGTGCGCGTCAACTTAAGCGCGTTCATCTCAATTAATTAATTCCCAAATTGTGAAGTTAAGTAATGACTGGTGAAATCTCTAATGGCCCCCAGATTAAAAATATTTCATTGGCTAACTGATCATACCAGGTATTGTCACAACGTTGTCATTTGAAGATCACCACTGTAATGACTGCCTAAAACATGTTTTTTTTTTGGGACTCTTAAAAACATGTTTGAAATAAAATGAACGGCTCCGATCATTTGTTGGGACTCTAAAAACAAAAGGTGTTATTTTAACCGCCCATATATATAAATTAAATTTCTGAAAGTATTGACAAGAAAAAGAAAATGAAAGATAGTTGCAATTCCTTCATTTGTGACCATTGCATGTCACTCAATATAGTCCAAACATGCCCATTCTTAACAAGCAAAAGAGAGGAAAAAGAAACTTCCAAGCGCAAGATAATGTAAACCAAAAACCATGTACGAGAGAATAAAAGTATCACTCTTTTTGCATTTTCAGTGACAAAAGTAGTAATTACGCTAGCATAATGAACTTTTTTTTGTTTCCCGGCCAGTATAACACGCATAAAAATTTGTAGGCTCCTATGCTCGGGAAAAAAAAATCGTGGCTCAGGACGCAAGCCTTCCTCGCCTTCCATGAAAGACTGGTTTGTTTTTACTTTTGTATGTTTCACCCCCTCATAAACATAACCAAACAAGTCACTCTCTCACATCTGTCAGTCACACTTTTCTTCTGAACTTTTTTTTTTGGGTACTCATCACCATGCACATGAAAAAGTCACGGCCAAGTCACAAAAAGATCAGATATTTGTAATTTTTTATAAAGATTAATAAATTCTTTTTGCTTAAAAAAAAATAGATATTCACCTGATCACCTCATCTAAGTAACCACTTTTTTGCCGGTTTCTTGTCGGTTTTTTTTTGGGGATTTCGTTTGTTGGTTTTGGAATCCGGTTGTCAGAATGCTGGCTGATGATCAAGGAATCGCCATGGTGGTTTGTGGGGGCTCTGGAGTGAAAAACTTGTGAATCTAGACCTCCTAGTTATTGTCTTTGGTTTGGGATTGATAACCCTCTTTGATTTATGCTTATTTCATATGAATAAAATCTCCTACCATTTTGGCAAAATAAAAATAAAGCAACCACTTTTTTAGTGCATGTTGGTTTATGGGACATGAGCGTCGCCTTCAAATGTAGTACTGTATATCTATCAAATGGAGTTAAAATATTCGATGTTGGATTTAAATTCTCGAATGTATGGTGGCGGATGCGGGATTTTTGATGTGAGAGACCGAATCACAAATATTCATAAATTAACAACAAAATATCATCCTCATATAATAACAATACAATTTTGAGAGGACATTTCTTAATAATTTTTACAAGCAAAACCTGCAATGTAGTAAAAATATTACAATAATTGAAAAGTATGCATGGACCCGGACCCGCTTGCACACTCAACCCGCCCCTGGGGATATACTATAACAGTCCTGCTTACAGCAGAAAGAATTTGCAGGGACCCGTGCAGAGACAATCACGTTTGGTCCCATTTTGGGTCCGAAAAAAATCTAGAAAAATATCCATAAATTTTTGAATATTAATTTATAGGGCCCTGTAAAAAATCAGCTCCTGCGGATATCGGTAAGTATTACTTTTGGATTCGTATGGACGAACTGCTCAGTTTGCCCCTACGAATCCAAAAGTAATACTTACCGATATCCGCAGGAGCTGATTTTTTACAGGGCTCTATAAAATAATATTCAAAAATTTATGAATATTTTTCTAGATTTTTTTCGGACCCAATTGTCCCTGCTCTTAGTATTTTTGATACTCATAATGTAGTACAACTTTTGTACCACTTTTAGGGAGTACCACTTTTGTACTATGGATGTTTCTGAGAATGTACTTCATTTCTATTGCCTCGTCCATATATTTTAGTGTGGATCTTAAAAAATATGTAATATAAATCTTACGGAGTATTTGATAAATCTTAATTAGTTTTATAGTACAAAGTTTTCAAAATTATGACAAACATTAAAGATTGAAATATATAAACAATTAAAAAATAGCATGTAATTCAAAAATGGATAATGAAAATAGGGCGGAGGGAGTATGACTTTGTAAGAGTATGATTTTTTCTATTATGACTACTCATAATTAAAAAAAATTATTTTTTTCTGTTATCAGAATAGTTTTTCTTTTGGAGAAAGAA